>OY856412.1:217061743-218261743 GCA_963693085.1 Alisma plantago-aquatica
CCAATTAGTTGAAGTTCCATTGATTAGAATTGAGTGTGGTTCAATTTGGTTAATTCAATTGGATACCTCATGTTATTGAAGGTCTAATTGATCAAACCTTTTTGAAAACCTAATGTGATTAGGTGGGAGATACCTTTAATGGTACTAGTCATTAATGCATAACAAATGCATGGACCCAATACATGATGTAAACCCTAATTGAGGCTGATTCAATGTATAACCTTAATAAGAGGTTGTCTACATGTGAAATCACTAATTAGGATGTTAGTAAACCCTAATTGAGGGTGTATCCTTGTGAAACCCTTGTGGAGGGTGTATCATTGTGAACCCTGGTTGAGGGTGTATCCTTGTGAAACCCTATTTGAGGGTGTATCATTGCGATTGTTTATAGGCAACTTTATAATAAAGTTATGCCTTAAACTAAGATAAGTCCATATCATGTGAGATAGCTGGACAATTCTAATGTGTGGCCTATGCATTATATGCTAAGGGTGAGTATTCTGTGATGGAATGTATTAAGAGGGGAAATACCTTAATACAAGATAAAGTTGGTTAACTCAAGAGGGTCTGAATTAATGAGAAATGGGAAACCCTAACCCTGGTAAGGGAATAGTGGTGTTACCCTTGAATAATGATGTTATATATTGTTTTGCATGGTGCTGATATGAAATTGATGTATTATCATCTGTACTAACCATGCAGGTATGATGTGATGATGAACATAGCCAGGTATGAGCTATGAAATTTTATGTATTGACATTGTTTATTGGGACTTATGTGCCATGCTATACCTTATTGCCTAGTATGAGGCAATAAGAGAAGTAATGGGACTTAAGTGCCATGAGAAGATGTTTATGTAATAAGCATCATATTTACCTTGGTGATAATTACCTGAAAAAGTGGTAATAATGCTGAATGATGAGCTAAGGGTTTGAATACCAAGAACCATATGATTATGGCATTGAGTTGCAAAGGAATGAAAATTCCCAGTATTGAAATGAGGGACTGAGATCCCCATGTCTTATAAAGACTGAGAAGTGATTAATGGAAATAGTACATGTTTTCTTTATAACATTTGTCTTATTAAGTTATGTTTGGAAACTTGGCTGATGCTAAAAGAATATGATAATGTACTTAATTAATCAAGTGATACCATATAATGTAGTTGCCCTGATCACAGATCCATCAGCGTCAGAATTAGCAGAATGGTGAAACGAGTTTACTCAGAACGCATATTTTTGAATATGTGGGGGTAATTGGGCAATTATATCCTTATGCCCCATAGGCATTGCTACGGGCTATGTCCTATGAACGGGATTGGTTACGGACCATACCCCAATAAGAGCATGGCTACGGGCCATGACTCTACAAAATAATACCGGGCATTGGCTACGGGCCATATCCTGAAGAGAGTATATGCTATGGGCTATAACTCTAATAGCGATGTTGCCAGTATACCCTGGAAAGCTATCTAGCAGAGACACAAGATGTCCTGCATGTTATCTCGTACTGACTGAGATAGTTGAGGTCATGGGAATCTGACTCTTCCATTGACCTATGTGTGGTACCGATGCTTTACGTAACCGTGGTCGGTTGGAGTATGAGCGGTATACCTCATCTCCTTAGGGCATAAGTATGATTGTAAAACGTAATCAGCCATGTAGCATATTTGCTTAGGGTTGAATTGCGAGAATCAATGGTTGATGATACATGGTCTATTATATCATAGTTGGATAAATGATATACATGTTCTTCATATTCCTTCTTAAATGAATGACTTGCTGCTTAATCAAGTTATAATTGAAATGATTGCATAGAGAATACTGCTTTGCATATCTTATTCATTGATTTACCTACTGTTGAGTAAATATAATTCTACTGCTCAGTGTTATTCTATTATCGGCAATAACATTGTTTCTGGCGGAGAGTTATATCTCTCGCTGGGACAATTTTTATAATTGTCTCACCCCCGTGGGATTAAATTTTTAGGTAACCGCCGACGAAAAGGCAAGGAACCTATTACAGAGGAAGAGCAGCAGCAGCAGTAGCAGGGACAACAGTAAATCCCAGGTGGGGATATGAGTTGTCAAGTTGTATATAGAAAGTCCTATGAGTCGTCTCTGTACTCTCGGGTCCTAGGAGTAATGTTTTGATGGATCGATCTGAGATTTTGGCTTTAAGCCTCAAGGGTTTTATACTACCTGTGTACAGTTAAGATAGAGTAGTTGATGTTTGTATTCCTCGAGAAGTAATAGTACATGAGATGTATATATGAACCAGGATGTAAGGTTTTACTTTGGTTATGAATGAAAGAGTTTTCCTGTGAATGGATCTCTTTGTAAATGATTTTAATTTTCACTGATTTTTGCTAATCCGCTACAACTGATTTGCTTCTGCATGTTTTATTATTGTTAATGACACTTGTTATCTTAAATAATGGCGGGTGTCGTGACAATTTAGTGGTATCAAAGCTCTAGGTTCACTGAGTCTACAGAGACATAGGATTAAGGTAGTTGAGTCTGTTCTAAGTATCTTCCAGTTTATCTGATAGTGTCTTCTACTCATATAGGAGAAGAAGAACTAAAGATGTCTGGATCACATGATGAACACGCTGTTGAGAGAAGTGTAGCTGCACCGGGAAGAGGTGCAAGAGACCAGGATAGGGAGGAACCTGTACCTGATCAACCCCAGTTCAACCCAGCTGATATGGGGAACCCAGCCTTTCAGACTATGTTCGGGCAGTTTATGGCAGCTATGACCCACATGACGGATAGAATGCCAGTACCTGCACCTAGGGCACCACCCCATGATGAAAGACATGGTGCCGGCAAGACCTTTGAAAGGCTGAAGAGGGTAGGAGCATTAGAGTATGCTGGTGCAGCTGATCCAGCAGATGCTGACCTATGGTTGACTGAATTAGAGAAAGCCTTCAGAATCCTCATGATACCTGATGATGAGAGGGTTAGGCATGCTGTATATCTCCTGAAAGGGAGTGCTGGACACTGGTGGACCATTGAGGAGGGCAAAAGACCTGGAGTTGTGATTGGATGGGATGCATTCAGGCGTGAATTTGTCACTAGATACTTTCCTAAGACATTTCTAGATGAGAAGATATCCCAGTTTGAGAGAATTAAACAAGGACGTATGAACATTAGTGAGTATGAGGCTAGGTTCATGGAGTTGTTGCGGTTTTGTCCGCACATGGTATCCAATGATGAGGAAAGAATTTGGCGGTTCGAGAAGGGGTTGAACGCTGAATTAACCACTCCGGTGTCTGCTCTGGAGAACCGGGAGAGGTTTGCAAATTTTGTGGAATCTGTAAGACGCATAGAGAGATCTGTAGTTGAGAAGCGATAGACTAAGGGTAAGAAGGAATACCCACAGTTTCAAGGGCAGAGTGCTGGGAGTTTCAAGAAACCAAGGTATTCTGTGCCTACACCACCAAAGGAAGCTCACAGTTCAACTTCTATTTCAGTAACTGGACCCCCTAGACCATACCAAGAGAATAGAACTTGTCATCGATGTGGACTAGTAGGTCATCTGGCAAGGGATTGCCCAATGGGGAATGCTGTGGTGAATCAACCCCCGAGACAAAGTCAGCAAGGTTCTCAGAGAAAGCAGTTTTCTAGTGGTACCCGAGGACGTGGACAAGCATCCCAGGCGGGATCTTCTGCGTCCAATAATAGAGCACAGGGCCAACAGCAGGCAACGGCTAGGCTCTATGCTATGAACCAGTCTGAAGCAGTAGTCAACCCTCGAGTTGTGACAGGTCAGATGGAATTACTTTAATTCTGATATGTCTTTATCCTGCTTCGTATTTGTGTTAATAGATCCGGGAGTTGAAGAGGAAATATCCTACTCTTTTCTCTTAATGTTTTGTTGATGATTTCGGGGATGAAATCCTTATAAGGGGTGGATAATTTGTAACATCCCTGACCTGGGTTATGTTCTAACCCCAGGAGTTTTGCTTAACAAAGTTGATTATATGCTTGTACTTATCCTGTGAAAAGTAATTAGGGCTCATGAGGAACTTATGTTTCAATTTTGGTCCTGTTTGAACAATGTTAAAGCAATGATTGCTTGTTTTGGACTAAAGTTCAAATTACCCAAGTTGAGGGGTTAACTTGCAAATTGCATATGATAAGATATTCCTCTGATGTTGAGACATCATAAGGATGAATATGATGTAGTAGTATGGTTTCCACAAGCCTGGACACCAAGATAGAGCTTGTTGGACAATGTTGTGCATTAAAACCTAGTTTTGGAGTAAAGTGCAATTTATCCAAAATCTAGGGTTCAATATGCAAATTACCACTTCAACAAGGTCCCTAATGTTTCTTGGCATCATGTAGAGTAAATAAAATGAGAGGGGTGCTTCATTTGAATTAAGTTGGAGGAGAGAGAATCTTGATATTAAAATAATCAAGATTAATGCCTAATTGAAACCCTAATTCGATTTAGGGCAAAAATGAATAAAAATAATAGAAGGGATTTTAACCAAAATGTTTTGGGTTGATTTTTAATAAGGATGGACGTTCCTTTGCCAAGATAAGGAACGAAAATATCCTAAGTAGGTGAAATTCCACTCACCATTATTATAAGGAAAAGAAAACCCACTCACATATGGATATTAATATAATAAGCATTTAGGTGCTTAATTTGATTTTCTTTAAATCATGGATAATGGAGAGGAATAAGAGGCAATGAATATAGCCTCGTCCTTAAGGATTTTGAGGAGAATTTGAGGGGGAAGAGGCGGCACCAATTTTGGAATTAAATGCATTTTAATAATGCATTTTCTCTTTCATTGAATTTTTATAAAAAGGCCTTTTCCTAGCCAAATGAAAGGCTATTTCGACCCCACTTCTTCTCTTAGCTTGGAAACCGACCAAGGAAGATAGGGAGGACCAGGAGGACGTACCCCAACCTGTGGGTAAGCTCTTGACCTTCGTTCTCCTTGATTTCATGGTGGAAATCGAAAATAAATTATGGATTCCTTCTTATTTCGATCTCCTCTTCAACCCTAGCCAACTTTTGCAATCAAAAGCTTGAGGACGAGCCTAGAGGGAGTTGAAAGAGCTTCATCCACCATTAATGGCGTGAGCTTGGAGCTTTGGAGCTCAATTGGAGGCTGGTTTTATAACTTAAACCCTTAAACATTTCTATTGCATCAATTATCTATGATTTGTTGATTGATTTCTTCAATTTGATACACTCTTGTTTCTTTGCTGCAATTTCCATCAAGAACGGTTTCTGTTCTTGGTTGTTCGAAGGAAGGGGATGATAAAATCATCCTAGATGATTATCCAAAGAAAATTACCGAGAAAAACCGTTTTGATAGCTACTCAATATCGTTTTAATTTGATTGGCTATGCGGTTTCAGCAAACCGTTTAAGGGAAAACGGTTTGAAACCGTTTGGGAGAAAACGGTTTCAAGACCGTTTGAGATGGTTGACCAAGCGTTGACCGTTTGGGAATTTTGTTCCTAATTATGTAGGTTGATAACCCTCAAAATTTCATGGATTAACTCCAAAGAAATCGAGAGTTGAAGGCCAATCAATTAGGCAATCGGATTGAATTATGTGCTGATTTTCAACCTGATTAACTTGACCTGGTTGAGAAAACGGTTTCAAGACCGTTTGAGATGGTTGACCAAGCGTTGACCGTTTAGTATTCCTGTTCATAATTATATTTCTTAATAACCCTCCAAATTTGAGGGATTAACTCCAAAGGAATCGTGAGTTGAAGCCTAATCAATAAGGGAAACCTAATTGGATTAAGTGCGGATTTTCAATCTGATTTAATTGAACTTTTTGGGCAAACGATCTCAAGACCGTTTGAGTGCGTTGACCAAGTGTTGACCGTTTGGGATTACTATTCCTAATGATGTGATCTAATGACTCAGCGAATTTGAGGGATTAACTCCCAAGGACACATGAGTTGAAGGCTATTCAATTAGGAAAACCCTAATTGAAAACAGTGCTGAAATTCCAATGAGTTAAGTTGAGATTTTGGGTTGATTAGCCCAAACGGTTTCAAGACCATTTGGGGATCACCCAAACGGTCTCAAGACCGTTTGGGGATCACCCCAAGACCGTTTGGAGGTCTGGGGTCAAGTATAGTTGACCAATTTAAGGTCCAAAGGTACTAATCATATTGCAATGTAGTGCTGATCTGTTGATCAACTCGATAGACCAATCCATGATGATTTTTCACTAGAATCCAAAGGTTGGATGGGCCAAACGGTCTCAAGACCGTTTGGAGCTCATCCGAACGGTCTCAAGACCGTTTGGTGGTCACCCAAGACCGTTTGGAGGTCTAGGGTTGAGTATGGTTAGGTGTTTGAAGGTCTAAAGGTACCAAGTTGTTATACAATGCAATGCTGATTTGGTGATCAATCCAATGATCCAAACCTTAATTGGATGGCTTGGATTTGAGTGATATGATGGGAAAACGGTCTCAAGACCGTTTGGAGGTCATCCAAATGACCTCAAGACCGTTTGGGGTCAGGTCATACCCAATTTGGATAATGGTTCAATAGTTTCAAAGTAACCAATCTTGCATTGATGAGTGTTGTTGGATCTTCAGTTCCAAACCCTAATTCAATTGAATCAAGCCCTAATTGATGACCAATTGAGGGTCAATTGAGGGTCAAATTAGTTGAAGGTTTACCTATTACACTCAATTGAAGTATTAGCATAGGTCCAATTGATGATTGGTTCCATGAATTCAATGGTTGAAGGTCCAA
Source organism: Alisma plantago-aquatica (assembly GCA_963693085.1). Classification (NCBI taxonomy): domain Eukaryota; kingdom Viridiplantae; phylum Streptophyta; class Magnoliopsida; order Alismatales; family Alismataceae; genus Alisma; species Alisma plantago-aquatica. The sequence goes on from OY856412.1 coordinate 217,068,492, forward strand.
TGCAATCAATTGAAACACAATTAGTAGCATGATTGATGATCAACTTCAAAGCTCTAATTGGTGTTTATAAACCCTAATCCCATTGATATCAGACCATAATTGAAGTCCCAATTGAGGGGTGAGCCATGATTCAAATGATGATTGAGTTGATGATCCAATTGGTTGAAGTTCCATTGATTAGAATTGAGTGTGGTTCAATTTGGTTAATTCAATTGGATACCTCATGTTATTGAAGGTCTAATTGATCAAACCTTTTTGAAAACCTAATGTGATTAGGTGGGAGATACCTTTAATGGTACTAGTCATTAATGCATAACAAATGCATGGACCCAATACATGATGTAAACCCTAATTGAGGCTGATTCAATGTATAACCTTAATAAGAGGTTGTCTACATGTGAAATCACTAATTAGGATGTTAGTAAACCCTAATTTAGGGTGTATCCTTGTGAAACCCTAGTGGAGGGTGTATCATTGTGAACCCTGGTTGAGGGTGTATCCTTGTGAAACCCTAGTTGAGGGTGTATCATTGCGATTGTTTATAGGCAACTTTATAATAAAGTTATGCCTTAAACTAAGATAAGTCCATATCATGTGAGATAGCTGGACAATTCTAATGTGTGGCCTATGCATTATATGCTAAGGGTGAGTATTCTATGATGGAATGTATTAAGAGGGGAAATACCTTAATACAAGATAAAGTTGGTTAACTCAAGAGGGTCTGAATTAATGAGAAATGGGAAACCCTAACCCTGGTAAGGGAATAGTGGTGTTACCCTTGAAAAATGATGTTATATATTGTTTTGCATGGTGCTGATATGAAATTGATGTATTATCATCTGTACTAACCATGCAGGTATGATGTGATGATGAACATAGCCAGGTATGAGCTATGAAATTTTATGTATTGAAATTGTTTATTGGGCCTTATGTGCCATGCTAGACCTTATTGCCTAGTATGAGGTAATAAGAGAAGTAATGGGCCTTAAGTGCCATGAGAAGATGTTTATGTAATAAGCATCATATTTACCTTGGTCAGGTGACCTGAAGGTGATAATTACCTGAAAAAGTGGTAATAATGCTCAATGATGAGCTAAGAGTTTGAATACCCAGAACCATATGATTATGGCATTGAGTTGCAAAGGAATGAAAATTCCCAGTATTGAAATGAGGGACTGAGATCCCCATGTCTTATAAAGACTGAGAAGTGATTAATGGAAATAGTACATGTTTTCTTTATAGCATTTGTCTTATTAAGTTATGTTTGGAAACTTGGCTGATGCTAAAAGAATATGATAATGTACTTAATTAATCAAGTGATACCATATAATGTAGTTGCCCTGATCACAGATCCATCAGCGTCAGAATTAGTTGAATGGTGAAACGAGTTTACTCGAAACGCATATTTTTGAATATGTGGGGGTAATTGGGCAATTATATCCTTATGCCCCATAGGCATTGCTACGGGCTATGTCCTATGAACGAGATTGGTTACGGACTGATGGAGCTGGGACTTACACTAAAAGATCACTCTTCCAATGGGAGTCCCAAAGATGCACCAAAAACCCTAGGGAGTTGATGTTCTCTCTAGGTTTACCTAGAAGTGGTGCTTAGATAACAACTCCAACCCCATAAGAGTATGGAAGCCTTATCATAGTACAAATTTAGGATCGAACCCAAAAGACAACGGTCTTGTTGCAAGCAACAAGATGAAAAACGTATAGAACTTCACTTAGCTACTCACTAGTTGGCACTTATATCGAAAAGTTGGATTTTGATGGTTTTAAACTAAAACATGAAAAGTAAAGAAAGAAAGCAAATCTAAGAGTTAAACTATGATAAAGATCACTAGGGTGTGATCGGTTTTTCACCGCCACTACACATCGATCAACACATGTAAATCAAAACTTAACCTGCAAAAAGAGTTCGGTCAGTTAGTATCCTTGTAGACCTAGTCTCCTTTCGGATAACCTAGCTACGAGAAGTGCGGGAATGTTGCAACGCCAGCCATTCCCGATCAAATGGTCACATTACTTTACATCATTCCCCTCGCAAAGTGTGTTCCTCGACTTACCAAGGTTGCACTTCCATACGTCAACTGATTCCATTTCATAGTATGAAAGTGCAACGGATGATAGTGAGTTTACTCCACTTCTTGAGATACACTTCTAGATACCGAAACAGATACATGGTGGATACATGCATCAAGAACCAACATGCAAACGAGTTTCGAATCTAATAGTACAAACGTAGACAATTCATACTAAAAGATAAAAGATAACACAAGTTGGAGATCAAGCAACAAGTATTCATTAATCGTTTGATGTTGAACCGACAAAGATAAGAACTCTACATTACAACCTAAGGATTACATTTTACATGATATGAAAGTATGGGTAGCGGGGCTACTCCCCGCACCCTAGTGAAGAAGACTACTCCCTCATGACTAAGACCAAGAAGGAGGCGAGAAGAGAGAGAGAGCATCATCCCCACAAGGATGGAAGAAGGTCAACCCCTTGGAGAGAGAGAGCAACGATCCACCAGTCTTCGTAGGTCACGATGAGGAGGTATCCCCTTCCCACCTTCTTGATGAAGAAGGAGAAAGCAGCTTCAGGATGGAGTATGGACCTCAGACCGACAGCCCCAGGGCGGAGGATGGAAGTGGCAAGAGCTCTGGAACGATTGGGGCAGCCTTTGGACGTCTGAGTTCTCCCCCTTTTTGGAGGACCCTTGGGGTCTTATTTATAGGCTTTGAGTGAAGTCCAAACGGTTTGAAGACCATTTGGACCCCAAAACCGTTTTGGGGCCTCAAGACCGTTTGGGCTGTGAGACCGTTTGGCTTCAAACGGTCTTGAGACCGTATGAACTCCATGCGGTCTCGGGACCGTTTGGATTCATGCGGTCTTGAGACCGTTTGAACTCCATGCGGTCTCGGGACCGGTTGGCTTCATGCGGTCTCAGGACCGTTTGAACTCCAAGCGGTCTCGGGACCGGTTGGCTTCATGCGGTCTTGAGACCGTTTGAACTCCATGCGGTCTCGGGACCGGTTGGCTTCATGCGGTCTTGAGACCGTTTGAACTCCATGCGGTCTTGGGACCGATTGGCTTCATGCGGTCTTGAGACCGTTTGAACTCCATGCGGTCTCGGGACCGGTTGGCTTCATGCGATCTTGAGACCGTTTGAACTCCATGCGGTCTCGGGACCGGTTGGCTGCATGCGGTCTTGAGACCGTTTGAACTTCATGCGGTCTCGAGACCGTTTGAACTCCATGCGGTCTCGGGACCGGTTGGCTTCATGCGGTCTTGAGACCGTTTGAACTCCATGCGGTCTCGGGACCGGTTGGCTTCATGCGGTCTTGAGACCGTTTGACTCCATGCGGTCTCGGGACCGGTTGGCTTCATGCGGTCTTGAGACCGTTTGACTCCATGCGGTCTCGGAACCGGTTGGCTTCATGCGGTCTTGAGGCTGGGTTATTCTTTTATGATTTTTTTTGTGCTTTTTCTACATATATAAAAGGAAAAAGTTAGTCTGATGGTGTTTTAACAAAAAGGAGTAAAATTAGGATTATGTATAGTTTAAACTTAAAAAGAGTATGGAAAACTAAGGAAAAAGACTAAGATAAACGACTAAAATAGGAGGTTATCACCCCCTAACTTAGAGTCTAGCTTGTCCTCAAGTTAGATAGAGCTGAGACATGTAATGGCGAGGCGATTTTATTTAGGATTTCCATACTTTTGCTTCAATTCTTGACCTGAGTTCCCTTGGGGTCATATCAAGTCTTATTGCATGCCTTGATTCTTTCGGATTTTGAGAGTTGCTTGGATCTCAGGTTCTTTCCGTATCTCAAAGTTTGCATTGGGACCACCTTATTTTGTGCATGTTGTTGACTCTAATCAGCTTTATACCTCTCTGAAAAACCTACTGGAAGCTAGAGAGGGTATGAGGGTTGGCTAAAGGCTTTGAAGTGTAGCTCCCCCTTCAAGTGGGGGAGGGGCTGTCTATGCTTTTTAGAATCTCACTACCGGGCACGACACATCTGCCTTTATGAGGGCAGCTGAATGTACCGTCCGGGCGAGTCTTTTATGAGCCTTTCATATACTTGGAAACTTTAGGGTTTCACTACCGGGCACGACACATCTGCCTTTGTGAAGGCAGCGGAATGTGCCGGCCGGGTGAGACCTTCGTCAGTTCTTCGTATAGATCCTTATGCGTGGCACAACTCATAATTTTATTCGTCTCTCTGGCTTTTATTCAATAACTCACAGGCTTGGGTTTTGGGATTTTTGAGAATTTATTTTGGGCGGCCAAGCCTCTTTTATTTTGAAGAGAGGAAAGCTGTTCTTAAAGTTTTTCAACGTGCACTTATTTGGTTTGTGGTCCACTTGCAGAACTTTTTGATTTGGAAGTTGCCTGATTTCCCTCTCATCCACGAGATCTTGGCTTATTTCTGCCTTGATTTTGACCTGTGGAGAGTCAGATGAAGAATTGAAGCAAAAAACGTGGAATCAGTGGTGGGTGGAAATTCTTAAATCTCCATTAAATGTCTAAGTGCTATTTACTTGTAGGGACTAACATGATTCTAGAGTTAATTGAGGTGACTTTATTCAAAAAGGGAAGAAAAAGGGGATACCTTGCCCTTTTTTAATGTACCCCCCTAACTTATCACTCACTCTGTCCTCAGAGTGTCAAAGTGATAGAGTGAGAGGAAATTAGGACAAGGGCTGCGGCTAAACTAAGTCATGGAGTCATGGGTTGCCTCCCAAGTAACGCCTTGGGTTAACGTCGCTGGCTCGATGAAGTTGTAGGGTTGTTATGCTGTTGGTGTAGCATCTCTGATGTCGATGGTTTGTCGATGCATTTTGTCTTCCTGAGTGTAATATCTTTTTAAACGGTGCCCGTTGACCGTTCGTTCTCCTCCGTTATTGTCGATAATAATGGCAGCTCCAGTTGGGTAGATATGTTTTATAGTGAAGGGTTCGGACCATTTTGTTCTAAGTTTTCCGGGGAATAATTTGAGCTTGGAATTGAATAGGAGCACTTTGTCGCCAACGGCGATATCTTTTCTCTTAAGATGTCCATCGTGCCACATTTTTGTTTGCTCTTTATAGATTCTGGCACTGTGATATGCTGTCATTCGGAGTTCTTCTAACTCCTGTAGCTGGAGTTGTCTGTTCTCCCCTGCACTTTTAAGGTCGAAGTTTAGTTGCTTGATGGCCCACCAGGCTTTATGTTCCAGCTCGAATGGAAGATGACATGACTTCCCATACACCAAATGGAATGGAGTTGTCCCAATTGGTGTTTTGTAAGCAGTTCGGTATGCCCAGAGGGCATCAGGAAGTTTGGTGGACCAATCAGTGCGGTTTTTATTCACTATTTTTTCAAGAATCGCCTTTAACTGTCTATTGGATACTTCTACCTGGACACTAGTTTGTGGGTGGTAAGGCGTGGCGACTTTGTGATGGACTCCGTATTTTCTCAGTAACGCTTCGAAACTTCGTTCCAGGAAATGTATCCCGCCATCCGATATGACCGTTCTTGGAACTCCAAATCTCGAAAAAATAGTATCTTTGAACAATTTGATAACAGGTTTGGAGTCGGTGGATACGGTGGGTACAACTTCGACCCACTTTGAGACGTAATCTACTGCGACCAGAATGTAAGAGAAGCCATATGATGAAGGGAAAGGTCCCATGTAGTCTACCCCCATACATCAAACAGCTCAATTTCCTGCCACATAGTGAGGGGCATTTCATCCCTTTTTGATATGTTGCCTGAAAATTGACATTTGTCGCAGGCTTTCACGAAATCATACGAGTCTTTTGATATGGTGGGCCAGAAGAAACCAGATTGTAAAATTTTTATGGCGGTTTTCTTGGCGCTCATATGCCCCCCCGTGGGTCCGGAATGGAAGTGTTCTAAGACCGGGGCTATTTCTTCTTCTGGCAGGCACCGACGAAAAAGTCCTTCGGCACAGAGGTGGAATAAATAGGGTTCGTCCCAATGATAACATTTTATGTCGTGAAGGAACTTCCTTTTATCCTGATTTGAAGCAGATGGGTGGATAATCCCTGTGGCCAGGTAATTAACGATATCAGCATACCAAGGAAAACTATGAGTGGCCTTCATGAGTTGATCATCAGGGAGAGAATCCCTGATAGGGATTTTATCTTTTTCTTCAACTTCGATCCTGCTGAGATGATCGGCCACAACATTCTCCATGCCACTTTTATCTTTGATTTCCAGGTCGAATTCTTGGAGCATCAATACCCATCGAATAAGCCTGGGTTTGGCGTCCTGTTTCTGGATCAGGTATCGGATAGCAGAATGGTCAGTGTAGACGATGACTTTAGAGCCAATCAGGTAGGAACGGAATTTTTTGAACGCGTAGATGATAGCTAGAAACTCTTTTTCCGTGGTGGTGTAGTTTTTCTGTGCTTCGTCTAGCGTTTTGGATGCGTAGTAGATGACATAGGGTTTCTTATCGATTCGTTGTCCTAAAACATCCCCTATGGCATAATCACTTGCGTCGCACATGATTTCGAAGGGTTGTGACCAGTCTGGAGCCCTTAGAATAGGTGCGGAGATTAATGCCTCTTTGAGGGTGGAGAAACTTTGCATACATTCTTGGTCGAAAATGAAATCATCATCTTTGGTTAGGAGTTGGGTCATGGGTTTAGCTATTTTCGAGAAGTCTTTGATGAATCTTCTGTAAAACCCTGCATGACCCAGGAAAGCTCGGACTCCCCTTATGTCCTTCAGAGGTGACAACTTTAAGATAACATCGATCTTTGCTTTGTCCACCTCAATTCCCCTATCACTTACCCTATGTCCGAGGACGACACCTTCTGTTACCATGAAATGGCATTTTTCCCAGTTCAAGATAAGGTTCGTTTCCTTGCAGCGTTGCAGAACTCGTTCAAGATTGTTTAGACAGTTGTCGAAGGAGTCTCCGTAGACAGAGAAATCATCCATAAAGACTTCCATAAGAGATTCAGTTAACCCGACGAAAATAGCAGACATGCAACATTGGAAAGTGGCAGGAGCGTTACATAGCCCGAATGGCATTCTTCTGAAAGCATATGTCCCAAAGGGACAAGTGAAGGTGGTTTTTTCTTGGTCCTCCGGGTGTATGGGTATTTGGTAAAACCCTGAGTAACCATCGAGATAACAGAAATACTTTTGGTGGGCCAGGCATTCTAGGACTTCATCAAGGAAAGGCAGAGGGTAGTGGTCTTTCCTTGTAGCTTTATTCAACTTCCTATAATCAATGCACATTCGCCACCCCGTTACAGTCCTAGTAGGTACTAGCTCATTTTTATCGTTGATTACTACAGTAGTGCCCCCTTTCTTTGGAACAACCTAAACTGGACTGACCCACTGAGAGTCAGAGATAGGATAGATCATGCCAGCTTTGAGTAGTTTGAGGACTTCCAGACGAACTACCTCTTTCAAGTTTGGGTTTAATTTTCTTTGATGTTCACGAGAGGGTTTAAATTCTTCAACCATAGGAAGCTTGTGCATACACAGAGCCGGGTTTATGCCTGTGAGGTCGGTTATTTTATATCCAATGATCTTTTTATGCTTCCTCAGTTTATCCAGAAGTTTGACTTCTTGGTCTTCGGTAAGGGTGGAGCTGATAATAACCGGGCATAGTTCTTCCTCATCTAGGAAAACATATTTGAGCCCTGTGGGTAAAGTCTTCAATTAAGGGGTTTTTGGTGGTTCTGTTGCTTCAATGGTAGTGATGGCTTTAAGCTCTTCAAAAGTAGCCTTTGGCCCTTCTTCTATCTTTTCTAAGTATTGGAGGCATTGCTGGACTAGTTCATTTGCAGAAAATTCAACTTCCAGATTGATAAGAGCATTCTCAAGTTCGTCTATTGGCTCGGAGATTTCTAATTGCGACATTTGTTGAATTGCATCCAAAAGTGAAACTTCTTCTTGGATGTTGGGGCCTTTCATACTATCAAGGACGCGGAATTGAATTGCTTCTTTTCCGAGCCTAAGAATGATGGTTCCAGCTTCGACGTCGATTAGTGCTCTGGCAGTAGCTAGGAAAGGCCTGCCGAAAATGATCGGATACCTCAAGTCTTCCTTAATATCCATGATAACAAAATCACATGGAACATAGGCATCCCTTCCTATCCTTACTGGGATATCTTCAATGATTCCCAACGGTGCAGTAATGGTGGAGTCGGCTAGTTGAATAGTCATTGCTGTAGGAAGCAAGTCAGTGAAACCAAGACGTTGGCACATTGAGTAGGGCATAATAGATATGCTGGCCCCGAGGTCAGCCAATCCTTTCTTTGTAGATGCGTTTCCAATGCAACATTGGATTCCAAAGGAACCTGGGTCCTTCTTCTTTTTGGGTAGTTTGTTCAAGATTATGTCAGAAGTGGTTTGAGCAAGCTTGACAGTCTCTTGCTCTTTGGTGATATACTTTCGTGATAGTAAAGTTTTGAGATATTTTTCCCATGCCGGTACTTCAGTCAGAGCGTCAAGGAGTGGGATGTCAATATACAGTTTCTTCATTGCTTCCTTGAACTTCTGAAACCTGGCGTTCATTTTTGTTTCACGTAGTCTGCCCGGATACGGGATCCTTGGTTTGAATTGCGGGACCTCAGGTTCTGTAGGCACCTGCTCTTTGTTTTTTTCCTTTGTGCCTTCAGGGGATTTCTCAATCCCTTGTTGCGTAATCTCTTTTGTCATAAAAATAGGCACATCATCATCATCCAGGGTGATCTTGGTGGGTTCAGGAAGAATGCATCCTGACCTTGTGGTGACGGCATTCAGCTGTTCATGTTTGTTTTGCCCATACTTGGAATTTGGTTCAGGCTGCCCAGCAAGAGTGCCTGCCGAAGGCTTCAACTGTGCAGCAATCTGAGCAAGCTGGGTTTCAACTGCCTTTTGTTGGGCTTGTTGGTTAGCTAACATGGTTTATTGAGATTGTAGCATTTGTCTTATCAGAGATAGTTCATCTTCCGGCCGTGCGGAAATGTTTTTCTGAAGACTTTGTTGTTGAGGCTGCTGAGTATGCAGCTGCGGATGAAGCGGGGGATGAGTGTACGGATAATAGGCTGATTGGTTTCTAGGGTAGTTAGCCCTAGGGAAATTGTTCCTTGGGTTCCCTTGATTTTGGTTAAAAAAAATTTGAAACCCTGGAGGCAACCTACTATCAAATCCCCCTTGTGTCTGATGTTGCGGATTCGCAGCTCCAAAAGGATTCCCGTACTGGAACCCAGGATGATTCATTGGTTGACTAGGGTTGTAGTAGACTTGTCCGGGAATAGCGTGGATGGAGTTGACTTGTTCCGGAATCTGATCTTCGACTTGATTAGTGATGGGCTCGTATGGTTGTGGTGGTGGATGCAGATCCATCATCACGTTATACAACATTCCGCAGGAGAGGGTCGGATGGTCCGAAGCATGACAGGCCTCACATGATCTTGTGACGACCTTAACTTGTTGTACAAAAGGGGCTTTCTTTTTGTCGACCTCTCCAAGAGAAGCTTCGAGGGCTTGTTGTTTATGAACAATAGTTTGCAAGGCTTCAACTATAGCCTTCATCTCTACGGATTCTTCAGCTTTGAAAACTTTAAGGACACTTTTTCCAGCTGACCGTCCCCAGTTGGACTGGTTTTCAGCTCCTAAAGTAACAATCTTCCAAGCGTCCTCATAGTTCTTCCTCATGAAATTTCCTCCAGACGAGGAATCTAGGAATTGTTTAATATCATCGCTTACCCCCCGATAAAAAGTTTCTATCAGTTGATTCTGTGAAATTCCATGATGAGGGCATTTGCGTAGAAGTTCCTTAAATCTTTCCCATGCCTCAGCAAGGGTTTCCCCAGGTAGCTGGGAGAAGTGATTGATTTGCCCTCTGATTTCATAGGTCAGCGAGGGTGGGAAGAACTTCTCTAGGAATTTTTCCTCTAGAGGGGCCCAAGTGGTTATAATAGGTTCTCTGTCCAATGAGTTGTACCAACTCAAGGCCCTTCCAGATAAGGTGAAATGGAACAGGTGGAGCATTATCGCATCGAAAGAGATACCGGCTTGCGGGACCAGGCGGCATAATGCCTTAAACCTTTTCAAATGGTCCATGCAATCGTCTCCTGAACCTCCAGAGAAGGAGATTCCTTGCATAATCTGGATCCACTGGGTCCGGATCTCAAAGTTTGGGATGTTGATGATCGGAGGCCGGACCGGGTGGTTGTCCTCGTAGTTTTTCGGGACTGCATAGTCCCTCAGTTGCTTGTTTCATAACTCGAGATGAGCAGCCTCGGTCTCCGCTCTTATGCGGGCTTGCTCTTCTGCTCGTATCTCCGCTTGTATTTGGGCACGGGCGTCTGCGATAAGTTGTGCCCGTTGTGCGTCGATGGCAACATTAACTCTATCCATTATCAAAGCAGCTTGGTGCTATTCGTCAGCCATTTGTCTAGCGCGTTGGCGATTGAGATGGATTCGGCGGTGGAAACTTCTCTCTACCTCGGAGTCAAACTCCGGATCAGGGGAGAATCCGCGACTATGCGGTGATTGCATGCACGTGTTCTACCTGAGTAGAGAAAAGAGAAGACCTTTTAGATAAAAGTGAAAATATGAAAGTTTCAAGAAGATATAGAGTTATGATTCAAAAAGAAAGTGTAAAATCCTAACCAACTAGAAAGGTACTAAGTGAAATAACAACGTTCCGTTGTCCCCGGAAACGGCGCCATTTTTTTGATGGAGCTGGGACTTACACTAAAAGATCACTCTTCCAATGGGAGTCCCAAAGATGCACCAAAAACCCTAGGGAGTTGATGTTCTCTTTAGGTTTACCTAGAACTGGTGCTTAGATAACAACTCCAACCCCATAAGAGTATGGAAGCCTTATCATAGTATAGATTTAGGATCGAACCCAAAAGACAACGGTCTTGTTGCAAGCAACAAGATGAAAAACGTATAGAACTTCACTTAGATACTCACTAGTTGGCACTTGTATCGAAAAGATGGATTTTTATGGTTTTAAACTAAAACATGAAAAGTAAAGAAAGCAAGCAAATCTAAGAGTTAAACTATGATAAAGATCACTAGGGTGTGATCGGTTTTTCACCGCCACTACACATCGATCAACACATGTAAAGCAAAACTTAACCTGCAAAAAGAGTTCAGTCAGTTAGTATCCTTGTAGACCTAGTCTCCTTTCGGATAACCTAGCTACGAGAAGTGCGGGAATGTTGCAACGCCAGCCATTCCCGATCAAATGGTCACATTACTTTACATCATTCCCCTCGCAAAGTGTGTTCCTCGACTTACCAAGGTTGCACTTCCATACGTCATCTGATTCCATTTCATAGTATGAAAGTGCAACAGATGATAGTGAGTTTACTCCACTTCTTGAGATACACTTCTAGATACCGAAACAGATACATGGTGGATACATGCATAAAAAACCAACATGCAAACGAGTTTCGAATCTAATAGTACAAACGTAGACAATTCATACTAAAAGATAAAAGATAACACAAGTTGGAGATCAAGCAACAAGTATTCATTAATCGTTTGATGTTGAACCGACAAAGATAAGAACTCTACATTACAACCTAAGGATTACATTTTACATGATATGAAAGTATGGGTTGCGGGGCTACTCCCCGCACCCTAGTGAAGAAGACTACTCCCTCATGACTAAGACTAAGAAGGAGGTGAGAAGAGAGAGAGAGAGAGCATCATCCCCACAAGGATGGAAGAAGGTCAACCCCTTGGAGAGAGAGAGAAACGATCCACCAATCTTCGTAGGTTGCACGATGAGGAGGTCTCCCCTTCCCACCTTCTTGACGAAGAAGGAGAAAGCAGCTTCAGGATGGAGTATGGACCTCAGACTGAAAGCCCCAGGGCGGAGGATGGAAGTGGCAAGAGCTCTGGAACGATTGGGGCAGCCTTTGGACGTCTGAGTTCTCCCCCTTTTTGGAGGACCCTTGGGGTCTTATTTATAGGCTTTGAGTGAAGTCCAAACGGTTTGGAGACCGTTTGGCCCCAAGACCGTTTTGGGGCCTCAAGACCGTTTGGGCTGTGAGACCGTTTGGCTTCAAACAATCTTGAGACCGTATGAACTCCATGCGGTCTCGAGACCGTTTGGCTTCATGCGGTCTTGAGACCGTTTGAACTCCATGCGGTCTCGGGACCAGTTGGCTTCATGCGGTCTCGGGACAGTTTGAACTCCATGCGGTCTCGGGACTGGTTGGCTTCATGCGGTCTTGAGACCGTTTGAACTCCATGCGGTCTCGGGACCGGTTGGCTTCATGCGGTCTTGAGACCGTTTGAACTCCATGCGGTCTCGGGACCGGTTGGCTTCATGCGGTCTTGAGACCATTTGAACTCCATGCGGTCTCGGGACCGGTTGTCTTCATGCGGTCTTGAGACCGTTTGAACTCCATGCGGTCTCGGGACCGGTTGGCTTCATGCGGTCTTGAGACCGTTTGAACTTCATGCGGTCTCGAGACCGTTTGAACTCCATGCAGTCTCGGGACCGGTTGGCTTCATGCGGTCTTGAGACCGTTTGAACTCCATGCGGTCTCGGGACCGGTTGGCTTCATGCGGTCTTGAGACCGTTTGACTCCATGCGGTCTCGGGACCGGTTGGCTTCATGCGGTCTTGAGACCGTTTGACTCCATGCGGTCTCGGGACCAGTTGGCTTCATGCGGTCTTGAGGCTGGGTTATTCTTTTATGATTTTTTTTGTGCTTTTTCTGCATATATAAAAGGAAAAAGTTAGTCTGATGGTGTATTTACAAAAAGGAGTAAAATTAGGATTATGTATAGTTTAAACTTAAAAAGAGTATGGAAAACTAAGCAAAAAGACTAAGATAAACGACTAAAATAGGAGGTTATCATGAACCATACCCCAATAAGAGCATGGCTACGGGCCATGACTCCACAAAATAATATCGGGCATTGGCTACGGGCCATATCATGAAGAGAGTATATGCTATGGGCTATAACTCTAATAGTGATGTTGCCAGTATACCCTGGAATGCTATCTAGCAGAGACACAAGATGTCCTGCATGTTATCTCGTACTGACCGAGATAGTTGAGGTCATGGGAATCCGGCTCTTCCATTGACGTATGTGTGGTACCGATGCTTTACGTAACCGTGGTCGGTTGGAGTATGAGCGGTATACCTCATCTCCGCAGGGCATAAGTATGATTGTAAAACGTAATCAGCCGTGTAGCATATTTGCTTAGGGTTGAATTGCGAGAATCAATGGTTGATGATACATGGTCTATTATATCATAGTTGGATAAATGATATACATGTTCTTCATATTCCTTCTTAAATGAATGACTTGCTTCTTAATCAAGTTATAATGGAAATGATTGCATAGAGAATACTACTCTGCATATCTTATTCAATGATTTACCTGCTGTTGAGTAAATATAATTCTACTGCTCAGTGTTATTCTATTATCGGCAATAACAATGTTTCTGGCGGAGAGTTATATCTCTCACTGAGACAATTTTTATAATTGTCTCACCCCCGTGGGATTAAATTTTTAGGTAACCGTCGATGAAAAGGCAAGGAACCTATTACAGAGGAAGAGCAGCAACAGCAGTAGCAGGGACAGCAGTAAATCCCAGGTTGGGATATGAGCTGTCAAGTTGTATATAGAAAGTCCTATGAGTCGTCTCTGTACTCTCGGGTCCTAGGAGTAATGTTTTGATGGATCAATCTGAGATTTTGGCTTTAAGCCTCGAGGGTTTTATACTACCTGTGTACAGTTAAGATAGAGTAGTTGATGTTTGTATTCCTCGAGAAGTAATAGTACATGAGATGTATATATGAACCAGGATGTAAGGTTTTACTTTGGTTCTGAATGAAAGAGTTTTCCTGTGAATGGATCTCTTTGCAAATGATTTTAATTTTCACTGATTTTTGCTAATCTGCTGCAACTGATTTGCTTCCGCATGTTGTATTATTGTTAATGACACTTGTTATCTTAAATGATGGCGGGTGTCGTGACAATCATCATCATCATCATCATCATCATCATCATCATCATCATCATCATCATCATCATCATCAATCATCATCATCATCATCATCATCATCATCATCATCATCATCATCATCATCATCATCATCATCATCATCATCATCATCATCATCATCATCATCATCATCATCATCATCATCATCATCATCATCATCATCATCATCATCATCATCATCGTCATCGTCATCGTCATCGTCATCGTCATCGTCATCGTCATCGTCATCGTCATCGTCATCGTCATCGTCATCGTCATCGTCATCGTCATCGTCATCGTCATCGTCATCGTCATCGTCATCGTCATCGTCATCGTCATCGTCATCGTCATCGTCATCGTCATCGTCATCGTCATCGTCATCGTCATCGTCATCGTCTTCGTCGTCGTCGTCGTCGTCGTCGTCGTCGTCATCATCGTCATGATCGTCATCATCATCATCATCATCATCATCATCATCATCATCATCATCATCATCATCATCATCATCATCATCATCATCATCATCATCAATCATCATCATCATCAATTATTTCTCCTTCATGACTATGAAATAACCCATGCTATTGTGTGTTGTTAGTACTTACATTTATATTACTTTTTCTCAACATTTTATATTGTTGTAGGCATAATGGCTTGGGCCTCTACCCCAATGTTATTATTCCCTGTTGAAGAACAGTTGGACATCATTCTAGACGATAGTTCATTTAACACAACTCACTATACCTAAACATTGGCGTTATCTAAATGGAAGAAGCTACACGGTTGGTGAAGTGACCCTAAATTTTGGAAATTCAACATATGTTATCGATGTTAAGTATGATGTTGACGGAAATCTTGTATCCACATCCAATTGGTGTGTGTGGGTTGGGAAGATGCTATTGGGCCGTAGTGACAAGCTTTTTCTTCATCCGGTTAGCCATAATACCATCAAGGTTTGGATAACCAACATCAACAATGAGACGCCCGATCATCTGGTCTGATTTGACTATTGACAGGGGATAGCACATATTTGGACTCATTCCATGAGGAGAGCACACCCGATTTCCTTTCTATGCCTACTGTTGGTACCGTACATTTCCCTATCACCATTAGTTCATATTTGTCTAACAACGACGAGCTCTGTGACACAACAACATCAACAAAGAAGGTCCCAACTAGCAACAAATTTACTTTCCCATATATGCACATGTTTAGGGGTACAACAAGCCCTCGTTATTTAATTAGCTACTATGTCATGTTATTTTCTAAACTTTGTTGTCATAATTAGTATTTCGATAACATGTTCAACTTTGAAAGATGATGTATGAATGAATTTTTTTGAATTGTCTTATCTATATACATATTTTTATGAAGATGGAATGAATGAATGTTTCTGTGTGTGTGAATGTCAAAAGAAAAATGAATGGATCGAACTGCATGTGGTTGCTAAATGTGTGTGAATATGAAATGGAGGAATGAAATGGAACTATAAGTTTCTACATGCATGTGTGTGATGAATCATATTTGAAAATTAAATGTACTTATTATACATATATTTGTGAATCACATGATCCATATAAAATACATAATTTGTATCTTGTCAATATTTGTAGGTTTGTGGCTTGTTGTTGGCTGAAATCAAATGGATGCTGTAAACCTATAGTTCAGAACTGAACTACAGGTTCTGCATTCTGCTGACCAGCCGGACATCAGGCCTGGAACTGATAAGAAAAAAAAACAAAACATCGACGTCAGTTAAATACCAAAAACCGACAACGAATGCTTAATTGTGTCGGCTGTTTGCTATTAACCGACTCCTATGGTCCGACTGCTGGTGCTTTTGGGTTAAATTGTAATCAGGAACAAATTTCTGTCATCGGTTATATAACCGACGTTGAAGGAGTCTACTTTTAGTGTCACCCACTTGGGTGTCACTTAAAAACCGATGATAAAAGTCTTGCTTAACTGACACTAAAGGTGTTATCTATACTAGTGACAATTTGTCTTTCTATGAGCTACGCATGTGCAATAAGGTTGATATGCATATGTAAGTCATAAACAATTGGTACCCACAATTACATAAAAAAAAGAATCATCACACAATTCGTCTGCTTTCTCTTAGAGGGACAATATGGGTCAGCCATTACGTCAAGCCTGCATAGAGTTGCTGATGAAATAAAATGATTTTTCAATATGATGAATAAACTTTCATTTGACTATATGTTATTCAGATTGTGTTATAAGTTCCATGAATACAAGATGACTTGTTTTGACCTAACAAATTTTACAATTAGTTCCCTAAACAATAACTATGGAGTTAAGCATATTTTTGTTAAACATTTAAGATAGGAAAATTATATGACATCCTTTAAGTGTATATAAGATAGAATACTCATTTTAAAAGATAAGTTGTGACTATCAAAACTTAGAAAACAAAGTAACAATGGAACAATTCATTATTAAATACATATCATATGAATACATTTTTCCTTTGGAATTTGACTAAAGTTGGATGATTATGAAATCAAGACAATGTTACAATCTTGTTTTGTTTGGATTTAATAGGTGGTCAAGAGGACTAAAGTTGATTTTGGGGTTTTTTAGTTTTCGGAAAAAAGGTTGCGTGGGAGTGAGACTCCAGTTGGTATGCAAATCTAGGCATGACTATTACAATGCATCATATGTCACTTGCCCAAATATTTGGGAAGATTTCATTAACAATATGAACTCCACCAATGCCTCTCTCCCTCAAGCTACATACTAAAACTATTTGGTGATAAAAGTAATAATGTTAGGAGGTTAGCATCTATGAAATGAACCTTGTATTTTGGCACCATCACCACATCTTGTCACATTGCCCTCACTTGATCCTAGTCTCCTTGCATAATAAGTTTGTAGATGACAATTCTAAACATCACATGCCTATATAAGGTATCATTGATTAGAGAAAAAATCCCCATAAAACATTTTCTCTACACCCAATTTCAATCCAATTTCCTTCAACTTCCTTCCCCTACCCCATATTCTTTTTGAAAACCTAATCATGAGGTGGTCTACGTGTTTCATCTTTGGCACTAGGAATGCCAACAAGGAAACTCATGAAGGTGTTCCAACATGTAGGTTGTCACTCTATTGCCCATGTGTGTAACATCCCTGACCTGGGTTATGTGTTAACCCTAGAGGTTTTGCTTAATAAGGTTGAGTAGATTCTTAATCTTATCTTGGGAAAAGTAATTAGGGCTCATGAGAAACTTATGTTTCAATGTTGGTCCTGTTTGAACAATGTTGAATCAATGTTTTGTTTGTTTTGGACTAAAGTGCAAATTACCCAAGTTGAGGGGTTTATGTGCAAATTGTGCATGATAATATGTTCCTCATGTGTTGAAGCATCATGAGAGTGAATATGATGTTGAGATATGGCTTATGGAAGCCTGAATACCAAGAAAGAGCTGATAAAGTAATGTTGTGCATTAAAACCTAGTTTTGGTGTAATGTGCAATTTACCCAAAACCTAGGGTTTGATATGCAAATTAACACTTCAATAAAGTCCCTAATGTTTCTTGGCATCATGTAGAGCAAATAAAATGAGAGTTACTTCTCATTTGAATTAAGATGGAGGAGAGAGAATCTTGATATTAAAATAATCAAGATTTAATCCTAAGTGAAACCCTAATCCAATTTAGGGCAAAAATGAATGTATTAATTAAAGGGCCTTCAACCAAAATGTTATTGGTTGATTTTAAATAAGGATGGATGTTCTTTTGCCAAGATAAGGAACGAAAATATCTAAAGGAGGTGAAACTCCACTCACCTTATTATAAAGGAAAGTAATTTCCACTCACATATGGGATATTAATATAATAAGCATTAAGGTGCTTATTTTCTTTTCCCTTAATTCATGGATAATGGAAGGGAGTTCGGTGGGGATAGAGATGCCCTTGCATGCAAGAAACCAAGGGGGAAGTTGTGGCAACAATTTTGGAATTAAAAGACTTTTATAAAGTATCTTCTCTCTCCTCAATTTTCTTATAAAAGTACCTTTTCCAAGCCAAATGAAAGGCTTTTACGACCCCACTTCTTCTCCTTGCTTGCAAAACCGACCAAGAAGGCTAAGGACAGCAGGGAGCACGTCCCCAACCTGTTGGTAAGCCTTTGATGTTCGTTCTAAATGATTTCATGGTGAAAATCATAAAACAATGTGTAATTCCTTTATTTATTCACTCAATCTTCAATTCTAGCCGATCATTTCACTCCAAATCTTGAAGTTGAGCCTTGGAATAGTTGGAGAAGCTTCATCCACCATTAGAGCCGTGTATCTTGGAGCTTGGAGATCATATTTGAGGCGGGTTTTATAACTCAAACCCTTAATCACTGATATCATGAATTCTCTACACTTTGTTGATTGTTTTCTTTAAATTGCTACACTCTTGTTTCTTTGCTGAAATTTCCATCAAGAATGGTTTTTGTTCTTGGTTGTTCGAAGGAAGGGGATGATGACATCATCCTAGATGCTTATCCAAAGAAAAGTACCAAGCCAAACGGTTTTGATAGCTATTCCAAATCATTTTAATTTGATTGGCTATGCGGTTTCAGCAAACCGTTTAAAGGAAAACGGTTTCAAGACCATTTGAGATGGTTGAACAAGCGTTGAACGTTTGGGAATTTTGTTCCTAATTATGTACGCTAATGACCCACCAAATGTGAGGGGTTAAATCCAAAGGAATCGTAGGTTGAAGGCCAACCAATTAGGCAAATTGAGTTGTATTAAATGCTGATTTTCAACCTGATTAACTTGACCTGTTTGGGCAAACGGTTTCAAGACCATTTGATTGAGTTGACCAAGCGTTGACCGTTTGGGATTCCTGTTCAGAATTATGTTGGTTGATGACCCTCCAAATTTGAGGGATTAACTCCCAAGGAATCGTGAGTTGAAGGCTAATCAATTAGGGAAACCTAATTGGATTAAGTGCTGATTATCAATCTAATATAATTGAACTTTTTGGGCAAACGGTCTCAAGACCATTTGAGTGCGTTGACCAAGGGTAGAACGTTTGGTATTACAGTTCCTAACGATGTGGTCTAATGACTCACCAAATTTGAGGGATTAACTCCCAAGGAATCGTGAGTTGAAGGCTATTCAATTGGGCAAACCCTAATTGAAAACAGTGCTGAAATTCCAATGGGTTAATTGGAGATTTTGGGTTGATTAGCCCAAACGGTTTCAAGACCGTTTGGGGATCACCCAAACTGTCTCAAGACCGTTTGGGGGTCACCCCAAGACCTTTTTGAGGTCTGGGGTCAAGTATAGTTGACCAATTGAAGGTCTAAAGGTACCAAATCATATTGCAATTAAGTGTTGATTTGTGGATCAACTCGATAGACCAAACCTTGATGAAATTTCACTAGAATCCAAAGGTTGGATGAGCCAAACGGTCTCAAGACCATTTGGAGCTCATCCAAACGGTCTCAAGACCGTTTGGTGGTCACCCAAGACCGTTTGGAGGTCTAGGGTTGAGTATGGTTAGGTGTTTGAAGGTCTAAAGGTACCAAGCTGATATACAATGCAATGCTGATTTGGTGATCAATTCCATGATCCAAACCTTAATTGGATGGCTTGAATTTGAGTGATATGATGGGCAAACGGTCTCAGGACCGTTTGGAGGTCATCCAAACGACCTCAAGACCGTTTGGGGTCAGGTCATACCCAATTTGGATGATGGTTCAAAAGTTTCAAAGTAAACAATCTTGTATTGATGAGTGTTGTTGAATCATCGATTCTAAACCCTAATCTAATTGAATCAAACCCTAATTGATGACCAAGTGAGGGTCAATTGAGGGTCAAATCAGTTGAAGGTTGACCTACTAAACTCAATTGAAGTATGAGCATAGGTCCAATTGATGATTGGTTCCATGAATTCAATGGTTGAAGATCCAATGCAATCAATTGAAACATAATTAGTAGCTTGACTGATGATCAACTTCAAAGCTCTAATTGGTGTTTATAAACCCTAATTCCATTTAGATCAGACCCTAATTGAAGTTACAATTAAGGGATGAGTTCATGACTCAATTGATGATTGGGTTGATGATCCAATTGGTTGAGATTCCATAGATTGGAATTGAGTGTTGTTGAAGTCTTGATTGACTCTTTGGTCCATGCAGTTTTGAGAGGTTTGGACCAAACGGTCTCAAACCGTTTGAGACCCATGCGGTTTCAAGTCCATGCGGTTTCAAAGCTTTTTGCTTAAACGGTTTCAAACTGTTTGTGATTCAATTTGGTTAATTCAATTGGATGCCCAATGTAATTGAAGGATCAATCGGTTAATCCAATTGAGTACTTAAAGTAATTGAAGGAACAATGGGTTGATCCAATTGAGTACCCAATGAAATCAAAGACTCAACTGACTAATCCAAATAGATACCTAGTGCAATTGAAGGTTCTATTGATTAATCTATTTGGATGCCTCATGTTATTTAAGGTCCAATTGATCAAACCTTTTTGGAAACCTAATGTAATTAGGTGAGAGATACCTTAATGGTACCAATTAATAATGCATAACAAATGCATGGATCCAATACATGATGAAAACCCTAATTGAGGCTGATTCCATGTATAACCCTAATAAGAGGTTGTCTACATATGAAATCACTAATTAGGATGAATAGTAAACCCTAGTTGAGGGTGTATCCATGTAAAACCATAGTTGAGGGTGCATCCATGTGAAACCCTAGTTGAGGGAGTATCCATGTGAAACCCTAACTGAGGATGCATCCATGTGAAACCCTAATTGAGAGTGATTTCATGAGAAACCCTAATTGGAAATGATTAGTAAACCCTAATTATGGGCAACGTGTTATGAAACTCTAATGAAGGGTGATGCTATATGCAATCCCTATTCTAAAAGAGGGGAGATGATATGTGAAACCTTAATCCCTAATGAAAGAATAGAATTCATACTTGAATAGGATTCAAGAGGTGAACTCTCGTAGCACGACCATGTTAGGAAGAACGACCGTGGTATCTTTCCTTTGCACGACCGTACAAGGTAGCACGGCCGAGGTGGATTCACTTTGCACAACCGTGCAAGGTAGCACGACCGTGGTGACTTTCTTTGCACGGCCGTTCTTGGTTGCACGGCTGTGGTACTCTAAGCTTGACTTAGAGTTGTTTTGAAAAGGACCTAGCATGGTGTTTTTATTAATTCCTGACTTATGTATGAATCCATAGTATTGGCAATAGTTGTATTTTCCAAGTAAGTGACAATTGATCACTACTTTACACGATGAATGTGATAAACTGGTGCATAAAGTATGAGGATGGGTAATACCCTAATACAAGCTAAGTATGTGAACTTAAGAAAGTTAATGGTGTTGAGGGAAGTGAGACATCAAGATATGATAGATATCATATCCAACACCCCAAATACTGGTATACCTTGTTGTGATAGAAGTCCAATATGATTGGATGATTGATACATGAGATGTGTGATGGAAATCCTAATCCTGGTAAAGTTTTAAGGGTAATACCCTTGAATTATTAATACATTGTTTTTGCATGATGTTGATAGATAATTGATGTGCTGCTATCATATGTGGTAACCATGCAGGTATCATGAGATGATGGGCATAGCCAGGTATGCGCTGTGATATGTTATTAATTTGAATTTGTTTATTGGGCCTTGTGTGCCATAATATATCTTGTTGTCTGATAAGAGGTAGCAAGAGAGTTAATAGGCATCAAGTATCATACTTACGTTGGTCAAATGACCTAAAGGTGTTAGTTACCTAAGGAAGTGGTAACAATGCTCAGGTGACGAGCTAAGGGTTTAAACACCCAGAATCACATGGTTACAATATTGAAATTGTGAAAGGATGAGAATTTCCAGTGGTGAATGGAGGGATTAAAATCCCAACACTTTATGAAAAGAATATGGCTACGGGCCATGACTCCACAATGATAATACCAGGCTTTAGATATATGGTCTAATCCTGAAGAGAGTTAAAGCAGTGGTAATGATTCTGTAGCTTGAATAGATGTTATACATGTTCTTTATATTCCTTAAAGGATAAATGACATGTTGATTCTATCAAGTTATAGTTGCAATGCTTCTGATATAGAATAATGTTCTAATCTGTTAGACATTAAAATATCTGCTGCTATACAAATATGATTCTTCCATTCATATTTATCTTCTTAAGTTGCAATAACAATGTTACTGGCGGAGAGTTATAACTCTCGCTGGGGCAATTTTTATAATTGTCTCACCCCGTGGGAACCACATTTTTAGGTGGACGCGGATGAGGAGATAGGAATCCTTCAATAGGTGAAGGACAACAATAGCAGCAGCAGAGACAACAGTGAAGTCTCAGGTGGAGACACTGACTGTTATGCCTTGTATAGATTTAGATAGAGTCCTATGTGTCGTCTCTGTACTCTCAGGTCCTCGGAGTAGTAGTTAGTGCTTTCGAGATTTTGGCTTAGAGCCTCAAGATTTTATACTGCCTGTATTTAGCTTAACAGGACAGTTAATGCTTGTAATTCTCAAAAGGAGATGATATAGAATATGTACCTGTGAACAAGAATGTAATTATGTTACTTTGGTTCTATGTGAGAAAGTTTTCCTTCAATGGATATTTTGATAAAAAGGTTTTAAGTTTTAGTGATTTTCGCTAATCCACTGCTTGATGAACGCTTCCGCATTAGTTAATCTTGTTTTCGCGAGACGGACATCACAATGTGTGTCCCCTTGAAGTCCATATTCTTGAGTACAATGACAATCTTAGAACGCAATGACAATCTATAAAGCTTCATGGAGACATTGCATACCTTTCAATAAGTTCCCTAAACATAATCATTTTTTCCACCTTTTCTTTCAACCACCAACTAGTGGAATCTAGTGCTGGACCATGTTAGGGCCCCTAAATAACTTTGTTACCACCCTGACACCTTATCAAACTAATATAAATCATGATATGCCTCTAAAAACATGTTACACACCTTCCCCTACTTCCTCCTATTAACTGGAACATGCCACTCCATACCAACCTGCAAGACACAATGATCATTCAACCCTTATTTTTAAACACCAACACATTTAGTTTTGGGGGTTTGTATTAATATCTAACCAGGAAAAGTTTTAATATTTTCTTAAATCACTCTAGTTCATTTAGTGTCTACAAAAAATTATATTTTATATAGTAAAACATTTGTAGAATATGATAAAAAAGTTCATATCCTAGTTTGTTACAAACTTATCATAAATACCTAGGTTACTTGTGAAGTTAACCAAAATGGTTTTTATGTGAGAAAATCAATTTACTTCACTAAACCCTAAGTTTGAACTTAGACTTCAGGTAACTTTCAAATATGTTATGATTTATATGATATTTCTCCAATAATATTCATAAATATATATTTCAATCATAGTTTACGGTGCTACACAATGTGCATGATTCAAGATCATGGCTTTAAATATATAAAGTGTTTGTCCTTGGGTTTTGGTTGTTAACATGTCATAAAGCTTCACTTGTGAAGCCCTTATTCTTCCTAATTAAGTCCAATTGTAAGATATAAGTTCTAGGATGAATTGGGACTTCTTAACTCAAGGGTAATGAATAAATGGTCTATTTGTAGTAAACTAGACATAATCTTGATACGGAGAATCTTGGATTATTTTCATATTCACCTTGCATGGATAAAAAGTTGTTTGAAACCTAAGATGTCTATGGGTCTATTATATGTACACACTATTAACAAACTTTGCTTTTATATTTCATTTTGATCCTAATGTATGTGGTCTATATTTAATGTTTATATTACCTTGAAATTTTAGTGTCTCTATGGGTATCATTTATTAGATAATAGTATATACCTTAATATATTAATACCATGATAGTGTTTAGTAAAACCACATTCACAAAATTGCGTTTTGACTTAGCTATCATTAGCTTGACGTGATTAATTATATCACCTCATGATTATGTAAACATTTCACATGTAAAATAGTTCAACTTTATTTTGCTAGAGAAGAAAACAATTTGTCTTTCTATGAACTATGTATGTGCAATAAAGTTGATATACATATATGGAAGTCATAAACAATTGGTACCCACAACTACAACAAGAGACCCATTGTAAAAAAGACTCTAACTAAACTACTTTAGGTAGTGATGTTCAAAAAAAGAAACATAAGGAATGATGCATGTGATCATCATCATTAGCTCAAATGAAAGGAAACTATTTCTTTTCTGAAACTTTATCTGACTTGGATAACCCTAATAATAAAAGGTTGGTAATCAATGCTCTTCTGATTTGTGTTTACATAATAATAATCCATATTTAAGAGAGTAAGGAAGTCCAAACTGGGGATGTCACCATTTTGTATATGTAGTTGGGAGCCTTTGGTCCAATTTTGATATTTTTAAGCCTCTATATATTTTCTAAAGGGCAAAAATGACTTTGTACTCATCTTTATATCTAAAATTGTTGTTGAGGGTTTTGGACATGTTGCTTCTTCATCAAGTGGGACCAAACTAGTGGAGGCTAGGGCTATCATACAATATATTGGAATGCTTGAGGAACATGTTACCATATTATGTCAAAATTTCAATGAAATTGGTAGAAAATACAACACTACCTAATATTCTACCTAGCCCAGACTGGTTAGAGGGATAATAAGTACCTGACTTGGATCATTACGATAATGAAAAAGAATCACCACATAGTTATTCTACTATCTCCTAGAAGAAGGAAATTTGGGTCGTCCATTACATCAAGCCTGCATAGATTTGGTGAGAAAACAAATTGAAATTTCGATATAACAAATAAGCTTTCAGTTTAACATTTATTACTTAGATTAATTTCTAATTTCCATGAATACATGATGACTTATATATTTTGACCTAATTAGTTTTACAATTAGTTCCCTAAATGATAACTATGGGATTGAGCATATTTTTGTTAAATATTTATAATAGGGAAATTATATGGAATCCTTTAAGTATATATAAGATAGAAGACTCAATTTCATTTTATTGTAAGATAGTTGTGACTAGAAAAAGTTAGAAAATAAAGTAAAAATGGAACAATTCATCCTTAAATACATATCATGTGAATACATTGTTCCTTTGGAATTTGTCTAAAGTTTGGTGATCGTGTAATCAAATATATTATGGTGTCTGAACTTAGACTTCTGGTAACTTTCAAATATATTATGATTTATATGATATTTCTACAATAATATCTATTTCAATTATAGTTTATGGTGTTTCACCATGTGCATGATTCAAGATCACAACTTCAATTATATGAAACGTTTAGCCTTGGGTTTTGGTTGTTAACATGTCTTAAAGCTTCACTTCCTAATCCCTTATTCGCTCCTAATTAAGACCAATTGTAAGATATAATTTTTAGGATGAATTAGGTTTTATTAACTCAATGGTAATGAATAAATGGTCTACTTGTAGTAAAATATACACAATCTTGATACATAGAATTTTGGATTATTTTCATATTCATCTCACATTGATAAAAATTTGTTTGAAACCATGTCCATGGGTCTATTATATGTACACACTATTAACAAATTTTGTTTGTATTTTATTTTAATCCAAATGAATGTGGCTTATATTTAATGTATTTATTACCTTGAAATTTTAATGTCACTATGGATATCATTTTATCACATGATAGTATATAGCTTATTATATTAATATCATGATAGTGTTTGCTATAACCAATTCCCATCTTCTAGAAAATTATCATAATAAATTTCAAAATAAAAAATGCTAATATATCTTTAAAGAACCGCCAAGTGACCCAATAATGCCTTGGTAATAATTAGAGTAAATTTTTAATTAATGAAATTTGGTGTAGGGTGATCAAAGATCTGCAAATTGTTTACGAACTATAAGAAATAGTATACGAGTTCACTTTGGTAATAATTAGAGTAAATTTTTAATTAATGTATTGGTGTTTTCCTTCATAATATAAGATTTCCATATATTCCAAACATGATTTCAATTTTTTGCCCCATATACCAATATACTCATTGTGTTGCAATTGTTGTAGATATGAAACACATGTTTAAAGAGAGGCAAATCGATGATGATTATTATTAACGATTCCATGAGGAATGAATAGCTATCATTCCTAAATTATTTTTCTACATTTTAAAATAATCATATAACTCTTCTTTTCTTAGAGAAATCTTTTTTAAACTCTAATATTAGGATAGAATTAAGTAAAAATTGGTTCTTATTGGATGATTGATCACGTTGTACTTTATTAATGACCATTCATTGAATATCTTCATGCAATTGGAAATGATTGGAGTTTGAGTCGTTATATATTGTTCAACTATCCACACACTACCTACTTGTATATGATATTTCTTAGACAAATAGACTCCTACCTAGTCAAAATCCAGTGGTTTTCATATTCATTCATTCCAATTAGGTCTTCTTGTGTATGGAACTGTGTCCACTCTCATATCATATTCTTCTCAAAACCTTATATTCATGTTGCCTAAGCTAGGTCTTGGATACCAAAGGTTAAGTCACCCTTAATTAGTAATATATATACAAACTTCAACATACTTGATAATAAATTAGATTAAATTTGTATGTTGGTTGTGTCTAAATATGTATGCCATTTTCAACATGTACCACACTAGTAGGACTATTTTCTCGAATAGGAAATTAGGAAGTCATTTCCAATCAACCTGAGGCAAGTTGTGTTGGCAAAAATATAGGAAGGATTGAAGAGTAATTGTACCAAGTAAGAAATAGGAAGTGTGTAGATTTTAAGGATAAATCAACACCTTTAAAAAGTTTATGGCAACTAACAAGTGGTAAGATAAGGGAATGTCCATGTTCAAGTTCATGCAAGGAATATCCCTTAGGGATGTGGTGCATAGTAAAGTGAATTCCTCTCATTTTTCCAACCCACAAAAATGGTAAGTAACCATACTAGTTTCCACCAACATGGTATAGAGAAATTATGGGGAAAGACCAACTTGAGGTTGAAATAATGTTGGAACTTGGATCCCTTTTGTGTAGAAAACAGCAAAATCCTAGATTTATCTAAGATTGTCCACCTATTTGTGAATGTCCACCTATTCCAGGGTGTAACTACACTATTGTGGGAAAAGTACTACATCACCAGAAACATATTGTGAAACCCCTCTTATGGGAATATTGTAGGACAACATTCTTATTTAGGTCATATCATAAACTGCTAAGAAGCTAAAATAGGACCTTTAGTGAGATATAGGGAAGGGGAAATGTTAGTAGTTGATTATGTCAGAAATTTCTAGACTCTTGAGTGTTTTGTATATATGGTCATTATTGATCAAAAAGTCAAGCACATTATTCGATTGACTTTCCACCCACCTCAAAACTATCATCCTTGTATCTCAACCTTGTACTTTGGATGAGGGACATGATTCACTAGTACATATATCACCTTTATCATCGGTTAAATATGACTTTAGTAGTCGGTTTCCAAGTGACACCCAAGTGGGTGACACTAAATGTCGACGCATTCAGTGTCGATTTCATAACCGACGCCACAAAGCCATCCCCGATTGCAAACCCAAAAAAGCACCAGTAGGGGGACCATATGCGTTGATTATCAAGTCATAACCGAAGCCACAACTCATACCGAAAAAAATTGGCCCCAGGTTAGACAATAGGTGTCGGTTAGCAACAAAAAACTGTCTCTATTGATCTGAAATTATTGATGGTTTGTAAGTTAACCAAACAGTAACTGACACCATTAGGGGATAAAGACGTCGGTTAACTATTAATCACCAACAAGTTAAGTTTTTGTTTTTGGTTTCTTTTATTAACTGATGACTATGTTTTGATTTTTTTTTCTTATCATCTTGCAGGCCTACTGTCTGGCTGGTCAGCAGGATGCAGAACCTACAATTCAGTTCTGAACTATAGGTTTACAACATCCATTGATTTCAGCCAACAACAAGCCACAAACCTACAAAATTAACAAGGATGGACAATTAATATATGGAATGATTCACACACATGTATAAGCACGTTTCATATTATGATTTTATCACACACATGTAGAAACATGTAGTTCCATTTCATTCCTCTATTTCATATTCACACACATGTAGCAACCTATAGTTCCATTCATTTCATCTCTTTTCACATTCAGACACATGTAGAAACATTTATGTATTCATCTTCACACACATATGTATATAGATAAGACAATAAAAAAAAATTCATTCAGACATGTATATATAAGTGTGTATTTTAAAGTTTAACATGTCATCAAATATATAAATAATTATCACTAGTACAGAAATGGTCTGTAGTGTCAGTTTTTTTAAGCCTGTAGCATCACTTTTTAACCGACTCCTAAGTGGGCGTCGCTATAGAATTTTACCTATAGGGTCAGTTTTTTAACCAAAGAAAACCGACCCAATAGGTTGTAAAAAATGAGGAAGAAACTGTGGCCAAGGTTGTAAGGTCAGTTATCAAAATCAATCTGTAGACATGTAGCATCGGTTTTCTTAAAAAAACTGACCTTAGAGTGAACCTCTAAGGTCGGTTTTTTAAGAAAACCGATGCTACAGGTCTACAGATGAGCTTTACAATCTGTAGACCTACAACATCGGTTTTCTTAAAAAACCGACCTTAGAGTGAACATCTAAGGTCAGTTTTTTAAGAAAACTGATGCTACAGGTCTACAAATTGTAACCACCCACGGCCGTGCTACGCGGCACGACCGTGCTACCATATCCCAACATGGTCATGCTACACAACACGGCCGTGCTACCAGAAGCCAACACAGCCGTGCTACACAACACGACCGTGCTACCAGAAGCCAACACGTTTGTGCTACGTGGCACGGTCGTGCTACATGGCGGAAATAGAAACATAACGGAAGAATAAGAAGAACCAGGATATGAGAGAGGGGAGCATTGATGCTCAACCGTCACGATTCCAAACCACACATTAATAACAAAAATGATTCATATATTCAGTTGAGTTACACATATTCACATCATAATCTACAAAATGATAGATTGCAAGTCTGAGATGAATGGAGTACTAAAATCACATACATAAATGGAGCTGACATATTTAATCCAATTCTATATTGACTTCATTTAGAAAAACATCTGACCACTCTTTTCAAAATTCATTTAAATCCTCAAGTGTGTAAGGTTGAGTTGTAAAGATTTGTAATAGAAAATGCACATGCTAATATTTTATAAAATGACTAAAATCACTTGAAAATTTATGATGTTATTCTTTATTACCTGATCTATAGTCAGAATGTCATATGATGCTTTGTTTGACAATAGGTTGCATATATTTCATTACATAGTAGCCACAAGCCCAGTCATTATTTTGTATAGGACACTACAAATAACGAATTATACTTAATGTTAGTAAAATACTTTAAATAGGAGTTGAGATAAATATATAACAGTTGACATATAAGAGTTGAAAATTAATACATATAAGACTAAGCAGTTGTCAAAGTAGCTACCTTGACATTTTTCACTTACCATTTTAGAACCTACAAGTATACATATATTAAGTTAAACATCATGCATTGATGATCTCATCTATAAACCCTAAAGTGTCAATCTGAGACTACACAATGTCTACCCTCATATTTTTGGAATGTACATAATGATTACATATGTGATTGATAAAAAAAATGTAGATATGAAAGAATACATATTTTTATTATTGATTGATTTACTAGTAAAAAAATGGCACATTGGGAGAGTGAGAATATTATACCTCACTTGTAGGCTGAAGAAGAAATATATGCAAGTCAACAACAAGTCAATAGCACCTGCAACAACACAAATGCAAAATTGACAAAATTTGAAGTTTCTACAACTCAGCCAGCACGGCCGTGCTACCTGGTCAGTTGCATGACAATAAAAAGAAAATGGAGGAGTGAGGCAGAAGAGACAACCGTGCTACCTTAAGAAGAATCAGACGGTGGGGGAGCTTGTGCGGGAGAAGAACTAGAGAAAGAAGGTGCACAACCCTTACAACTCCGTAGGCGTCGTCACCATTCAAGGAAGAAAGCGGAAGGGAGTTGTCTCCAAAGTGCATGGCGTCGGAGATGGTGGTCGATCTGGAGGCGTCGACACCATCCAAAGAAAAAAACGACGGCTGGGCATCGTCGTCCAAGAAGGGGTGCCGATTTGCCTCTCTTCGGGTGTGGAGATGGTTGGGAAGGAGACCTTGGAAGCGGTGGCGATTTGCTTCTCTTCGGGCGCGGGAGCAGGAATGGGGAGATGAACAAAATAAAATGAAACACAGCTCGACTTTGGTCTAATATCAGCCTAACCTCTAGGGTCGGTTATCTCAAAAAACCGATGCTACAAAGACTAAGTGGTGCCCGAATTTTTTGAGACCATCTCTAAGGTCGGTTATTTGAAAAAACTGATCCTAGAGGTCATGGTCTATAGAGTCGGTTATTTGAAAAAATCGACCCTACAGAGTAAGTGGTGCCCAAAATTTTTGAGACCATCTATAAGGTCGGTTATTTGAAAAAACTGACCCTAGAGGTCAGGGTCTATAGGGTCGGTTATTTGAAAAAACTGAAGCTAGAGTTCCAAAGCGCTGCCCACATTTTTTTGTTGACCCTATAGAATCGGTTATTTGGAAAAACCGACCCTATAGATCGAGGCGCGAATTAGCCAAATTCGCACAAATTTTTGTCGCAGGAAACCTGTAAGGTCGGTTTTTTTGATAAAGCCGATGCAATAGTCTATTAGGTCAGTTATTTTAGTAAAAACAACGCTATGGGCAGTGACGTTACATGTCAAAAATGTAGTAGTGTATGACAACAAAATTTAGAAATATCATTCTATATCATTATCATCATCATCATCGCCATCAATATTCTAATGATAATAAAAAATTCCCACTACTTGTAAGGCTTTTTCCCATTGTTCTCTTACATCATTTAATTCTTCCATCGTATAGGGAGTATGTACATCTAATAACTTTTCACGTGTAGTGAAGTCACTGGTTATAAACACCTACAAAGAGAATGACGTATGTATAAAATTAATAATATATAATAAGATTGATAAATTTCATATTATCTAGTGAGACTATATATAATACATGTTGTATGGTATTGATTTCCATTGCAGCATGTTTGATAATTAGGTCCATATATTACATCACATAGTATGCACATGGTCAGCCATTGTTTTGTGTAGCACACTATAAATTGAAACATACAAAATGTTAACAAATACAAACAAGCATAGTTCACATAAATAATATATACATTGGGGTCAGGAAATTACTTCCACATTCTCCCAAAGTAACGATTTCTTTGTCCTGGCCATGTTTCCTCCAACTTTTTTAAACGCTTTTAAAGACCTACATGTTAATGTAACACATTAAATTGCATTATTAAATAATAATTTAATAAGAGATGTTAACGTATATAAAATATGAAAGATTTCTCATGTGAATAATGGTCTTTTCATTGAGTGTCCATATAATGAGTCTAATTCCTTCCCCGAAGGATCTAGATGATAAATAGTATGGGGACAACAAAATTAATTACTTCCCAATGCGTAACACTAGAGGTAAGAAAGTTAAAAATTAATAACTCAAAATCTACAATAAAAATATAATTTTCTTAAGTCCAAATTATAAGCAAAGTAAACTTACTCAACATTGAATGGAGCTATTATCACTGTCTTTTTTTTAACCAAAATATTTAAAAGTGGTAGAGCAGTATGAGGTAACTGATGAAGGCTCTTTATCTACGTGACTGATCAAAGATGGAACTAGAAATCCCACATGAGAAAGTGAAAATCTTTACAGACCATGTGTAAGTGGCTACAAAATATGTATGACGTATGCATTAATATATAAGAAACCAGATCACTGCATATAAAATAAGGTATATGGATATATAAACAAGATATCACCATATTTATAGATATATCATAGATGTATTCAACCAATCATAATGAAACAACTCCAATATATCTTGTATAAATATTTTGTTATCGCATGATTCGCCTGCAGCATCCACCAGAATAGAAAAATTTATAGGAGTTGGGTCATGTTCGCCTATTCATACTACCATACCCTTACAATTAGAACCTAAAGAGTCGTATAGGTCCCTTGGAAGCTAACTAGGTACTTCAAGAGGAGGTGGAGGTGGAGGTCAAGATGTAGCAGGTTTCTTCTTTTTGACCTATATATATAATTTCAGATCAATTGACTAGCTTGTATATACATGCTAATAAATTAACGTAATGTAAATTTACCATATAATAAAAGTATAGACGACATCCGTTTCGGGCCACAATATCACTCCGCCTTCTGCTTCACCAAGCATTTCAGAATTTGGGTGGGCATATGGCAATGGATGATGCCTCCACTGGTGGAGTACAAGTCTCGGTCTCACACGGACCACACCATATAGTACTGGAGTTCCATGGAACATATCCCCTGGAAGTGGTGGGTAAGCCTCAGCCTCTTCTATGATAAATTCTTTGCTTTTTAGATGACATGGCTTCAACCCCTATAAATTTACGTTAAGTATGTTATATACATATATACATAAACATATTATCTTGAAAAGACTAGCTACTATGTCATAAAAATACTTACAGCGGACGTGCTAGGTGGTGGAACTACAAGATTATTCCCAACTACCTCTACAGTAGGAGAAGAGCGACATGCTAAAGGTACTGTCTGAGTGGCAGTAAGAGACATCTGCCACTTGCTCATTGCTTCATGGACTCTCCTATTCATTAACTATCTACCTATACATGGACAAAAGAAACACTAGCTTTTGATTATTGAATTCCCTTTTGCAATAACATTCTAAAAAAAGAATATCTAACCTCAGCTTTTAAAAATCCCGCTTTTGGGACTTTTTGCATTGTGATTGCCTAAAGAACGCTTTTATGCCCACACCAATGCCTACACCCCTAACACGTCCAGGATGCTCTGGGTTACCAAGAGCAACTGTCAATTCATCCCTTATGCCCTCAGGAATGAACTTGCCTTGCTTCCTCTGCTCGTGAAGCTCTCGCTAATTGCCATCAATAGAAATTGGTAAGTAAACATAATAATCAATTTCAATTGCTCTGAGAGTTGAATTTTACCATTTTTGCAGCCGCCTCAGCAGTTGCGGGTTTGGTTATATCTCCTTTCTTATTTTACCTCCCACCTATCCACACAGCATGGCGAGGCAGAGGTGCGGGAGTAACAGTAGAGGACTCCCCAATCTCTTGAGTAGCAGCAGACTCAGCAAAAGCAGTAGCCTGTAGTCTTTGGTGAACGCCTGCATAGCCTTTTGGACCCATCGCGTGGTCATGCACATTCAGTGCACGCCTTGCTCTTTGAGAATTGCTGATAGCCTTTTTAGTGAGCACACTGATTTGGTTAGTAACACTAAAGGTCAATCTTGAATAGGTGAATACATAAGAATGTATATTAATTAAATTAGGAGTGGTGCTTAATACCTTGAATTCATCAATTTTTCTTTTGGAAACAAACTCCTCCTAGTCATTGGGGTCTAGGTAGTTCCATTACTTAGTGGATGACTTCTTCCTCTTCTCAGCATCTCATATATAATCTTGGGTGAGATTTGTCCTATAGTTCCTTAGGACCCTCCCTCAGTGCTGCATCACATATTTACAATGCAGGATTTCATCCAGTTCAAATATACTCTGCAAAATTTCATATATTTAACTAGTATCCTAAAAATTAGTAATCTACAAAATAGAATTGTAAATAATAATAACTCGTGCATAGTTCCTTCCATACTAAGTCTTTCTTCCCCTTAGGAACTTTATGCCAAGATTCTACATTAGGACTACAATGGCTACGAGTAATAACCCCAAGATATGAAATAAAAAAGTTGCGGTTCACTCCAACTGGATTTCCTACATGATCGAAATCCACAACCAGTTTGGGTCCATTGCCCCTTTGCTGTAGTAACTTATTCATCATAGTCATGCCCCTCACTTTTTTAATTTTTTTGCTGCTCATCAAGTGCCCCAAGTTCTTTAGGGGGTACATCATCAACCTAAAATTTGACAAAAAAACACATTTACAGGATATAACTTATAAATGGACATATAGATAGAAATATAGGATGTATTTTAAAAACTTACATTATGAGGCACCACATTGATATCCTCACCCTCATGGTAATCATTATCACGGTCATCATACTCATGCTCATCCATCTAAAATTGTCATTAAAAATCAAACATTTAACATTTAACATAACTAGAAGATAATAAAACATTGTAAAGTTCACATTCAGAAAAATAAAACATATAAAAAAAATAAAAATATGCCTCTAATATTGTGATCTTTTATCAATTAACATTCCTTAGGTGTGATCTTCTCACACATACAAGTCATCGTTAGCTTCAATATTTGGTGGTGTGGACAACCCAACTGAGAATGGACTCGAGTCATCATACTTATCATAGTACTCTTCATCTGTAGGATCTTCAATGAACTATCTTTTACCATGAAGAACAATCGACCATTTATCATTTGCAGGATCATCGATATAAAATACTTGTTTTTCCTGTGATTCTAATATGAATGGTTCACCCTTCTCGTCAATCTTTTCAAAGTTCACTAATGTGAAACCCAATTCATCCACTATAACTCCTTTGGTGTTATCAACCCAATTACATTTAAAGAGCGAGATTCTGAAATCTACATAGTCAAATTCTCATATGTCTTCAATGAAACCATAATATGACATTTTAGCTTCATGTGGACTCTTATCCTTTGCACTTGTAAAAAACAATGAAGATACTTGTAGGGTGACCCCACTGTTTTGGACGACGCTCTTATAATCTTGACGCTTTATGTAATATGAGAACCCATTTATGTCAAATTCTTCATAAGACATAACATTCAATTTTGGTTTAAAGGTGAGGCATTTGATATTTTCAACAAGATTATTTGGTGTTTGGGATAGTTGATGTAAGACTTTATCTTCAAACCACTTAATAAATGTCTTGTTATGCTCTCTAGCAAGCCACATTGAATTGGCTCAAGGATATTGTTCCTTGATGAAATTGGTATGTTCCTCGATATAAACACTCACTTTGTCGATGTTGTGTAAAATATACAAGTGAGCTTGTTCTAACTGCTCACAGCTGATTACTTTCATTCGTGATCCCAAAATTCCTTTGCCAGAATACTCTTGAATATTCTTGTCACTAACAAGAGCGTCATTACTACTTAGAAAGTCATTGCAAAAATCCATAACCTCTCTCGCCACATAACACTCAATAATACTCCCTTCAGGCCGATAACGGTTTTGAACATCACCTTTAAAAATGTTTATGTATCGCTCAAAGGGATACATCCAATACAAGAAAACTGGTCCCAACATTTTCACTTCCCTAGTGAAGTAGACAACAAGATGTACCATGATATTAAAGAATGAAGGAGGAAAATACATATCAAGCTAACATAGGGTAACAACCACTTCTCTTTGCAACTTATCGAGAGTATCAAGATCGATAACTTTGCTGCATAGACTGTTGAAAAAGAAACAAAGTTTGGTGATTGCAAATCTTACATGCTTTGGCAGTATAGATCGAATTGCCACAGGCAAAATTTGTTGCATTAGAGTGTGACAATCATGAGATTTAAGACCTATCAACTTCAGATATTTCATTGATACCCATCTACAAATGTTGGATGAGTAACCATGTGGCACCTTAACATTTACCAAGCAATCACAAAAAGTTTTCTTCTCCTTTCTAGACAACATATAACAAGCAGGAGGTAAGTATGTTCTCTGATCACTACTAACTACTTCTATTAATTTTGTCCTTATTCCCATTTGACGTAGGTCCATTTTGGATTTTATCTCATCTTTAGTCTTACCTGGTATATTCAACAAAGTACCAATGACGCTATCACAGACATTTTTCTCAATGTGCATGACATCGATACAATGCTTGACTGCCAAAGAACTCCAATAAGGAAGATCCCAAAATATTGACTTCTTCTTGAATAAAGATTTGTCACTTCGTGTGGCCATGGTACATTATGATCTCTTACCAAATTCATTGA
Source organism: Alisma plantago-aquatica (assembly GCA_963693085.1). NCBI lineage: Eukaryota > Viridiplantae > Streptophyta > Magnoliopsida > Alismatales > Alismataceae > Alisma > Alisma plantago-aquatica. The sequence continues at coordinate 217,104,591 of OY856412.1, forward strand.
CAAAGTCTTTTACTCTTTCATAAACAACCTCCCATGGTATAGGTTTAGATGCACTCCGTTCCTCATTCCGTCCATTGAACACTTTGCGCAACCTACGATACGGATGAAATTTTGGAAGAAACCTTCGATGACCAAGATATACAGTCTTGCCGCCATATTTTAGTCGTATTGAATCAGTGTTATCTTCACATATAGGACACGCTTTAGATCCTTTGACACTATATCCAGAAAAATTCCCATATGCTGAAAAGTCATTAACAGTGCAAAACAACATAGTATGCAAATGAAATGTCTCTCTTCGTGAAGCATCGTAGGTCATCACACCTTCACCCCAGAATTTCTTTAAGTCATCAATCAGAGGTTCAAGATAAACATCGATATCATTTCTAGGTTGTTTAGGACCCGATATCAACAAGGACAACATAACATACTTATTTTTCATACACAACCAGGGAGGAAGATTGTATATAACAAGCATGACTAGCCAAGTGCTATGTTAGCTGCTCAATGTCCCATACAGATTCATTCCATCTGTACAAAGCCCAAGTCATAGATTCCTGACTTCTTCATCAAAGTTCAGGTACAATAAATCAATCTTCTTCCAATGTGGGGAATGAGACACATGTCGTAGGATCCCATCATTATTTTTCTTAACATCTGCATGCCACATCAAATTCTTTGCATCTATCAGATTGGCAAACAAGTGTTGAAACCATGATATTATAGGTATATACCACATCACCTTGACAGGAGAACCTATTTTGGACTCTCCCGAAGTCGTCATTTTATACCTTGATGCACCACATTTTGGACAATCTTTCAAATCCACATAGTCCTTTTAAAATATACATAATCATTCGAGCGTGCGTGTATCTCCTTGGCCTCCATTCCCATTGGGCACAAAATTTTCTTTAACTCGTATGTTGAGATTGGTAGCTCGTTTCCTTCAGGAAGAATTTCTTTCAACAAAGAAAACAATGACGTAAAGCTTTTTTCACTCCATCTATTGTTAGCTTTCAGCTTATATAATCTCAACACAGCGCTAAGCTTCGTAAACTTAGTACAACTTGTGTATAATGGTCTCTCAACATCATGCACATTGTTTCTAAACATGGGAGGTGGATCGGTGTGATCTACCCCCAACTATCCAACATCACATCAACAATGTCTACTGGAACTGGTTCATTCACATCTACGTCATCAGAGGCAATATCTTCTTCCACACAAGCACTGCTATCGACATCCACTGATTTCATGTTTGAAATCTCTCCATGTCAGTGCCATTCTGTATAGCCTTGTACAATCCTATTGCACATGACATGGCTTTTGATTTCGTCACCAGTGATGACTTTCAAGTTGTTACCACAATGTCTACATGGATAGTAGAACCTATCTCCAGATTGTTTCCTATGTTCCTCGACAAATCTAATAAACTGATCAAGACCAGAAATAAACTCTGAGGTGCAAAGATTTGGAATGGACATCCATGATCTATCCATTCTATGATCAAAGAGAAAACAAGTATATATTAGGGTTTAGGGTTAAAAGACTAGGGTTTAGGGTTAAAAGATTAGGGTTTATGGTTAAAAGTTTAGGGTTGAGGGTGTTATATATAATAAATGTGTACCACCTATCCCATTCTTGATCACCTAATCTCACTAGTAAGTGTATGCTGTGTTTTCTATTTTCAACAAATTTTGGCAGCATTTCTCTGCAGTTCTCCAAGTACACCGATGTACATGGGCAAATGCCCACCGACATATGTACTTAGAGAACAAACGAGGAAGTGCTGATGAAACATCATGAAAACTAAATACACATTATACACTTACATCCTAAGTGAGATTAAGTGTTCAAGAACAGTCCCAAACTGGGGACTATCCAAGATTTACTCCTAATGAGTAAATCTCAGACGGGTTTCTAGGCCAACAAAATAAATGTATATATGTTATTCATATACCTACAATCATAGTATCATCGTTAATATTGTAGGTTTTGTGTAAGATCATTTAATTCAATTCATTCTTCCATTTGGATAAGTTCATTCATTCATCATTAACCCAAATCAATCATTAATAATCAACCACACAATTTTGATGAATAATTATATATTGAAATAAGTTAAATCAATCACTAACAAGAGAGAAAGAAAGCAATAAAAATTTATTAAATTCATTCATTCATCATTAACCCTAGTTAATCGTTATTAATCAACTACACAATTTTGGAGAAAAATTATATATTGAACTAAGTTCATTCATTCCTCGTTTAACCCTTATTAATCAATATTTATCAACCCTAATTAATCAATAATAATCTTATAGAAAACTCGCCGCACTGGTGGAGAAGGCTGTGGTGGCGGCGGCCGGAGATGGAGGTGGCCGCAGCTGTGGCTGGAGGTGGAGGTGGCTGGAGGTGGAGGTAGAGATGACTAAAGCTGTGGTGAAGCAGGTGGCAGGATGGTGGGCTGTGGTTGTGGTCATTGGTAGAGATGACTATGCAAGTGAGTGACGACGATGACTGAACTAGAGCAGCAATGGCGAGCTCCTCAGCGGTGGTTCCTCTCCACAGTGGCGGCGACAATCTCCTCTCCATAGTGGCGGCGGTGAGATCCTCTCCATAGTAGTAGTGGCGGCAGTGAGTGGAAACACAGAATCGCGAGACCTAGCTTGAGCGGCAATAGAGAATCAGGAATGAAATAGAGAAGGGGAAGAGTTTGGCTCACGCGGGTACTATTAAGTTAATTATCGACGTCATTTATTATGTAAAATCGATGCTTAACACTATCTACATATACCAGGATGGGGTGTTCATCATCGGTTTCACATATAATAACCGTCGTCTGTCAACTTATGTCCACAAATTTTTTTTGTTCTTGAGTTACAATCATAGTTGTCAGTTTCTCTCCTAACACCGACTCCAATTAGGCAAATTGGGGGGAAATTTTTTTTGCGGGGACAATGCGTGAACAAACACCCTCATCAGTTCTTGTACAACAACCGATGCCAAATAAGGTATGCATTTTTGTCTCGCGAGGGATATTTAGACGTTAATTGTATTTTAAACAACCGAAGACATATGGGGGAAAAAATGCACAGGTCTTGGTGCGGAACATGAGTCATCGATGTTTATACAACCGACGTCGAATTAAAAATTTTGGAGGTAAATTTTTTTCCATGGAAAATTGTATTTTGTGGGTGATTTTGGATGTCGATTTTTATTTCGACCAGCCAATGTTAAAGAAAAAGTGATACCCATGTCTTTTGTAAAGTGGCCGACATTCACATATAGTTGTCGGTTGTCTTGTTAAACCGACGTCGTAGTTTATTAGCATCGATGTTTTAGTTATAACTGACACGAGCAAATGTGATGTTATACGTCATTTTGTACTAGTGAGTTTACCCTCAATACGAAGATAACATACTCTATTTAATGAAATTAATTTGGGATATATAAGAATTTTAAGGGATCTTCCACCAAACCTAAGATCAAGAAACCCATAAATCTTCATTGTGCTAAGTTATGGGTAAACCTCATAATGATGTCAGGATAAGGGCCAAAGGCTTCCCTTGAGATGCAAGAATTTTACTGGAGACACCTTGACAAGTGTTTCTATGAGCAATATGTTCTCTATCCATGCAAACAAGAGGTGAAGTTTAAGTGTAATTGTTCCCGTCCTCCTCCTCCTTGCCATAATGGATACCCACTTGTTTCTCAAATCTCTTGGATTTTCGTCAAAGAAGAGTCTTTGCAACTAATAACAAGGAGGCTCTGGTAAATGTCAAGTGCCTAAGTAAAGATAACCTTTGATAGTATGGTAATATATTTGAATTATTTACACTACAAAATCCTTTTCTAAAATCAAACAAATTATGTAAGATTTCTTCATATATGTGGTCTCTTGGTTAAAGATTTGTTTGACTTAGGTCTACCAACACATCATTTCCCAAAAGCTAGAAAATTTTCCCGTTGCATATGAATTACTTAGGTTTTTCTAAAATTGGACAAATTATTTAGGATTGAATCATATATGTGGTCTCTTGGTTTAATATTGTTGACTCAGGGTCTTCCAACTTGTTCATTTACAACCAGCTAGAAACTATTCCCATTGCATATGAATTACATTGGATATATTTGGATGCATCTACTCCTTGAGTAGGATATTTACATACTTATAGGAAACTCCAATCATTCTAGTGAAGAATAAGGGTATCAAAATTTTTGCCAATTCTATTCTACTTGACATGGATGATTTTGTCCTATAGTAGGGATAGATTATATACCAACCACTATATTAACATAAATTTTAAGGAGGAATTAGTCTAGGCAGAAAAATATAGTCTTGCACCTTTATATATCTAAGATAGAAAGACTCAATTGTACCCTATTGTCTTATCCATACAAGTTGAGAAACTGATCAGGATTGCAGTGTGTTCCTAGACTTATTTTTGGAGCCTAATCCTAACATGTGTCCAACATAATATATAAATGTTTTTTGGGACAAAAATGACATGTTCATGTAGGAGCTGCTAAGCCTCCCTTGTGAAAGAGACAACAATTCTCCATTGAGTTAGATCCCAGTATATTCATCTCTTAGGGAACCCTATAGTATGTCCCCAACTATGTTGTTTTAAATGAAAACTCAACTCCTTAAAAAAATATTCATTGGACCCAATACATCTCCTTCAAGAGCCCTATTCATGTTTCTCAAAGTGTGTATAGATTACTTCCAAGTAAATCAAGAAGCCATAAAGATAAGTACCCTTTTCCTCAAATAGATGACATGCTTGACCATAAAAAATCTTACAATTTTAACGAAATCAATCTTTGATCTATGTTCCATCAATTATGGCTTAAGGGCATCGATATCCTACAGACCACTTTTTGTGCCCATTATATCCATCATGAATTTTGCATCATGCACTTTGGGTTATCCACTGCCCAAGCAATCTGCATGTACCTAAAAAATAGTATGTTTCAACCATTTTTGGATGCTGTCATCACATTTTTTATTGAAGACATCCCAATATTCTTTTATAGTGTAGAGAACCATCAAAATCATCTAGTTAGAGTCATATACATTCTTTTCGAGTAGAATTCTATGGGAATACTATAATGCGAGTCATGAATTGATGTAGTCATGGTACTCAGACATAAACAATGAACTCAACCCAACCACGTTAATGAATGTTCTAGAGTAGAAGTCATTGAATAACTGCATAAGATTTGCAACTTCCCAGAATTAGCTTGATATCTTTAGAGTTTTATGTGGCATCTGTGTTTATCCTAGATAATTGATTCTTCTTGTTGGGGCTAAAGCATGGTCCATTTGGAAAAATAATCAAGAAATAAAAATATACCACAAAAATTCATTACAAATTTATATTTTGCGCTACATGAAAAATAATAAATCAAAATTGAAAATTTTTACATTCACATGATCAACCCACTACAGAGTATTGTTTCCTTTTCTACATTTGGAGTATATTGAACTTTGGGGTCCAAGTTCTAGTATGATAAAATAATTTCCCACTTAAAAGGCCTTAGTCTACAAAGTAAACATCATCTTGATAAAACTTTTCCTTTCTAGGGTTTTATCCACATGTCTTCCATCATATTTACTTTTTATTATTCCACTTTTAAGTCAACTTGAGATTGTAAAATCCAATAAACTTACCAATAACACACTTACCACTATTCTAGGTTTTGATCTTGGTGACTTGGTCTATTCTTATAGTATCCTTTTTGAATTCTTATTTGCTTCAATTTAGGATCTACTCTATTTTTATATGGGCAATTATATATGATATCAATGTAAATATTGCTACATAAAAATTTCAATAAAAAAATATGTACAAGTAAGATGAATGTTTGAAATTTTGAGCCTTTAATATATTTTTTAAAATGTTTACGCATCCACAAAATTATCACAAAAATTATTAGTTTCATCGATAAAGTTTTGTCCACATCCATAATCATTTTTTAAAATTATACTTCAAGTGATGTAATATGATGTTATGTACAAGTTAAATTGTGAAATTAAGATTTTTATATGAAACAATCAAGTGTAATTTGTAAGGATTTTCCTCAAGTATATGTGTTAATATATTACAACCGTGTTCTCCATACATATACTGATCATTTTCTTCTATTATTCAGTTTACAATTATGCCCCAAATTGAGGTCAAGAAATTATAATGTTTTATTTACTCCTTTTTTTGCACATTGTCATAATAGTTGGTGAACTTATTCAATGTTTATGATTTCCTCAAGCAGTAGAAATTTCTTAGGTTAGTTTGTTTGTAAAGATGAGGAACCCCACCACCACTTAAATGGATCAAGACTGATTATTCCCAGACATTCACTGAACTTCCCTTCCTATACACTTCATCTCCTTTATTATATACATGGTGCATAGAGATCATAGCTACATCTCCATCCACTCCATGCTAACACCATCACTATTTATCAATATTAGCCAAATTGTGTCATTTCTTTTCATATCCCCTTACATAGTTTACAAAAAATAGTATTTAATGGCGATCTGGTCAACCACATGTTATATCCCCACACTTTTAGCAGCTACTATTTGGCACAATTCCTACATGTTGAGCATTAAACATTCTTTATGCTACCATTCTAGTATACCATATATCATTACCCTTCGGTTTACACTAAAACACTAGGATACACATAAAACTAGGAGACCGTATTGGTATTGGCTGAGATACACCCTGATAACATCACATGTTGATACAAATTTGGTAGAGCAATTGTCTTGCATCATCTTCACCATCACAATATCACGAAGAAGTATATGTAGTGCAGAATCACACTTCATGAGACCCTGTATAGGCATTTCAACATGTGTATAGGTGGACTCATCTCACACCTTCTATCCACAACTACTTGCTTCCCTAAATTCAACTAGTACTTGTTGGGAAATATGGCATCAGATAGATAGCAAAAAAAATTATCTACCATATTCCCCTTTGCAGATGATTGCATCAATTACTTTGTAATGGGAAGAAATGTTTTATGAAGTCATACCTGGTCATGGAGTAAATCCAGTGACTATCCCTCGTTGTAGTATGCGACTTTCTTCAAGTCGCCCTCGGATGGCACCAATAGTAACTCCTCACAGACAACAAATTGACGCTATCTTCCTAACTTGCAAAGCTGCATGCCTATATGACAATCCACACAGACAAATAGGAACTCCTATTGTTCTAGTAGAAAAACCAGGAAGGAGTTGTCCCTCTCCCTTGGTGTACTAGCACCAACTTACTCTCCCACAATTGTTCTCCCTTGCTATCCCTCCCTTTATAGGGCAGGACTTGCTCAGTTTCTCTCAGTCACCACAACCAGAGAAGACAAACAATTGTCAGAGGCAATTGAGTTGTGTCTGAGAAGCCCCCAGTACCCCTCTATTTATAGGAGGGTTAGGGCTAGGGTTCCCAAACTGATTGGAAGTGGAAGGGACTGGAATTTCACAAATTTTCACATCCTACGAGCGACAACACATTCAGTTCATAGGTGAACCGATCAGTTGGCATGTGAGCCGATCGGTTCAACCCTTAAACTGGTATTTTCATCATGTTTCCCACACAAATGTATTGGCAATTACTATCCAATCAATGCACAACATGACGCCAGCACAAATCCTTGAATCAATCGAATTGATTCACCAACCTCTCAGTTCACAACCTAAGATGGTTGGTTCATGAACCTTAGTTGATCGGTTCACTTCCTGGACCAGTCATTTCATGGTTCAGAATTGTCAATGTCAGTTCAATTGACCTGACACACAAAATTGACTAGTTCACTTCTTGAACCGGTCGGTTCATAGTTTAGTCAGCCAAAATTTAACCAATGTTGTTTAAATTGAATACCTAACTCTTTAGTAATTAAGTTTAAACCAAATTCATGAATAAACTCATATTCCAAGTGTATCATATATATGTGACCCTATAGGTTCCAAGTTACGTGGGTAGTGAATGTCCATAACCAACTTATGGCATCATAACCAAAGAGAGGCATCTAGAAACACGTCATTAGTACCCAAGTAAATGGAAAGTTGGAGAACAACTTCAACCTACAATTTGTGCCTGGTGTTGTAGTTATTATCTAATTCCTTTGTCTCTAATATACGAATTGAACTTGTGGCATGGAATCATCATCCTCTCAATGTTCAATCCATGTTTCTTGATTTAGAGAATACTGTTTGAGATATATGTGACCTCAAGATCATATATTGATTCACATGTGCATGCACATGCTTTTCTCAATCTCACTTATCAAGTGGCCTAGATATCAAACTCTAGTTGGAGGGACAAATCCCATCTACATTACTTACAGTCATCCCCATGTGTCACAATGCATCTGACATCAACTTTATGGCAACATTTATTCAAGGTCATGATGGATGATATCAAAGTACATTGAAATACATGTGATGTGTGTGGTGATTTTAGGCCAAACAACCACAATCACCACCTTCACCTATGAGAGATGATTATGACCACCAATTATGTTTTCCATGTGCCACTCTCAAGGTGGGTCTATATGATACAATTTTCTCCAACAAGTATCTATGTGTTTGGTTTGATATCACATGTATCATGACTGATGAGATTTTGTCATCAACCAACCCACATTCTAGTCTTAAGTGTCATTGTTGTCTATTAGCCTTCTACAATGACATCTGACCAGGGACATAACAAGAATGTACATACTCTCAACATATGTATGATCTTATTGTTAAGGTCATCAGCCCAAAGACATACATCATTGAGTAATGTCATTCTTTAGACATCTATTATGTTTCATCATTATCTCATTACTGATTGAAACAAAATTAATTGGAAGTTTTCCCTTATCATTAATCAAAACATTTATTTAGTATGGAATCTCAATCATCATATGATTGGATCTCTAGGCATACATATATACAGACTCCCACTTGCACTTAGAGCCAATCACCCACGAATCTCAGTCTTAGTGATCTAAACATGTCCATCATGTTTCCATTGCAGTAGTGCTAATCTAGTAGGTTAGCAACATTTTTCTCTTAGTTAGTATGTTGCATGTTTCTCATCTCTTCATTGGACGATATCTCATATGAGATGGAACTACTATAGTATGCTATCAGATATTCCTTGCCTAACTAGTAGCTCCATTGTTTTCACAATATCTCTACTGTGTCATCAATGGTTGGAACAATCTATAAGTTCATCCATATGAACTTCTATATCCATAAAATATCCACTCCTGTGTTAATAAGACCATGATACTCAACTTCTATTATAGAATTTAAATAATGGTCATTAGTTTGGAACCTTTCCAACTTTCAACTCTTCTTTTAAAACATAAATTTTATATTGTGATCACTTTCTATCATTTGGGAATCTTGCATTGGTTTAACCCCTTACACCCAAATCTTCCTTCTTGCCATAATCTACAACTTATCCTTTAGTGCTTATCAAGTACTAATGGATATTCTAAATGGTATTCCAATGATCTTCTTTCCTGTCATGTCCAATACATACAAGATAATGGGATGCGTACAATATATAGTATACATGATAGATCCAATTGTTGGTGCATATGGCATCTTACTCATGTCCTTCCACTCCTCATAAGAATTAGAACATATTTTTCTTGAGAGACTAATCCCTTGTAATATGGATAAATTCTCTCTCATTTAATCCTTCAGGTTGAACCTTTTCAGCATCTTTCTAGTGTATGTGCTCATTTTCATATCATGAAACTTTCTAAAACTATCTCTATAGATCTCAATTATTATCATATAGGATGTTTCACCTAATCCTTCATGATGAAGATGATTTCCATGCCAGGTTATAATATGTACAGTATTGGGATGTTATTTCCAATCAATATGTGAAATATACATATATTCTCCCACTAAATATTTTGTAATCAGAAATTTCATATTTTATCTTGACTAAAGTCAACCTCTTTGACTATCTTATCTAAAAAAAGATTCCAACTCTGAGGTACTTGTTTCAATCTCTATATTGATTGTTTAGCTTACATACTTTATTTGCATTAATGAAGTTATAAAACCTTCTATCTGTGTCATGTAAACATCCTAAAAAATATTCTTATTAAGGAATGCAGTTTTAATCTTAATATGCCAAATCTTATAGTCCTAATAAGCTTCAAAAAAAAGCATGACAATTGGTGAAGGGATTTTATCATGTTCAACTCTTTGAACTGATTTGAAAACCTTTGCAACCAATCAGTCCTCCTATGTTATCCATGTTGTTTTTCCCTTTTTTTGAAAACCCAACTGCACCCTTTGAGTTTTACCCCTTTAGGTGGTATCATCAAGGTCATACCTTTTTAGTGTACATGGACTTCATAATGGCCTTAACCATTTCTCAAATTCTTCTCTCTCAATAATTTCCAGTTGATTGTTGGCTCATCATCCTATGACCAACTCACAACCTATCTGAGTTATAGGATTCATAATCTTTTAATCTCAGATGTGTTCTACTAGATCTACTAGTCTTGTGTTACATAAGCAACTTGAGACTCCACAACAATTTGTGATTCTTATTGTTCCCATTGTACCTCCTTGTTAACCTCAAACTTTTTGAGTTATACCTTTACCCCCACTAATTCTTTTGGAGTTCTGATAACCTAGTAACAAACATTTTATTATCAAATTGGTATTAAAAGATAGAATTTAACATTTATATGGTCTTTTGGAGTTCTGATATCCTAGTACCAAACATTTTATTATCAAATTGGGATTAAAAGATAGAATTTAACATTTATATGGTCTTTTGGATAAATTTTTCCAAGAAAATCCTTTTTTCGTACAAGTTTTAATCCTTATAAAAGATATATCGAGACATTCCCATACCATACCTCATATGGTGTCGTTTAAATCATTTTATACAGTACAATGTTTTAGTGTAAAACATGTATCTATGAGGAAATTAGAAGATTGAATTAAATGATAATCACATCATGACTCATCAGGATGTGATTCCTTCATTCTGATAGATCATCATGTTTCAGGTGGAGTTTGTTGTCATACACTACCACAGTCTATCCAAAAGGTCCTCAAACTCTTGATGTGAAATATTTCAACATCGATCATATGAAGTATCTTAATACTTTTGTCAAGGTTATTTGTGTACTTCATTCATGATCTTCTTGAACACTTCAAGAGACTCATTTTTGTATTGCATTGAATACGAATCACTACCTCTAGCATTTATAATGAAGTAGAAATAACTACCTCTAGCATTTATTCTAGAACTCTATGTACATAATTATGCACAAGTCCTAATTGAATGCCTTGCTCTTCAATACATCTAGTGAGAGTTGTTTTGTCATGTTGTGCATAAGTAAGAATTGCATGTCTCTTATTGGTTCAATAACCAAAATAGTTTATATAAAAATCATCATGATTCTAGAAATGCATTTCTGATATATGTGCTCTAGATGACAATGCCATAGATATTGTTTGTTTGAGTTATCAAATTATACTAATTTTGGTATTTATATTATATTTAGATCCTAAAAAGATCATAAGACATTTTGGGGCATGGTCATACAACATCACATTTTTTAAATAGAACATTAACTATTTTATTCATAATCATCCTTGTCCATACAAGATGCAGAAGGTAAAATGTTTCTATTATTGGAATAATGAAATAGTAGTTCATCTAACTATATTACATGCCGAGTGAGCTAAGATAAATCCTAAATATAGAGTGAAGTTGCAGCAACTCTTGCTTCAAACAATCCATCCTTGCCCTTTTGTAAATGCTTACTTCTTATCAGATCCCTCATATTCAAACATATGTCAGATCTACATCTGATATCATATACCCATGATGAAAAAGTAATTAGATTTGTCTTATAACCTATATACCTGAAGTGGAGATCTCTATCCCCTCCTTTTTCTTCTTTGGTTCCTCCAGGTAGAGAGGGAAATTCCTCTTCTAATGTCCAGGATAGTGATATTGGTGACAATTGCCTCCCTTGTATACTCCTCTCTTTGCCTTGAGTGTAGAAGACTTAGGCTTCTGGCCAACTTTAGAACCATTCTTACATTTTCCTTTGCCTTTTGACTTCCCCTTGAGTTTGATGATCATCATCACAAACTTGGGATTGTGTTTCTTCATTTGTGCCTCAATTGTTCTCAACATGACAAGTAACTTTGTCAACGGCTTGTCAAAATCATTTGTATTGTAGTTCATGACAAACTAATTGTATGACTTTAGCAAAGACTGTAGAATCACATCAATGGACAACTCTTGACCCAAGGAGAATCCCAGTCTAGAAAGGTTCTTTACATATCCAATGAGCTTGAACACATGAGGACCTATTGGATCTCCTTCTGCCATGTTACATTTGAACAACGCCTTGGAGACATTGTATCTCTCCTATTTTACCTGATCTTAAAACATGTTCTTAACATGTGTGACCATATCAATAACACCCATGTTCCTATGTTGTCTCTGCAACTCATAGTTCATGGAGCACAAAATTATACATTTGACATCAACAACATCTTTAGTGTTTTATTGTAAGCATCCGTGTTAGCCTTAGGTGCATTGGGAAGAGGTTCATCTGGCTCTTCCAGGACATATAGCTTGTTCTCCTATGTGAGAATGATTCTCAGCATCCTGAACCAGCATGGAAGTTATTCCCATTTAACTTGTCCTTTTGAAGGACTGATCACAAAGAAAAATTGTTGTTGTGTGTTTCCATTTAATTCTACAAGAGAAATTTGCAATTTTGTCAAAAACCTAATTTTGATTTGATTTAATTTTATTTGCATAAAATTTGGTGATTTTTAATTAGGCCCTTAAAGTAACTATCACTCTCATTATTTTGTTCAAATTGATAACCCTCAATTTTCAATTTTAAAGTTTGCAATGCACAAACTTCTAATCAGCCAAGATCCAAAATAATTGAGTTATTACCCGACCAACACCAACCTCCATAATCAATCACTAAGGTAGGAAATGTTTGCCAATTGAATCTTATGCAATTTTTAGGTAGATGGTATGTGCTACTCCTTACCATAGACATATGCATACCTCTAGGTTCTTAATCTCGTTAAGGACACCTAGTTAAGCCTTACCCAAAAGCCAAAATGATAGAAATGTACCATGATTGGAAGTCCCACATAGCTACTATCACACTTCTACAAAATGGATAGAGCACCACGCTTGGCGTATCCACACATAATCGATCAAGCAATTCATGTGTGTTACTAATGGAAAGAATCTTAAACTTAATATGTTTGATTGAGGGATTTTATATATATATCATTATATATGTATATATATATATATATATATATACACCCAATCACCACAAACTATAGTATGTATCGTATATGTTCTATATCCCACAACATAAACATGCAATACAAAACATTAGCGATGGTTATGGCCATACTACTATAATTTCTTAGAGCCATAAGGAATCACTGCCGCCCTGGTCTACATCAAATGCATGAACCTATGTTGGTGCATATCTATTATTGAACCAATCTGGGTTGATCGGTTCAACCCTTGAACTAGTCGGCTCGCCTCTTGGTCGGTCTGTTGGTCTGTCAGACCGGTCATCTAGCCTTCTGTCCAAATGATGTTTTGACACCTCAAAATAGTCGGTTGGGCCACCAACTGAAATGTTCGTCTCCAGCGGCTATCCTCCTCGGTCCTCCAACCGACTGACTTGTCCTCGATATGGTCAGATCATTTGGCATTGAGAATCATCTTTGTCATAATAAGAAAAGAAACTATCCTATTGCTATAAAACTTTGTTACATGGTAATGAGAAGCCTTGAGTACATTTGAGGGGAACTAAGGAAGGAAATAATAATACTTTTACATTGAGAAGAAGAAGGTAGAGGCTCGGTATGCAAACTGAGATAAAAAATGAAAAAAACAAATCATTCAATTACAACATATATATGGGTTATTGGCCATTACCATACTACACATCCATCATAAAAACCAATAATAGGGAAACACATGTGAATTTGTATATATATCATATCATATATATATATATATATATATATATATATATATATATATATATATATATATATATATATATATATTAGTTTAGGATTGTATGTGGCTTTTAATTGGATATGCACATTAATCATTTTAAATATTCACATTGTATGCAATATATAAAAGGTAAAAACCAAAATCCGATCATATCCATTAAATCCTAAAACATAGTTAGATTGACGTGGCTCAAATACCATTGTTAACAAATATGGCATTAGATAGGCAGAGGAAACAAAAAACATTATTTGCCATATTCCTCTTTACAAACAATCATGTCAATTGCTATGTAATGGGAACGGATGGTTTATAAGGTCATACCAAGTCCTAGATCAAGTCCAATGACTATCTGTCTTTGCAGTATGTGGCTTTCTTCAAGTCACCCTCAGACGGCGTTAGGAACAACTACTCACAGACAACAACTTAACATTGTCCTCCTAGGGGGAAAAGCTCACGCCTCTATGCTAGTCCACACGGACAACCAAGAGCTCCTATTGTTCTAATAGAACAACTAGGAAGGAGTTGTCCCTCTCCATTGGTGTACTAGCACCAACTTGCTTTCCCATAATTGTTCTCCCTTGATATCCGTCCCTATATCAGGTAGGACTTGCTTGGTTTCTCTCAGTTACCACAACCAGAGAAGACAAACAATTGTAAGAGGCAATTTAGTTGGTTTGAGAATCTCCCAGTATCCCTCTATTTATAGGAGGGTTATGCTCAGGGTTCCAGTCTGAGTGGGAGCGAAAGGGACAAGAATTGCACAAATTTTTGCATCCCATGAGTGGAGAAACAGTCGGTTCATAAGTGAACCAATTGGTTGGCATGGAGCCAGTCAGATCAATCCTTGAACCAGTCATCTCATCATGTTTTGCAATCACAATCACAATTGTATTTGTAGTTATAATCTGTTTTATGCACAACATAACATCAGTAAAAATCCTTGAATCAGTCAAATTGATTCACCAACCGCTCAGTTTACAACCTGATATGGTTGGTTCATGTACCTAAGCCGATCATTTCACTTCCTTAATTGGTCAGTTCATGGTCTAGAATTGCCAAAGTTGGTTCAATTGACCTGACACACTGAAATGACAGGTTCACTTCTTGAACGGGTTAGTTCACAATTCCGTCAGCAAATAGTTAACCGATGTTGTTTAAATTGAATACCTAACTCTTTAGTAATCAAGTTTAAACCAAATTCATGAACTCCTATTCCAAGTTTATCCTATGTGTGTGACCCTATAGATTCCAAGTTACGTTGGCAGTTAATGTCCATAACCTACTTATGACATCACAAGCAAAGAGCGGCGTCTAGAAACACATCATTTCTACCCAAGTTTATGGAAAGTTAGAGAACAACTTCAACCTACAGGATGTCACTGGTGTTATAGTGATTGTCTAATTCCTTTGTCTTAGATATCCAAATTTGACTAGAGGCATGGAATTGTCATCCTCTGAATGTTCAGTCCATGTTTCTTGATCCAGAGCAGACTCTCTAAAATATATGTGACCTCAATATCATATATTGATTCACATGTGCTTGTGCATGCCTTTCTCAGACTCACTTGTCAAGTGGCCTGGATATCAAACTCTAGTAGGAGGGAAAAATCACATCTACATCACTCATAGTCATCCCCATTTGTCATAGTGCATTCGATCATCACCTTTATGGAAACTTTTATCTAAGGTCACAATGGATGATGTCAAACTACACTGAACTACATGTGATGAGTATAGTGATTTTTGGTCTAAGAACCACAATCACAACCTTCACTCTGAGAGTTGATTATGACCACCAATTATGGTTTCCATGTGTCACTTTCAAGATGGGTTTGTTTGATACACTGTTCTCCAACAAGTATCCATGTGTTTGGTTTGATATAACAATATCATGACTGATGAGATTTTGTCGTCAACCAACCCACACTCTAGTCTTAAGTTTCATTGTTGTCTATCAACCCTCCACAATTACATATTACTAGGGACATAACAAGAATGTACATACTCTTAGCATATGTATGATCTCATTGTTCATGTCATCAACTTGAAGACATACTTCATTGAGTAATGTAATTTTTTAGATATCTATTATGTTTCATCATTATCCCATAACTGATTGAAACATAATAAATTGGAAGCGTGACCTTATTATTAATCAAATTGTATATTTGATATGCCATCTCAATCATCATATGATTGTCTCTCTAGGCATACATCCCAATAGTCCCTTAGGCTCATTATTAAAGGATCTAAAGCATTATGTCCTAATATGGATAGACCACTCACCAAAATAAGATTGATAGACTCTCATCACCTCCCCAATATGCTAATATGGCCTCTCTTGTTCCATAATAGACATCACTCTTGATGAAAACATGATGGAATCCATCCAGCTTCCATGGTCTTGGAGATATCTTTAGTTAAACAAAACTAGGAACATCACCATGAGGATTGGAAACAAATCTTTCCTAGTTAACTTTAAATAATATGCATAAGAAGCTCTTATGACTACATCTAAATGGAGGTAGATGGTCACTTGGCTCGAACTGATAAAACAATGGATCATATTCCTTTGGCCTATCGACCACAATACTCTTATGGTTTAGGTTACTAATTTCTTCATGGAACCACACAATGAATTGCTTCCCCTCTTCTGTGCCCTAAAAGATTCAATTTACTCATGGCCTAACTCTTCTGGAGATCACCTATTTGTAAGGAATGTTTATCAGGCCCCCTAGGCACTAATAGAAACCCACTGCAAGTTCATTCATCCACCTCGATAGGTATAGAATTAATCTCTGGATGATATTACATCTTCTCGATCTCTGACTTGTACCCATAGATATATAGAAGCTTTGCTTATATCACCTCTGAGATCATCTACTAGGTAGGTCTCCTCTTTACATTAATCTCATTTGTTGTATCACCATCCTAATGACCTTTCACCGACTTATGATCCCCCAAAACAAATGTTCTTTATGGCTTGTTCTCCTCTCACCTATCCTCTTACCTTCCCTTCTCACATCCTTTATCACCATCTCACACCTCCTACTCACCCGCCTTCCCCCCATAGGACCCCCAAATCCTCCACCAACTCCCTTCATCTCTCTACTTTCTCCTTCCTATCCACTTCTTCTTGTCATGCATGGACTCTATTCAAGCACAGATGTATAGCCTCCCATAAACCCCTTTTATGCTCCCACTGCATGCGCCTGGGACATATTAAGTGTCATTGCACTTTTTTTTGTATTGTTACTTTGCATGTTGCAGACTCAACCACCTCTCATATTTTCCCCCAATCCCATCTTTTGTCCACCTACACATAACTCCCTATACATCATGCAACTCTCGAGGTCCCAATATATGAATCATTTCTTGAGATCCTCACAACATCCCCCCTACCCACCTTTCAAATTTCCTTTCTTCAAGCCCTTCTAGATCCTCTTTATCTAATAATCGCTCATCTAATCATTTCATTTCTCTTCTCCACCTCTATGATCATCTAAACCAACTACCTCTACCCTCATATTCCAAACCTTACTCATCCCTCCTTCCCTCCCTCCCTCCCTCTCTCCCTCCTCTTCCTCTTGTATCATCTCACCAACTTGTTACATCCTTCTCTACCACTTGTCCCCTCTCACCCCTTTATTCCCACCCCTTATCATCACCCCTTCATTTATCCTTTAGAAACCCCCACCTCCACTCGTTTCCCTTCCCCTCCTGCTCTTTACCTTTTGACCTATCCTTTTATGATGGCACCCTCCTCCACTAACTCTGACACTGAGTTTTCAATTGATATCCATGTGAACTAACTGCATCTGTTGAAAGTCTTCATGAGCCATATTGTCATGGTTTCAATATAAAACAATATTGAAAACAATATTCCATTTCCATATCCTAATCGTATGGACATCAATAAACTTCTATATGTCCACGTGTATGTTCCCTCTGTATATTTCTAAATCTCAACCCCATCTTGCTAAACTAAATTAGGGTTCTTCGACTAAATAAAAGTCTGAGCTAAACTGACAATAAAATCTAAGAATTGGAGATATATCAAACTTACATTATATAACTATTATAATCTCTATACTTAGATAAACCAAAATCATCTTATGCACTAATATGAGCATATACATCATATACTAAGAATAAACCTCCAACATAACCACGTATACTAATATTACTGACTCAATTACACATTAGAGGAAAAAAATATAATTACAAGTCATTTTTCAAACTAAATATGCATACATATCCCATATTTTCTCATAGATACTCATCAATTATCTTGCCTAATGGCCACTTAGACCCAAAAAATTAAATACTAATATAATTATACATAAAACTTCCAGAAAACACTAAAAGTAGTAAGAACAATGTATATTAAGGTTTAGATAGAAATCTCAGATCGGTTCATTGTGAATCATTGGTAAAATACCCATAATACCCTTATTGGGCTTTATATCAAGAACCCTACTAAAAATTCAAATTATAAAGATCAAGGTTTGGAATTATGCTAAAAATATCAAAATATACTTAGTACTAAAATTTCATGAATTTCTATAGTTATTTGCTATTTTTAATGCCTAAAACATTGAATTATCATATTTTAGTAATAGAAATCTAATAAATATCAGGCATCTAAAACACCCTTCCAATCTATTTTTGTAATATAGTAGACATTATAATCTTTCTAGTGATATCTTGGTTGTAATAATATGTCATGTAATTTAATAGATATGAATAAAAAAACTAACTACCTTTTCGTTTGATCGCAACCATCCATGATCCATCTAGCGATCAAGATGAAGTCTGGCCCTTTGACAAAGGAGTCAGACACTTCCTTGGTTTAATGTGTGATCTATACAGCCTGAGATCTGCTTAGCCTATAAGAGAGTCCTCTCTTGGCATTGAAAAATCTTTGTTTCCTCTGTGAAATGGAGGAATGCATCATCTAACCTCCACCCAGGCATAAGCGGAAATTCTGGGATCTCAGCCCCACTCACCTTGGTACAACTATCACTGAGTATGTAACACTCTAGGTTACATGGATGGCCAATCCAGGAACCCCCCCTCAAGGTCTTCCTCTGATACCCTTCTTCTTCCCTCACTTCGTCATTGAAAGGAGTAGGGATAGCAGTGATCTTATGGATGATCTATGGGGGATGGAGTCCCCAATTAGTCCCCCTTCAGCCGACCTTTAGTCATACTCATCCTATGATGTTGAGCTATTGTAGGGCCTCATCACACCCTCTCACATCTTCATGGTGTGGTTGAGGGGTCGAATGTGGCATAGGGTGCTAAACCTCATACTACAGTGCCACCACCTCTCCTCTTCCTTCTTTCTTCTGTTTACATCCCAATCATTTTGTTATAAAAGCCCTATTTGAATTTTCTAGTCACTGTTGATTCAAAATTCATGATATATAGTCTCATTCCTTTTCAGATCTCATAATGAAATCTGAAAAACACTAGAGGGGGGGTGAATAGAGTTTTAAAAACAATTTTAACAATTATTGAACTCAAACAACCACAATTTAAATTGGAAGAAGGAGACAGGTGTTTAGAGTGGTTCCAACTTTAGCAAATACTAAAGTTGTCAGTCCACTACCCGGTTGCTTACCCAACCGGGATTTGAAAGTATATATTTTATTACCTTCACAAGGATTTATACAAAATACAATACTTTCCTTTACACCCCTTGAACAACCTTCACTTGAAGTAGATGCGCCAACTTGAGGTAGCCTTCTTGAAGTAACTCCAAGCTCCCCCTTGAAGTAGCCTTCCTCTCTAGAAGTAATTTCCCGTTGCACCAGCCTTATGAAGTAGTTCAAGGTCACCTTCTTCGCCAAGAAGATCTCCACCCTCTCCAATCCGCATCCTCCAACCTAGGAGTAGCAAGGAGAGTACAAACAATAACAGGGAACAAGAAAGGAAAAGGAAATTACAACTTATCCTTTGTAGCCCAAGGCTTGATTTACCTAGATCAAGCGTATAGATCTCCTAACCAAAGTGTATGGAATTGTAATGACAAAGGATAGGAGATGTTAGCCTATAGGACACGAATTTTGAGCTAAGGAAGAAAGTAGCCAATTGTTACAATGCTCAATTTGCTCACAAACAGATTGCTCAAGTATGCTCAAGGATTTCTCAAGTGTAACAAGTGAGTTTGAGTGTCCTATGGCTTGTCCTATTTATAGGAATGGCCTAAGGATGCTTAAGGACGTTCTAGACAACTTCTAGGGGTTTCTAAGTGCTTAACTAGCCGTTAGGTACAAGTTTGTTGCTTTAGCAACAGCTAATTAATTCACTCTGCAGTTGCTGTCAGAGTTCATCTCGGTCGAGGAATGGTCGACCGACAGGCTCTCTGAATCAAGTGTTTTGCAACGTTTATCTCCAACTGCCAACTACCTTGTCAGTTGTGTCTAACGGCTACTTTGGATCTTTCTCGGTCGAGAAGATTGTCGACCGAGAGTGTCTCGGTCGAGGAGTTGGTCGACCGAGATTGATCCTGTTTCAATGTTTCAATTTAGGTACTAATTATAGGTATGAGTGTGCATATGTGATCCTATTTGAAGGGGATGACTTATCTAAATGTGGTGTTTAGCTAGGGAAGATCTAACGCTTGATTTACATGAAATCTAAGTACTTGTACATTATATATTTGTACAAGTTTTTACAAAGCGATTACATTTCATGAAAATATAGATATGTAAGCATATGGATTTCCCTAGTACTTTGTCATCCACCTTGTTCCTGCACACTCAAGTAGCTCGTTAGATCAATAAGAATGAAATGTTTGTCATAATCAAAACAAAGGGATTTATAGATGTCCATTTAGCCAACAATCTCCCCCTTTTTGAAGATGACAAACATTTCCAAAATATAAATGAAGGGAATATAAAACATATGAGTTTCATACCTTAAGATTACCTTTTGTAGATTTTTCTCTTGCTTATAAAATGTGTGCTTATTATTCCCCATGAATTATGGAACATGAAATCCAATTCTCTAGGGAATATAGCAACTTTCAATGTAAATCCAAGAGTTTGTTTATGAAACTCATTAATTGAGTTTTGCATAAATACTAAGTTTTATATTTATTTCTCCCCCTTTGTCATTTCAAAAAGATATCCGTTTAAGAAAAACTCCCCCTTAATTAGATGTCCCATCAAATCCAATGAAAAAGATGTCCATTAAAAGCCAAAATGATGCAAGTAAAAGTTTTTGTTTAAGAAGCACAAATATCAAAGAAAACATCTTCCAAAGGAGTGATAAGCAATTGCTTCCTAATTTTGTTAAATTGGTCTAGTGGAAGCGGTTTTGAAAAAATATCAGCCAATTGATCTTCCGTATCAACATGATGAAGGGAAACATGATTCTTGGAGATATGATCCCTCAAAAAGTGATGACGAATTTCAATATGTTTAGCTCGGCTGTGTAAAATAGGATTGTGTGCTAAGTTTATAGCGCTCGTGTTGTCACAAAAAATAGGCGTAGATGAAAGAGTAAAACCATAATCGTTTAACACTTGTTGCATATAAAGCACTTGAGCACAACAAGATCCAGCTGCCATATATTCAGCTTCAGTTGTAGATAGGGCAACCGTATTTTGTTTCTTGCTAAACCAAGATACTAAAGCTCTTCCTAACAAGAAACAACCACCACTAGTACTCTTGCGATCAATTCGACAACCAACATAATCCGCATCAGTATAAGCTTTAAAATCCAAGGATTTTCTTTTTGGATACCATAAACCAAAACAGGTAGTACCGGCTAAGTAACGAAGAATTCGTTTAACTGCTAGAAAATGAGAGTGCATAGGTTGTGATTGAAATCGAGCACAAAGACCAACGGAAAACATAATGTCCGGTCTAGAAGCAGTTAAGTAAAGCAAACTACCAATCATGGCTCTATATAAGGAATCATCAATAGGTTCCCCATTTTCATCCTTATCAATTTTAATAGAAGTAGCTATAGGAGTAGTAGCATGTTTACACTGATCCATCCCAAAACGTTTTAAAAGTTCTTTAGTATACTTTTCTTGGCTTATAAAGATTCCAGCAGGTGTTTGCTTAATTTGGAAACCAAGAAAGAAAGTTAGTTCACCGATGAGGCTCATTTCAAATTCTTTTTGCATAATGTCACTGAATTTTGTGCACAGTGAATCATTAGAGGCTCCAAAAATAATGTCATCAACATATATTTGCACAACTAGGAAATCAGATGTATATGTTTTGAAAAATAAAGTAGAATCTAAACTGCCAATAGAAAAACCATTATCAAAAAGATATGTCTTGAGCCTTTCATACCAATTCCTAGGTGCTTGTTTTAAACCATAAAGTGCTTTCTTAAGTTTATAAACATACTCACCTTTTTCTGGTATTTGAAATCCAGGTGGTTGGGCAACATATACTTCTTCTTGAATGATCCCATTTAGAAATGCACTTTTTACATCCATTTGGTAGAGTTTGATGTTTTTATGTGCAACAATAGCTAGTAACATTCTAATAGCTTCAAGTCTAGCTACTGGTGCATATGTTTCATCAAAATCTATTCCTTCTTGTTGATTATATCCTTGTGCTACTAACCGAGCTTTATTCCTTATTACTTCTCCTGCTTCATTTAACTTATTCCTAAAAACCCATTTAGTTCCAATGACGGTTTTATCTTGTGGTTTAGGAACTAAATCCCATACATCATTTTTAGTGAATTGATTCAACTCTTCTTGCATGGCTATTATCCAATAATCATCTTTAAGAGCTTCAGATATCTTCTTAGGTTCAATGATAGAAACAAAGGCCATGTTTGCAACATCTTTGAAGGAAGACCGAGTTTTGACTTTATAATTAGGATTTCCAATAATTAGTTCTTGAGGATGATCCTTAATAAGCCTAGGTGTAGGTTGTGGTGCAACTTGTTGATTGGTTGTAGTAACTGTCTCACTATCATTTGGTATGTTTAAATTTTCGAATTGATTAGTGAGATCTATGATTTCTAGATTTTCAGATTTTGGCTCTTCATGAAAAGAAACATGAATAGATTCCTCAACTTTTCTAGAGATAGTGTTATATACTCTAAATGCTTTGCTAGAAGTGGAATATCCCAAAAAGAATGCTTTGTGTAATTTAGAGTCAAACTTATCTCTATCATCTTTGGTATTTAAGATATAGCATGTGGAACCAAAGGTATGAAAGTAGTCAACTCTAGGTTTCTTAGAATGTATTATTTCATATGGAGTTTTCTTCAAATGAGAGTGAACAGTTACTCTATTTAATACATAGCATGCAGTGTTTACAGCTTCAGCCCAAAAGGTTTTGGGTGTGTTGTGTTCGAGCATCATAGTTCTAGCCATTTCTTGTAGTGATCGATTTTTCCTTTCAACTATACCATTTTGTTGTGGAATGCGTGGATCAGAAAAATTGTGAGTGTACCCTTGAGATGTACAGAATTCCTCAAATATATGATTTTCAAATTCTCCACCATGATCGCTTCTAATGGTACATATTTTGCTTTGTAATAGATTTTCAATCTTGGAACAAAATTGTATAAAAACATGAATAGTATCATCTTTGGTTGCAATAAAATGTACCCATGTATATCTACTATAATCATCAATGATAACAAAACAATATCTTTTGCCACCAATAGATTGTGTCCTCATGGGTCCAAATAAATCCATATGAATTAATTCTAAAGATCTACTTGTGCTAAGTACATGTTTAGGTTCAAAAGAGGTTTTTTTTTGCTTTCCCATTGTACATGGTTCACAATTTTCAACTTGATCAAAAGATAAAGCAGGCAATCCACAAACAAGATCATATTTCACTAACTTTTTAATAACATGTGAACTAGCATGTCCTAGCTTTTTATGCCATAGTTGTAAGGTATTTTCATTTGCAAGCAAGCATTTTCCCACTACAGATTTCATAGAGTTAGGTTTAAGAATATAAAGATTTCCAACTCTATTTCCTTCATAAACAACATTTGTAGTGTTTTCTATTAATAACTTGCAACAGGTTTTGTTAAATAAAACATCATAACCACTATCACATAATTGACTAACACTAATCAAATTATGGTGCAAACCATCTACAAGTAGAACATTCTTTATTTTGAGATTTGTACCAACATTACCTATTCCAACGATTTTGCCTTTACCATTGTCTCCAAAGGTGACTGTGCCACTTTTCTTTTCTTCAAAGGTTTGAAATGCATCCTTGTTCCCGGTCATATGTTTGGAACATCCACTGTCAACCACCCATTCCTGCATGAAAATGTAGATTTTGGTACCCATGTGATGGTCCGATATGGTTAGAACCATTTAAGTATAGATTGTATAAAGATTCTGTTTCAGAAGTCCAGTCGGTCGACAATTGTTCGACCAACATCTTTCTCGATCGACAAATTGTTGATCGAGAAGGTTACTGTATTACAAACAAAGAAACACAGAAATTCAGCTCAGTTGACTAATTTTCGACCGAAATAGTTGTTGTTTAGTTGCTGTAGATTTTGATTTGTTACAGACATCCAGTCAGTCGACAAAAGTTCGACCGATTTATTGTTTGGTCGACAATACTTCGACCGACGGAGTGTCTGTTTCAGTACAACTGTTCAGAAAATTCACAATATGCATAAAACCTTTTGTTAAGTTGAGATAAGACAATATAAATTGCAAAATGAAGCATTTCATCATATCTCAACTACATTGCATTTGACTCTACTAAGTTTGGGGTTTTGGGACCCAAACTAAGTCGGAATCCTTAGTCTTATAAGGGCATGAAAATGAATAGTGTCCAAGACGTAGACAAAAATGACAAGTAATAGAATCAACTTCATTTCTTTTTCTAGTCATTGTGTTCTTAGGTACAAACATAGTCTGAGTTCTTCTGGGTTGATTTTTCTTTGGAGCATATCCCAAACCTTTTCTTCCATTGAAACCAGTACCAACGCTTAGAATGTTATCAAGAATATCTTTTCTTCTTAACTCATAAAGTTCTCTTTGTAGCTTAGCAATGTCATTCATCTTCTTGTGTAAATCTTTTCTTGCTTGATCTAAATCAGAAAATAATGAATCTCTTTCTTTTGCAACATTGTCATAGTCTAGATAGTTACACAGAATAGGTTGAGTCTGAAAATCTTTTAATTTTGCTAATAATTCAGTCTTTTCTTTAGAAATAAGATCAACATTTGTTTCTAAAGTGAGTAGCTTTCTAGTGCAATCATCTAAAGATGTTTTTAAAGACAAATTCTCAAGATTAATGTTGTTCTTTTCAGAAGAAAGATTATCTAATTTAGCACATAGCTCATCGTTTGATTTGATAACCTTCTTTAGTTTCTTCTTGACATCAACATACTTATCATGAGTTTCTTGTAGACTAGTAATTAACTCTTCTTTAGGAAGATCAAGTAGACTTACCTCTTGAGAGTCTTCATCATCTTCCCTTGCCATTAAACATTCCACCTTTTCTTCTCCGCCTTCACTGTCACTTGACTCGTCCCATGCAGCTTTATAGGCTTTTTCTCCCTTCTTCTTTTGTGAGTGTTTCTTTCCTTTATTAGCTTTAGGACATTCATTTTTGAGATGTCCTTTCTTCCCACATTCAAAGCACCTAGGAGGAGAAGAAGAAGAACTAGAAATTTTGTTAGATTTAAACCTTTTGTATTTCTTACCATTGACAATCAAGGCTTCTTCTCCTTCTTCTTCACTTGACTCCTCACTTTCTGGTGTGATGATCTTTGAAGCTTTTAGAGCCACATCCTTCTTCTTTCCTTGCTGATGTTCACGTGCTATTCTTTCTTCCTCTTCTAGGGTTGCTTCATGAGCTTCTAGGTTGCCAATAAGTTGCTCCATTTTCAGTCGAGTGAGGTCATTAGCTTCTTCAATGGTTGTCACCTTTGGCTTATATTTAGGAGGAAGTGATCGAAGGATTTTTGATACATGATCTTCTTCAAGGACAGGTTTTCCTAAGGCATTTAAACCATTAACAATAGAAGAGAATTTTGCAAACATTTCACTAATAGATTCGTTAGGATCCATACGAAAGTGTTCAAACTTTTGTTTAAGCATGCTAATTTTGGAATTTTTGACTTGGACTGTACCTTCATAAGTTATGGACAGTCTATGCCAAATATCATAGGCTGTGTCACAGTTAGATATCCTATTAAATTCTCCTACTGAAATTGAACAATATAAATTGCTTACAGCTTTAGCATTCATTTGGGCCATCTTTACCGTATTTGCATCCCATTCCACAAATTGAGTTTGAGGAATCTCATATGGGGTTGACACCATCCTCCATAGGTCCCAATTGATGCCTTGGAAGTATAACTACATTCTTCTCTTCCAATATTGGTAGTTTGTTCCATCGAACGCTGGAGGTCTAGCAACAAGTGTCCCTTCAAGGTTAAGGTTGTTGAGCACTCCGTCACCCATTCTTCAAGACCTTGTTAGGGTTCCTTGAAGCCTCGCTCTGATACCAATTGAAAAACACTAGAGGGGGGTGAATAGAGTTTTAAAAACAATTTTAACAATTATTGAACTCAAACAACCACAATTTAAATTGGAAGAAGGAGACAGGTGTTTAGAGTGGTTCCAACTTTAGCAAATACTAAAGTTGTCAGTCCACTACCCGGTTGCTTACCCAACCGGGATTTGAAAGTATATATTTTATTACCTTCACAAGGATTTATACAAAATACAATACTTTCCTTTACACCCCTTGAACAGCCTTCACTTGAAGTAGATGCACCAACTTGAGGTAGCCTTCTTGAAGTAACTCCAAGCTCCCCCTTGAAGTAGCCTTCCTCTCTAGAAGTAACCTCCCGTTGCACCAACCTTCTGAAGTAGTTCAAGGTCACCTTCTTTGCCAAGAAGATCTCCACCCTCTCCAATCCGCAGCCTCCAACGTAGGAGTAGCAAGGAGAGTACAAACAATAACAGGGAACAAGAAAGGAAAAGGAAATTACAACTTATACTTTGTAGCCCAAGGCTTGATTTGCCTAGATCAAGCGTATAGATCTCCTAACCAAAGTGTATGGAATTGTAATGAAAGTGGATAGGAGATGTTAGCCTATAGGACACGAATTTTGAGCTAAGGGAGAAAGTAGCCAATTGTTACAATGCTCAATTTGCTCACAAACAGATTGCTCAAAGTATGCTCAAGGATTTCTCAAGTGTAACAAGTGAGTTTGAGTTTCCTATGGCTTGTCCTATTTATAGGAATGTCCTAAGGATGCTTAAGGACGTTCTAGACAACTTCTAGGGGTTTCTAAGTGCTTAACTAGCCGTTAGGTACAAGTTTGTTGCTTTAGCAATGGCTAATTAATTCACTCTGCAGTTGCTGTCAGAGTTCATCTCGGTCGAGGAATGGTCGACCGAGACATCTACTCGGTCGAACTCTTGTCGACCGACAGGCTCTCTGAATCAAGTGTTTTGCAACGTTTATCTCCAATTGCCAACTACCTTGTCAGTTGTGTCTAACGGCTACTTTGGATCTTTCTCGGTCGAGAAGATTGTCGACCGAGAGTGTCTCGGTCGAGGAGTTGGTCGACCGAGATTGATCCTGTTTTAATGTTTCAATTTAGGTACTAATTATATGTATGAGTGTGCATATGTGATCCTATTTGAAGGGGATGACTTATCTAAATGTTTTTTAGCTAGGGAAGATCTAACGCTTGATTTACATGAAATCTAAGTACTTGTACATTATATATTTGTACAAGTTTTTACAAAGCGATTACATTTCATGAAAATATAGATATGTAAGAATATGGATTTCCCTAGTACTTTGTCATCCACCTTGTTCCTGCACACTCAAGTAGCTTGTTAGATCAATAAGAATGAAATGTTTGTCATAATCGAAACAAAGGGATTTATAGATGTCCATTTAGCCAACAAAATCCACCCCACTCTGGTATTTGGTAGAGTCCTTGTCCTTCCCAAAATGGGGATTCTCGAGACTTTATCTCTTTCTTTTTTTATGAGTACATCACTAGTGAACTAGTTCATTGCTCAATTGATCTGACCACTTGTCCATAAACCAATGGTTCAGCTTAATGACCTTAGTTTAAATTTCAATTCGGCCATAAAATGCTATATCCCTTCAAACATCTACTTAGTTTTGTTGGATCTAGGGCTCTAGAGGGGGTGAATAGAGCTTCACAATTCTCACAAAAATAGTTAGACCTTCAAATTATATCAATTGAAACCAAATGCTTAAGAACACTTTGAAGTCCTATCTAAATAAGCATATCAAGGATGAGAGAGATTGAAACAGACACTTGGACAAGGTGGTTTGAGTGGTTCTAAACTCCAAACTAGGAGACCGTCAATCCACTACCCAGAGAGGTCAACCTCTAGGACTTTGGAACCCATCTATACTTATATTCCATAATAAGAGATACAAGGAGACCACCATACATACAATGGTTTACCTATTCAAGACAAGATTCTTTCACCTACACAAGGACTTACCCACTTGATCAAGATGTCTTCAAACTTCAACAAGGACTTACCCACACTTGCATCAAGTCTTTGGCCTTGAAGGAATTACCCACTCTTCTTGAATCTTTGCCTTGTCATTCTCCTTAACCTAGAGAAGATCTTCACTCCTTCTTCAACCTTGAAGAAGAACAACAACTTCACCTTCACTCAGGGAAGCTCACTTCAACCTTTGTTCTTTGAGAAAGGAGATTGGGAAGATGGAAGGAATGAGATCTTTACAAGATAACATGGAGGTAGCTCTCTTACAACATGTCTAACTCACTCATAATCATGAAATGCTTTGTAAATGAGAGATAGAAAGGGGCTCAAAGGGTTGCAAAACACTCAACTATAGCAAGGACTAAGAATAGCATGAATGAACACAGTTGGAATGAACTCCAAGGAGTCCTATTTATAGCTAGGGGTGTTCCTTTGAGTGTGGAATCACTTAAGAACAAAAACTAACCATTTTATAACTTACAACCGATCTATTTTCATTTCTAACAACTCTCCAATGGATGAAATCACTTTTTCTGCATTTTTCGTACAGTACATTCGGTCGAGTTTCAATAAAGATAACTCGACCCATCCACTAACTGATAAAGCTAATTTTCAAACTATCGGTCAAGTTTGTTATAGGAAAGTCGACCGATGAGTCAAAATCAATTTTGGTTAGTAAATTGATCGGTCGAGTTCTATGAGTGTGCAACTCGATTGATTGATCTATTTCCAAAAATCCATCACCAATCAGTCAAGATTCAAACTCGACCGACAGAGTTGCTGTGACAAATTTTTCAAAATGGTTTTAGAGTGACCAAATGTGGGAATTAAGTGTCCCTAATTTTTATCATCTTAGTTACAAGTCATATTATCAATAAAAGTGATTACAAAATTAATCTTAGGTGATTTGGAGTGATTTCCCAAATTGCACACTTGCATTGCTTTTGACTTGAACTTGGACAGGCTAGGGCTTGTGTAAATTGATCCTTTTCATGTACCGAAAGTCTGAGATCAATCTTTAACAAACATATTAGATACATATGAATGGAATGGTTAAGACATTATCAAAATATGGACAACGTATAACTCTCAAGTTAACATTCTCCCCCTTTTTGACAATGACAAACCATTCCTCAATCATATTGAAAAGGATATATAAAGCTATACCTTAGCCTTGTGAATTGCTCGGGGATTTAGAATTTTAACAATGTGAATTGCTCTCCCTCAATATATTCTCACTCTTACCTACATTGTTAGTCTTTCTACACAAATAAATATAACATATATATACTATATGGTCATTTAGCAAGTCACATGATAAAGCATATATTGAATAGAAAAGGATCACATAGGAAATAAAAGAAATATGGTTGAGCTTCAAAACATTGAACTTCTCTCCCTATTTTGGCATTATAAAAAAGTAAAGGGGGTAGAAGAGAACAAAAGAAGGTCTTCTCCAAGCATAACCAAAACATACATCCACAAGATGATACATGCAATCCCATAGCACACATCAAATAGAGACGAGAGAGAAACAATCAATCTAAGGCATAATCAAAATATGGGAAACATAGCACCAACTCATGAGATATAGTCAATCAAAGAGTAAGTGTACATATGATTAAGATTACAACATTGAAGCATGTCCTCAAATCAACTACAAGCCAAAACAAAGAAAACAACATGATGATAGAAATAGTACATCTCAGATAATGTGCTCGGATGTTTTTAGTACAAAATAGTCTAAACATCTAAACGTCTAGGCTATCTAAGTCTAGGGGGTCATCATCATTAGAAGCTTTAGGCTCGTAGTCATCATCTCCATCTGAAGGCATGGTAGAGATACTAACTTTACCTTCATCAACATATGCACCAACAAAGCCATCATCAGGGTCATCAACACTATCCTATCCATCATCCTCAGATGCCTCCTAATCAACAACAACTTCCTGACTAGCCTGGTATGGCATCTCCTCATCGGAAGAAGGACTAAAACCACGATCGGGTCACATGGCATTCTACTCAGCCCAAGACATACAAAGCTCATGCAACTCTTGGGCTTGAGGAAAAGTAGGAGAAGAGGTGTTAAGTCCTACAATCAAGGTAGCTATAGGACCAGAAGCGAAAGGTAGCACTCTAGGGGTAGATCCACCAACAGAAAAGGGTGTAGAAGTAGAAGCAACAGGTGGAGGGGATGGGTAAAAGTGATTATATGCATAGGATGAATAATCACCTCCTGGATAGGGCTGGTAGGTAGGGTAAGGATGGGCACATGATAGGTTCAAGGTAGACATGATAGCATAGAGATCCTCATGCATGTGCTCCTGAACCTGAAGGTTGTATGTCTGCTAATGCATCATGTAACCCATGAGGGTTTCATTTGATACATGAAAGGAGGCACGGGTAGGTCGGGATGGATGAGGTGGTGGAGGTGCTGGGTGGAGGAGCATGATCCAGGTGTGGTATAAGAAGGGGTAGGCACACTTTTTTTAATTGTGGTCTCACTGATGCAGACTCCTTTTTGAGCAGGTTTGTAATGAAAGTCATGAAAAAGAGACTTGCCAGTGGTAGATTGAAAAAGACCACAAATTAGGGTTGGGTAGGGTGGGTTGGTTCCTTGGGTGTTCCTTACAAGAGTGAAGCAGGTCATGTGATGGAGAACATATCTACCCACTTGACTCTGATGTTCTTTAGGATACATAACATAATCACCATGGTATTCTCTGCAATTTCAATTTGTTTCTTCTTTGGATGAATATGGCAGTTGAGTACCAGGGTGAGTATGTGGTTCTTCAGTTCTAAGGTAGAGGAGGGAAGGGTAGACTTCTTCCTATAGGGAAACTAAGGCTTCTTCAAGAATTTTATGTATGTCATGTAGAGTGATATCATATTGCTTGTAGAAGGCCTCAGGATCTCGGAGGTCAAAATACTCAGGGTAATCCTTCCTCATTATGTCAGTCACTTCAGTACTAGAGAAAAAGACATTCAAGGTATCCTCAGAGACTTGGAATTTCTTCCCATCAATCATGGAAGTAAGAATGAATTGAGTGTTAGGTGAGGGTACAAGAGTTTCATAATTCCATTGCAAGTTTGCATAGAATTTATGAACAGATTTGGTGCTTGTGATGGAATTGTTATAGCATGCACATTCAACACTCAGGACAGAGAGGTGGTGGTCATACAATAACTCGACAACTTGATCAATAACCTTTTGTCTACACTAGCGTGGCTCAAATAAGGAATGAAAAGGAAAGGGGTTCCTAGGAAGGAGCTCCTTGAACCTATTTATAAGGTGCGAGTTAGAGGAGGAGGATGGTGCTCCGGAGGGGGTGGCTCTCTTTCTCCTATTTGAAGCCATGGAGGCAATGTAAGAAGATTGAGAGGTCAAAAACGTAGGAAACCCCACCAAGAACCGACCAAACACCTAGGGTTGATGTGTAAGAGGTCTAGGAAGGTCGAGCAAGGGCTTACTAGGGCTAGGAAGATGATGGTCAGGGCTAGGGTTGAGAGCTTGATAGAGCTGGAGAGTGAATCAGTCAATTTTTCTCTAGTTGAGAGGGAGAAAAATTGGACGAACCACACTTAAGTTTTCTCCAGCCCAACTATCACTCGAGTCGAGTTTTGTGACCGGGAAACTCAACCAAATGGCTTTTTATGAAAGCCCTCGGCCATGGATCGGTCAAGTTGGCAACTCGACCGATGGTCAACCTGAACCATCATTAGAAATTTTAATTTTTAGTCATTTGAGTGCCAATTAAGTTCATTTTTCTAGTCCATTTTGCATTTTAAACATACTTAGGCACATATCACTCATCATTGGGTACTATTTTGCGATAAAATAAGCATTTGTAAAAAATACCCAAAACAAGCGAAAAAGAAGGCAAAAGAACATGAAAGTTTAGCACATAAGCAAGAAAGGGTGATCAAGGCATTAGAAAAGCATATAGAATTGATAGAAACTAGGTAGAAGGCATATCATATTCATCCAAAGTAGTTATGAGCAGTTTAGATCTAATAAATTAATTTTTTCTCTAGCCAGAGGTTTAGTGAAAATGTCTGCCAATTGATTTTCTGTGTCCACATGCATGATATAGATATCATTTTTGGCAATGTGATCATGAAGAAAATGATGATGAACCTCTATTATATCTTTGGCTCTACTATGAAATATAGGATTGTAAGATAAATTGATTGCACTATTATTATCACAATAGATGGGAGAAACATCAAAATAAATGTTAAAGTCTTGGGAGCATTTGTTTCATCCATAGGACTTGGGTGCAACAACTCTCAGCTACAATGTATTCGGCCTCGGTAGTTGATAAAGCCATTGTGCTCCATTTCTTGGAGAATCAAGACATTAAGCATGGTCCAAGGAGGAAGCAAGTGCCACTTGTGCACTTTCTATCAATCAAACATCCTACGTAATCCACATCACTATAAGATGTAAGAGTAAAGTCCCTTGACTTGGGATACCATAGTCTATAATTTGGGGGTTTTGGCTAAGTACCTTAAAATCCTCTTAACAACTATAAGATGTGATTTCTTGGGATTTGATTGAAAGAAGGAACACAAGCCAACACTAAAAATTATATCAGGTCTAGAGGCAGTTAAATAAACTTCCAATCAAACCTCTATAGAGATTCTCATCCACTTTCTCACCTTCTTCATCTTTATCTAGTTTGGCGGTGTTTGACATGGGTGTGTCCTTCATCTTGGTGTTCTCCATCCCAAAGCACTTTAGTAGCTCTTGTGTACTTGACTTGGTTGATGAAGTTCCCATCTTTAGTTTGGTTGATTTGAAATTCGAGGAAGAATGTAAGCTCACCCATCATGATCATCTCAAACTCACTCTGCATAAGATCACTAAACTCCTTGAAAAATCAAGATCAGTTCTGCCAAAAATGATATCATCAACATAAATTTGAATGATAAGAAAATGGTTAGAAGTGTGTTCAAGAAACAAGGTATAATCTATTTTACCCATGATATAACCATGATCTAACAAAAAGTTTATTAAATTCTCATTCCAAGCTCGAAGTGCTTGTTTGAGTCGATAGAGAGCTTTTTGCAACAAATAAACATGGTTAGGTAAACTATCATGTTCAAAGCCTAGGGTTGTGAAACATACACCTCCTCCTCAGTTGTACCATTCAAAAACATACTTTTAACATCTATTTGATAAAGAAGAAAGTTCTTATAACTAGCAAAAGCAAGCAACATACGAATGGGCTCAAATCTAGCTATATATGCATATGTTTCATCAAAATCTATACCTTCCTATTGATTGTAGCCTTGAGCCACTAACCTTGCTTTGTTCCTTACCACCTTGCAGCTTTCATCTTGCTTCTTGCGGTACACCCATTTGGTGCCAATGATTTTTCTATCATAAGGTCTTGGCACTAGGGTCCACACTTTGTTCTTCTCGAATTGCTCCAATTCTTCTTGCATGGCTAGGATCCATTCATCATCCCCAAGAACTTCTTTGACGTTCTTTGACTTGAGTCGTAAGATGAAGGCACTGTTGGCTTGTTCTTTATTGAAGGCATCCCACGTCTTCACTCTTTCAAAAGGGTCACCTAAAACCATCTCTTTTGGATGATTCTTTGCAAAGAGGGGAGTTGGATCCTTCTTCTCTTCATCTTTCTCTTCTTCTTGAGTGGCCACCTCTTTTCCCTTTTGGGTGATGTTTAGTTATTTTAGGATAGGAATCACCTCACTTGTAACATCATCATTTGGAATAATATCTTTGGGAATAGAGGGGTTGGTCTCAATAAACCCGACATTAATAGACTTTTCTACTTTATCGAGATCAACATTAAACACTCTATAAGCCTTGCTAGTAGTGTTATAGCCAAGAAAGAAAGCCTTGGATGATTTTGGATCAAACTTTTCGAGAGCATATTTTTTGTTTATTACAAAACAAGGACATCCAAAAACATGAAAGTACTCCATAGAAGGCTTCCTACCATGCCATAGCTCATAGGGGGTTTTCCTCAAAGAAGGATGCGTGAAAACCTAGTTTTGCACAAAACATGAGGTACTAATGGATTCAGCCAAAAACTTCTTTGTAGTGTCATAATCTAAAAGCATGGTCCTAGCCATTTCCTATAGTGACCTATTCTTCCTCTCTACATAGCCTACCATAGAGAGCTTCATAGGGAGGCATATCAATTTGGGATTGATAGCTATTATTGTATGCAAACTCTGCTAATGGAAGGTAGTAATCCCAAGATCCTCCCCAATCTAGAACACATGCTCTAAGAAGATCCTTTAAGATTTGGATAGTACGTTCAGACTTACCATCTGTTTGGGGATGATATGTTGTGCTGAAATTCAACTGTGTACCCGACTCATTTTGTACCTACTTCCATAGATGTGATGTGAACTTTGGATCCCAATATGAAACAATAGATATTGGCCCTCCATGCAACCATACGATCTCCCTGATATACAACTCAACAAGCTCAGGAACCTTTGCCTTAGTCCTCATAGGTAAGAAATATACAAACTTGGTCAGATGATCTAGTATGACCCATACTACATCATGTCCCTTCCCGGTCCTGGGTAATCCCGCCATGAAATCCATGGTTATATTTTCCCATTTTCATTCAGGAATTGGTAAAGGTTGCAATAAACCACCTAGCTGTTGGTGTTCAGCCTTAATATACTGACATGTGAGGCACTTAGATCAAAATCTGCTATATCATTCTTCATACCTCTCCACCAAAAGTGTCTTTGTAGATCCTTGTACATATTAGTGGATCCAGGATGTATAGAATACTTATACCCATGTGCCTCTTGTAGAATACACTTCTTAATCTCAGACTCCTCAAGTACCCACATCCGATGCTTGTACGTTAGTCCACCATCCATACAAATAGATTGATATGTCTGGGATTTAGCCAAAAGAGTTGTCATCTCCTCCAAGCTAGAGTTGTTCTTTTGAGATGTTAGAAGTTTAGAAACAAGACCACAAATAACATTGATATTTTCCAGAATAATAGTGCCATCTTCTACTTGAGGTGACCCAGAAGTCAAAGGTTCCAGACTCATTGGTTCAGAATTAAGGATAGATGCACAAATTGACCTCTTACGACTAATAGCATCAGCTACAACATTGGCCTTGCCTGGATGATACGCAATAGTGAAATCATAGTCTTCAAGATATTCCAACCATCTTCTCTGTCTAAGATTGAGATCATTCTGAGTCAAATGATATTTGAGACTTTTGTGATCCGTGAATATATCAAATGTAGCACCATACAGATAATGTCTCTAGATTTTGAGAGCATAGACAATGGCAGCTAATTCCAAATCATGAGTTGGGTAATTGACCTCATTAGGTTTCAATTGTCTGAGGCATAGGAAACAACTTTACCATCTTGCATTAGGACACAACCCAAACCCATTTTAGAAGCATAAGAAAATATTACAAAGCCATCATTCCCAGAAGGTAAGGTCAAGATAGGAGTAGAAGTCAAATGAGATTTCAATTCTTGGAAGCTAGATTCACATTCAAGAGTCCAAATGAATTTGGCATCTTTTCTGGTAAGTTTGGTCATGGGTAGGGCCATTTTACTAAAATTAAGGATGAAATGATAGAAATAACTTGTTAGACCAAGGTAGCTCAGAATTTCAGATACATTGGTAGGAGCTTTCAAATCAAGGATAGCTAAGACTTTAGCAAGGTCAATAGAAATTTTCCCACCACAAATGACATGGCCAAGAAACACAACTTGGTCAATCCAGAACTCACATTTGGATAATTTAGCATACAATTTATGGGCTCTCAACACATCAAGTAATTTTTGGAGATGCTCACAATGTTGATCAACAGAATTTGAATATATAAGAATGTCATCAATGAAGACCACTACAAAGCTATAAATAAAAGGCAGGAAGATAGTATTCCTCGGATTCATAAATACTCCAGGAGCATTGATCAACCCAAAAGGCATCACCACGAATTCATAATCCTTCACTCATAATTGATGATAGCCTGATCTAAGGTCAATCTTGGAGAACACAGTGACAATACAAAGCTTGTCAAATAGGTCATCAATGAAGTGTTCAATCTTTTCTTCTTCGTTAAGGTGATGAGCATGATGCTCTTAGAGTCTAAAGACCCTAACATAGTCAGCAACGGATAAGGTTCCTTGGGTGAGGTTATTGAACCGATTCCTCTTCTCCTTTCTAACAAATATGGGCATCAACCGAGTAGTGAAAATCACTTTAAACTCCTCCCAACTTATAGGGGCATCTTGAAGTTCTAGTGTATGGTAATAAGTTTCCCACCACAACTTTATGGACCCCCTAAGTTGGTAGGTTGCAAAAGTGACCTTATCTTCCTCAGCACATTTAAGGGCCCTAAAGGCATTTTTAACAGATAGGATCCACGCATCATCTTTATGTCGGACTTCACCTAAGTCTTTCCATGAAAGGCTTCATGTTTGAGTTTGAGGAAGTCACTAATGGTAATTTCAGGATAAGTCCTAGGTAATGAGGTAGTATTATTGGTTTCCTTTAGGGCTAGGACATGCATGCATTCCAACATCACCTTCTTTTGTTCCTCCCATTTACCTATAGCCATGGACTTATTATGGTTTGAGTTAGATTCATCACTAGAGTCATCATTAGTTCTCTTTCTCTTGGACCTAGTTTTTGGAGGCATCTGCAAGTTTGTAAATCAAAAGATGATTTAGTTGATTAATTGAGGTAGATCATATTGCAAACAACAAAGTTTTTATCAATCATAAAGATATATTTTCCAATTCTTCATGTCTTTTAGTTTTTCCCATTGCTCGTAATCTACCCACATAATAGAGAGAGTACTTCATTGATCATGGTTGAGAGAGAAAGTAGATGAGAAGCCTAGTGTGTATCATTCACTAAATAGGTGGTTGGGGTAGTCCTTAATCGAGAAAATATGAGAAAATATATCTCTCTAAGGTACGGGTTCCCACTTTAACAATAGTTGTGTTAGCTAGACAGAATACTTGCAGTGGGGAACCCTAACCACTGTGAAAATGGATTGAGGATTTTATGCCAGAACCTTCCGCAAGTATCCTTCTAGACACCTCGACAACATATAATTAAATATGGGTTACCTTAGGTCTAAATAAGGTTACTAGGTATTTGATACACATATATTGACCTATGTGCCTGCTCTGATATCATCTATCATGGGTTAACAACCTAGCCCAAATCTACACCTTAGACCCAAAAAGGAAAAGGTGTACAAAAGGGTTAAAGTTGTCCGTCCCTGAGTGGATCAAACACACAAGTATATACATGCACCAAATAACAAAGCTTCCTTAAATAAACCAAGTGTTAATTACATAGGGGCCCGAAGGCATGGGAGTTTTACAGAAGAAAACCTAATATATGAGAGAACTACTTGCATAAGAAAAATAACTTAAACGAGGAGTCCCATTTAACTTTATCATCCCCATGATAGATCTGATTTTGTTGAGCCAGCATATTGAGTTGCATCATCATCATCATAAGCAAAAGGTACCTAAAAAGCATTTGAAATTGGTA
Organism: Alisma plantago-aquatica; assembly: GCA_963693085.1. Taxonomy (NCBI): domain Eukaryota; kingdom Viridiplantae; phylum Streptophyta; class Magnoliopsida; order Alismatales; family Alismataceae; genus Alisma; species Alisma plantago-aquatica. The sequence continues at coordinate 217,142,697 of OY856412.1, forward strand.
CACATCAGCACAATGTATAAATATATTGTATTGAGTATGCCTACACGTCTTTAATTATACCTCTCATCATATCTTGGAAATAAAATAAAAATAAACTTGGCAGTAATAAATAATATGACAAAAGCATACTTGAACAAGAATGTTTATTAACCAATAAGAACACACCTTTTAAGCACATTTCCATCATATATCTCGTACATCTGCCACCAAAGGGATAAATGCTTTTAGGCCTTATAATCTCCTACCAAAGAGTTAGATCATTTAACAATGTGATCTCCTACCAAAGAGTTAGATCACTACAATGCATTATACTACTAAAGAGTTTAGTGTTATCATATTATGGACCAATTATATTATGTTTATGTTTTGCATTATACATATGGAGGAAACATCATTGAAGTTGATCATACTTGAATACATATTTCAACCAATACCATATGCCAAGTCTTCTACATTCATAATACAAACATGTTAATTAGTAGGGCCAAGTAAGAGGTATGGGTGTACCTTCTACTCATAAGTGGGGAGTCTAGAGATGCTCCTCACTGGTTCCTTTGTATTCCTAAAATTATAAGAGATTTGGTACTAATTGGCTATATTGGAAAAATCACCGTTTAGTGCTAAAAGAGTATAAAAGGCCCTTTTTCTTAGTTCGAGTCATGAGAGTAGAGTATGAGTCATTGAGTATGGATTTGAGTACATAATTGGTAGTTTCATGTTAGAGTAGGACTTCTAGATTAGTTTGGTGTTATTTAGATCATGATGGATAATTACAATATTTTTGGTAATAGGGAAAAAGATTAGTAATTCATATTTGCTTATATTTAAGTCACCTAAATTAGAAATGAATGTCCCATAATTATATAAGAACAAAAAGAAGGTAATCACATGAATTTGGTGATTTAGTCAAGCTCGAGTATTTTCTAAATAATTAAACAAGATAGAATCATATTTGAGTATGAGTATTTTTACGAGTTTGATTTAGGGTTAACTGATATCATAATCATGATCCTCAAATTTTTTGATAAAAAAGGAGTATTTATTTGTATTTTTCTGACTTTCCTATGATTTATTATGATTCTCCTAAGATCAGGGTATTTTTGGAAATTACTCAATTTAGAAGATAATAAAAAGAGAGAGATGATTAATGTGGACCGTGGATGCTCGGATCCAATGGTCACTCAATCTAATACAGTCAGATAAATGAGATGTGATTATGAAAATCCTTACTAGTCCATGCGGAAGGTGGGGCCCACTCTTCTCCTTCCTTCACATTTTCTTGCAAGCCCTGTTACAGACTCTTACAAGCTTGAGAAGGCAATATGGAGCTTCTTACATGTAGTTGGGACTGGCTTCACCTTCATGGAGCTTTCCTAGGTCAGGACAATGACCTTGCAAGACTTGTCTCCCTTTGGAGCATCGCGCTGCCGAGGGAGTTCAAGCAAGTAGCTTGCTCATGGCGGACGAGATGGGGCGAGCGAGTGTGGATGGGTTTCAGGCTTCATGTTGTGTCGTTGAGGTATCTAGAAGCACCTCGAGGATGAAGGTTAGGTTGAATTGAAGTGGTGAGGGCGGTGTTTTCCTAAAACACAACTCAACCAAGGTGGAGATGATCAGAGGTAGTCCGGTTAAGGGTGGAGCTATCGAGCCTCGCTCTGGATAAATTGAAGGGTTGGCCAAAGCAAAGGAGTCTTGGAGATGCTTGTGGGGTGTTTAAATAGGTGTGAGGGTGAGCGGTTTGTAGATTCCCAATTCAAGTTGGGCAAGCTTGGAGAGGGTGGTCACTGGTGGTGGTCGTGGAGGCGGTTCCAGTGATTTTTAGGGATCATGTGAGGGCTCATCGAGTTCATGGTTGTGAGGGGGAGTCAAAACATGGCTTAGTTTTTCATGAGAGGGGGTAGAGAGAGTGATTGTCATCAAAGGGTTAAACTTGTGGTTGTAGCCATGATCTTTTAAAGATATTCCCCACGTTACCGGGTAAAATACCCATGCATTGATCAAAACCATAGGGTTACATATGGATACGATTTAATTAAAAGGAAATCTTTGGAAAAACTTTGAAAAATCATAGAGGGAGCTAGGAATAGAATATTGACATGAAATTCAAATAATACCTCCACAATTAGTGATCCTTAGATGTTGGGAAAGTTTGAGCTCGAAAATCATTACTTGATTGGTCAATGTATCACTTTATGAAATTATGGTTTTAGAGTTAAGATATTATAAAAGAACAAGTATAAAAGATATAGAAAAACCACTTTATCACATCCTACTCACCTTAAAACAAATTTTGCCCTCAAAATTAAACTGGCTAAAAGAGATGAGGAAAACATTGATCCATATCCGCATGTAGCTCCCAAGTTGCATCTTCTACACCATGATGGTTCCATTGCACATTCACCGTATGGATCTGCTTGTTCCTAAGCTCTTTGACTTTGGAATCAAGAATCCTTATAGGTTGCTCTGGATAATAGAGATTATCCCACAAATCAAGAGGCTCGTGATTCAACACATGACTATCATCCTCCACATAATGCTTCAGATTGGATACATGAAAAACATTGTGTATCATATTGTATTGTGGAGGAAGAGAAAGCTGATAAGCACATTCACCAATGTACTCCAGAACCTCAAAGGGACCCACATATCTCAGACTAAGTTTCCCTTTATTCTTGGCTATAGCATGGATGGGTCTGATCTTCAAGAAAGCATAATCACCTTCCTTGAACTGCCTGTCTAACCTGTGTGCATCTGCATATGATTTCTGATGATCTTGGGCCCGGTTCAACCTTTGCTTGATCAAAGACACCTTATCAGCATAGAGTTGCAACTCTTCAGACTTTAGCATCTTCCTTTCTCTAACTTCATCCCAATGGAGAGGGGATCTACATGGCCTACCATAGAGAGTTTCATAGGGTGGCATATCAATACTGGATTGATAGCTATTATTGTATGCAAACTCTGCTAATGGAAGGTAGTAATCCCAAGATCCTCCCCAATCTATAACACATGCTCTAATAAGATCCTCTAAGATTTGGATAGTACGTTCAGACTGACCATCTGTTTGGTGATGATATGTTGTGCTGAAATTCAACTACGTACCCAACTCATTCTATACCCGCTTCCATAGATGTGATGTGAACTTTGGATCCCTGTCTAAAACAATAGATATTGTCACTCCATGCAGCTGTACGATCTCCCGGATATACAACTCAGCAAGCTCATGAACCTTAGTCGTAGTCTGCATTGGTAAGAAATGTGTAGACTTGGTCATACGATCTACTATGACCCATATTGCATCATGTCCCTTCTGGGTCCTAGGTAATCCACCACGAAATCCATGGTGATGTTTTCCCATTTTCATTCAGGAATTGGTGAAGGTTGCAATAAACTTCCTGGTCGTTGGTGTTCGGCCTTAATCTGCAGACATGTGATGCACTTAGAGACGAACTCTGCTATATCATTCTTCATACCTCTCCACCAAAAGTGTCTCTACTGATCCTTGTACATCTTAGTGAATCCAGGATGTATATAATACTTAGACCCATGTACCTCTTGAAGAATATGCTTCTTAATCTCTGACTCCTCAGGTACCCACATCCAATGCTTGTATCTTAATCCACCATCCCTACCAACAGATAGATGTGTCTGGGGTTTAGCCAAAAGAGCTATCATCTCCTCCAATCTAGAGTTGTTCTTTTGAGATCTTACAAGTTCAGAAAGAAGACCAGGAATAATATTGATATTTGCCAGAATAATAGTGCCATCTTTTGCTTGAGGTAACCTAGAAGTCGAAGGTTCCAGACTCATTGCTTCAGAAGTAAGGATAGATGCATAAATTGACCTCTTACGACTAAGAGCATCAACTACAACATTGGCCTTGCCTAGATAATACACAATAGTGAAATCATAGTCTTTAAGATATTCCAACCATCTTCTTTGTCTAAGATTGAGATCCTTCTAAATTAAAAGATATTTGATACTTTTGTGATCCATGAATATATCAAATGTAGCACCATACATATAATGTCTACAGATTTTGAGAGCATAGACAATGGCAGCTAATTCCAAATTGTGAGTTGGGTAATTGACCTCATTAGGTTTCAATTGTTTAGAGGCATAGGCAACAACTTTATCACCATGCATTAGGACACAACCCAATCCCATTGTATAAGCATAAGAAAATATTACAAAACCATCATTACCAGAAGGTAAGGTTAAGACAAGAGCAGAAGTCAAATGAGATTTCAATTCTTGGAAGCTAAATTCACATTCAGGAGTCCAAATGGATTTGGCATATTTTATAGTATGTTTGGTCATGGGTAGGGCTATTTTATTGAAATTAAGGATGAAACAACGGTAATAACCTTCTAGACCAAGGAAGCTACAAATTTCATAGGCATTGGTAGGAGTTTTCCAATCAAGTACAACTAAGACTTTGGTAGGATCAACAGAAATTTTCCCACCCAAAAGGACATGGCAAAGAAACATGACTTGGTCAATCCAGAACTCACATTTAGATAATTTAGCATACAATTTCTGGGATGTGAACACATCAAGTACTTTCTATAGATGATCATGATGTTGATCAACATATTTTAAATATATAAGAATGTCATCAATAAAGACCACCACAAAGCTGTCAAGAAAAGGCTAGAAGATAGTATTCATCACATTCATAAATACTCCAGGAGCATTGGTCAACCCAAAAGGCATCACCACGAATTCATAATGTCCATATCTAGTTCTGAAAGTTGTCTTTGGAATATCACAATCCTTCACCTGTAATTGACGATAGCCTGATCTAAGGTCAATCTTGGAGAACAAAGTGGTAGTACAAAGCTGGTCAAATAGGTCATTAATGAAGTGTTCAATCTTTTCCTCTTCATCAAGGTGACGAGCATGATGCTCTAGGAGTCTAACGGTCCTAACATAGTCAGCAACGGATAAGGTTCCTTGGGTGAGGTTATTGTACTGCTTCTTCTTCTCCTTTCTAGCAGATATGGGCATGAACCGAGTTGTGAAAATCACCTTAAACTCCTCCCAACTTATAGGGGCATCTGGAAGTTCTCGTGTATGGTAATAATTTTCCCACCACAACTTTGTAGACCCCCTAAGTTGTTAGGTTGAAAAAGTGACCTTATCTTCCTCAACACATTTGAGGACTCTAAAGGCATTTTCAACAGATAGGATCCATGCATCAACTTTATCTAGGACTTCACCTAAGTCTTCTTCATGAAAGGCTTCGGGTTTGAGTTTGAGGAATTCACTAATGGTAGTTTTAGGATTTCTCCTAGATGATGAGGTAGTATTATTGGTTTCCTTTAGGGCTAGGGCATGCATGCATTCCAACATCACCTTATTTTGTTCCTCCCATTCACCTGTAGCCATGGACTTATTAGGGTTTGAGTTAGATTCATCACCAGAGTCATCATTAGTTCTCTTTCTCTTGGACCTAGTTTTTGGAAGCATCTACAAGTTTGTAAATTAAGACATAATTTAGTTGATTAATTGAGGTAGATCATATTGCAAACAACAAAGTTTTTATCAATCATAAATATATGTTTTACAATTCTTCATGTCTTTTAGTTGTTCCCATTGTTCCTAACATATCCATATAATAGAGAGAGTACTTCATTGATCATGGTCAAGAGAAAGAAAGTAGGTGAGAAGCCTAGTGTGTATCATTCAATAAATAGGTGGTTGAGGTAGTCCTTAATTGAGAAAAGATGAGAAGATAGATCTCTCTAAGGTACGGTGTCCACTTTAACAATAGTTGTGTTAGCCAGGCAGATTACTTGCAGTGGAAACCCTAACCACTGTGAAAATGGATTGAGGATTTTATGCCAGAACCTTTCGCAAGTATCCTTCTAGACACCTCGGCAACATAAAGTTAAATATGGGTTACCATAGGTCTAAATAAGGTTACTAGGTATTTGATAGACATATATTGACCTATATGCTTGCTCTAATACCATCTATCATGGGTTAACAACCTAACCCAAATCTACACCTTAAACCCAAAAAGGAAAAGGTGTACAAAAGGGTTAAAGTTGTCCGTCCCTAAGTGGATCAAACACACAAGTACATACATGCACCAAATAACAAAGCTTCCTTAAATAAACCAAGTATTAATTACATAGGGGCCTGAAGGCATAGGAGTTCTACAGAAGAAAACTTAATACATGAGAGAACTACTTGCAGAAGAAAAAGAACTTAAACTAGGAGTCCCATTTAACTTTAGCATCCCCATGAAAGATCTGATTTCGTTGAGCCAACATATTGAGTTGCATCATCATCATCATAAGAAAAAGGTATGTAAAAAGCATTTGAAATTGGTACACGTCAGCACAATATATAAATATATTGTACTGAGTATGCCTACGTCTCTTTAATTATATTTCTCATCATATCTTGGCAATAAAAATAAAACTTAACTTGGCAGTAATAAACAATTTGACAAAAGCATACTTGAACAAGAATTTTTATTAACCAATAAGAACACATATTTTAAGCACATTTCCATCATTTATCTTGTACATCTTCCACCAAAGGGATACATGCTTTTAGGCCTTATTATCTCCAACCAAATAATTAGATCATTTAACAATGTGATCTCCTAATAAAGAGTTAGATCACTACAATGCATTATACTACCAAAGAGTTTAGTGCTATCATATGATGGACCAATTATATTATGTTTAGGTTTTGCAATATCCATATAGAGGAAGCATCATTGAAGTTGATCATACTTGAATACATATTTAAAACAATACCATATGCCAAGTCTTCTACATTCATAATACAACCATATTAATTAGTAGGGCCAAGTAAGAGGTATGGGCGTACCTTCTACTCAGAAGTGGGGAGTCCAGAGATGCTCCTCACTAGTACCTTTGTACCCCTGAAATTATAAGAGATTTGGTACTAATTAGCTATATTGACAAAATCGCCATTTAGTGCTAAAAGAGTATAAAATGTCCTTTTTCTTAGTTAGAGTCATGAGAGTAGAGTATGGGTCATTGAGTACATATTTGAGTACATAATTGGTAGTGTCATGTTAGAGTAGGACTTCTAGATCAGATTGGTGGTCTTTAGATCTTGATGGATAATTATAATATTTTTGGTACGCTAAAATAGGGAAAAAGAGTAGTAATTCATATTTACTAATATTTGAGTCACCTAAATTAGAAATGAACATCTCATAATTATCTAGGCATAAAAATAAGGTAATCTCATGAATTTGGTGATTTAGTCAGGCTCGAGTATTTTCTAAATAATTAACCAAGATAGAATCATATTTGAGTATGAGCATTTGTATAAGTTTTATTTAGGGTTAACTGGTATCATAATCATGATCCTCATATTTTTCTGATAAAAGAGGAGTATTTATTTGTATTTTTCTGACTTTCCTATGATTTATTATGATTTTCCTAAGATCAGGGTAATTCTGACAATTACTCAATTTAGAAGATAATAAAAAGAGAGAAACGATTAATGTGGACTGTGGATGCTCAGATCCAACAGTAGCTCAATCTAACACAGCTAAATAAATAAGATGTGATTTGGAAAATCCTTACTGATCCACAGAAGGTGGGGCCCACTCTCTTCTCCTTCCTTCATGTTTACTTGCAAGCCCTGTTGCAGATTTTGACGACCTTGATATGGCAACAAGGAGCTTCTCGCATGCAGTTGGGACTAGCTTCACCTTTGTGGAGCTTTCCTGGGTCAGGACAGTGACCTTGCTAGACTTATCTCTCTTTGGAGTGTCGTTCCACCGAGGGAGTTTAAGAAGGTAGCTTGCTTGCGACAGAGGAGATGGGGTGAGCGAGTGTGGATGGGTTTGGGGCTTCCTATGGTGTTGTTGAGGTAGATGGAAGCACCTCAAGGCTGAAGCTAGGGTTGAATTGAAGTGGTGAGAGTGGCGTTTGCCTGAACATCAACTCAACCGAGGTGAAGATGATTGGAGGTAGTCTGGTTGAGGGTGGAGCTATTGAGCCTCACTTTGGACAAATTGAAGGGTCAGGCAAAGCAAAGGAGTCTCAATGATGCTTGTGGGGTGTTTAAATAGGTGTGAGGGTGATCTTTTTGTAGATGCCCAATTCGAGTTGGGCAAGCTTGGAGAGGGTGGTCGCTGGTGGTGGTCGTGGAAGCAGTTCGAATGATTTTTAGGGATCATGTGAGGGCTTGTTGAGTTCGTCGTGGCGAGGGGGAGTCAAAGACTTGCTCCGTTTATCACAAGAGGGGGTAGAGAGAGCGATTGTGGTTAGAGGGTTGAACTCATGGCTGTAGCCACGTTCTTGCGGTTTGTGCAGAGGTTAGGGACGACCTCTCGATCATCCGATCCATGGCCACTCCATCGGATGCTCGCAAGAGATCTCGGGGGGGGGGGGGGGGGAGGGTGGTCCACAGATTGCTAGGTTATGCCCCGTGTGACATGGTAAAATACCCATGCATTGATAAAAAACCATAGGGTTACATATGGATACAATTTAATTAAAAGGAAATCTTTGGAAAAACTTTGAAAAATTGTAGAGGGAGCTAGGAATATAAGATTGACATGAAATTTGAAACATAGAACCACAGTAGTGATCCCTAGATATCGGGAATGTTTGAGCTCAAAAATCATAACTTGATTGGTCAACATATCACTTTATGAAATTAGGGTTTTAGAGTTAAGATATTATAAAAGAACAAGTATAAAAGAGATAGAAAAACCACTTTATCACAGAAATATAATTCAAATTGACTAGTAGGCATCTACCAATAATAGGATTAATAGAGTCAAGAACAATTATATAAAGATTACCACTTCTAGTTCCCTTATATATAACATGATAAGTGAGGGAATCCAAAATCAAGCATTCAAAAGATGTAAATATCACAAGGTAACCATTATCACATAATTGACTTACACTTATTAAATTGTGATGCAGGCCATCCACAAAAAGGACATTCTTGATACACAAGGATTCACCTACATAACCCTTACCTTTACCTTACCTTTTTTGTTGTCCCCAAAATTAATCGAACCTCCTTTCTTCTTAGTGAAATTATTGAAATGGCTTATATCACCTGTCATGTGTTTAGTGCATCCACTATCTACAATTCATCTTCATTTTTCCTCAACACTATCTTCACTTGTAGAGGCCATGAGTGCACTATGGCACTCTCCATATTCATTAGAGCTTGATCCACTAGAGGATGATGCTTCCCAAGTTACATGAGCTGCATCTTTGTGTCTCCTCTCCTTCTTATCCTTCCTCTTGTACTTACTACCCTTCTTGTACTCTTCTTCCCTCTTGGAGCTACTCTTGTGGTGTGACTTTCTTGCCTTATGACATTAACTCTTCTAGTGTCCTTTTTTACCACACTTATAGCACCTTGGAGTAGAAGAAGAATATTGCTTTCCTTTGAAGTGCTTTCCCTTGAAGTAGTTGTCTTCATGCTCACTAGAGCCATCATCTTCACTAGTGGAGGAGGGAGAGGTCTGGAAAGCAAGTTGTTGTTGAAGGATGACAACCTCCACTTGAGCTTTGAAGGCACTATCTTTGATATTTCTTGCTTCCTTGTCTTCTTGATTGTCTTCCTCTTCTTGCTTGTCAAGTCTTGGCTCATGAGCTTGTAGATTGCCAACGAGCTCCTCTATTGGAATGTCACCAAAAAATTTCACTTCTTCAATGGAGGTAACCTTTGACTCCCATCTCTTTGGTAGATACCTTAATATCTTTGATTTGATTGCTCCTCTATCCAAAGTGTTCCCCAAAGCAGATAGGCCATTAATGATGATGTTGATCCTAGAGTACATCTCGACAACTCCTTCTTTCTTCCCCATCTTGAAGTTCTCTAGGAGACTATTCAACATGTAGATCTTTGCTTCCTTCACTTAATTTGTGCCTTCATAAGTGATGCACAACTTATCCCATATCTCATAGGCCATATCCCATGAGGATATGTGGTTGAACTCAATTGGGGTGAGGGATGCATAGAGGATTTTAATTGCTTTGGCATTGAGTTGGGCATCCTTTAGAGCAGCTTCATTCCATGTTGACATGACTTTGGTTGGATCCATGTAGGGTGTAATCATCACCTTCCACATATTAAAGTTCATTCCTTGAATGTAGAACTACATGCGCCTCTTCCAATAGAGGAAGTTGGTGTCGTAGAAGACCTGGGGGTGCATGTATAATCCTCCCTCTAGGTTGAGTGAACTAAGTAGGTTCTCATCCATCTCCTCATCTCATGGGAGATTTGTTGGAGAAGATCCTTTGCTCTGATACCACTTGTTGGATCTGGAGATCTAGAGGGGGGCGGTGAACAAAGCTTCAAAATTCTCACAAGAATAGTTAGAACTTCAAATTATTTCAATTGAAATTAAATGCTTAAGAATACTTTAAAGTCCTGTCTAAGCAAGCATAGTAAGGATGATAGATATTGAAACATACACTTGGACAAGGTGGTTAGAGTGGTTCCAATCTCCAAACTAGGAGACCATCAATCCACTACCTATAGAGGTCAACATATAGGACTTTTCAACCCATGTATACTTATATTCCATCATAAGAGATATGAGGAGACCACCATACATCCAAGGGCTTACCTATTCAAGATAAGAGTCTTTCACCTACACAAGTACTTACCCACTTGATCAAGATGTCTTCAGCCTTCAATAAGGACTTACCTACACTTACATCAAGTCTTTGGCCTTGAAGGAATTACCCACTCTTTTGAATCTTTGCCTTGCCCTTCTTCTTCACTTGGAGAAGATATTTACTCCTTATTCAACCTTGAAGAAGAATAGCAACTTCACCTTCACTCAGAGAAGCTCACTTCAACCTTTGCTCTTTGAGAAAGAGGATTGGGAAGATGGAAGGAATGAGAGTTTTACAAGATAACATGGAGGTAGCTCTATTGAAACATGCCTAACTCACTCATAATCATGAAATGCTTTGTAAATGAGGGAGACAAAGGGAATCAAAGGGTTGCAACACACTCAACTATAGCAAGGACCAAGGATAGCATGAATGAGAAAAGTTGGAATGAACTCCAAGGGGTCCTATTTATAGTGGGGGTGTTCCTTTGAGTGTGGGATCACTTAAGAACAAAAAATAGTCATTTTAAAACTTGCACGGGTCTATTTTTGTTTCTAAAAACTCTCCAATGGTTGGAATCACTTTTTCTACATTTTTCATACAGTACATTCGGTCAAGTTTCAATAAAGATAACTCGACTGATCCACTAACTGAAAAAGCTCATTTTCAAGCTATTGGTCAAGTTTGTTCTCAGAAACTAGACTGATGAGTTAAATTGGTAGGTTGAGTTATGCGAGTGTGTAACTCGACTAATTGATCCATTTCCAAAAATCCATCACCAATCAGTTGAGATTCAAACTTGACCGACAGAGTTGTTGTGACAAATTTTTCTAAATGGTTTTAGAGTGGCCAAATGTTGGAATTAAGTGTCCCTGATTTTTTATCATCTTAGTTGTAAGTCATATCATCAATACAAGTGATTACAAAATTAATCTAAGGTGATTTGGAGTGATTTACTAAATTGCACATTTGCATTGCTTTTGACTTGACGTGGACAAGCTCAGGCTTGTGTAAATTGATCCTTTTCATGTACCTAAAGCCTGAGATCAATCTTAAACAAACATATTAGATATATATGAGAAGAATGGTTAAATAATTATCAAAATATGGACAATGTATAACTCTCAAGTCAATATTCTCCCCCGTTTTTACAATGACAAACCATTCCTCAATCATATTGAAAAGGATATGTGAAGTTATACCTTAGACTTGTGAATTGCATGGGGATTTAGAATTTTAACAATGTGAATTGCTCCCCCTCAATCTATGCTCACTCTTACCTGTATAGTTAGTCTTTCTACACAAAGCAATAGAATATATATATATATATATATATATACTATATGGTCCTTTAGCAAGTCACATGATAAATAATATATTGAACAAGAAAATGATCACATAGGCAATAAAAGCAATATGGTTGAGCTTCAAAACATTGAACATTTTTCCCCCTTTTGGCATTATCAAAAAGTAAGGGGGTAGAAGAGCAACAAAATAGGTCCTCTCCAAGCACAACCAAAACATACATACACAAGATGAAATGTGCAACCCCATAGCACACATCAAACAGAGACAAGAGAGAAACTAGCAATCTAAGTCATAATCAAAATATGGGGAACATAGCACCAACTCATGAGATATAGTCAATCAAATAGTAAGTGTTCATATGAATAAGATTACATCACTAAAAGCATGTCCTCAAAACAACTACAAGCCAAAATGATGAAAACAACATGATGATAGAAATAATACATCAATGTGCCCATATATTTTTAGTATAAAATAGTCTAGAAAGATATATATGATTAGCATCTAAATACTAAAAATTAAAACATCTAAATGTTTAGGCTATCTAAGTCCAGGGGGTCATCATCATCCACATCAACATCATCATCAGAAACTTCAGGCTCGTAGTCATCATCTCCAACTAAAGGCACAACAGACTTAGCAACTTCATTTTCATCACCAGATGCACCAGCAAAGCCATCATCAGGGCTATTAGAACCATCCTTGCCTTCATCCTCATATGTATCCTCATCAAAAACAGCTTACTCATCTTCCAGTTCTAGCATCTCCTCATCGAAAGAAAGACCGAAACCATGATCAAGCCATATGGCATTCTGCTTAGCCCAAAAATACCAAGGTCACACAACTCTTGGGCTTGAGGAAAAGTAGTTTCAATCTAATAAAATTAAATTGCTCTCTAGCTAGAGGTTTAGTGAAAATGTCCACCAACTGATTTTCTGTGTCCACATGCATGATATAGATATCATTTTTGGCAATTTGATCATAAAGAAAATGATGATGAACCTCTATATGCTTGGCTCTACTATGCAATATAGGATTGTAAGATAAATTGATCTCACAAGTATTATCACAATCAATGGGAGAAGCATCAAAATAAATGTTGAAGACTTGGAGCATTTGCTTCATCCATAGGACCTGGGCACAACAACTCCCGAATGTAATGTATTCAGCCTTGGTAGTCGATAAAGCCACTATGCTCTATTTCTTGGACAACCAAGACACAAATCATGGTCCTAGGAGGAAGAAAGTGCCACTTGTGCACTTTCTATCAATCAAACATCCTACATAATCCATAATCACTATAAGTCATAAGAGTAAAGTCCCTTGACTTGGGATGCCATAGTATGAAATTTGGGGGTTTGGTTAAGTACCTTAAAATCCTCTTAATAGCTATAAGATGTGATTTCTTGGGATTTGATTGAAAGCGAGAACACAATCCACCACTAAACATGATATCAGGTCTAGAGGCAAATAAATAAAGTAAACTTCCAATCATACTTCTATAGAGCTTCTCATCCACTTTCTCACCTTCTTCATCTTTATCAAGTTTGGTGGTGTTTGACATGGGTGTGTACATCGGGTTGGTGTTCTCCATCCCAAAGCACTCTAGTGGCTCACTTGTGTACTTGCCTTGGTTGCTGAAATTTCCATCTTAAGTTTGCTTGATTTGAAAGCTGAGGAAGAATGTACGCTCACCCATCATTCTCATCTCGAACTCACTCTGCATAGGATCACTATACTCCTTGCAAAGATCAAGATTAGTTCCGCCAGAAATGATATCATCAACATAAATTTGAATGATAAGAAAATTGTTAGAAGTGTGTTTAAGAAACAAGATAGAATCTACTTTGCCCATGATATACCCATGATCTAAAAAAATTCTCTAATTTCTCATACCAAGCTCGAGGTGCTTGTTTGAGTCCATAGAGAGCTTTTTGCAATAAGTAAACATGGTTAGGTAAACTATCATGTTCAAAGCTCAGGGGTTGTGCATCATACACCTCCTCCTCAATTGTACCATTCAAAAACACACTTTTAACATCCATTTGATAAAGAAGAAAGTTCTTATAACTAGCAAAAGCAAGAAACATATGTATGGACTCAAGTTAACATAAAAAGTCTAAAGAAGGTACATACTAATCCTAATACATATCTCAACTTTTATTGCCTGTCTAAACCTTTAACCTAGATTCTACTACATTTCTGAATTATTTTAAAGACAAGACTAGTAAGTGTCTTTCTAAATCTGTGTAGTATCACCTGGCTTCTACTCTGCAACCTAAACTAAGAATATGAGAAATTTCTTGATGACCATCTACGTTATTGCTCTGATACCATATTGTAACACCATGATTTTTTTATCACATGAGCATAAGCTAATTGTTTTTAACTAGGGAGAGTTACCAACATGATATGCATTACAATAATGATATAAAATAACGATATCAGACTGTGTATAAAATAAATTCTCATAATTTCTCATTAAAAAGAGACATGGTTACCTCAAACCTTATAAGAAAACCATAACATATTATGTAAAACATTGTACTTCTATTGTAAGCTTTGTGATCGTGTAGATGGCACCCCACCAAGAAAAGCTCCTAAAGTTGTCATTGCATCATCTTGTAATGACTATCTCCTAAAGTTTTGTACCTGCAGACATGTCATCCCCATCCATGCACAAAGAAAAACCTAGGTTTGAATAAATGGTATTGAATTTCTAATAAGATAAACATGTATATACTATAACTGAAAGATGAACTAATATCTAAAAGTTGTAAACTTAGTGAATCAATGTATCTTTTATTTATGTCTTTTATCTAGTTTATGGACACAATTATACGATAAATCCTCCTCTGTTGACCATGAAGTGTACTCTATGGTACAACGCACTCTCTGTTGGCACTATATTCCCTCTGTTAACACCGAAGTGTCCTCTATGGTGCAATGCACCCTCTGTTGGCACTGAAGTGTCCTGTTTTGACACTAAAGTGTCCTCCATTGTGCAATGCACCCTTTGTTGGCACAACATGTCCTATGTGACACCCTAGTGTCTGGCACAGTGTGCCCTCCAAATCATCGTGGGACCTTTTAGTGAGGACTTATCCTATAATGTATATATTAGTATTCTGATGTCAATTTCTATCACTGTTCTAAATTTCTTTTTCTAAATCTTAATCTCTCATCTCTAAATCTTAATTTATTATCTCTGGTTCTATTGTTAATTTCTTATCTCTAAATCTTAAACTATTATTCCTAACCATGTATCTTTGTTCTTTAATTCTGAACTAAATCTAACTCTAAACTCTAAACTCTAAATTTGAATCCATATCTACATTACTAAATAACTCAAATTGGATCTAAGGCTCTTATTAAGTATGTGGATCAAATTTATTACTAGTCACAATGAGTAATCTAAATATAAAATCTAAAATCTAGATTCTTATTATATGAATAAATCTTAATTTAAAATTCTTATTTAATCATGGCTTAGTTACATTCTGATATCAGATATATGACATCTATGTCTAAAGGCTTGAGAACAAAACTGAAGTAAATAGAGAAATTTTGAATATCTGATAGTCATCTGATAGTCATATAAATCCTAAATACTTGGAACCTGATAATATGGAAACATAATTCAAGCTAAATGAAATCTGATTACTCTAAGCATGATAGGATATGAAACACTAAACTCTGAGGGTAACTTAATCTCTAAGTTACATTGTGGAAGGTGTAGGCTGAATTGAAATTCAATGGACATGACCTACTTACCTTGATACTGATGATTTCCTTACTGTGTTCTCGATTCCATTTCCATATCCTAATCACCTGGACATCAACAAACTTCTATAAGTCCACATGTATGTTCCACTTTCTATTTATAAATATCAACCCCATCCCTCTAAACTAAATTAGGGTTCTTATTTCGATAAACAAAAGTCTGATCTAAGCTCATAATAAAATCTTAGCATTGGAGATATATCAAACTTACATTATATAACTACTATAATATTTATACTTAGATAAGCCAAAATCATCTTGTGTACTAATACAAATCATATACATCATATTCTGAGAATAAATCTCCTACATAATTACATACGCTAATGTTACTAACTCAATTATACATCAAAGGAAAAAATACAATCACAAGTCATTTTTCAAACTAAATATGCATACATATCCCATATTTTCTCATAGATACTCATCAATTATCTTGCCTAATGGCCACTTAGGCCCAAAAAACTAAACACCAATATGATTATACATGAAACTTCCAAAAAACATTAAAAATAGTAAGAACAATGTATATTACGGTTTAGGTAAAAATCTCATATCGGTTCATTGTTAGTCATTGGTGAAATACCCATAATGCCCTTACTAGGTTTTATATCAAGATCCCTATTAAAAATTCAAATTAGAAATATCAGGCTTTGTAATAATGTTAAAAATATAAAAATATACTTAGTACTAAATTTTCATGAATTTCTAAAGTTATTAGCTATTTTTAATGCCCAAACATTGAATTCTCATATCTTTTAGTAATCAAAATATAATAAATATCAGGCATCTAACACACCCTTCCAATCTATTTTTATAATAAAGTAGACATTATCAACTTTCCAGTAATATCTTGTTTGTAACAATATGTCATGTAACTTAGTAGATATGAATCAAACAAGTAACTACCTTTTTCATGTGATCACAACTGTCCATGATCCATCTAGTGATCAAGATGAACCTTGTCCCTTTGACAAAGGAGTTGGACACTTCCTTGGTTCAGTGTGTTATCCATATAGCCTCAAATCCACTTAACATGTATGCAAGTCCTCTCTTGGCGTCGTGAGCTCTATGTTTCCTCTGTGAAACAGAGGAACGCCTCATCGACCCTCCAACCAGGCACAAGCGATAGTTCTAGGATCTTTGCCCTACTCACCTTGGTACTACTGTCTCCGAGTCTAAAACGTCCCAGGTTACGTGGACGGCCACACTAGGAACCCCCTCAATGTCTCCCTCCTATGCCCTTCTTCTTCCCTCACTACATCGCTGAATGTAGTAGGGATAACAGTGATATTCTAGATGATTTGTAGGGGGTGGAGTCCCCAACTAGCCCCTCTTCAACCAACCTTTGGTCATACTCATCCTACATCATTGAGTTGTTGTAGTGCCTCACCACGCCCTCTCACATATTCACAGTGTGGTTGATGGGTTTAATGTGGCATATGGTGCTAAACCTTAGACTACATTGCCACCATCTCTCCTCTTCCTCCTTTCTTCCATTTACATCCCAATCAATTTGTGATAAAAGCCCTAGTTGACTTCGCTAGTCCCTACTGATTCAACATCCATGATTTATAGTTTCATCCCAGTCTGGTCTTTGGTAGAGTCCTTATTCTTCCCAAAATGGGGATTTCTGAGACTTTCTCTCTTTATTTCTTTTTTACGAGTGCTTCACTAGTGAACCAATTCATTAATCAATTGGGCCGACCACTTGGCCATAAACCAATGGTTCAACTTAATCACCATAGTTTGAAGTTCAGTTAGGTCATAAAATGCTATATCCCTTCAAATATCTACTGAGTTTTCTATTTGGTACTCCTTAATCTTATTTGGTCCCAAAATCCAACCAACAGATCATATAAATATTATCTTCTTGTAGAAAAATATTCACCACCTAATTCACTATCTAGATTGCTATAGTGTAGCTATGTGATTTCACTTGTCCCATGACTTACATCAACATATGGAATCTATAAATCTACTATAAACTTCATTAAAACTTTAGCAACTCTATCTATGTCATTGAGGACACAAAATTGATCATAAACATCATCACTACATGCATTTGAGAGTCTAAAGTACCCTTAGGTATGATATATAATCCATTGATAATAAGATTATCATCAAATTCCTATCAAACTTGATTATCATCATGTCAATCAACCGCAAATGTCCTTATGACATCTGTATCACCCCTTGAGGGACAATTCATCAACATGTTATTGGGTTCTAGATATGCATAACTAAACTCTAATATGGGCTAAAACATGTAAAACTTGACTCACTTTTCTTGATCTTACATAATTAGGGTTTTTTTAGTAGTACTTACATTAGCATGTATACTTTTCAAAAACTTTGGGTGCGACAAAACCATATCACCAAATGCTTCCAAATTCCACAAAATAGGTTCAAAGGAGGTATAGTCATAGGCATCATCAACTATCTATTCAGGATCTGGTATTTTAGAACAATACATTTTACTATCATTGTCCAAAATCTCCAAGATCTTCATACATGGACTTTCATGCCAGTATATGAAGATCCCAGTCATGACAAACATATTTTCCCTAAAGAACTGTATGACCTTACCCAAACCTATAAATTCACATCTTGGCTCAAAGGAGGAGGATACTACAACCTTGTCAAGAATCCATGCGACTCAAAATAACCCTAGACAACACTATTCCAAATTTGATAGGTGATTCAATCAACTCATCATGGAATTTCAACTTATTTATCTCCCTATGTTTACATGGACTGAGGACCATCTTGGGAAAGGACTGATTGCTTTTTGTGTTCCCAACAACGTGAGGAATCCTATCCTTTGGCCTTCTCATAAGCCACTTCCAAACCCATCTTTGACCATTTCCATATCCTCATCAACACCATACATACCCCTTGGGGATTCAAACCTTTTAGATTTGAACACTTCTGGACTATACACCTACTTTCAAATCATTGATACAAATAAAGTGACCCACACCACCCATCCCCTAGAACTAAGACTGCATATCCTTAAGAATATAAAAAACAATAGAAACACCCCTAAAACCTGGAATAGAAAAACCATCGACAATATCCATAAAAACCTAAAGGAGAAAGAAACACATATTTTCAAGCATGATAGAGACCGAAGTTTTGATCAAGCACATATTCTTGCCATCAAATTTGAAATAGAGCATCTCACCCGACATGATGAAATCATGTGGAAGCAATGCTCAAAAATTAAATGGATGGAAGAGGAAGATAGAAATACCCAATTCTTGCATAAATGTTGTAGCAACAACACTAGAATCAAGTACATTCACAGCCTACAAATCTTAGGACAAAGCATTATCAATAGACATATCATCACTACACACATAGTGGAACACTTTCAGAGTTTATTCAATAACATGCACCAGATCTCACCATTCTAAACATATATTAGGAAACTCTTTGTTCATATCTCTTCTTCATTCTAACCATCTTATAGATAATTTCACAAACATTGAGATCAAGCAAGCAGTGTACCATCTTGGTGTTGATAAGTCTCTAAGACTTGATGGCATCAACACTTAATTCTACCAAAGATATGTGAGAATATATTAAAACTGAATTTAGTAATATTTTTCCATATATATCTGATCATGATGATATCATCCAAGAAAATTGGTGTTCTTAACAAAAACACACATTGAAATGATAAAAAAAATTGACAATCCAAAAGTTATTAACCACATCCAATCCATCAACTCATTAATCTATCCTATGAAATTATAGCCAAAACTCTTGGCACTAGACGCCTAGAGGACATCATTGGGAAACAAAAATGTGCATTCCTCAACAATTGTTTATTCATGATGCGTACTTCATGGTCAGTGAAACCATCCAAACTTGTCACCATAATAAAAAAAACCTTCTTTCCCTCAAGCTTGATTTTGAAAAAGCTTTTGACAACATCAATTGGCTATTCCTCTTGTAGTGTATGGAGGGTTACAACTTTAAATATAGATGGACCCATTGGATTTGATCTTGTATATCCACCTACAAGTTCTCAACCATCATTAATCGACCACTCTTTGGATATTTTCATAGCTCTAATGGACTCAGATAAGGTGACCTGCTTTCCCCTTGCCTTTTCATTCTCATCACATTTATCATTACCAATATGATCAAACTTGGTATCCACCATGAAATGATACTTCCCCTCATGCTTGCAAAGAATACATCATCCAATATGGCTGTGATACCATTATATTAATACATTTCGTCGATACAAACATTATCAACACCATCCACATCCTGGGAATCTTCTCTTATATCTCAGGATCAAGATCAAAATCCACAAATCTGCCACTATGGGTACCCATTTCATCTTTGAGAAGATCCAACGATACAAATCTCCTCAATTGCAAGATTGAAGGATTATCATTCACCTACCTTGGTCTTCATTTTTCCTCATTCCCACTGCCGAAATCCATCTAGAGTCACAACATCAACAAACTTTACAATCACATATCCTATTGGAAAACCAAACTCCTCAATCTAGCTGGTAGAATCACACTCCTAAATAGCTCACTAACTCCACCTATCACCTTACCTACATCCCCCTCCCAAGTCATGCCCTTAAAATCATCGACAAAATCCACAGATAATTTTTGTGGAAACATTCAGGTAACCAAATCCATTTGGTTAATTGAGACATGATTAGTGCAATGGATGCGGTATTATCAACATTGGTACACACGCCATTTGTTTGATCCTTAAAATTATCACAACACTTTGTTCAGATAGAAATTGCATCTCGAAAGAATACATCATTGGATAGTACTACAACTCCGTAAGTCTTTGGTGGAAAACCAAACACGTAGGAACCTCACCTATATGAAAACACATTAACCGACACATAACCTTCACACAAAATTGCATTGTTACACCACCCCACAAGGATAACAATTGAAATTTTGGAATGATCCCTAGCTCCGTGAACAATCCATCATTTACCAAACCATGCATCTTCATATCCGACCCTACATCCCCGATATTACAACTGGGAAATATCTTATTCTGTTAGGAATCCATTGAGAAAATACTCTTAAAAGAAAAGAACCCTCATAGATTTAACTGACACATAACCTTCACATAAAATTGCATTGTTACACCACTCCACAAGGATAAAAATTCAAATTTTAGAATGATCCCTAGCTCTGTGAACAATCCATCATTTACCAAACCATGCATCTTCATATCCGACACTACATCCCCAATATCACAACTGGGAAAGATCTTATTCTGTTAGGAAGGCATTGAGAAAATACTCTTAAAAGAAAAGAACCCTCATAGATTCATCGGATATCCTTATCATTGACATAACTAGGCACCTTGAAACAAATACTAGGAATCACATGTCATGGAAATGGGGAGCTACTTATTCTACAAATGAAGAATGCAACTTATTCACATACAAGATTACAACTTCTACACACACTGGGGACATAAATGTCCTTCCAATTTAATGTGGAACATCATGTGACCACACAAAATCAAACTTCTCATTTGTCTCATTTGGTATGATAAGATCCTTACTGAAAAGAACATCAAGAAGAGAGGTTTCCACGGACCCTCTACATCCATATTGTGCTCCCTAGATGAGGAAACATCTAAGAATCTTTCTTCATTGCCCAACTTACACCCTCCTCAAAGATCATTTCTTCCTTCCAAAACTCATGCACACATGCACTCCAAAAAGTATCCAATATTTAATTTGGACCTCTCAACCTATACATTAGGAAACCTACAAAAAAAACCTTGTAAGCATCCTTTTTTTGGACAATACAGACAAAAATAAATAATATATATTTAACAACCAATACAGAAACAATCATGTATTCATCCAAAATGTCACAGACTCCTATCATATGCTCTTACATAGCATATTAACATGACACCACGAAGCATAGTAAAGAGAATGAGCACTAAGTTGCACATTTTGGAGGCCAAATGATAAATCAAAGAACCTAAACCATAGAGGTGATCCTTGTAGAAACCAATGACTTGCAATGTTTCATTTCACCATATAGGCCTACTGGTGAGGTTCCTCCCCCATTATTTCCAAACTATCATACTTTTTTATTCCACCAACAGTTCTAATTTACTCATAGTAACTATGGCACTCCTAGTGCTACTTATTCTATGACTTTGGCTCTAACTAGTTACCATTTGTACTTATTGTTTTAGCATGTGGTTGTATGTTAAAATGTTTCTATGATACGAACTATTCACAAAAAGAAAACTATTTACATGGTTATTCTCTATATCCTCTGGTTGGTATGTTTAGGTGATACCTTGATAAACTTAAATATTATTTCCACCTAAGACTTGCCATGTTGAAGATTTGTTTTCAAAATTAAAATAGAGACTTATCAAATATGATATAACCATTATGAGAGATATATGTGTCATATGAGTATGATTTTATGTAGTTCTTCATTCTATCATTCCTCTTTGGTAATAGTTAGAATTTACCAAACCTAGAATAAGATAGGGGTACTCTATCCATATTGTAAAAATAAAATTTCAAGATGATTTCCTTTAAGAGCACACAAACAATCTTCACAGTTTACATTTCATTAGATTGTATTTCATCTCAAACTGTCTATACATGAAAACTATGAATGAGAACATCAAAACATATAATCTTGAGCATACCCTGCAAGTTGTCTCATCTAAGTCCTCTAGATTCACCTGTCATGCCCATGCATTTCCCTAAGAAAATATATCCACATTAACCATATGGTGAAACTAGGTCAGGCACATATAATGGTACAAGATCCAATTATTTAGATATATAAAAGTGTAAACAAGATAGATATCAAAAAAACAATATTATAAGTTCAAGAAAGAACTATTGACTTATCTAGTTCTTTAGATATTTCAAGATTTCAGGATTCAATTACATATAGAAATCTTCACGTATATTAAGTTTTAAGATAAAAGCAAGCATGATATCAAGATTGATCGCAACATCAATGAAACAAGTTTTTGAATATTGAGATGATCAAATACCAATGTTGTCAAGTTTGGCACTTCCATACCATGTCTTCAATGTGCAATGTGCCTTGTGTTCTCACACTCTAGGAGAGAACATCACTATATACTAATTGTCTATTACTAATTAGCTAGGTGACAAGTATTATCTCATCTATTATGTAAGGTTGTGGGTAGCAACCACTACAAGATCCAAAGCTCTATATAATGAACTAAATATCACAACAAGTTTCCCAAACTTCAATGATAGTTAATTCTGCTACAAAGTCAAGTATTCATAAAAAATTAAGATTTACAACATTAATGGTGACCGTCAAAGAGGAAATATGTTGTTTAGAACAATTTTTTCTTACCACCTTCTAAGATTATGTATGATTCATTAGAGAGAGAATTGTAACAACAACTCAATAAGAAATTCTATTATCTATTTAGTTAAATTATAATGTTTACGCAAATCCTGATTCTAATGGCTCAGAGAACTGATAAAGAGAGTGAGAGAAAGATCTATTGTATAAAAATATTGTTAATATTAGATTGAATCTAATGTTTTTCAACTTTTGCTCTCTTGGATTAAGTTTTCCATCTAAGACTACTACTTCAAAATTTTCAATTATCCACCATTACAGGATTTCTAGTTTGTTTCTATATATGAGCAATGTCACATTCTAGTGTATGTCATCATTGTATAATAGTTTGATATAAATAACCCTTATAGTATAACATTACTAAAATACCATATCATGTTGCTAGTATACTAACATATTTTCATTCTAGGGTTTCTAGTCTTATTAGATGAACATATGAACCATGATATGCTTACTAATATGTGAATAATAGATACATTAATTCTATAAGGAGTGGGACCCCATAGGGAATCCACTCCATACTAAAATAAAAAGGCATCATCCCATAAAACCAAACACCGTCATAAATGTTTTGCAAAAGGGATGATAACCAATTCATTCAACATATAAGTATCATAACACCAAAAGTAGCAGTGTGATTTATATTGTATCTAACCATTACAAGCATGTTATCATCACTATCCTCCACCACACAGGGTGAGATAAAAGAAAAACTAACTAAACATAGGACTACCCAATCGGCCATAAAATAAATAAGAATTCAATAAAATAAGAGCAAGACATCCATGTGTTTCACCTGTGATGATACTATAACAATATAAACATGTTGGTAGAATATAACACATCTACGATAAATATGGGGTGAGTAGGAACATATACACATCTACTTTGAATATGGGGTGAGTAGGAACATATACACATATGCTCTGAACTACACAGGATACACATCTTCTCAAATAATTTCATTTGCAAGAATTATCACCTCTGCATTTGTACATTGTGGGAATTTACACATCCACATAAAATATTGCATGCCACATTATACTAGTAGTCACCATATGATGCATAACAAAAGAGTAAGCAAGAACAAATCAGAACATCTAACAGATATAATGTGGGATCAGAGGATCCATATAAAGTTCCCATCACATAAAATTGCAACATAAACATTTACCACAAAAGTGGGTAAAATTAGGGATTCATCAGGAATAAAAGCATAAGTTGAAGTCAAAAGAAAGTCCAACCAAAATAGGATGATCATAATATCATAATCAAGTAGAGTGTTCCATATGGAATAAATTCTCAAAAGAGAGATATTGTGTGGGCTATCAAAAGAGTGATAGTTAGGCTTATTTCTCAAATGAATAATAGGTAATGCAAACATACCTTAATCCCGAGTCCTAGAAACACTCTTCACCACTCTAGTTGTTCCCAAGCTCTCCTTTGCCTAATTTCAAGTTATTCACATGTATTAGGGTTTTATAAAGCATAATGTGTAAAGAAACCCTAATTTTAGAGTTATTTGGAAAATCTCATATTTTGAACTCAAAACTTGGATCAAACAATTCCTTATGTTTTTCGGATCAAGAAAACATATTTATTTATCAAATTTGGAGTATATATGATAAAGTTTCAATTTTTAGGGATTTTATATGATTTATTAGATTCTCAAAAATCAACCTTCAAATACATGGAAATCAGACTCTCAAACTATATTTGTTAGAAAGATTGCTTTTTTTTGTTCCAAAATATAGTTTTACATAATTTTTGACAAGTGGATTAAAAGGTACAATTTTCATAATACCAACCAATCTGAAAATTTGAAAAAGCCACATAAGCAAAAACCAAGTTTGATTGGTGAGATTGGGCCCGCTGACATGGTCCAATCATCATTGGCCAGCCCACCATGTCAGCGACCAGTGAGGCACTCGACTTAGAACACAAAATGTAAGCAAAAAGACATGAATACCCCTAATGATAAAAATAAAAAGCAAAGTGACGTGATGGTAGGAAAGGGAATGAACAAAGGGGATCATCCCCTTCACACCCACATGCCATGGATGCATGTACCAGGTCGAGCTGCTCATCATTGATTTGGGGAAAAACATGAAACTGAAAAATCACAAGATATGAAAGTTGATAAATGAAGAGGGGTTGCCACCAAAACTTACCCTACTTCAAATATGTCAACACAATGCAAGGAGGAAGCCTAGGTCAGTGATGTTGTGAATAGGTCCTTGACCTCATAATGGCAAAGGATTAAACATGAGGAAAACAACTTGGTGATGCCCAATAGAGGTTTGGGTAAGGATATTTATATGTGTGGCTTAGTACAAAGGTTTCCTAGTTAGGAGCTTTGAGAAGGAGGAGGGAGGGAATTAGGAATTTCTAGAATTGTCTACCATATGCCACAAATTAGGTATAGATAGATGTGGGATCGAAAACCAAATTTGTAGGTGAAGAAATCATGTGAAAAGTTTCACTGTGGTGAGAGAAAATGTGAGTTTACTAGGCACCAAAAATAGTGATTTCTTTCCAAATTGGCGTGAGGTAGGTGAAAACTAGGAGCCATTGGATCATGGATCTAATAGACCATATTGTGTGCACAAATTAGACCAAATTGTGTGCACAAATCATATAGGTGTGACATTTAAGTGTAATTCCTATTCAATTTCAAATAAATTGATATTAAATCATTGTTCTTTTTCTCTTTCTTCATTTTAGGGTGCAAACAAACTCCAAATTAATTGAAATTTGGTAGCTAGCCTATTTTAGACATGTAGAATCCAGATATTGCATTAGTTTGTGATTTTTAGGACTTTTATTATTTTATTAATTCTTTTAAAATAAATCATATTGTTTCTTTCTTAATGCATTAGAGACTTCTAGAATTACCCAATTAATGTGAAACTTCACCCACAAGCAAACTTACACATTTTGGATACAAATTGGCCATTAATTTTATCCTTTGAAGTTATTTAATGCATTCTTTAATTCTAGGCTTTGTATACAATTTTTCTCTCCTAAATACATTAGATCATTAAATATTGTTTAAATTAGTTGAAAATTCATACATAGCCTTATTTTCGCATACATATTTCCAATCTAAGGTTATTTTTCTCTTTTAAAGTCATTAAATGCCTTATTTCATATTTTGCAGGAAAATACCCTTTTTTCTAAATAAAATAGATATAGTTATTATTATGCAAAAAATGTAAAACTTGGCCTCCAAGCAAAAACATATCCAAAGAACTCAAATCTAAAGTTATCCTTTAACCAATTTGTCTTCCTTTTAAGAATTATGTATAATTAATATTTGTGGCCCATTATTGTTGTTATTATTCATCCAATTGTGTCCCATAACTTTATATTACAACCAAAACGATTATATATTACTGTTGTGCAGGAAATGCTTTATGTTTATTATTTAACTCGTAAAATTCATTAATTGCTTATTTGTTTGAATTATGTATCAATATTCTAAATTATGGACATTTAGTCCTATGCACATTATTTGTCTTAACATCATACCTTAATCAACATTATCTCATGTGACATATTTTGTTGGTCTATAGATTATTATGAGTGCATTAGGTGATAATTGTTTTCACGCATATATGTTAGGGTGATTTAATCATTTATTACATATTAGGGTTTCAATTAACTACTATTAGGTATATCCTCATCCTTGTTTGGCTGACCCTAAAGATCTAAGGTCTCCAACATATTAACCTTGAAATAGCATAAGGCTCTAGAGTTTAGTATGTTACAACGTACCACCCCTTAAAGAGATTTCGTCCTTGAAATCTAAGCATAAACTATTTACCTATTTACAACTCCTTAAAAAAACCATCTTAAAAAGTCAAACATATCTATAGGTACAAGGATAATCTCAAACACTTCCTTACATTTATCCACAAAGGCCATGCAAAAAAGAAACATAACTTTAAAGTCTAACTATAGGACTATAGGTTATCTTCATTATGATCATCATCATAGACTTCTTGGCCATCCAAAGAAAAGATCCTTCCAGCATATTTTTCCACAGGTCTACCTCCTTTATTATTGACATTATTCTGAGGAGGTACATGAGATTGTTATTGTCAGGATGGTGTTTATCTGTTAAGAAGATGGGGGCATCTAGGGCAAATATGTCCAGGTTCATTGCAATGATGGCATATCGGTTGTCTATCCATCCTCCGTGCAATAGGGTCCTCAGGTCGACGGTGCCTTTCATACTCATTATCACCTTCAGAGTTCTTCCTTTTGTTATTATTCTCTTTGTCTGTTGAGGTATGGAAACCAAGATATGACTCAATGGCTAAGGCCTTACCCACCATTTTTTGAAAAGCTAGGGGAATTTGTCGAATAAGAGAACGACCCATATTGTAGGTAAGTACTTGCATGAATAGGCCAGCTCTATGATCCTTACTTAGCCTAGAAGCATAACGTTCAAACAACATAAACTTTTACACATAAGTAGAATCAGACGGGGAACCATGCTTCAAACTATAGTATTATGCTTCCTTCCTTTTTAGGGAATCAACGCAAATGTACTTCCATTGAATAATCACCAAAAACTGCTCCAAAGTCATGGTAGAGATATTACGAGTTCTTGCTATCCCACTCCACCAAACTCAAGTTGGTCCATCTAACACATTTGAAGCAAACCTAACCTTCTGGTGTTGAGGACATGCCATACCATTAAAAGTACACTCTATGGCTAACACCCACTCATCAACTTTATCGACCATCTATAGTTCAGCTTCACCCTTTAAGTAGGGTGGTTGCATCTTCATGAACTCCATTATTGAATACTCCTTAGGCTTATTAGGCACATGTGGGTTGTTTAGATTTCCTATTAAAGTGGTGGTAAGAAGTTGTAAAAGCATGAAAAACTCTTGCTCAAGAGAGATGACTATGCCCACATTAGCAGTAATAGAGGCTAGGGTTTTCTGACAAACTGATAGTCCACTTCTAGTTGGAGGAGTAACTTGATTCATGAGAGGGGTAAAGGGAGAATCCATCCTTGGCATCCCAAAACTAGGGTTTTGGGGTGTCTCATAACCAGAGTGGTTGTCAACAGACAAGTTATTTCCCGCCATGAGGGTTTTCCTGCACAAGGCAAGGGTACTAGGTATAAGCAACCTATGAAAAAGGTAAACGTCCTAAGGGAGACAAGATTGCAATAGTTAGATAACTGAAAACCACTATACCATGCAATAAGGAGTGAGATCACATAGGGAATCCACTCCCTACTAAAATAAAAAGGCATCATCCCATGAAATGAAACACCATCATAAATGTTTTGTAAAAGGGATGACAACCAATTCATTCAACATGTAAGTAACACCAAAAGTATCAGTGGAATTTATATAGTATCTAACCACTACAAGCTTGTTATCATCACTAGACTTCACCATGTAGGGTGAGATAAAACAAAAACTAACTAAACATAGGACTAGCTGAGGATCACCTAACCACTTCAAAGAAGGTCTCCCATGAGGTTTCAGTTAAATGATGAGGTCCTAGTCCAACTAGGTTGTCTCCTCCTTGACCTATACCTGGGGTTGGAAGCTTACCCCCAACAAAAGGGGGAAAAGTAGGTACGTCAGCAAAATTTCGGTATGTGCATACTAAATATGGATTTTTGAGAAATGTTAAGAACTAAATGATGTCAAATAAAAGTCTTCCCAAAGGAAAAGGAAAGGACTACCCAACCGGGCATAAAAGAAATATGAATTTAATAAAATAATAGCAAGGCATCCATGTGTTTCACCTGTGACATTTCTAGAACAATATAAACAAGTTGGTAAGAAATAACACATCTACCATAAATATGGGGTGTGTAGGAACATATACACATCTAATCTGAATATGGGGTGAGCCAAAACATATACAAATCTTCTATGAGAAGGAAAGGATACACATCTACTCTAATAATATCTATTGCATGAATTATCACCTCTGCGCTTTCTAATTTGTGGGAATTTGCACATCGACATAAAATAACACATGTAACATTATACTAGCAGTCATCACATGATGCATAACTAAAGAGTAACAAAGAATAAATCAAAGAGGGATGATAACATCTAATAGATATAATGTGGGATGAGAGGATCCACATAAAATTCCCATCACATAAAAGTGCAATATAAACATCCACCACAAAAGTGGACAAATTTAGGGATTCATCAAGAATAAAGGCATAAGTTGAAGTCAAAAGAAATTCCAACAAAATAGAAATATCATAATATAAGAATCAAGTAGAATATCCCATATGGAATAGATTCTCAAAAGATATATATTGTGTGGGCTATCGAAAGATTGATAAATTAGGTTTATTTCTCATATGAATATTAGGTGATGCAAACATACCTCAATCTTGAGTACTAAAAATACTCTTCACCAATTTAGTTGTTTCTAAGGTCTTCTTTGCCTAATTTTAAATTATTCAATTTTAGGGTTTTATAAAGAATAATGTGTAAAGAAACCCTAATTTTAGACCTATTCGAAAAACCTCAAATTTTGAACTCAAAGCCTAGACCAAACGATTCCTTATGTTTTACTAACCAAGAAAGCATATTTATTAATTAGATTTGGAGTTTATATGAATAAGCTACTATTTTTAGGGGGTTTATATGATTTATTAGAATCTAACCTTTGAAAATATGGACATCAGAGTTTCAAACTATTTTTGTTAGAAATGTCACATTTTTTCAATTTCAAAAGGGACTAGCGGCGCAGCTTGTTGTCCTCCTGCCTTCCTTTTCACTATAATTAATTTTATTAAAATGCAATGGAATATATTATTAATTCCTTTTTTAAAACATATTTTTACATAATTTTTGAACAAGTGGATTAACATATACGATTTTTATGAAATCAATCAAAAAATCAAAAGATCCACATAGCAATAACCAAGTTTGATAAGCAAGATTGGGCCCGCTGACACGGCCCAATCATCCTCAACCAGCCCGCCATGTCAGCGACTGGCAAGGCGCTCGATTGAGAACACAAAACCCAGGAGAAAAGACATGAATACTCCTGGAGAGAAAAATGAAAAGCAAATTGATGTGAGGGTAGGAAAGAGAAAGAACAAATGGGATCATGCCACTCACATCCACACACCATTGATGCCTGGAGTAGGTTGAGCTGCTCAGCGTTGATTTGGAGAGAAAACAAAATTGAAAATTTGCGAGATATGAAAGTTGATAAATGAAGAGGGGTTGCCGCCAAAACTTACCCTACTTTGAATTTGCTTCAAATGATGCAAGGAGGAAGCCTAGGTCTCCGGTGTTGCAAATAGGTCCTCGAGCTCATAATGTCGATGGATGAAATGTGAGGAAAAATTGGAGCGAGAGAACAACTTGGTGATGCCCAACGGAGGTTTGGGTAAGGATATTTATAGGCGTGGTTTGGTACAAGGGTTTCCTAGGTAGGATCTTTGAGAAAGAGGATGGAGGGAATTATGAGTTTATATAATTGGCTATCATAGGCCATGAGTTAGGTATAGATAGATGCAGAATTGAAAACCAAACTTGTAGGTGAAGAAATCGTGTGAAAAGGTTGATTGTGGTGAGATAAAATGTGAGTTTACCAGACACCAAAACCAACAACATGTTTCCAAATTGGTGCAAGGTATGTGATGAAGGGGAGCCATTGGATCACGAATTCAACGGTCTAGATCGTGTGTTCAAATTTTATAGGCATGACATTTGAATGTTATTTCTACTTGATTTTGAATAAAGTTCTATTTAAATCATTTTTCTTTTTTTTCTTTCTTCATTTGAGGGTGCAAAGAAACTCCAAATTAATTGAAATTTGGCACCTAGCCTATTTTGGACATGTAGAATCCGAATATGTCATTAGTTTTCATTTTTGAAGACTATAGATATTTTATGTAATTCTTTTAAAGTATTTCATTTTTTCTATTTCTTAATGCATTAGAGACTTCCTAATATTACCCAATTAATGTGAAACTTCATCCTCAAGTAATCTTAATAATATGGAACATGAATTAGCCATCAATTCCTTCCTTTGGTATTATTTAACACATTATTTAATATTTTGGGCTTTATTTTCACTTTATCTCTCGTAAACTCATTAGAATATTAAAGATATTCCAAATTGTTGAAAATTCACGCATAGACTTATTTTAACATGTAGATTTCGAATATAAGTTTGTTTTTCTCTTTTAGAGCCATTAAATATATTATTTCATATTTTGAAGGAAACTCACCTTTTCTTTTTTAAATAAATAGATATAATTATTATTATCTGAAAATTGTGAAACTTGGCCTCTGAGCCATATCATATCCAAAGAAATTGAATCCGAAGTTATCTTTAACCAATTAGTCTTCCTTTTATGAGCTATGCATAATTAGTATTTGTGTCCCATTATTACTTTAGCTATCATATTATTTCAACATTATTATTATTCATTCAATTGTCTGTCATAACTTTATATTACAACAAAAAGGATTATATTTCATTTTTGTGCATGAAATTCTTTATGTTTATCATTTAACTCATTAAATTTATCAATTCCTTATTTATTTGAATTATATGTCATTATTCTCAATTATGGACACCTACTTCCTCTACGTATACTATTTTTTTCTTAGCATCATACCTTAAACAACATTATCTCATATGACATATTTTGTCAGTCTATAGATTATTATGAGAGAATTAGCATATATGTTAGGGTGATTTATTCATGGATTAACATATTAGGGTTACAATTAACTACTGTTAGGTATATCCTCATCCTAGTTTGGCTAAGCCCAAAGAACTAAGGTTCCTAACCTCGTAAACTTGGAATAGGATAAGGTTCTAGAGTTTGGTATGTTACATCATACCACCCCTTAAATGGATTTCTTCCTCGAAATATAAACATCCATATTTGACAAACAACTATTTACCACCCCTTGAAAAGATTCATCTTAAAAAGTCAAAACACTCTATAGGTACAAGGATAACCTCAAACACTTCCTTACATTCATCCACAAAGGTATCATCCAAAAAGGAAACATAACTTTAAAGTGTAACAATGGGACTATGGGTTACCTTCATTATGATCATCATCATAGACTTCTTGGCCATCCAAAGCAAAGATCATTTTAGCACGTCTTTCCACAGGTCTTCTTCCATTATTATTGACATTATTCTGAGGAGGTACATGAGGTTGTTTTTGTGTTGGTGCTTGTCCTTTAAGAAGATGGGGGCATCAAGGGCGAATATCCAAGTTCATTGCAATGATGACATATTGGTTGTCTATCCATCCTCTATGCAATGGGTCCTCAGGTCGAAGATGCCTTTCATACTCATGATCACCTTCAGAGTGTGCCCTTTTGTTATTATTCTCATTGTGTGTCGAGGTATGGAAACCAGGATATGACTCAACAGTTAAGGTTTTATTTACCATTTGTTGAAAATCCAGGGGAAGTTGTGGAATCAGAGCACGACCCACATTGTAGTTAAGTCCTTATAGGAATAGGTCATCTCTACAATCCTCACTTAGCCCAGAAGCATAATGTTCAAACAACAGAAACTTTTGCACATAAGTAGAAACATATAGGAAC
Organism: Alisma plantago-aquatica; assembly: GCA_963693085.1. Lineage (NCBI taxonomy): Eukaryota > Viridiplantae > Streptophyta > Magnoliopsida > Alismatales > Alismataceae > Alisma > Alisma plantago-aquatica. The sequence goes on from OY856412.1 coordinate 217,175,364, forward strand.
TTTGCTTCAAACTGTAGAATTCTACTTCATTCTCTTTTAGCATAGTAGTGCAGATGTACTTCCCATGAAAAATCAGCAAAACCTTCTCTCAGGTCATGGTATAGATATCATGAGCCCTTGATATCCCATTCCACCAAACTCAAGTTGGTCCATCTAACACATATGAAGAAAACCTACCCTTCTGGTATGGAGGACATTCCATACCATTAAAAGTACGCTCCATGACTAACACCCAGTCATCAACTTTATCGGTCATCTATAATTCATCTTCACCCTTTTAGTAAGGTGGTTGCATATTCATGCATTCCATTATTGAGTACTTCTTAGGCTTATCATGCATAGGTGGGTTCTTCAGTTTCCCTACCAAAGAGGTGGTAAGAAGTTGTCGAAGCATGACATACTCTTTCTTAGGAGAGATGATTATGTCTGCATTAGCAGTAGTAGATGTTGGAGTTTTCTGACCTACTAATGGTCCATTTCCAGTTGGAGGAGTAACTTGAGTCACCAAAGGGGTAAAGGGAGGATCCATCCTAGGCATCCCAAACTTAAGGTTCTGGGGTGTCTCATAACCAGACTAGTTCTCAGTAGATGACTTATTTCCCGCCATTAGGGTTTTCCCTGCATCAAGAAAGGGTACTAGGTATAAGCAACCTACGAAAAAGGGAAACATCCTAAGGGAGACAAGATTGAAATAGTTAGATATCAGACAGCCACTGGCTCTAATACCATGCTATAAGGAGTGGGATCTCATAGGAAATCCACTCCCTACTAAAATAAAAAGGCATCATCCCATAGAGCTAAACACCATCATAAATTTTTCGTAGAAGGGATGATAACCAATTCATTCAACATGTAAGTATAATAACACCAAAAGTAGCAATAGAATTTATATAGTATCTAACTATTACAAGCAAGTTATCATCACTAGCCTTCACCGTGTAGGGTGAGATAAAAGAAAAACTAACAAAACATAGGACGAGATGAGGATCACCTAACCATATCAATGAAGGTCTCCCACAAGGTTTCAGTTAAACTTGATGAGGTCCTGGTCCAACTTGGTTGTCTCCTCCTTGACCTATACATGGGGTTGGAAGTGTACCCCATCTGAAGGGAGAAAAGTAGATACGTCAGTAAAACATTGGTATGTACATACTAAATACAGATTTTTGAGCAATATTAAGAAATTAAGGATGTCAAATAATAGGCTTCCCAAAGGAAAAGGAGAGTACTACCCAATCAGACATAAAAGAAATATGAACGCAATAAAATAAGAGTAAGGAATCCATGTGTTTCACCTGTGACAATACTAGAATAATATAAACATGTTGGTAGGAAATAACATATCTACCATGAATATGGGGTGGGTAGCAACATATACACATCTAATCTGAATATGGGGTGAGCAGGACATATACATATCTACTCTGAGAAGGACATGATACACATTTGCTTTGAGTAGGACATGATACATATCTACTCTAATAATATCAATTGCAGGAATTATCACCTCTGCATTTTCTAATTTGTGGGAATTTACACATCCACATAAAATAACACATGTAACATTATACTAGAAATAACCAAGTGATGCATAACAAAAGAGTAAGCAAGAATTAATCAAGTATGAGGGATGAGAACATTTAATGGATATAATGTGGGATTAGAGGACCCATATAAAATTTCCATCACATAAAAGTGCAATATAAACATCCACCACAAAAGTGGGAAAATTTAGGGATTCATCAAGAATAAAGAACAAGTTAAAGTCACAAGAAAGTCCAAAAATAGGATGATCATAATATCAGAATCAAGTAGAATATTCCATACGGAATAAATTCTCAAAAGAAAGATATTGTGTGGGCTATCAAAAGAGTGATAAATTAGGTTTATTTTTCATATGAATAATAGGTGATGCAAACATACCTCAATCCTGAGTCCTAGAAACACTCTTCACCAATCTAGTTGTTTTTAAGGTCTCCTTTGCCTAATTTCAAGTTACTCACGTGTATTAGGGTTTTATAAAGCTTGATGTGTAAAATAACCCTAATTTTAGACATATTTGGAAAACCTTAGATATTGAACTCAAAACCTAGACTAAATGATACCTCATGCTTTTTTCTGATCAAGTAAACATATTTATTTATCGTATATGGAATTTATATGATAAATTACAATTTTAGGAATGTTTATATGATTTATTAGATTCTCAAAATTAAACCTTTGAAAACATGGAAATCATATTCTCAAAAAATATTTATTAGAAAGATCACATTTTTTTATTCCAAAACATATTTTTACATATTTTTTGGATAAGTGGATTAAAAGATACAATTTTTATAAAATCGACCAATCAGAAAAATAAAAAATCCACATAAGCAATAACCAAGTTTGATTACCAAGATTGGGCCCACCGAAATGGCCCAATCATCGCCAACCAGCCTACCATGTCAGCAACCAGTGAGGTGCTCAACTAAGAACACAAAATGTAGCTGAAAGACATGAATACCCCTAGAGAGAAAAATGAAAAGCAAACTAACGTGAGGGTAGGAAAGGGAAAGAACAAAGGGGATCATCCTCTTCACACACACACACCATGGATGTCTGGAGCAAGCCAAGCTACTCAGCATTGATTTTGGGTAAGATATGAAACTAAAGAATCATGACATATGAAAGCTTATAAACGAAGAGGGGTTGTCGTTGAAACTTACCCTACTTCGAATTTGCTTCAACATGATGCAAGGGGGAAGCCTTGATCACCGATGTTGTGAATAGGTCCTTGATCTCATAATGGTGATGGATGAAATGTGAGGAAAAACTAGAGTGAGAGAACAACTTGGTGATGCCCAATGAAGGTTTGGGTAAGGATATTTATAGGCGTGGTTTAGTACAATGGCTTCCTAGGTAGGAGCTTTGAGAAGGAGGAAGGAGGGAATTAAAAGTTTCTACAATTGGCTACCATAGGCCAAAAGTTAGGTATAGATAGATGCAGAATCACAAACCAAACTTGTAGGTGAAGAATCATGTGAAAAGGTTCACTTTGGTGAGAGAAAATGCAAGTTTACCAGGCACCAAAACCAATGGCCAATTTCCAAATTGGCATGAGGTGGGTGACGATTGGGAGCCATTGGATCATGGATCCAATGGTCTAGATCATGTGCGCAAATCATATAGGTTTGACATTTAAAATTTATTCCTATTTGATTTCGAATAAAGTTCTTTTTCAATCATTTTTCTTTTTATCTTTCTTCCTTTGAGGGTGAAAACAAACTCCAAATGGATTGAAATTTGGAACCTAGCCTGTTTTGGACATGTAGAATCTGAATATGGCATTTTTATTTTTTATTGTCAGGAGTTTTGTTATTTTATGTAATTCTTTTCAAATAAATCATATTTTCTCTTTCTTAATGCATTAGAGACTCCTAGAATTACCCTATTAATGTGAAACTTCACCCACAAACAAACTTATACATGTTGGACACTAATTGGCCATTAATTTTATCCTTTGAAGTTATTTAACACATTATTTAATATTCTAGGCTTTATTTACACTTTCTCTCTCTCCTAAATATATTAGATCATTAAAGATTGTCCAAATTAGTTGAAAAATCACATATAGCCTTATTTTATCATGTGGATTTAGAATCTAAGATTAGTTTTCTCTTTTGGATTATTAAATGTTTTATTTCCTATTTTGGATGAAATCACCCTTTTCTTTTCTAACTAAAATAGATATAAATATTATTATCCCAAAATTGTGAAACTTGGCCTTCAAGAAAAAATATGTTTTATTTCCTATTTTGTGTGTGCATGTATATATAAGGGTATTCATTCAACACCCACGCAAGTAGCTACCCGCTCCACATTTGGTTACTTTTTTTGGATTTTCTTACTTCACACATGTAGAGGGTTAATTTTCCTTGCAAACTGTTACTTTTCATGCATAACCAGTAACATTTGTAACAACTATAACAAATATACAATTACATATTTATTCCAAAAATTTTGCTATGTATTTTACATAGTTTACTTTTTGAGTCGAATAGTTACTTTTTGGTCAATATAGTTACTTTTTTGTCCAATGAGTTACTTTTCTGACCGAATAGTTACTTTTTGGGAAGTACATGAAGTGAATTCCAGGCTACCCGTGCGGGTATTAAAGATGGCTAAAATAATTGTGTGCTTGAGTACATGTATCTTATATGTACCCATCTTCATTTGTGATATTTGCACAATCATATTGAATAATCTAACCTTATAGATGTGATGTATTCCCCTTAGATAACATGTGTATTAAAAATCATCTCTATCTGACATTCCTAGATCATCTAATGAAAGAAGATGTATATTTTCTAATCAACGCTAAGTTGTTGAAATTGCAGAAATCATTTTTTGGTCGGTCAAAAAGCGTGTTACTATAATACCAAAAAACTTTGGGCACTAAGTAATCCATTACAGTAGAAGAGTTAATAAAACTCAACCTAGGATCAGATACCTCTCGCAGGAGGTACTCAGAGATATCTAGAAACAAGCAAAACAAAGAAGGCCTAACGAGCTAAAAAACTAAAACTAGACATTCAATCAGGGGAATGGGTATTTCAACCTGTAGTTATATACATTCAACCCACTCACAAACAGCAAATATAGAACAAAACAGAGCACACACCAGGACCTCCTATCTTGATCTAGCTTTAAGAACTTTTGACCTTCTCTGATTATTAGGGGCTTAGGAATCTGTATGGATTGCACATCCACATAGAACCTTCATGAAACCAACCAAAAAATTGGATTGAGCCATTTGAGGACTGCAGAAACCAATACTTTTTAATAACAGTGAGCAGCCAAGGAGCAGACGAATTTCACCTTTCATGCTTTGCACATCACCAACTATCACTAGAACCACCCACAAAGCGTGGTAGTATGCAAAGAACTAGAGACTTCCTTCATTCGAGATCCTTGGCAAACAACCCTGTTAATAACCTGTGAAGGGTCCTACAATCATCTCAACCAAAACGGAAAACTCAGAGGTTCAGGGCTTAACCCCGACAACTCAGAGGACTGAGGTTATGTGAAGACCCGCAGAAAGGGTCTAGCACAATTATAGCTTCTATTTGCACAGCAACAAAGTATCAAACACCTGGAAGGCATTCCTAAATGCAACAGAAGAAGGAGCAAAGGAGGATGAGGAAGAAGATCCTCCCCCTTAACCCAACAACCACACGATCTTCAAGCAACTAGAGGTTGATGCCAGAGAGAACCTCCAAGCACCTAGAAGGTGTCTGTGATGGATTGGCCACACCGTCGAGCAGGACGGAGGACTCGTCACCAGCGAGGAAGGCAGCATCACCGTATTCACCAAGGCAGAGACCAGTGAACTCATGGCTTATCGTCTCCCGGATGGCCTGGAGCACAGGACCGCGAGGGCTTTCCATGGCTCGGTGGAGGCAGGGGAGGCCGAAGTACCCCTCATCTCCATGAAACCAGAAAAGAATATGGGGCATCGCCGGAAGTACACCATCGAACAGCAGACCAATCCATTCGGTGAGAATAGCCTCCCGCCACCAAGATGTGAATCAAATATCAGTCATAACCAAGGAGGGGCAACAACTTGGCTTCGGATTCCTCAACCACTGGAATTGAGCAGATGTTAGAGAAGTAGATGGCACGGAGACCACCTAGGTTCGCCAGCGCGAAGCAGCAGCACAAAATCCAATTTACGACTGGGACCGGTTCCTATATCTCCATCTCACTTGAATGGAGAGATTTGACAGGGTCGAAGTGCCAATCCATCATTCTGGGTTTGGAGACTTGCGGCGCATCCATCTGCTTCGAGACATAGCGCGAGGGGGACCTCAAAGAATCCACTGATCCGTCGGCTCCACAGGAACTCCAGATAAGACACCACAGATTTCGAAATCTACCAACCGTGGTTGAGGGCCAGGGGGAGGGAGGCTCCGGGGAGGCACACCCCTCCCCCCAGCGGCGGCCGCGGGGATAGATCCTAGAAATTGTAGAAATTGTTGGATAATATATTGATATCTCATGATTTATATGAGATATGATTGTGATTTTTTAAACACTTATAATCTAAACAATTTTGATTCAGTCTAATGGTTGGATTTAATTAATGCAGTCTACATATGTTATTTTAATGGCCTGTACACGTGACTTACATGTACCGGTCGGTACACACTTCCTAATTATATTTATATATATATATATATATATATATAGAGAGAGAGAGAGAGAGAGAGTTAGGCTATAATACACTCGAATGTATCCAGAGTGGAATACACTCGAGTGTATCTGGAGCGGAATACACTCGAGTGTATCCGGAGCGGAATACACTCAAGTAGTTTTTTATGATGCAATATTTTTTTTTGAAAATCTAATCCATTGATCTTCTAAAACATCTCGTGAACAACTCATACATAAAATTTTAGCACATTTGGATATGTATAACTCATGTTATGAAGACCGCAAAATTTATGAATTTCAAATTAGTTTCGTGCATCGATTTTGTTGCCCTTGGATGAGTGACTTAAACTCATCCAAATGGGCTCAAAATTTGTATGTAGCCTAGTTATAGTATGACAGTGAAGATTAATGGTTTACATTTTGCAAAAAATAGTCTTGATATGCAAACACACTTGAGTGTATTCGTGCGATCCGTACACTCGAGTGTATTCTAGCCTGACTCTCTCTCTCTCTCTCTCTATATATATATATATATATATATATATATATATATATATATATATATATATATAGAGAGAGAGAGAGAGAGAGAGAGAGAGAGTCAGGCTAGAATACACTCGAGTGTACGGATCGCACGAATACACTCAAGTGTGTTTGCATATCAAGACTATTTTTTGCAAAATGTAAACCATTGATCTTCACCGTCATACTATAGCTAGGCTACATAAAAATTTTGAGCCCATTTGGATGAGTGTAAGTCACTCATCCAAGGGCAAAAAAATCAACGCGCGAACCTAATTTGAAATGTATAATTTTTGCGGTGTTCATAACATGAGCTATACATATCCAAATGTGCTCAAATTTTACGTATGAGTTGTTCACGAGATGTTTAAGAAGATCAATGGATTAGATTTTCAAAAAAAATATTGCATCATGAAAAACTACTTGAGTGTATTCCGCTCCGGATACACTCGAGTGTATTCTAGCCTGACTATATATATATATATATATATATATATATATATATATATATATATATATATATATTGTGATCCGAGTCTGGTGACAAATTTTAGTTATCCATGGATCCAATTTAGTAAAGGAAGACATCAACCATAATGAGATGACCAAATTTGTAACACAAAGACTCATTTTGTAAATATTGTGCCAATTTTGTATTGTGTTTGCTGAAAATTGTAAAAATGATATTTTTGGAAGAAAAAAATTCTCTCCCTCAAATTGTAACCATGAGTAAAAAATTGTAACCAAAATTATGAAATTGTATCCAAACACTCACACTGTAACCAGAATCACTGGGTAACTAATTCATGTTACCCAAGTAGGTAACGAATACATCCCCATATATACATATATAGGGTAACAATCTAGTGAGAAACATCTTACTGTGAGAGCTTGAGAGGCATTTGAGTAACTAAAAACCTATAGCTATTGTTTGAAATCCAACCATATAGATGGAACGATCATCGATTCATTTACCTTCCCACAAAAATCATTGCAATTAGATACTTTTTACTTATCCATATGTACACTATACATTTTTAATATCCAATAGTCTGTCTAAAATTCATTATGGAGCATTTGAAAGTATTCTATTGTTGTGAATGATATACAAATCTGATGGTGATGAAATTTTGTATAAAGGTTAATATTAAGGTATACCTTTAATCCATACGGTTGGATTATGAAAAATTGATAATCATGGGGAGTTATTCAAATGCTTCTCATGCTCTCACCAAGATTTGTTTATCACAAGATCATTATCATATACATATACATATACATATACATATACATATACATATACATATACATATACATATACATATACATATACACAGATATATATATGTATTCATACATATATAAATAGAGAAGAGAAATCCACCACCTCCCGTGTGGGTCTACATCTAAACTAAACATACCCTTGTGATTAGGTGAAATAAATATTTTGTGAATTTTTTAAACCATAGATTCTTCTCTAATTGTCATTGTTTATTTGATAAGTCAACCTTCTCCCTAAGTTTCTCCCTTAACCAGATAGTCTAAATTATCTCCACACACAATCATTATTATCAGACACCATTCATACCTTCTTATTCATTAGAGTGAGAATCTTTGTTTGCCTTGCTTTCCTTCATCATATTGGTGATGGTGCTTTCAACAACCAGTCTTTGGGATAGTTCTACATAACTCTAACGATGGTGTTTTCTACATTATAATGCATCTAGTCCTATTCACATGTGTCCACACACCCATCATGTGATGATTATAGTGGGGAAATAATGTATAATATTTGATGATTAATAAAAGGAAATTCTACTTATTATATTTGTTTTAGTTTTGAGATAATGGATAAATTAATAATTTCCTAAGAATGTTTTAACTCAATGACATGTGGTTTGGGTTGATGATATAAACATGAGATCATATGAACACTCAAGAGAATTTATTCTTATTATGTCCCTAGACAATTGTTGTTTTGGATTTTGTAGGACAACAATTGTATGTAAGACTAGTTTGTGTGATGAATGATGTCTATGTCTTTTTAGTCATGATATTAGATGTCAATTCAGATACTTGGGTGCTTGTTATAGAACAAGCTATACAAGACATGCCTACTTTGAGAATGACACGTGGAAGCCATTTAGTAGCAGTCAGAGTTATATGTCAATGTGACAACGGTGCTTGTGATCTTAAGACTTGAACTCACTACAATGATCACATGTTGTTCACTATAATTTAACACTACCCAACATGACTCTAAATAAGGGTTTCCATATTGGCAATGATAGGGTGCATTAAGAAACTTGTGAATTACTTTGAGTGATGTAGATGGAATTTTCCCCTCCATCGGTTAGATGTCCTAGCCACTTGATAAGTGAGATTATGGAATTGTTGGCCATGATCATGTGACTCAATATATGATATTCATCTCTCAATATCTCAATATTCTTATCAAATTCAGAAACATAGATTGAATGTAAAGAGGATGACAACTATGCACCTAATTTCATTTTAGATATCTATGACAAACTGATTATACAGTCATGGTAACACTAGTCACTTTGCATGTTAAAGGTTTTCTCAAACTTATATTGTTATGTGGGAAGGAATGATGTGTTTTTAGATATTAAACATTGTTTGTGTGATTTTGAACATTACTACCAACATAACAAGGAACGTACATGGTCACACACATAAGGATGCATAAGGAGATTGAATTTCTTTTTCAAACATGTGATTAGGATGGTACTGAATCATACACATATTCTTTCTAATTATTGACTGAAAAAACTAGTTATTCATTTAAGTGGTCTGGATCAAAGGATCGATTGATTGTCAGACTTCGAGTGATCACTAGTTTGGGAAACTGTCCAGTCGATTGAATGGATTGGAGTTTAAAAAAACCAAGGAATATGCAACATGTTTGATTTAGAATAAAATTGGTCAACTAGAATCATACTTGGACTGGAAACCGATTGACTGGATATTCCAACTAGTGAACTAGGTGACCCAAGTGGTCGACTTCTTAATAAAATGGATAATTAGAAGTTCAATATGAGTTTTTGTAATTTGAATCTATTTTGAGTTGCAATAAAGAGCATGATTGTATTTTAGAAATCTAAGCCCATGTCTCTTAGGGGTGGATGTCCATGGGGATGAGAGACACTTGTGAAACACATTGTGAGACAAGTTCTTTATGATTTATGTGATGCCCACCAAGCTAAACGATATTACTCAAAACAAAAGATGTAATCGTTTGCTAATTAATCTCATATCTAGAAAAGAGGGTAAATTAAAATCGATGAAAACATCACAACATGTTCAGTGATAATTACATATAAGTCCAACTACATGTATAACAACACATACCATATCATGTACTTAGATATATGTCCAGTGGTCTCATCCACAACATGTATACAAAAGAAATGTTCCACATATACATGCCATATACAAACATCAACATACCGCCAAACTTGAGTCGATGTACATATCATCTATAAAACATCTCCTGCCAGGACCTGAGAGTACATGCACGAATCAAGGTCACACTAACTACTAGATGGCCTTCTACTGCTACTACTCTCCAAGCTGCTCTTACTCACCTCCTGTACTTGAAGACGTCATTGACGATCACTTAAAAAGATGTAGTGACCCACGAGGTGTGACCCATGTCCCAACGAGAGATATAACTCTCAACAAAAATTATTGATTACAACATGTTATTTAATAAACAAGTTAAATAGATAGTATAATAGCAAGGATGATTAAAGGAACAGATAAAACTACCATTTTAAATAGTTGATTTCTCTTACTGCATTATATAACAAGTAAACATTATAAGAAACAAGAAAGGGTTACCAACCAATGTGAAATGTGTTTAACCCTAAACAGATTTTCTAAACGGTTGTATTATGTCTTTTATTAAGCCCTGGGGAGTTTGAGGTATACCACTCAAACTTCCAACTGACTACTGCTAAGCCAAAATTAGTTTTCTATAAGATCTAGGAGAGCCAGAATCCTAAGATCTCATCCCCCCTTGGTCAGTATGATTCAGCCGCAGTGACACATAAGGTCAAGCTGCAAACATCCTAGTCCACCCTTGGTATATAGGCCACAGAACTAGTAACCATGGTATGCAAAACCATATCATTTTAGGTACAACCACAGTTGTCCTCAATCACATGTCATATACATATATCTGAGATACGACTGCAATCATTCTCCTATCAAGGTACGACCACAGTCATCCTCAAAACCTTGGGATCAGTATGTCATGGACACATGGTCTCTTGAACCTACATATACTCAACAATATATGATTCCAAACTTCCTTTTAGGAGTACTCGTTTCACCATACAACAAATCCTGACATTGGAATGGTTCTATGGCACATGGCAACACTACATGATTAGGGTTTCACTTGATTAGTTAATGTCAATTGGGTATATTCTAAATCCATCAATCAAGTTGCATACAAACCCTAACATAATACTATAAAAACATAGGTAAGTTGCAACTTTAGAAGATACAAAATGTATGAGACATATTCCTTATCACATCACAAAAGGACACCAATCCTTGTCACAATACGAAGAGTATTATACCTCCATCAGGGATCAAGATATGCCTAAATGTCAAGAAGACCATTCTCATAAGGTCCTACTAGAGCATCATTATCTTTCAACACCTTTGTAAAAGGTTCAACAATCACCATCTTACATTTTTACACGGTTTAGCATAACATTGTATTTATCATAACATCTATGAGGTTCAATAGGTGACAAAGCAGGATTACCATAATCATAATGAGGTTATTCCTCCCTCATAACCATCATAAAAGAAAGTTATATTGTATCTAACCATCATCATAACTTGATCACTTTAGGCTAGGTTCAATAAAGCAAGTTTAGCTAACATTACAAAACAACACTCTAAAATAACCATCAGTTTGTATTCATTCGAGGGAAAAGGTAAGACTACAAAACCATGAACTTAATCCATCAATTCTAAATCATCAAATCCAAACCATCGAATCAGGTGTAGCAATCACAAACCATCAAATCACACATAAAAATATCAGTTTCAAGGCAAACAAGCATTGAATCATGTGCATTAACCACCAATAGTTGATCATGAAAAGTCATAGGATTATACACCTAGAAAGGCCATCGTTTGCTAACTTCAGAAGCACCATCGTTTGTGGACACCAGGTCCACTATAGGTTGCGAACATCATGTCCACCATCAGTTGTGGACATCAAGTCCACCAAACCATCAACCAAGATCCAGTAGGACCATGACCATGGATCCAGTGCAGCCATTGGTTGTCAACACTAGGTGGAAAAATAGACCTAAACTCCAAGCAAAACTATCGTTTGAAACCACTTAAGGAGCATTGAAACTATCGGTTGGTAGATGGTAACATGACCATCATTCTCAAGTACAAGATGGATCAACAAAACAAAAATAAGTCAAAAATCATCGTTCGGTGTAAGGAGTCAAACCATCCAGTTTTGTAAACAAAGAGAAATCAACTCAAAGCACTAGAGAAAAACCATCATTTGAGAAAAAAACCATGATTTACACACGCATGAAAGATCTAGAGCTTCCACTTCTAAGGTAGAAATGTGCAAAAGGTATTAGGGTTACATCTAGGGATACTATCTACTCAAAACTATCTCATAACCCATACCCTAGGCAAAGTTATCATCTTTCCACTTAGAACTGCATTTTAGAGCAAGATCTGGTATGTGTAAGCTAAGAGTAAGCAATAAGCATGGAGAAAGTTATATAACTCACCTCAAAGATGATGAAGAAGGTCCAAATAGCAAGGTATTACATAGAGAGAGAGAGAAGAAACCCTAGCTTGATCACACCTCTCATCCAAGCTAGCTCCTTCTCCAAGAACAAGCAAACCCTAGGTCAAGGAAGCAAGAAAGAAGGAGTTCTTCAACCTCTAGCACATGCTCTACCAAAAAACACCACGGATCTGACCAAGAAGGAAGAGAGAGAAGGTAGGAAAGCAAGAAAAACGAAGGGAAAGAGGGAGATCTTTCTTGATTAGGTCAAGAACAAGCTAAAGAATCTCCACAATCTTGAAGAGAGGGTAGATCTGAACCCTAGGTGCACATGCAAGAAAAATCGGTCAAGCTTCTTCTACCTTGAGCTCCTTCTTCTCTGCCAAGAAAGAGGGACGAGCTCCAAACAACAAAGAAAATGAAGAGGGTGAGGTAGGTGTGTAAATAACTCATTTGAATGAAAGGAGGGAGGTATATAAATATTTGGGTGAAAGAGAAAGGAAGGAAGAGGTGTCAAGAGATGCACGCCATGTGTCCCATGGTGGAAACATCACTTTCATGCACAACCAGGACATCCATTGGTTGTGGAAGCTAGGTTAGCCATCGGATGTCAACCCTAGTAGAACCATCAACCTCCAACAATAGGTGTTCCACCGGGCCACACCTTCACTTGGCCACAAAAATAAACCCTAGCCTCACCATAGGTTGTTGCACCTCACTTGGTGAACAATGAATCTAGGAGCCTCAAAGACAAATCATTGACTTTCAAGCCACTCAAGAGAACCATCAAATCCCACCATCTAGAGGTTGATCATCGGATCCCAACATCCAAAGGGGCAAACCATCGAGTTAGGGCATCTAGGTGGGGGAACCTAGCCCTAAACCCTAGGTTAGATGTCACCCTTAAACCAAGGTACAAAAGGCACCCCACGGTACAAATATATAAAAAAATATATGAAAACATGTAAATAACAACAAGCATGTGGAAAGTTATAAGAAAAACCCTAGATATGGGTAAATTTCATAAAGCCCAAAACAAGCACACATATATAGAAAAAAATTCTCAAATAGTGTCTAAACCAGACCAAACTTGAATCTTAAGTTTGTCACATGATGGAAAAGCACATATTATGGTTTGATTAAGTTTTTTAATCATAAAATTAAGTAAATTAAGCATGTCTATCCATGAATCTAGATCAGGAGTCTTACAATTTGTTCATGGTGGAGAGAGAAAACTCACCCCAAGAACTACAACCCACAAGAGGAGGAGGAGAGTGAGCGACGCTAATACATCAATGACTCTGCATTCCACATATTCTTGGTGACCAAGGTGGTTCATAAAGAATTCTCACATCTACATGGATTACATAGAGGTCAAGGCCCATGGATGGGGGCTTGAGGACAAACAACTTCTTCAAAGAGAAGACAAGGTGTTTCTAAAAGTATGAAAAAAATCACTTTGGATCCAGATCTTGAAGTGCAAGTTCTACACTAAGGTGAGACGTGTCTAGTTGTTGGCTAACTAGTATGTGACAATGTATATTTAATATCCCTTCTTTGTCATTTATATGCTGGCATTTTATTGCTACAAAGGATCAGTTGTGCAAAAGTTTTGTTGGGGAAAATTTTGTAATTCTGATGCGTCCCTTCCTTTAAAATCCTACAATGGTATCAATGTCAACATCATATGCTTTTGATTTTGGTTCTAATTTTGAACTTTAACTGATTTGTGGATTAATAACATGCATATAGACATCATAATCACCTAATAACATATATAATATGATACATGTATATTGATAAACCAATGTGACACCATTAAAATCATTTTTTATGGATCTAGATATGGAAAATTAGGTCTTTGTGGTAGATGTTTGTGATCTAAATATATAATGTATGCTTCTTTTATTGAGGATAAAACAATATAACATGTATATGGCTTGCATGCTATGTCTTTCTCTTTCTCTTCATTGTCCATGTAGAAATTTGATTCTTGCAATTAGAATAAGGATGATGTATCAACATCATTGGTGGGAAATGGTAGAGATGAGGGGACAATAAGAATCCAACACCAACAAGGAAGGTAATTGGAGAGTTCATGAAGAAGATAAGTGATTACTCCATCAACAATTGAATGTCAACCCAAACAATGAATACAACAAGGTGAATGGATTTCTAGTTGGTCAATTGGAATCCCCAATAAAGGTCGATTTAGGATTATAGGGATGTGAATATCTTGGTTGTTTTTCTAAAGATCTTGTTAGCTCATGATATTTTACTAGTTGCCAAATCCTATTTTATCGCTTATGATGATGTTTTAGTATATAATACATACAATATAGTATATGTAGTGGTGATTGGATACTTATAATTATTATATCAAATTCCTCAATATAATATTAAAGTTTAAGATACCTCCCATTATGCAATACACATGAGAATGATGATAAAATATGTGTGGGCACGCTCAGTATGGTTCACCATCTATCTTGGGGAAATGTGATAATAAGTATGTAGGTATGGAAAAGTAGTGTGCATAGCTTATTGTGTTGGCCTTTGGGTTGTACTTGACAAGTTTTTATTAATAGGTTTAAGCACCAAAATACATAAAGTTGGCATAAACTTCATAAAATGATTTATGAAAAGATTCTATGCAACCATTTTTCCATGAGTTGCATTATATGTAAATGGTAATTGTTACCTACCTAAACAGTTGTGAGCGGTCAGCCATAGTTGAGTCATAACTTAATGTATTATGGATTTTAACAAACTAGAAGATATCTAATTGTAATATTTGGAATTAATAACAAGGAATTTGAATTTGATCAAAATATTTGGGGTGTTATTAATTAAACTCCAAATTAATATTGTAAAACTAAATTAATTTTCATATCAAATTGTTGACTTGTACAAATATTTACTTTGTAGATCTAATGGAAACACACATAACAACTTCTTGTTGTGATTTTCTCTTTGAGAAATAAAATTTGAATGGAAATAACCTTCATGAATGGTATATGATATTGAGATTGTTCTAAATCATGAGCAAAATAACTATTACTTTTGAAATGGTTAGCATAAATTCTTGATCCAATTGTATTGATCATTGAACCGGATGACTCGGATGACGAAACAGTCATTTCATTTCATGAAACAATCATTCATTTCATGGAATGGTCGTTTCACTTGTGAAATAGTCATTTCATTTTCCAGCTCAGCCAATATACAACCAATGTTGTTCAAATTGAATATCTAAACACTTCAGTAATCAAGTTAAACCCTATTCATGAGAAAAATCTTTTTCTAAGGTGCATCTTATATGTGTGACCCTATAGGTCCCAAATTACATTGGAAGTGAATGTCCATAACTACCTTTGACAACAGAAGTAATGAGTGGTATCTAGCAACACATCATTTCTACCCAAGTAATTGGAAAGTTGGAGAACAATTTCAACCTACAATCTGTGATCAGTGTTACAATGATTGTATAGTTCCTTTGTCTCTGATATCTGGATTGAACTTGAGGCATGGAATCATCATCCTCTCAACACTCCATCCATGTTCCTTAAACTAGATCAGACTGTCTGAGATGCGTGTGAGCTCACATATCACATATTGAGTCCATGAGTATGGCCATACATTTCTCAGTCTTGCTTATTTGTGGCTTGGATATCAATCTCCTATAGGAGGGACAAATCCCATATACGTCACTCACACTCAGTCCCCATGTGTCACAACGTACCTAAGCACCACCTTTATAGTAACCCTTGTTCAAGGTCAAGTTGGATGGTGTCAAAATACATTGAACAATATGTTATGAGTGCAGTGACTTTAGGTCTAAGAAACACAATCACCACTATCACTATTAGAGTTGATTCTGACTATCATTTCATGGTCTCCATGTATCACTCTTAAGGTGAGTCTGTCTAATACATTTTTCTCTAACATGTACCTATGTGTTTGGTTTGATATCATATATCATGACTAATGAGATTCTATCATCAATCAACACACAATCTAGTCTTACGTATTATTTTTGTCTATTTAACTTCCACAGTAGTATCTGACTAGGGACATAACAAGAATGTATGTACTCTTATTGTACATATGGTCTAATTGTTCAAGTCCTCAACCTAGATACATATGTCATCGAGAAATATCATTCTTTAGACATCTATTGTGCTCGTTTTACCATATCATGATCGAGACAAACATAATAGATGGAATTACCTTTATCATTATCAAATCAGGTATCAAAAGCCTCATTGCAGTCATTGTATGATTGGCTCTCTGGAATACATACCAATAGACTCCCTCATGCACTTAGAGCCAATCACTTACTAATCTCATTCCAAGTATTCCTCAACATGTCAATCATGTTTCTATTGTGCAAGTGCTTTTATAGTGGGTTAGCAACATTTTCTTCT
Organism: Alisma plantago-aquatica; assembly: GCA_963693085.1. Lineage (NCBI taxonomy): Eukaryota > Viridiplantae > Streptophyta > Magnoliopsida > Alismatales > Alismataceae > Alisma > Alisma plantago-aquatica. The sequence goes on from OY856412.1 coordinate 217,192,311, forward strand.
AGTTGGCATTTTGCATGTTTTCAGTCTCCTCATTGTATGACTTCTCACATGAGATGGAATTGTTGTAGTATTCTTTTTGAGATTCCTTGCCTATCCAATAACTCCATTATTGTACAATATGTCTATTTCTATCATCCATGGTTGAAACCTCCTACAAGTTCATCTAAATGAACTTCTAGATCCATACACTATACCCTTTTGTGTTCATAACACCAACATACTCAGATTCTATTGTACAATGAAATGAATTTTCTTGCATGGAACTCTTCCATCTTACCATTATGTTTTAAGGTCAAACACAAAGTTTGATTGTGATCATTAATTTTCTGTCATTTTAGAAGCTTGCATCAGTGTAACCCTTTACACCCCACTCTTCCACATTACCATAACCAAGGAATTGGTCATTTTAGTGCTTCTCAAGTAGTTAAGGATGTTTTGTATGGAAGTCTAGTGACTTCCACTGAATTTTGACTAGTAACCACTTGTCATGTCCAATATATACGTGACAACAGGATGAGTACATATCCTCTCATCATGTCCAATACATACGATATAACTGGATGAGTGCATACCATTGCATACATGATAGATCCAATTGTAAATGCATGTGGTATATCACTCATGTTCTTCCAATTCTTCACAAGAACTAGGACATTAATCCCATGGAACATGGACATATTTTCTCTCCTTATATCCTCCATGTTGAACCCCTTCATCATCATGTCAATGTATGTGCTCTTTCTAAGGTCAAGAAACTTTCTAGATCTATCTCTATAGATCTCAATTCCTATATCACATAGGATGCTTCACCTAAACTACTCATAAACAAGGTAATTCCTTGTCAAGTTTTAATATTTTCAGTATAAGGATGTTATTACCTATCATCATGTGGAATATATATGATCCCACAAAATTCTTATAATCACAGTTTTCATTTTGACTAAAGTCAAACTCATTGACTATCTTGTCAAATCAAAGATTCTAGTTTGAGACTCTTGTTTCAATCCACAACTTGACCTTTGTAGCTTACAGGCTTTATTTGCATTAATGGATTTAAAACCTTTAGGGTGTGTCACACACATCCTCATAATTACTCATGTTAATGAATGTGGTTTAACATCTATATGCCAAATCTCATAGTTGTAATAAGTTGCAATAGAAAGCATGATCCTGATGGATTTAACCATGGAAACTGGTGAAGATTTCGTTATGTTCAACATCTTGAACTTGCTTGAAATATTTGCAACCAATCTTCTCTTATAGGTTTGTACACTACCATCCATGTCGGCCTTTTCTCAAAAACCCAAATGCACCCTATGGGTGTTATTCCTTCAGATGGATCCACCAAGGTCATACCTTGTTGGTTTACATGGACTCCATCTTGGATCACATGGCCTCAAGCCATTTATCAGACACTAGTCCATCAATAGCTTCTAGGTAGGTTGTTGGCTCATTATTCATGACCAACTCACCACCCTCTTGAGTTATAATATATCATAATCTTTCAAACTCAAGGCATGTTCTACTAGATCTATGACATTTTGTGTTACATAAGGAATTTTATATTCCGCAATAATTTGTGATTCTCCTTGTTCCTAATCTACCTTTTTAGGTTTAATGTTTTTTTTGCCTCAAACTTTTTGAGTTGTACTTTACCCCCACTGATACATTTGGGATTAAATTCCTCTTTTAGGAAATCAGCCATCCTGGCAACAAACATTTTTAGTTGTCGGATTGGAATATATAAGTAGTATTCAACAAAATAATATTTATGTGATTTATGGAAAAAGCTTTTCAAGAAACTATTTTATTACACAAGCTTTAAATCTTAATCCTTATAAAAGACATATTGGGATTCCTCCCATTCCGCATCTCATATAGTGTCTTTTAAATGATTTTAGACGGTACATTATTTAGTGTAAATCATGTACCCAAAAAGAAAATTGGAAGGTTAGCGAGATTTTATTGATAGTCGCACCATGACTTGATAGGGTGTCATTCCTTCTTTCAGATACATCATTATGTTTCAGGTGGAGTTCATTGTGATACACTATCATGCTCTCTCCAGACTCTTGGTATAAAATACTTCAACATCATATCAAAGCTCATTAATACTTTTACCAAGCTAGTTACACTTCATTCATGATCTCCTTGAATACTTCAAGAGATTCAGAGTTGTATTTCATTAAATACAATCTACCATATCTACAAAGATCATCAGTAAGTATAATGAGGTATTGTTAACCACCTCTAGAATTTATTCTAAAAGGTCTATATACATTAGTATGTATGAGGCCTAATGGAATAGTTTCTCTCCCACTATATCTAGTGAAGATTTTTTTTGTCATATTTCCCAATAAATAAGACTTGCATGTCTATATTAGTTCAATAGCCAAAAGAGTCTATAGAACCATCGTTATGGATTCTTTCTCATTTACACGCTCTAGATGACAATGCTATAGGTATTAATTGTTTGAGTCATCAAGTCATTCAGTATATGTGGCAAAAACATTTGTCTCTACAACTATAGAGTATAAATTATGAGACACAGGGAACCACCATATAAGATCTTATATTTTAAAATGAGACATTAATTTATTCACTAGATACATGATATTTTTCATTAATGGAAGGTACATAATAGGAATTCACTAATTATATTATATGCCCATGAATTATAGATTCCTACTATTATTGCAACAACTCTTACTCTGCATAGTTGTAGCTTGCTTCTTCTCAGGTCCTGAAGTAGAGAACTCTATCTCTTTCATCCTCTTCCTTAGTTTCTGTAAGTGCAAAGGAAAGATTCTTTTTGCACTTACCTTTCTCCTCATTTTGAGTGCAGAAGACTTGAACTTCAACTTAGCCTAAGAACTCTTCTTAGACTTTCCATTGTCATTGGACCTCATTATGTTGATCATCATCACAGGTTTGTCTGTCTTCATTCTTACTTCAACATTTATCAACATGCCAAGAAATTATGATAGTTCTTTTTCCAAGTTACTCAAATAGTAACACTTGATAAACTAGCTATATGATTCAGGCAACAAATGTAGAATCATATCTATGGCCCAACTCTTGGCTCAAAGGGAATCCCTGTTACGACCTCGACTCCCGGTAACCCCCAATTAAGGGAGACCGAAAGGTCAGAGCCGTTAACCAATAACCCGGATCAAAGGTTCGGCAATTAACCAAGAATAATTATCAAATTTTAACATACTATACTGAAAAGTTGTAAGAAAATAAATTTTTGCATACCTTTTGAAAACTTGGATCTCTAAACTTCTATCCACTTAAGGGTTCTACTCTAACTAATCCTCCTTGTATTTCACTTCATGTATTTCACAGTATGACGATTTACTGTTTGTCCTTTTGGTTTGTACCTAAAACGCCGACAAAGAAAATGTCGGTCAGCCAAAGCTGGTATGTGGGGGAAACAATAATTATGTAAATATGTTAACAATGTAATCATTCAATCAATCATTTAACAACCAAGATTACATTTTAGATATAACTCTACGATCCAAGAGTACCCTATCCTCTATGTTGTCCTCATTAAACCCCTCATGATCCACCTATAAGTGAACCAATTTCTAGGGTTGAGTCACATGGCACTACTCGTAAGTAGCCCACTCCTTAACTCATGGCAGGCTAATGAGTCTCATGGCACTACACGTAGGTAGCCCAGTTTCTAACTCTCGGTAACCTAGACCTTACTCTAGGATTGCCCTTTTTTTCTTAGCCTTTTCAAAGCAATAGAGGTGGACCCGGATCTAGTGAGTTATATATGCACATTTATAGTGATAATCATAGTCACTTTATAGTTGCATGAAATAAATAAACATCCAACAGTTATTTTCAAGCAACCGATTAAAACTTCGGGAATCACCGTGAAACTAGAGCGATTATTCGTAAGCGTAACCACATACCTCTTATTGTAGTTTCAGATACAGAATCAAATGTGAAGAGAGAGAATATCCAAGAAATCAAACAATGTGCACAGAAAACCCTGAAATAAAAGTACAAGTCTACTTTTATTAATATTTATCCAATTTCTTCATGTCCCTTAGGGTTTCTATCCAAATTTTAGGGTTTCCTTGGAAATTAGGGTTTTGCCTTCATTGTTAAGTATTATGAACCCTAATACATAAAACCCACATAAAACCTTTACATTCTCTCCTTTTAATATTCCTAACAGTCTTAGGATCATCATTTAGTAATTTATCAAAATAACAAGGTTTTCTTCTTCTTTTTCCCTAAATTAGGGTTTCCATATACATCACTCTCCATTCATAGACATAAACCCTAATTTAGCCATCTTTATATTCAAAACGAAAGAAAACTTCATATTATAAATTAACATATTAATAATCCTCATTTTCAGCCATTAAGTTACAAAGAATCACCCTTTATATGCAATTAGGGTTCCCAATTACTTTTCAACACACTTTTATAACAAAACAGGGCACTTTTGCAAAACAAAATAGATCTAGGTTCTTAAATCATTTTTATCAGGTTCCTTGCATTTTTCTACCCAACTTTCATATATAAAGTTTCTTTATTTGATAATCCTAGCATTTTCTATTAATATTTGCAAGGAAAAGCTATTTTTCTGTAATTTTGATCAGAGAGGAGATTTACCAAAATTTAATGGCCATTGGATGGGTACGCCTATGGTCCGCGCCTGGATCCAACGCACGTCGTTGATTGGCTCCACTACTGGTTTGTGCGCCCCGCTACTTCATTGTTGATCGTCGGATTTCAATCGAACGTCTCGCGCTCACGGGTTCCACTAAAACAGATGTGCGCCCTGCCTCTTTCGGCCGATCCGTTGGATCGTTCTTTGGCTCACGATAGTCCCAAGATCTAGGGCCGTTGCTCATCACCTTCATCTTCTTTTCTTCTTCGAACCACGTGGCGGCGCCGCAGCAGAAGCTCATCAGAGCAAGGGTAATCGAGCGCAAGAGGGAGTCTGGGAGCTAAAGGAGTGGACGTGCGGGATCGTGAGGGTGCTAGGAGTTAGGACGGACCCTCTTTATAGGGTGTGGAGGCCTCTCTAGGGTTCCCCCAACCCTACCGCCGTCTCAGAACGCAGCCCAATTAGGCATTTCATGTAGACTCCTCATAAGACCCAAAAACTACGGTTGGGTGAGTTTGTCTCCCTCTCCCGATCTCATTGGGAAGGTTTCCAAGTCCGCGCATCCTTCAGGTTGAGAGAAAATGATGGGGGAAAATCCCCTAAGATCGCGCTACAGTCCATGTCCCTTTGGGACTCTGGACGATGTGCTGGGTCAGTTGGATCAAGATCCAACGGCCCCAAACATCCGCGTTCAAACAGAAAAAGGAAAGAATTCCAATAATTCAAACTATTTCCTCAAAATAAAGGTTAACTTGAAAAATTGATAACTCTCAATCCTTAACTTCGTTTTTATTCAAATTTCTAGAAAAGCTCGTTCATGCCTTTATCTTTCCTTGTGCAAAAATTGGAGTCATTATCCAAAGGAAACGAGCCCTTTTCTTCAGTTTCAAGTTATCCCTTATTTAATTGTATTTTCCACATATTATTTATTTCCTTTGCCATTATCTAATTATCGTGAGTTCCTTGAACCCCAAGGAACCTTTATAACTTGAAAACTTATTTTGGGAAAATATCTTTTAGCCTTTTAATCATCCTTTATTCCTTTTCTTATATATTCCATTTTCCCATTGTAATTCTTTATTAAATGGAACTCCTTTTTCATTTCTTTTTATTTTTCTTTCATTGGGACTCCTTGGATCCCAAGAAACACTAATAATTCGAAATTCCTTTTTGAGGAATACTCATTATCCTTCTAGATGCATCTTTATGCATTATTTCACATTATCTTGTTTATTTCTCATTTAAAATATCTCTTTTTGAGGATTTCTCTTTATTTCTCTTTTATTTTCCTCATTGGCATTCCTTTTAATATTAGCAACCTCATGGATACGAAATTTCACCAAGAAATATCATTTATGCATCTTTTCACTTATTTTCCACATTTTCTCATTGTTTTCAATTTATTTCTTAATAAGGAAATACTTAATTAATCTTTTCTTTTCTTGTTGCTTTCTTTTTGCAACCTTGGACTCCTTGGTACCCAAGGAACCCAAGAGGTACGAAATCCTCTTTGGATTTGCCTTCTAGAGGTTTCTACATATTTCTTTTCTTAAAAATTCAATTATCCATTTACTAATTGAACTTCCTTGTTATTTGGGCCCAATGGCCAATAAAGCCCACAACACAAACATCAAGGCTATTGTAAACAAAATCCATGTATTCAAAACAAATTATACCATTCTTTGTTCAATTATCTTTAATATGAGAAATTACATTTCTCACCAGAAATTGGGGTTGTAACATCCTTCCCCTCTTATGGGAATTTTGTCCTCAAAATTCTATCAAGCAAGCAAACAATTCAGGATAAGACTTTTCCATGTCCATCTTTGGCCCCTATGTGGCTTTACCATACTCATGGCATCTCCAAAGAACCTTTTTCATCACATATTCTTTTCTCTGAGTTCTTTCATCGTGGCGTCTATAAACTGCACAGGTGACTCAGGCCATGTCAGCCTCCCTTGGGACTCACTAGGTTCATTGCTCAGCACATGGTCGGGGTACCTCACATAGTGCTCTAAATTGGACACATGGAACTCATCACACATTACTTTATCCTGAGGGGTAAGGTCAAACCATGTCAAAAGAACCCATGCATCGGGAACTCAGCTCTCTTAGTTATAACTTAGAGGGGTCAGATTTTCATGTCACATATTCTCCCACAGTGGACTGCGTGTTAGTCTACTTTGCATCTGCTCATGAATTTCATCATCTCTAGGCTCCTTTCAGCCATTACATGATCCAAGTGACTTCATCTACACACACTGTGGTCCTTTTCTAACCATCATGTGGTTCTTTCACCAACATCACCTTACTGAAGTGGTGACCGACACATCCTCCCTTACAGAGCTTCTTATAAAACATGATACTGGCTATGGTGGTTGTTGTCACATCTTTCATAGGACAAGAACTGTCTCTAGATATCACCCTAAACGAGCACACATGCTCTCATCAGACCCTTTATTTTGGGTCATACTAACCACTAGTTAGGGGTGATAAACTATACTAACATTGAGTTCTTCCTGTACCTACTTTCACCTTATGGAAGTGAACCTTTAAGTCATACTCATGAACTTTTGAACTCGCATCATGGTGTAGTTGAACCATATCTCCCATATGTAGTTCAACCCGATCTGTCCCTTGACAGTACTCTTTCTTTCTTATGTCATCTAGGTAAGGCGATCTACCATAACCCATATTGCATCTCGACCTTCCTCGGTCTGGGGGAGACCTATCACGACATACATAGTGATGAACTCTCATTTCCTCTTAGGGACTCCTTTGTCCTCTATATCGATACACTGGGTTACTGGGGTTCATCCTTTACCTCCTGGCTTGCATGGCCATAAACCACATGCAACTTCATCTTAAGCATCCAAAGTGCTATTGCCATTTACCACGGTGTATGGTGATCTTCGATCATGATTTCCTGTATGTCATGATTCTTCAAGATCGATTCCTCTGAAACCCTAAACCACTCTAGTCAGGATTTCATCACCTTCTTTTCCAAAGAAGTACATCTGAGGTTCTACCACCATCCTTTCATTGCATCAAGGACTAGACTGGCTAACCAAACAACCCTTAACTTTTCAACGAATCTTGTTACATCTGAGTGTTATCCAACACCTCTCCTTTTCAAACTTAGGGTTAGCCAAACAACCTCTTCTAGCCAAACTAGGCAGTTATAATTCAACCAGAGCATCCATTACCACTTCACATCCTTAGGTATTAGGTAACATTGAAGACATACCCTTCCATGTATTTCACTTATCATCTTACCTCAAACTCTATGTCTATCTTCATTAAGAACACTTTCTGATTTCATCATCATGGTGATCAAACTCAACCTTGTAAGACTCACCTCTTGGTTTGGAATTCAACCTGGTATAACTCATCGCTCATGATAAAAATATCCTTATAAGTTGAACACTTTTTTTCTCTCTAGCATTTGCCAACCATCCATGTATCATTCACTTTACCAGGGTATGTTATCTTCTCTGTCCTCGTACCTCATAGCAACGTTCCAACTCACTTCATCTTTTATCCTTGGTGTATGGCATGTGTGCTGTCCTATCTCTCACTCCCATAATAAGAGGAAATAAGCATTTGGCTGCAGTCCAAATATAGAGTTCTTCCTGTTCCAAGAATAGAGATGGCACGTCCCACCTTGCCAGTACACCTTTAAATTTAAGTTGAAACGTGTTGTTTATGCTTCTATATTACAATCATCTTTATATTCAAGTTACCTCCATGGAAAACTAGTTTTGAACCTACTTGGGTCACCTCACAATCCTTGGTCATCTCCTCTAGGTCTATAGGGTGTCGGCACTTTTGGGGTCATCCCTCTTCCCTCCTGCATCAAGAGAGTGCCCTACTCATCTGCCTTTTGGGTCCCATGAGTTCATGAAGGTAATCAATCTCCTAACCCATGGCCCTCAGACAATGATAGTTGTTACCTCCCGACCCTATGGTCATGTGCAACTGGGGAATTAGGCAACTCCTACTTTCATCGGTCTTATCCCTACCTGACCCTAGGATAGACTTAGGATTCTCCATTATAGTACATGTTCACTTAGAACCTTACCCAAGTCTTCATCATCTCTCTTTCTGCATTCATGGGTTGGCTTTCATCCTTTCATAGGGATCATGGCAACCTGTCCCATACCGGTTGCCTCCATGGTAACACATTCATATGCAATTAGAGATGGATATCTATAGGTCTATAGGTTCTTTCTCATACCATGTACTTTTCACTTAGCTTCTCAAGATCCTATGAGACCTCTCTAGGTTACCTTAAACCAACAAACTGATATACACCCTACCAAAGGGGTCCTTCTCCCAAGATGGGAGGAAAACTATCTCTTGACAACAAGGTCACAAAAGCTCTTAGGTCTAGGATTTACATCCACATGAGCCTACTTAATCCTAGCAAGCTATTAAAGCATAAGCAGATCACTTACTGAACCATGCTAGGTCATACTTGTCCTCTTTCCTCAAAGCTGGATCAAGATCATACCTTCCCTTGTCATCAACTTAGTTGTGGGGGGATTCATCGAACATACCTTAAACTTAAGGGGCTTCCCTTTTCCTCTATACATGAGGAGTACCATGCTCGAAACTATAGCAATGTAATTCTCGTCATGAGCATTAGGTACATTACTTTCCCTCTTAGGCCTAGGAACCCTAGGTTCACTTGTAGGTGTCCATCTGCATGCTCTATCTCTTAACTACGAACCAAGCATGTAAAAGGCATGACATGCACTCCTTGTCATCCTTCAACTCGAGCAACACTTAGAGTTGGGTCCCCCTTAAGGACAACCAACAAGGTACAAGGCCTCATAGCCTGTTACTATACCTCTCCAGGGTTTATGGAACTCTTCTTCCTACCTCAGAAGGTAAACACCTATACCGTAGACACATAGGTACCAGAAGCTTCATCCTCTCTCTCTAGGGTTTGGTCCCTCTAAGGGCAACCAAGATATCATCAACTTCCAGGGATCGATAATGAGGCAACCACTATCATCCATTGTTCCTCATATCTCGGGGTTTTAGGCTTCCAACCTTCTTACTGGATTTCCTACTCTCTCTAGAGCTAACCCAACCTCACCATTAGAGGTCCTCTCTTCATGAAGGATCAACCTCAAAAACATGCCCTTACCTGGATGAAGCCTATGTTCAACTTATGTTCGCTCAAGGTTATCCATAGTTCTTTATGCTTATTTCATAAGCCATCCTTCATACTCTCATAGTCATGGTTTCAACCCTTTTCTAACACTACTAATGTACCATGTATGTTATGCCCACTTGCATAAGCCCATAGGGTTTCTAAGGTCCTTTACTAACATTATCATCTAAGGAGCTATCCTTTACCCTAACATTCACGACCCCTTTCCAAGGTTGGGTTGCCAAAGGTGCTAGGTCACCCATGGATCATATGGAATCCCAAAGGCATGTCCTTTCAAACACCTGGTCTAACTCATCTCTCTCTAACCTTCACTTAGGGTTAGGGTTAGCATCATCCTTAGAGGATGTGCTAGGTCTCTACTTGCAATGGAGATCTCTATCTCCCAGACTAACTTATCCTCCTGACAAGAAGGTCTAGCCTCAGGTCTCTTCTGAGGACATGACAACTTATGTCATACGACCTAAGCATGTATCTATTCTTTAATTTGCGCTTAATCGATTAAGCTTATGTCCATGACATCTTATTTACATACTTTTCATTTAATTTGGTGGAGGATCCCTTAAATCTTATTAACCTTACCCATACCTCAAGAGGATGAGGAGAAGAAAGAAAACCCTAATCCTTCAGGTCCTTATCAGAATTTTCATGATGAGAACGGATGAATAAGATGAGAAGTCCTAAAGGTACCTTATTTCGATTCATACCCTATGACTTTGGCCAGGCAGTCACACGGATCTGGGAGTCCTCATATTCCGACTAGCAGTGTGGAGGAAAATATTGCCAGCCCCGGTCGTGATCCTTTTCTAGACACCTCCGTCTTTCAGATATTCCTCTAATAACTCCCTTGGGTTCTAAAGAGTTTGTAAAATTCAATAATTATAAATGGTTAAGTGGGGAACCTACGCTCTGATACCAATTGTTACGACCCCGACTCCCAGTAACCTCCAATTAAGGGAGACTGAAAGGTCAGAGCCGTTAACCAATAACCCGGATCAAAGGTTCGGCAATTAACCAAGAATAATTATCAAATTTTAACATACTATACTGAAAAGCTGTAAGAAAATAAATTTTTGCATACCTTTTAAAAACTTGGATCTCTAAACTTCTATCCACTTAAGGGTTCTACTCTAACTAATCCTCCTTGTATTTCACTTCATGTATTTCACAGTATGACGATTTACTGTTTGTCCTTTTGGTTTATACCTAAAACGCCGACAAACAAAATGTCGGTCAGCCGAAGCTGGTATGTGGGGGAAACAATAATTATGTAAATACGTTAACAATGTAATCATTCAATTAATCATTTAACAACTAAGATTACATTTTAGATATAACTCTGCGATCCAAGAGTACCCTATCCTCTATGTTGTCCTCATTAAACCCCTCATGATCCACCTATAAGTGAATCGATTTCTAGGGTTGAGTCACATGGCACTACTCGTAAGTAGCCCACTCCTTAACTCATGGCAGGCTAATGAGTTTCATGGCACTACACGTAGGTAGCCTAGTTTCTAACTCTCGGTAACCTAGACCTTGCTCTAGGATTACCCTTTTTTTTCTTAGCCTTTTCAAAGCAATAGAGGTGGACCCGGATCTAGTCAGTTATATACGCACATTTATAGTGATAATCATAGTCACTTTATAGTTGCATGAAATAAATAAACATCCAACAGTTATTTTCAAGCAACCGATTAAAACTTCGGGAATTGCCATGAAACTAGAGCGATTATTCGTAAGTGTAACCACATACCTCTTATTGCAGTTTCAGATACAGAATCAAATGTGAAGAGAGAGGATATCCAATCAATCAAACAATGTGCACAGAAAACCCTGAAATAAAAGTATAAGTTTACTTTTATTAATACTTATCCAATTTCTTCATGTCCCTTAGGGTTTCTATCCAAATTTTAGGGTTTCCTTGGAAATTAGGGTTTTTCCTTCATTCTTAAGTATTATGAACCCTAATACATAAAACCCACATAAAACCTTTACATTCTCTCCTTTTAATATTCCTAACAGTCTTAGGATCATCATTTAGTAATTTATCAAAATAACAAGGTTTTCTTCTTCTTTTTCCCTAAATTAGGGTTTCCATATACATCACTCTCCATTCATAGACATAAACCCTAATTTAGCCATCTTTATATTCAAAACGAAAGAAAACTTCATATTATAAATTAATAGATTAATAATCCTCATTTTCACCTATTAAGTTACAAAGAATCACCCTTTATATGCAATTAGGGTTCCCAATTACTTTTCAACACACTTTTATAACAAAACAGGGCACTTTTGCAAAACAAAATAGATCTAGGTTCTTAAATCATTTTTATCATGTTCCTTGCATTTTTCTACCCAACTTTCATATATAAAGTTTCTTTATTCGATAATCCTAGTGTTTTCTATTAATATTTGCAAGGAAAAGCTATTTTTCTGTAATTTCGATCAGAGAAGAGATTTACTAAAATTTCACGGCCGTTGGATGGATGCGCCTATGGTCTGCGCCTGGATCCAACACGCATCATTGATTGGCTCCACTTCTGGTTTGTGCGCCCCGCTACTTCGTTGTTGATCGTCGGATTTCAATCGAACGTCTCGCGCTCACGGGTTCCACTAAAACAGATGTGCGCCCTGCCTCTTTCGGCTGATCCGTTGGATCGTGCTTTGGCTCACGATAGTCCCAAGATCTAGGGTCGTTGCTCATCACCTTCATCTTCTTTTCTTCTTCGAACCACGTGGCGGCACTGCGGCAGAAGCTCATCAGAGCAGGGGTAATCGAGTGCAAGAGGGAGTCTGGGAGCTAAAGGAGTGGACATGCGAGATCGTGAGGGTGCTAGGAGTCAGGACGAACCCTCTTTATAGGGAGTGGAGGCCTCTCTAGGGTTCCCCCAACCCTACCGCTGTCTCAGAACGCAGCCCAATTGGGCGTTTCATGTAGACTTCTCATAAGACCCAAAAACTAGGGTTGGGTGAGTTCGTCTCCCTCTCCCGATCTCATTGGGAAGGTTTCCAAGTCCGCGCATCCTTCAGGTTGAGAGGAAACGACGAGGGAAAATCCCCTGAGATCGTGCTACAGTCCATGTCCCTTTGGGACTCTGGACGATGTGTCGGATCAGTTGGATCAAGATCCAACGGCCCCAAACATCCACGCTCAAACAGAAAAAGGAAAGAATTCCAATAATTCGAACTATTTCCTCAAAATAAAGGTTAACTTTAAAAATTGATAACTCCCAATCCTTAACTCTGTTTTTTTTTCAAATTTCTAGGAAAGCTCGTTCATGCTTTTATCTTTCCTTGTGCAAAAATTGGAGTCATTATCCAAAGGAAACGAGCCCTTTTCTTTAGTTTCAAGTTATCCCTTATTTAATTGTATTTTCCACATATTCTTTATTTCCTTTGCCATTATCTAATTATCCTGAGTTCCTTAAACCCCAAGGAACCTTTATAACTCGAAAACTAATTTTGGGAAAATATCTTTTAGCCTTTTAATCATCCTTTATTCCTTTTCTTATATATTCCATTTTCCCATTGTAATTCTTTATTAAATGGAACTCCTTTTTCATTTCTTTTTATTTTTCTTTCATTGGGACTCCTTGGATCCCAAGAAACACTAATAATTCGAAATTCCTTTTTAAGGAATACTCATTATCCTTCTAGATGCATCTTTATGCATTATTTCACATTATCTTGTTTATTTCTCATTTAAAATATCTCTTTTTGAGGATTTCTCTTTATTTCTTTTTTATTTTCCTCATTGGCATTCCTTTTAATATTAGCAACCTCATGGATACGAAATTTCACCAAGAAATATCATTTATGCCTCTTTTCACTTATTTTCCACATTTTCTCATTATTTTCAATTTATTTCTTAATAAGGAAATACTTAATTAATCTTTTCTTTTCTTGTTGCTTTCTTTTTGCAACCTTGGACTCCTTGGTACCCAAGGAACCCAAGAGGCACGAAATCCTCTTTGGATTTGCCTTCTAGAGGTTTCTACATATTTCTTTTCTTAAAAATTCAATTATCCATTTACTAATTGAACTTCCTTGTTATTTGGGCCCAATGGCCAATAAAGCCCACAACACAAACATCAAGTCTATTGTAAACAAAATCCATGTATTCAAAACAAATTATACCATTCTTTGTTCAATTATCTTTAATATGAGAAATTACATTTCTCACCAGAAATTGGGGTTGTAACAATCCCAGTCTCTCTAGATGTTCCACATGCCCAAACAAATTTATCACATTAGACTCTACTGGGTCTACCTTTGACATTTTGCACTCAAACAGTGATTTAAAGACGTTATACCATCTTAAGAATGTCCATGTTTTCATGTTGTTTATTCAAATCATAGTTCATACAACTTAGTATAAGGTGTTTAATGTCTAAGGCACCATTGGCATGCTTCCAATAAGCATCCACCTCAACTCTAGGCACATCAGGAACGGGTTCCTCTAGCACTGGTGTATCCAGGACATAAAGCTTATGTTCATCTTTGAGAATCCTTCTCAAAGTCCATGACCAGTCATGAAAGTTTTTCCCATTTAGTTTGTATTTCTTAAGAACTAATCACAACGATGAGTTATTTACCATTTTTTCTACAAAAGAAATTTGTAACTTTAGTCAACACTTTCAATTTGATTTGATTTGATAAGTTTGATGATATTTATTAGGCCTTTCATTAATTATTGCTCCCACTATTTTTTTTCAAATTGATAGCCCACACTGCCAATTCATAAGATTACAAAGAACAACCTTCTAGTGAGCCAAGATTCATATTTTATCAAATCATGAGTTAGCTTTGGTTGAACCCCCACAACTTGATTATTTAAGTAGGCAACTTTTGCCAATCGCATCTTAATGCAACTCTTAGATAGATGGTGTGTAAAACTCCTTGTCACTAACCATCTCTATGCTAATAGGTACCTAATCTCATTAAGATCACGTAGTTAAGCCTAACCCAAAAGTCAACATGATAGAATATGTACCGTGCTTTGGCATATCTACATACCTATCATCACACTTCCACGAGATAGACAACGCAACACGCTTTGGCATAACCTACACTTGATCGATCAAGCTTTTCATGTGTGTAACTTATGGAAACCATCTTAGACTTAATATTTATTGAGGGATTTTATATAAATACGTATACATATCCAGTCATCACATACTTATAATATGTATCATATACATGCTATAACCATAAACGAAAAACATGCAATCTAAAATATATGAGAGATAGTTATGAACAATCTAATACAACTTTTTTCTAATAAACCAGTACTCCATTGGGCAAGGTGGTTGTGGAAAAGCAAATTACCAAGGATAGTGATTTTACATTGCTAGAAAGTTATGCACGACAAATTGGTTACTGAGGATTACCTACAAACAAAATGCATTTTGCTGGCTTCCAGGTGTGGATTATGCAAGACGAAGACGGAGACCTTCAACCACATTATGTGGGAATGCTCCTTTAGCAATGAAGTATGGAACAGAGCAAAATTCTAGTTTGCTTCACTTCTAAAAAATATGGATGACTTTATCTCCAGTAAAATAGAAAAGGAAAAAAGACTCACATGCCTGATCTTTTATTATATCTGGTATTTGAGAAATAAAGTTATCTTTGATGAAATTAAGCCTAGTGTTTATGAGGCATGGCACCTCATATCACAGGATTATCATAGTTTATATGTATAGATAGGCTCATTTGATTGTAACGCCACACTTGTACAGTTACCCACTTGATTTTGAATAGTAAAGGCAGGAAGCACGCTTAACGATAAAAAAATCTAATACAATTCCTTAGAGCCACAAGGAATCAATACCACCTAAGGTCCACATCATACATACAACCTTTTCTTGTAGAAATCTATGCTAGAGCTAGTCTAGGTTGATCAGTTCAACTATTGAGCCAATCGGTTGGCCTTTTGGTTAGTCAGTTGATCTCTTGAATTAGTCACCTAGTCTCTGGTTCAGGTGATGATTGGACTCCTCTAGCCAATCAGATGGGCCACCAGTTGATCGGTTCCTCCTATCATTTGACCTCCTCGATCATCCAGTTGATTGCCTCATCCTCTGAGCCAGTCGATTTGTCTAGTTCAGAATGCCTTCTCACAATGAAACACAAATAAAACATATCCAATTCCA
Organism: Alisma plantago-aquatica; assembly: GCA_963693085.1. NCBI lineage: Eukaryota > Viridiplantae > Streptophyta > Magnoliopsida > Alismatales > Alismataceae > Alisma > Alisma plantago-aquatica. The sequence continues at coordinate 217,208,287 of OY856412.1, forward strand.
TATTAAATTGAGAAAGGGGAAAATGTTGAGTTACATTCAAGGGGAATATAGGAAGAGGAGCATTAATTTACATTTGGAAAGGAGGGGATAGGTTTGATATACAAACCGAGTAACCATTGGAAATAAACCAAACAACCATACACACAATCCACAAGGTTTTGGCCATAGGCATGCTTACATCCACCATTAAAACACTTTTAGGGCAACATTTATTGATTTCATATATATAATTATATTTCTATTTGTGGGATCATATGTGGTATTTAATTAGATTTGCACGTTAATCATTTCAATATTCATATTGTTTGTAATAAAATAATTCTAATCGTATAAATTTAAATCTAGATACACTGTAAATTTATGTGGCTCTGATACTAATTTTGGGAAATCAAGACAACAGAAAATGCAATGGGAACAAAAATTTTGATGCCTCATGCACTGAATCATTGTCATTTTTCACAAGCTATTTTACTATATATTTTGTGCACTTATTCTCATTTCAATATTGTTTGTGCATGATTTATCATTATTGGTTTGTGGCACTTAATTGCATCGAATATTCATTATTTTTACTATTCCATATTGATTTGTCATTATTTGTGGAACTTATGTTCTTTCTTGTTAAATTTTAGGAAAAATGACAAGAATTGAGTTAGCTCAGTACTACCGATAGGTATGTTGGTGGTACCAACAATGCAAGAAAAGGAATAGGGATGAATCAAAGAAACTCAGTGGTACCAAAAGAAAAATCGTTCCTACCGACATTTCAACATGAGAGCTCTAAAAATGTCTCTGTACTACCGACACCCAAGTTGGTGGTACCGACTTGAACTAAAAATTCAATAGGCATCTATGTCGATGGTACTGACAGTTCACAAAGGATCATAAAGCTGAGAAGGTCTCGGTACTATCGAAACCATATCGGTGGTACTGACTTGTCACGATTAGGCCTAATTAAAAATTGTAGTTAATCTGACAATCACGACTTAATGATGCCCTAAGTCACTTCTATGACTATGGAGGAGTGTGGCTAGACCTAGGTATCACGTTCTATTCCGTTGCATGACAAAGGAGAGCCATGAGAAGAGAAAGGAGAGGAAAAAGCAACAATTTGGGTGGTCTGAGCACTTCTGGTGGGTAGATTTGCAACCAAAAGATAACAAATCACCGCGTTCGTCAGAGGGATTCAACCGGATCGTCTTCTTTTGGGGTTTTCATTGGTTCTTTGATGTTTTCCTCCTCTCTTTCTTTTCCATCTATTTGTAGAGCAACTGAAATCATGTAGGGATAATCCCCTTATTCCTTAGGAACCGTGAGTAGCCCAGTTTTGTACTGTCATTGGTATTAATGAGTTAATATTTATGTTTTCCTAATTTCTGGATATATCTCTATGATTGCTTCACAAATTATATGTGTCTAATCATTATAGGTAATTTATTGGACCATTAATTTCTTTGAGAGAGGGATTAAGGGTTGGATAGATTGTAGAGTTATATAGCTTATACCGTGCTTCGAGAGAAGGCTTACGAATGCAAAGAGGATAACCCAGATGTATCATTAAAGCACCTAATTAATAACTAAATTGCTACGAGAGTGGGATTTGTATTAGAATAAGTAGTGAATTACGTTGTGAGAACTAATAATTCTTGATATAGGTCTCTTGGTCCAGGGTTAGTTGAACTAAACATTGATAATTAATGTTAAAAGAAGCATAAACCATGGTGAAACTATATTCCTAAGGAATCCATTCCACCTATGATCACAACCTCAGTAACTTAGTTTTAATTCTTGTAAGTAGTTAGTTAATCAACAAATTGCCTTTTTCATAGGCCTAGCTAATCAATTCATAGTTAGTAGTAGTTCCTGGGTTCACGTTTCCCTATGTTTTATGTTCGGGCCTCTTTTAGCATATATTACTTTGATAAGTACACTTGTGTTTAAAACGTGTAGTAAACGCATCAAGTTTTTGGCTTCATTTCCAGGGAAATGATAAATCTAGCACTACAAGTGATGTGAGTGGACACTCTAGGCCACAATTTTAATTTATATCTCATAATTTTTAAAGCTAAAAATTCAAATATTCATTTAAATCCTAGTATTGATTTCTCATAGTGATTTTACTATTTTTCAGGTACTAGTACATGGTTTAGACAAGGACCACCGACTATGGAGAAACAACTCCTACCATTTTCATTGTAGAGGAACTTGGACACAGAGCATAGGAGTACGGTAGCTCTGTTAGAGGACTGATTCAAACCAAACCACCTGAAACTCCACCACCATAAGAGACTCAACCAGAACAACCAGAAATGAGTGACGGTAATGTGGAAGGTGAAGAGAAGACTGTCTGGCAGAAGAAAAGACATTTTCTACTACACCTTAGTTGGGGCCAATAACGAGGCATGCCATTAATGTGCACAATTACAAGATAGACCCATGGCTGGTAGCATTGGTTGAATCACAAGCATTCCATGGTCAGTATAGAGGACCCAATGATGCACATCAATAAATTTGTAGACAGTTATGACATGGTGAAGATTGACATGATTCCAGATATAGTGATATATTTGAAGTTGTTTCCTTCTTCATTGGTAGATAATGAAAAATTGTGGAATCTTTGCCTTCCTCTAGTGTCAATAGAAACATGGGATTAAATGATTAATGTATTCTTTGAGTGCTATTTTCCACCCAGAAGACAAATGAGCTAGTTGGAAAAATCTATAATTTCAAGCAGAAGTAGAAGAGTCATATTCGTAGGCATGGGAGCAATTCGAGATAATGTTGAGGAAGGTCCCTCGCCATGGGATTGATTTGTACAACCAAGCAAAGACCTTCTACGAAGGGCTGCACAAAGGAGAAAGAACCTCATTGGATAGCGTAGGGTCAAGATTTTTTCTCAACAATAAAGTGACCAGTTCCCATGAAATATTGAAGAACATGGCTACAAATCATTCATGTGGGGAGGAAAGTGAAGGTCCAACATCAATTAAAAGCATCAGGGAGTCTAAAGTCATCACGACATTGACTGAGAAGTTAAAAAAACTGCAAGGAAGTTAGATCAAAAAGCTAGAAATTCATCTGAAGGAAAAGAAGAAGAATGCATGTATATACGGAAGCAGAACTATAAGGGAGGCAATGACTACTCGTGGAGCAAGGATCCTAAATTTTCTTGGAAGGATCCCAACAACTTTCAATAGGACCCATATCAAGCACAACAGGCCAAGCCACAACAAGGCGGTGCACAATAGTAGTATCAGCAAGATAGGAGCCCCAGTAAGATAGATCGCACAGAAGACATACTAGGCAAGCTTGTTAGTCAAAATTGAGGCAATCATTGGCCAAACATAGAGAGAATTGTAGAACCAAGGAGCATAGATCCACAACATAGAGAACTAGATCTCTTAGATAGCCGCATAAGTGGTTTCCTTGAAGAAATTAGGCCAACATGGATTCTCAAGAAATATTGATATACATCCAAAAACCAGTAGGTGAATCTAGTGTTTATCTATAGTCATAAGAAATTTTTAGATGAAAAAAAGACCATTCTAGAGACAAACAATAATGCAGGTGACATAGGACCAGTGTTGACTACTGATCCACTTCATCCAGACACCACAAGACATGAGAAAGAAGTTGAAGAAGAGGATGAAGAGAAAGTGGATACTAGAAAGAGAGCATATGCTCCACCTCATCAAAGGAAGTTGGTGACTCCAGTGCCATTCCCAAACATCTTGAAAACAAAGAAGGTTGACCAGCAATTTCAGAAATTTCTAGACACACTCAAAAAACTTCATGTCAACATCCCTCTTATTGATTCCATAGAGAAGATCTTGTCCTACGGAAAATTTCTAAGGACATCATCAACAAGAAGAGGAGGATAGATGATTCTTATGTAGCGGTATTGAAAGAGGATGTCCCCAATTCATTTTGGAGGGTTCAACAGTCATATTTCTATGAATCTCAACCTCGACCTCTCCACCTCCAACCCTTTGAGGACCTCCTCAAAGTTGGATCTCAAGCATTTCAAGAGAGAACACCTCTTCAGCAAGCACCATGTGAAGGTGTATGCTTATTGTATAGTCAAGGACCAGTGGTGAGAAAGGGAACTCCTTGACCCCATTATCAGCTGCTAGAGATGAGGCACATGAGGTGGCCAGAAGAGGACACAATGGAGGAAGAGGAAAAAGAAGACAATGTTGAGCAGGAACATGATGCAGAAGAAGAAGAAGAAGAGGCAACCGTGACATTCACACAGTGGTGGGTCATATACAAGTCTTCCAGAAGACATGGCACTTCCATCTCCACTACTCCACCACCTGCCCAGCATGACGACCCATACTCCATGGAAGGTATGTAAGGGATGTTGTAGGAAATACAACAGAGGTGGTAACAACAAACAACAACATTGGCGGAATCCAAGATGTTCAATGACGACTGTATCATAACCAGCGTGTCTTTTTTTAGAATGAGTGCCTTCTTATAGACAACCAAGGGAACATGCATATTTTCCTATAGCGGATGGAGAACTATCAGTAGCCATTCTTCGATGACTACTGGAGCCAAGGATATTTTTCCAACTACCCACAGCTTCCAAAGATGCCACAGCAACCCCCAACATTCCAGGGCTCCTTCTACCCACACGATCCAAACATGCCACCACCACCACCACCATTCTGATCTGGTACCATTGTTCCACCTCTTTGATTGGATTTTGACTATGAGGACATAGTCAAGTTCAAACTTAGGGGGGTGTTGGAACAGGTCTATCTTTTATTTTCTTTTTAGTTTTTATCATTCTAAGTTGTAGGATCCATATCTATCAAGTGTAATCGTGGAGCACTATAATCATGGTTTTTGTCTTTGTCATCATAGACTGTCTTCTTCCATGTCTTTGCAATGAAATTGAAAATTTGAAAAAAATTGGCATAGTTGCAAATTCTTTTGGAAGAATCACCCAGAGCAAGTGTATCGATTAGTTGGCTTAAGGACATTTGATATGAATGGAAGTATTAATTAACCATGAAGGATGACGATGGGGTTTGAGAATGAACTGGTCAAACAATTAATGGGATCTTAAATGAAAGTTTTAGAAAGAAATCATAGGGTTACCCTATACACAGGTCAATAGTAGAGGGGCATATCATAGTTTAAGAAAGGCATTGTCTCTTAATCTTGAGATTCCATCTGCTTTTCATTCATTTAATCCACCACCTTAAGATGATCAAGTAACCAAAATTGTTTCCTCTTGATTGCATTGCATAGCATGATAGGTGATATGATATTTAGTTTGTTTATAGTGCATTAGTTACAAAATGAAAAGCAAAAAACTATATCTTTTGTGCATATCATTTAGTTGCATAACAAACCCATGAAGATTGCCTATCTTTTGTATCATTCATTCTTATATCATGTACCCATGTTGTTTTCTTCTGAAAATAAAATGTAGGGATACGCACCCATTCCCCTCAAAATCAAAATAAAAAAATGAATAAGCTGTTATAGGGCATGTTTGGTTTCCTGGATTTTGTCATATTGGATTGTATTTTGGCATCTATTTGCAGAAAGTTTATGTTTGGTTTGTAGGATTCCAAAAACGAGGCTAATCCTGGGATTTCTGGACATAATAGGAATCCTGCATTTTGGTTTCCATAAAAATTATCCCAGACGCCAAAATCTAGCCGTGCCTGGTTCATGGACCCCAAAAAATTAAATCATGTATTTTACAAATCCGAGAGACCAAACATAAAATTTGTGAATGCGGGATTTTGACAATGTAGTATTTCACAAATGCAGGATGGCATAAATGCAAAATTCTTAAAAATCCAGCAAACCAAATGTGGCCATAGTGAAGCCCAAGCATAATATTCATTCACGATAAAACAGTGGACCAATGAAAAAAAGAAAAAAAAGTATTATTATGAAATAAAGAGGGAGAAAGGATGCCATGAGCTCAATTCTGAATCTTTCTTCAAAAAGAGATGAAAATAGCTACATGATGTATTCTTTTATTTCACTCTCATCCATCTGATGAGATTTTCAGTGCATGCATCATTCTGCCCAAAATAGTAGGCATTAGGATTCATGCATCTCTTACTTCCTTCACTTTGTAGGTTCATCATGTTTATTTTTGCATAAATGATTCAAAGTTACTTATGATTCTTCATAAGCCACCTATTTCATTCCACCCATTTCTCTTATCAGTAGGCTATATATGATTGAGCTCCTCATTCATTCTTAAAAGGAGAACTACTTCCAATCAGTTGGTAGTTAGGAAAAGAGTAATGTAGATAGGGAATCACATGATGCACCAAGTGAATATATGATTGACTATGATATTAACTTCTCTATCCATAGTGTTTCATTGATCTAAGGGTGGACATATTTAATGAATATTTTTGGTCTCTTAAGAGTATATAATCGTTCAGTGGTGAGTAAGGTCTGATTGGGGATGCCACGTGGAAGTAGTTGAGAAATGAAGTTCATATTCTTTGTCCTTTTACTGACTTGTCTCAAATAGATCCTAGGGTGTGTTGCTCGAGGATGAGTAATGTTTAAGATTAGGGGATTTTGATGCACCGAATAATTGTCATTTCTCACAGGCTATTTTACTATGTATTTTGTGCACTTATTACTCATTTTGATAATATTTGTGCATGATTTATCATTATTGGCATGTGACACTTAATTGCATCAAATATTTGTTATTTTTAATATTATGATTGATTTATGATTATTTGTTGAGCTTATCTTCTTTCTTGTTAAATTTCAGAAAAATTGATAAGAATTGAATCAGTTAGGCACTACCCACAGGTCTGTTGGTGGTACCAGTAATGGAAGAAAAGGAATAGGGATGAATCAAAGAAACTTAGTGGTACCTACAGAAGAATTTATACTACCAGGTGGTACCTACATAAGAATCGGTACTACCGACATTTCAAAAGGAGATCTCTAAAAATGTCTCAGTGCTACCGACACCCAAGTTGTTGGTACCGACTTGAACTAGAAATCCAATATGATATGTCAGGAAAAATCGTGGTCCTATTGACATATATGTCGGTGGTATTGATAGTTCACAAAGGATCACAAAGATGAGAAGTCCTTAGTACTACTGACACCCTATCGATGTTGCAATCAGGCCAAATTAAAGATCATAGTTAATCCAAAGGTCACGAATTAATGACGCCCTAAGTCACTTCTAAGACTAGGGAGGAGGACGCCTAGACCTAGGTATCGTGTTCTATTGCATTGCAGGACAAAGGAGAGACATGAGAAGAGAAAGGAGACGAGAAAGCTGTGTTTGAGATGGTTCAAGCACTTCTGTGTGCAGATTTACAGTTGAAGACAGAAAATCATAGCGTTCTTCAGAGGGAGTCAACCTAATCATCTTCTCAAGGGGTTTTCCTTACTTCTTTGATGTTTTCCTCATCTCTTTATTCTCCATCAATGTGTAGAGAATCTGAGATCATGCGGGGCTAATCCCCCCATTCCTTAGGAACTGGGAGTAGCCCGATTTTGTATTGTAATTGACATTTATGAGTTAATGTTTATGTTTTCCTAACTTATGGACATATCTTTATGATTGCTTCATGAATTATTTGTGTCTGATCATTGTAGATAATTTATTAAACCGTTAATTTCTTTAGAGAGGGAGTTACATAGCTTAGACTGTGCTTCAAGAGAAGGCTTATGGTTATGAAAAGGATAACCCATAGGTATCATTAAAGCATCAAACTAATAACTAAATCATTATGAGAGTGGGATTTGTATTAGAATAGGTAGTGAAGTATGCTAGGAGTGTGGGTAATTCTTGCTGCAGGTCTCTTGGTCTAGGGTTAGGTGAACTGAACATTGATAATTAATGTTAAAAGCAACATAAACCACGGTGAAACTGTATCCTAACGAATCTATTACATCTGTAATCACAACCTTAGAAACTTAGTTTTAATTCTTACAATAGTCATTTAATCAAAAAATCACCTTTTTCATGGGTCTAGTTGATCAAGTCATAGTTAGTAGTAGTTTCTGGGTTCACATATTCCCATGTTTGATATTCGGGCCTCTTTTAGCCTATATTACTTTGATACATGCACTTGCATTTAAGACGTGTAGTAAACATGCATCATGTTTTTGCCCAATTCCTAAACCAGAAAGATCGTTTCAACAACAATGTATCTAGGAAAGAGGGTTGCAAGAGATATACTTGGTTCTAGAGCAAGTCCAGTGACTTATTCTTACAGTAGTGTGCTTCTTCTTCGAGCATCACTCGAGCAGTCATCAGTAATGTCCTCTTGATGCAACACCATGGACGGTGGTTGACGGCATCCTCCTAGAAGGTTGTAAAGGCCTCCTATTCTCTACGTAGTCCATGCGGACCACAGGGAACTCCATGTTGTGCTATTAGAGCCAATGGAAAGAAGTTTCCCCTTCAAACGTCAACCTACTAGCTAGGGTTGATTCTCTCTCCCATATTATCTCTCCCTTGTTGTCCCTCCCTTTAATGGGTAAGGACTTGCTCTGGCTCTCTTGGTTACCACAACCAGAGAAGACAACAATTCTCAAAGCTTATTGTTGTGTCTCTGAAACCCTAGAGTGCCCCCCCCCAATATAGGATGGTCAGGTTTAGGGTTTCCATTTCATGTGGGAGTCGAAGAGACAAAATTTCATAAATTTTCTAGAAGTTACAAATGGTGAACTGATCGGTTCATTGTTGAACCAATCGATTCATAGGTGAACTGGTCCATTCAACCCTTGAACCGGTCACTTCACTGGCTTTCCTATTTTCAATCCATTGGCATTCATTGTTCGATTAATGAAAAACATGATGTGAGCACCAATCCTTGATTCAATTGTATTGGTCATTGAATCGGATGACCCAGATGATGAATCAGTCATTTCACATTTGAAATGGTCGTTTCATTTAATGAAAGTTTGTTTCATTTCATCAAATGATCGTTTCACTTATGAAATGGTCATTTATTTGTGAAATGGACGTTTCATTCTCCAGCTCCATCAATATACAACCAATGTTGTTCAAATTGAATACCTAAACACTTTAGTAATCAAGTTAAACCTTACTCATGAGTAAGTCCTTTTCCATGTGCATCCTATGTGTGTGAGCCTATACGTCCCAAATTACATTAGCAATGAATGTCCATAACAAACTTATGACATCACAAGAAATAAGTGATATCTAGCAACAAATCATTGCTAGCCATGTAGTTGGAAAGTTGGATAACAACTTCGAGCTACAATTCGTGTTTAGTGTTACAATGATAGTATAGTTCCTTTGTCTCTAATATATGGATTGAACTCAAGGAATGGAATCGTCATCCTCTCAACATTCAATCCATGTTCCTTGAACTGGAGCAGACTGTCTGAGATGCATATGAGCTCACGAATCAAATATTGAGTCACATGAGTATGGCCATATGTCTCTTAGTCTCGCTTATAAAATTTCTTGGATATCAATCTCCTATAGAAGGGACAAATCTCATCCACATCACTCACACTCAATCACCATGCGTCACAACATACTTGAACACCACCTTTATAGTAACCCTTATTCAAGGTCACATTGGATGGCATCAAAATACAATGAACTACATGTGATGATTGTCGTGACTTAGGTCTAAGAACCACAATCACCACTATCACTATGAGAGTTGATTCTGACTACCATTCCATGGTCTCCATGTATCACTTTTAAGGTGGGCCTATCTGACACACTACTGTCTAACATGTACCTATGTGTTTGGTTTGATATCATATATCATGACTAATGAGTTTATGTCATTAACCAACACACAGTCTTATGTATTACTGTTGTCTATTTAACTTCCACAGTAATAACCGACTAGGGACATAATAAGAAGTTATTTACTCTTATCATACATATGATCTCATTTTTCTAGTCCTCGACTTGAAAAAAAAATCATCGAGAAACATCATTCTTTAGACATTTACTATGTTTGTTTCATCATCTGATGACTAAAACAAACATAACGGACAAAATTACCTTTATCATTATCAAATCAAGTATTAACTGCCTCATTGCAATCATCGTATGATTGACTCTTTGGGAATGCATACCAAAATTCAGTGCTTATTCATATTTATTGATGACTTGAGTACATATGGATATGTGTATCTTGTGAATCACAAATCAAAATCTTTGAGAAAGTTGAAGAAATTCATGAATGTAGTACAAAACCAACTTGGAAAGAATGATAAAGCACTTCTATCTAACCGTAGTGGAGAATATCTAAACCAATAGTTTTAGTCTCTTTTGAGAGACCATGGTATGATATCTGACTACAGTATGGAACACCACAACATTATGGTGTCTCAGAAAGAAAGAATCACACCTTCATGGTGTGATCAATGATGATTTTAGCCAATCTGTTAACTTTTTATGGGTATATTCTCTTGAAACCTCAGTGATTACATTTATTTGGGAACCTTCCAAATCCATGTAAAAGACATCATATGATATATGGGTTGCGAAGTGTTAGAATATGTCTTTTTATAGAATCTTGGGGATGTGAATCTTATGTCAAGAAATAGTTCTATGAAATCTTGGACCCAAATTGGATAGATATTTCTTTGTTGGAAATCCTAAGGAAACTAAGGGTTATTAATTTTGTATTCCATCTGACAACAAAGTGTTTATTTCTAGAACACTTGTATTCCTTGAAAAGGAGTTCATTTTTAAAGGAACCAGTGGGAGGAAAATATATCTTAAAGATGTTTAAGGACAAAAAAATGACATTGAACCTATGAAGGTATATGGGTAACAAAAAGAGTCAAAAGCCATTTTGAAATCTCAAACTCCTCCTGTAGCACAATAACATGGAATGTATAATAGGACACACTTAGGTCCAAAGATATATTTGGATTTATCATAAATCAATTAGATGATTATTCAGTCATGAATGATGATGATACAACTACTTACAATTAGGCTATTGATGGACCATATTTTAGTAAATGTCTTAATGCCATGAGATATGAGATGGACAACATGTATGACAATAAAGTATTAAGTGTATTCACCTAAAGGGGTGTCATGCATGATATTTCATAGGAAAATTCACTAGGGTGAAATACCTACAGTTTATATTAACCAATGTACAATAATCACCACCCACAAATGGACAAATCTTATCCCAGTATAATTCTTGGTCAAACCCAAAAGACAACATTTTTAAGAACAGGTCTGGCTAAAGTAACTAGGCAAGAAATAGTATTTAGCACAAAAGTTTGGTTGGTTTATTATACTAAGTGAAAAAAAAATTTCTAGATTAGAGGCTAATTATAAAATGATGGAAACACTAGGGTGGAACTGGGTTTCACCACTTCTACCTATCATTCACTCTCTCACTACAACATATTAAGAACATAAACATATATGTTATGGTTGGGAAAATCCCCCTTTTGGTGTCAGAATTAAACCTGGACAGATATCAGTCTAAGATTATTGTCACATTACCTATAGATCATACATTTATCACCTCAAAAAATACCTATTTGATGTTATCATCAATGGTTTAACAAGAAACAATCAATATCTTAGATCTTGGGTTCAAAATCTCTACATCCAAGATCATGAGAAACATGTAAACATGTTGATTAGACAAGAATATAAGCAGAAAATGATTGATTCTAAACAAATAACAATTTGTACAGTAGTAGATGCAGTAAAGAGAGAAAAATAGGATAGTTGGGCAATGTCCCCACCCTATCAAGATGAATACTCGCTCATGATAGAAATAGTAAGAACAATAACATAAAGAGGGAAAAAATCCATCATCATAGAAGGAAAAGACGTCACAGACGTTGTGCATAGAAGCACTTCTTCAAACTCTGAGAGGAAGGCATCAATAAATGACAAGGACACCCCTAGACATTCATCAGGGATGAGATGGAAGAGTCCTTCTTTCTTCCTTATGAACTGTATGTATCATTGTGTAGAGAAGTAGTAGGTGGATGATAGTAGAGGTTGTCAGCTGATGGAAGGAGGCATCATGGGACAAGCCTCTCTAATGGTCTAAACCTTGGAACCTTGGTGGTAGTGAAGATGGAAGGATTCATGGTTGACGTTTTCCAACCAATGTAAATGGTCAAAGGTGTCTTGAGGTCAAAGGTGTGGAGTGAAAGTGGCAGCCTTGTAGCATCAATAGAAAATTGTAGTTGTTCTAGTGATATCTCTACTACTCTTAGACATCAGGAGGACCCCAATTTTGATTTTGATTTTGATTTTGGTCTCGGTTGAGTTGGTGAGCATTTGCTTCTCCTTTTGGGTTTTCATACTGGAATCATGTATGCTTTCTCAGCCTATTGGGGTTCTAATACCCTTGTCCTGGAATGGAGTTGACAAATATTCACTTCTTCAATGACTGGGTAGTTTTTAAATTGAGGTTGGTGCATGTTCAAGATGACCCGATATAGGTGATTGCATTGTAGACTAGTGTGGCCTTCTACACTGCATACTTGGAAGATTTATGGGGATAACCCAACTTGAAAATAGGATTGACCTTTCTATCCATTCCTCAAGAGAAAAATTCAAGGTTGTCTTGTTTGAGGTAAGCATCTTTAGAAGTTCAAAAATTGCCTTCATATTGGATCTATCTTCTACCATGGCCACCTCGAGAATGCCTCCCTTGCAGGATGAGCCCCAATTAGCTTGCTTCTCAACTCCCCTACTTATAACATTCCATGCATCATCAAATCTTTTCCGCATGAAGTTTCCAATGGAAGTAACATCAAGAAATTGTTTTGCATCATCATCGGATCCCCTATACAATTTCTCAATAAGTTCGGATGAAGGGGTGTCATGGTGGAGACATTTCCAAAAAGCTTCTTGAATCATTCCCATGCTCCAAATAAAGTTCTTGTAGGGAGTTGCTTAAACTGTGGTAATCTCCCCTCAGATTTGATAAGTGGGTGAGCGTGGAAAGAACTACTCTGTGAACTTGATTTGGAGTCCCATTCAATTTCTAATACTATGATTGTCTAAGGAATTGTGCTAAACCCTAGCCTTGTCGGTGAGCAATTAGTACAAGACTCATAGATTTATTTCTTCTTTAGAGACACTGACCGATTAGTGGCATTCCTTGTTTGGTGTTTGATGGTTGGTTGGTTGTGTGTGGCCCGACAAGGACCTTGCCAGTTCGTCAAGCCGATGGGATCTTGGCTTTTGACAAAGCTGTTGGATGGTAGGTCGATGGGATTTTTGGCCAGGTTCTATGGGACGATGGACTTCTGGTGCTTGACAAGTTTTTTTGGTTGACAAAGTTCTACTTGAACGTGTTTGATAAAGTTTTTGTGTATTTATATGTGCTTGACCGACAGCGATGCATTGACCGATGAGTTTTCATAGCCATAGCCAATGGGTCTTCTAACTGGCGGGAAGCTAGTCTTTAGCCCACCTTTAAATACTCTCTTTCCTATGCTCCTTTCGTTCATTTGGTGGAGTGTCAGTTGCATTTGAAGGATCTATATGAGAATCATTGGGTGACTGATGAAGGACCTTTGGACCTCGTTCAGCTATTGTTCATGGATACATGTGCTAGATCGAGTTTCCCTTGGTCAGTTCGAAGGATTTTGACTGTGTTCTTATTTTCTTCATGTAAGATCTTCTTTTCTAAAACAGTTTTCTTACTATTTGTCCTTTTCAACTCTTTCTTCATTGTTGAGATTCATTGTATTCCTTGTTGAAAACTCATGCATGTTGATGAAGAACCTTCTTTTCTTCTTTTCTTGCCTTAGATACACTTCAGTTCTTGGAGTTTTGATGGACCAAGATAGGTGTTTTGTTGCTGATTTTGAATTTTTCCCTTTCAGAAATATGGTTTCTTCTTTACCAAGGTGAGTGATATAATCTTAAAAGTATTTCTTGCTAGCTTTCTAGATGCATGATTTTAATCTCACTCTAGAAATTCATGAAATGATAAAAGATGATATTTTAAGCACTATTTTATTGAGAAAGATGATAATATGAGTTCTTAAGTTTTGTTTAGATCGGTAAACATTTTTTGATGTAAAGTGAACATTCTTTTGAATATGCAAGGTTTGAAATTATAAATATAAGTGTAATGACTCCTAAAAATATCATATATGTATCCAAATAGCAAGTATTCGACCCATGTACCATTCCTTACTATATGTAGTTATCTTATGCAAAATTTGGGATCTTCAAATACTATTATGGTTTTGTAATGATGGTTTGAAAAAATCATAGTACTGAAGGTAGCTCGTCCATGATAGGTTTTGAGCATATTATTTCCTATTCCTTAGAAATGCCATAACTCTTACATCCATAGGACGTTTATAGTGAAATTCTATATGTTTTACTACTTATGACTCACTAACCACTCTACAAAATTTTAGATGTCAATGATACTCCTACATGAAGTTGTTACTATTTTCGTCACAATGATAATTTGGGCTTTTATATGTCCTAGTTTGTGGCTTGACTCTCTTAACGACCAAGCATGGATACCTCTACCTTAATGGAGTGCTATGGGATTATTTCATACATTTTATACATTCTAAAGTTGCAAACCCCATATTATTTTGTAAGAATATTTGAAGTATTTTTATGTAGCTTGATTGATGCATTCAAAAATATTTAACTAACTTAAGTAATCAAGTGTAACCTTAATCATGTAGTACCCTGAGATCGTAGAACTATCTCAATTTCATAACTTGGTGGATATTAAAAATGAGTCATCCAAAAGGAGCTCAAAGTCATATTTTGTTGAATATATGCGGGTGCATGGGGGTATATCCATGTCATCCAGATTTCAAGTATTAGAGAGTGATTAAGGTTGTGTCTAAATTTTGATGTGATTGAGAGAGACTATGGTCATAACTCAAATTTAAAGGTTTATACCCTGATTTTTGGTGATGTGGCATGTGTTCCCAAGATAGACTAGGTTGTTTTAGTGGTTTGGTAGATGTTCCACCACAGTTGTTACCCATATTGGTTGAGGGAAATAGATATTTAAGATTTGAACATCCTAGATCTTATATGGGGCTGATTGAAACTTCACAGTGGTTAGCTAATAGTTTGAGTGTTATGCCTCAAACTACCTAGGGCTTAATAGGTGTAATCCATCCGTGTAGTATATCTATTAGGATTATTTGGCAGATCACTTTGGATGATAATTATTGATTTGCTTTTCTTGCTAATATAATATATGATTTATAACCTGGAAAGTGTAATTAACTATACCTATAACTTTAAGTATGCTTGATCATATTATATAAGTGGCATAGTCTTTTAACTATGTTATATTATCACCTTTAACTTATATAATTATATCATCTACCTATAACCAAGAAATGTTATTAGAGATTATATCATATTGTTGGAACATGGGTCCCACCACATGGATTTCCACACCCTTTTTAGGTGATTTCCAGTGCGGTCAAACCCGTGGTGGCAAGGAGGCCATGTTTGTAGATCAATAGAGACAGAGAGGTTTGTTGAATTGTGTAGAGTCCTAGGTCGTCCATGTATGCTCAAGTCTGTGAAGGGGGTTTTGTGTATGATGTATATCGACTCAAAATTTTGAGTGTATGCCCTGTGGAACATGTTAATATTTTTATTATCGAGAAAAAACCTTTTATTTACAGGTTGTAGCAGAGTCCATTAATCTTATGCAAAGTTACCTAGTAAGAATATATAAATGTGAAGTTGGACCACCTTGTAAATGTTTCGTATGAAATGTTGAAATTTATTCACTTTTAATATTGTACCTTTTTGGTAATATGGTTAATCAATGTTTGTTTACCATTTTGGTTTTGAGTAATCTCATTTAGCATGGCAGGTTACCATGTGTGGTGGTATTATATCCTTAGGTACACTGAATCTACAAGGACACAAGACTTAGGATGTTGTGTATATTATTACATATCCAACATATCTAACTATGAATTATAGTTTAGCAGATATGTCTAGAGAACGTGAAGAACATGCCGAGAGTAGTCATGCGGCACCTAGAGGTGGTGGTAGGAGACTAGTGCAAGATGGAGGAGTACCCAAGATAGGGCCAAAACATCCTGTTCCACCTTCATTTGATCCTACAACCATAGTCAATCCATCGTTTCAGTCTATTTCATGATAGCTAATGCTGACGATCACGCATTTGTTAGATACGACACTGGCACCTCAATTGAGGGTACATGTCTTACACGTTGAGTCTAGGGGTTCATGGAATACCTCTAAGAGACTGAAGCATGTGGGAGACACTGAGTATGCGAGTACAACAGACTCAAAAGACATAGATATGTGGTTTACGTAGATGGAAAAGTCATTTAAGATCTAGAATATCTCTAAGGAGGACAAGGTGAAGCATGTGATCTACCTTTTTAAGAGTCGTGTTTGCCACTTGTGGGCCATAAAGGTGGAGAAGAGACTAGGTGAGGTGGTTAGTTGGGAATAGTTATGGCGGGAGTTTGTGAGCCACTACTTCCTCAAAATGGATCTAGAGGAGAACATGGCTAAGTTTAAGCACCTACACCAAGGATCATGGTCGAAGATTGACTATGATGTGAAGTGCATTGCATTTTTTAGGTTTTGTCACAAAATGATAGCCATGTATAAGGAGAGAATTAGAAGGTTTGAGAAAGGATTGAATGTTGAGTTAGCACAGATGACATTAGCCTTGGAGTCCCAAGAGAAGTTTTCCACCTTTGTGGCATCTGTGAGAAGTATAGAGAGGACAAATGTAGAGAAATGAAAAGACAATCCAAGAGAGAGGTTGGCCCAACTTCAAGGCCAATCGTATGGCAACTTCAAGAATCCAAGGTTCTCTTCTCCACAACACCAGTAGTCACAGTAGAGGTCAATGTTTTCTGAACCAAGGATGCAGATACAGTCCCAGTGGTTTCCTAGCAAAGGGATAGGTCATAGATTTCCTCTAATTGGGGTGAATAGTGTGGATTCGATGTCTATGAGAGGTACATCTATGTCATTTTATGATATGAGGACCTGCTTCAAGTGTGTCCAAGTTGGACATGTGAGATGGTATTGCCCTATGAAGAACCAAGAGGTTACCCAACAACCAAGGCAAAGCCACTAGGGCTCACAACAATAGTTCAATAGAGATTATAGTAGAGGACGTGGCCAAACCTCACATGAAGAATCTTCAGGACCAACAAGTAGAGGTCAAGGAAGACAACATGCAATTTCTACATTCTATGTTATGAGTCATTCGGAAGGAGTGGTCAACCTACAAGTTGTGACATGTCATATGGAACTTTTTCATTCTGACTTATTTGCATCTATATATGTATTTATTTTGGTTGAACCCGGTACATCACACTCATTTATAATGGGAGATGTGATAGATAGTTGTTACTTTCATGTTTTGATCATGTTTTTTCTAGAAACGTTGTTGGTTGGTTCTACAATGTTGTGGGAAGTGTGTCCATCTTGTATTCTTTCTTTCTTAGGATGTAGCATTTGAGTGAACCTTATACCACTTTATATGCATGGATTTGATGTAATCTTAGTGATGGATACCTTGAAGAAGTATGGAGTTGTTTTGGACTATGATTTCAAGGTCATGACATTTTGTAATGGTGATATCTCTTAGACTTTCCAAGGAGATAGGAAGATTCTTCCTATATGTCTGGTATCCATAGTGATAGATCAAAATTTGATGAGATTAAGGTGTGAAGCTTTCTTGGCACACGAAGTGGATACCAAGGTGAGGAGTCCTAGCATCCAGGATGTATTTGAGGTGCGTGAGTTTGAGGATTTCTTCCACAAGGAGTTTCATAGCGTTCCACCCCCAAGAGAGATTGATTTTAAAAATAATCTAGTTCTTAGTAGGTACCCATAGCATAGGAACCTTATAGGATGGCTCGAGCTGAGATAAAGGAGTTGAATAAGAAGTTGCAAGAGTTGTTAGAGAAAGGCTTCATTTGGCCAAGCACTTCCACTTGGTGTGCTCTGATGTTGTTTTTAAAGAAGAAGGATGCTCTATGAGGCTTTTCATAGACTGTTTATCATCTAGTAAAACTGAATATAGTGGTTGATACTTTGAGAACAAATTCATTTTTATCACCATTTATATATCTAGCACAATTTCACTCCATGGCATATAGCAAGCGGGACATGCTGGTGTCACTTAGACAAATGAATGTATAGTTAGAAGTTTCCTTATTGGTAGGTTTGTTGGAATAGTTATAGGTCAAGCCAATGTTGAGACATATGATTAAGTATGCTCAGAAGGATGCTATTGTGATACAGAATATCATATTAGAGTTTGTCAGTAGGAAGTATGATGGGTTTCATGAGTTTGATGATGGGATAGTGAGCTTCCACAACTGGATGATGGTTCTTGATGTAGGCGGTCTAAGGGATATGGTACTTGAGGAGGCTCATTCCTTAACATACGTGAAGCATCCTGGTAGTACAAAGATGTACCATAATGTTAAGGATTTGTTCTAGTGGTTGGGTTTGAAGTGGGATGTGGTGGATTTTTTTGCCAACTATTTAGTTTGTCAACATGTTAAAGTAGAGAACCAAAAGCCTATAGAGACATTGCAGCCTTTGCAGATCCCACGGTGGAAATGGGATCACATAACCATGGTATTTGTGGTTGGTCTACCTAGGAAATACAAGGACCGTGATCCTATTTGGATGATTTTTTATCAGTTGACCAAGTTTGCTCAGTTTTCATTGGCTAAGACCACCTACACTAGCAAGAAGTTGGTACAGATATATTGTGATGAGATAATTTGTTTACACGGCATACTAGTTACTATAATATTAGACATAGTTCATCAGCTCATGAGTAGGTTTGGGAAACAGTTACATACAACTTCGGGGATGTGGTTGAAGTTTTGTACAGCCTTCCACCTCTAAACAGATGTCTAGTTGGAAAGGACCATTCAGACGTTGAATCTGTTGTGGGCATGTGAGCTTCAATTTCTTAGACGTTGGGTAATTCACATGATCGTAATTGATATTGCCTACCAAAATAGTAATTAGAGTAGTATAGACATGCCACCGTATGAGGCTTTGTATGAAAAGTGGTGTAGGTCACCTATTTGTTGGCATGAGTCAGATGAATATCAGTTGTTGGGTCTTGAGTTGGTTCGGTAGACTATAGAGAAGATTAAGGTGATCAAGGAATTGTTGAAGGTAGCAAAGGATAGAAAAAATTCATATGCATACAATCACAATAGATGATTGGAGTTCTAAGCTAGAAACTATGTACATCTAAAATCTCTCCTTGCAAGGTTGTTCAGAGGTTTGGTGAGAGGGGTAAGTTATCACCAGAGTTTCATAGGACCTTACCCTATCTTAGCTCGAGTGGGAAAAGTGGCTTATAGGTTGGAGTTATCACCAGAGTTTCATAGGTTGCACAATGTTCCATGTTTCCACATGGAAGTGTCACCCAGATACAAAGTAAATGATACAGTCAGTGGAGGAGGATCTATACAAGGATGTTTCATATGTAGAGGGTCTAGTGTTAATCTTAGATAGGTGTGTGCAAGTTGAGGAAGAAGGACATAGCCTTATTAAAGGTATTGTGGCACCATTATGGTGTATAGGAAGCTACATGGGAGTTATAGGATGAGATGTGTAGGATGTAGCCTTCTTTGTTTACCTTGGATTTTGGGGGCAAAATCCTTGTTAGGGATTTATGTTTGTAAGGCCCCTAACATTGCTTAATAGATAAACATAATTAATTGTCTTAATTTAGATGTTTAGTTTTGAAATATTCTTTTCTTTATGAATTAAAATCAATTGATAATATTATGTATGAAATTTGACTCAATTCTGACTGTATTTTCTCAAGTTATGCAATTTACATAACTTGTAGACCTATATGCAATTACCAATTTTGGGGGTCTAAAATAATTTTAACACTTGTTTAAGTTGTTTCATGATGTTCTTAGGAACCTTACGGTTTTTTTCTCTTTTGGATGCTTTCGAACATTGATTTTTTATTAAGTTGGTTAGTAGTAGTATTGTGCTTTCGCCAGTCGACAACTTGATGGTCGATGGTTTCTAATATCTCATCAAGGGATGAGTGATTTGGGGTAGAACCACTATCAGACTGATAGTGGCATTCCTTGTTGGTGAATGATGAGTGGTTGGTTGTGTGTGGGTCAACAAGGACCTTTCCAGTTTTTCAGGTTGATAGGCTCTTGGCGCATGATATAGATGTTGGCTAGAAGGACAACGAGATTTTTGGTCAGGTTCGACAGATTGATGGAGTTTTGGTACCCAACAAGCTTTCTTGGTCAACCAATTCTTATTTAACGTTTTATGTGTGTGTGTGCTTGACCGATGACTGGGCGTCGACTGATGAGTTTTATGAGTCATAACCTGATAGGTCTTCTGACTGATGGGAAACTAGTCTTTAGCCCACTTATAAATACCATCTTTCCTTATCTACTTTCTTTAATTTTGTGGAGCAAAAGTTGTGTTTGGAGGAGCCCCCACGAGAATCTCTGGGAAACTGATGAAGGACCTTCATAGCTCATTGAGTTGTTGTTCATAGATGCATGTGCTAGACTGAGTTTCCCTTGGACGATTTGAAGGATTTTGACTGTATTCTTATTTTCTTTATGTAAGATCTTATTTCATAAATCAATAATCTTACTACTTTTCCTTTCTCTCTTTTTCATCATTGTCGAGATTCATGGTGTTCCTTGTTAAAAATGGGTGTGTGTGTATGAAGAATCTTGTTTTCTTCTTTTCTTGCCTTAGATACACCATTCTTGGGGTCTTGATGGACCAAGATAGGTGCTTTGTTGCTTATTTTTAAAGTTTCCTATTTTTGTACTTTGGTTTCTTCTCTACCAAGGTGAATGATATAACTAGAAGAGGATTTTTGTCCTACTTTTCACATGAATGACTTTAATCTCACTATAGAAATTTGTAAAATGTTAAAAGATGGTCTTTTTAAGTACTTTTTATAGAGAAAGATAAAAACAGAAGTTATTAAATTTTATTCATATTTTATGAATGTTATCTACTGTAAAGTGAAGAATCCTCTAAATATGCAAGGTCAAGTGTAATGACTCCTAAAATGTCATATATGTGATGTTTTGGTATCCAAATTGAAAATATCTGACCTTACTATATGTTGGCTATCTTATGCAAATTTTGCGATCCATAATCACTATTATGGTGTTCTAATGATGGTTGGGCAAAACCCTAGTACTAATGGTAGATCATCCATGATAGGTTTTGATCATATGATTTCCTATTTATGATAAGTAACATAGTTCTTACATCCATTGGTCTCTTATAATGAAAATTTGGGTGCTCTCTGCAAAATTTCATAGATGGTGGTGATACTTTGACATGAAGTTATTATTATTTTGGTCACAATGATAATTTGGGACATTATATGCCCTAGTTTGTGTCTTGACTCTCATAACAACCAAGAATGGATGCATATTCCTTGATGGAGTGATATGAGATTATTTAATATATTTTGTATATTATAGAGTTACAATCCCCAAATTATTTTTTAAGAATGTTTTAGGTATCTGTATGAGTCAAAAATATCTAACTAAGTTATATAAGCAAGTCTGACATTGATCATGTAGTAGCCTAAGACCATGGAACTATCTTCGTGTCTTTCTTGATAATGAAACGAGTAATTTGAAAGGATCTTAGAGTCATATGTTATTGAATATATGTGGGTGCAGGGAGGTTATATCCATACCATCCCAATTCTAAGGTATTAGAGAGTGGTTGAGAGGTCTCTTCTCATGTTTTATGTGATTGAGAGTGACTACAGTCGTAACTTGGATTTGAAGGCCTATATCCTGATATCTAGTGTTGTGTCCTATGTATCCAAGCCAGACTAGGTTGTTTTAGTAGTTGGGCCGATGTGCCACTAGGGTTGTTACTCATACTCACTAAGGGGAAAAGATATTTAAGATTCTTGGCATCCTATATCTTATACAAAGTTGATTGCGACTTCATAGTGGATATATAGTAGTTTGAATGGTACGCCTCAAACTACTTAGGTCTTAATAAAACGTGTAATCCAGTCATGTAGTATATTTGTTAGGATTATTTGGAAAATCACTTTCGATGATAATTATTGCTTTGTTTTTCTTACTAATAATATATGATTCATACCCTAGAAAGCATAATCAACTATACCTATAACTTTGAATATGCTTGATCATTTTATATAAGTTGCATAGTCTTTGAACTATGTTATGCTATCTTATCTAATTTCTTTAATCATATCATTTTCTTGTAAGTAATAAATGTTAACAGACATTATATCATAACACTAGCACATGGGTCTCTCCTTGTGGTTTTCCACATCCTTTTAAGGTGATCAGCAGCATAGCTAGATATGTGGTGGCAAGGAGGCACAGTTTGAATACTAATAGAGATTGATATGTAGGTTAGGTTGTGTAGAGTCCTAGAGTTGTCCCTGTACTCTCATGTACAGGCAGGGGGCTTTGTATATGATGTATATTGACTCAAAATTTTGGTTGTATGCCTTGTGGAACATGTAAATATTATAAGTATTGGGACAATACTTTTTGTTTATAGGTTGTGGCAGAGGACACTAATCTTATGTAAGGTCATCTGGTAATAATATATATGTGAAGTTGAACCTCCTTGTAAATGTTTCCTATAAAACATTGAAATTTTGTTGATTTTAATTATGTGCCTTTTTATTAATATGGTTAACTAGTGTTTGATTGACATTTTGGTTTTGAGTAATCCCATTTAGCATGGTGGGTTGCCACATAAGGATCAATTCTTGAGGAGGAGAACTAAGAATAATTTCTTGATATAAAGGTGAAAAAGAGCTAGTTGTAAAGGATTACGCTGATGCAAGATTCTAAAACTGACAAGAACAATTACATATCACAACCCAATTTATATTTTCCTTATATGGTAGAGCTATAACTAGAAGATCTCCAAGAAAAATATAGTGGCCAATTATACAACATAATTTTAGTATGTTTCCCATTAAATCCAACAAAGGCATAAGTATGGATCAAGAATTTTCTTAGTGCGCTATGGTTGGTTCCAACCATTGAAAATGCAATTGAGATTTATTGTGAAAATAGTGGAGCCATTGCACAAGACAACGAAACATGAGATATCATATAGAGAGGAGACATAAATATTTATGAAGTACCAACTAAAAGTAATGTTGATCCCTTGACAAAAGCATTTTCATAGAAAAATCATGATGTTCATGTTAGATCGCTTGGAATTTGATTTATGAGTAATTTGCTTCACTAAAAGTGGGAGACTATTGGTTGTATGTCATGAGACTAATTATGTAATGATTGTAATAGGGATACATTATATATGTTTTTATGTAAGGAAATTCCACCTGTTATGTTTGTTTTTGTATTGAGATGATGAACAAATGTAATAATGCCCTAAGAATGGTTTGACTCAATGGCATGCGGTTTGGGTTGAGGACATGAACATGAAATCATTTGAACATTCAGAAATATTCATTCTTGTTATGTTCTTAGTCATTTGTTATTGTGAAATTTATTGGACAACAATAATATGTAAGACTAGTGTCTATATTGAATGATGGCTATGTATCTTTAGTCATGATATCGAAGATCAATTCAAATACATGGGAACTTGTTAGAGAACAAGTTGTAATGGACATGTCTACTTTGATAATGACGTGTCAAAGTTTTTCTATGGAATTTAGAGTCTTGTATCAATGCAACAGTAATTACTATCATTCTTAGATCTAAAAGCACTACAATAATCACATGTTGTTCAGTGTACTTTAACACTACCCAACGTGACTCTAAATAAGGATTTCCATACTATAATGATTTGATGCATTGTGACATTTATGAATTATAATGAGTGATGTAAATGAAATTTTTGCCTTCATTAAAGTGATATCTTGGCCACCTGGTAAGTGGAGATTATGTAATTCATGTCCATGCAAGCGAGTCAATATCTGATATTGAGCTCAAAATATTTTAATAGTCTTCTCAAGTTCAGAAACATAGATTGAATGGTAATATAATAAAAATAACATTTAAAAGTTTCAATGTGGATATCCCTGACAAATAGAACATGCTTTCATGGTAAAATTGGTCACTTTACATGTTGAATTTGTATCCAACTTATTCATATTACATGGGTAGAAATGATGTGTTTCTAGATACCAATCTTTTCTTTGATGGTTTTGATCATCACTACCAACATATAAAGGAACCTATGTGGTCAAGAACATAAGGATGCATAAGTAAATTGAAATTTGCAATCAAACATGTAATCAACATGGTTTTGAATCTTCATTTTTAGGTTTGCTAACTCCCGTGAAATGAAGGATGCCCAGTAATCTTGATTCTCAGCTCCATGGCCTCACGAGTGGAAAAAGATAAGGCAACCACAAAGGCAGCTAAGTGTTATCGGCCTATTTTTGGGGGAAATCTTCACATATGGAAGCCAATATGTGTTGAAGGAGAGCATGTTGTTCACCTTGATTCCCCGAAAGACTTGTCTGGAGTCTTTCAAGTCTCAAGGAAGCCTGCCACACCTCTAAATCCTAAAAATATCAAAATCCAAGAAGGTCGGATCATTTTTCCAAATTTTGAAGTTGTTGAAAATGCATCTAGATGGAGTTTCTGCCTCTGAGGTTACATTGTCGATTTCATTCTGGATCCAAAGCTTCTTCATCAACACCTTCTTAATATGTGGGATCTGGAGGAGGATTTTGATATCATTCCTAGATCAGATGGAATCTTCATTTTCAGGTTTGCTAACTCTTGTGATATGAAATTTGCTTTGGATAAGGGGCTTTGGTTTGCCAAGCAATTTCCTCTTGTTCTTATGAAATGGTGTCCTGGTTCACCTATCTCTAAACTTGGTCTGAAGAATGTGCCGATATGGGTTAGACTATATGATCTACCAATTGAGATATGGGATATTAGAATGTTTGAACAGGTACGTTCTTTTCTGAGATTTCCTCTAAGCACGGATAAATTTACTAAAGAATGTAAGCAGCTCGACTATGCTCAAATATAAGTTTTTTTTTACTCTTAGTCTAGTTTTCCAACGATTGTTTAATTGCAAGGTGATGATGGGTGTATCCATAGAGTTTCAATTGAATATGAATGGCTGCCAATAGTTTGTTGCATATGTAATCTGTTTGGACACAAGGATAAGCTCTTCCCTGGATCATACCTGTGAAGGGCCGAGATATATAAAATTCCTAATGAAGTTGTTGCAGAGTTGGTTCCCTCACATGCTATTAATATTGTTGACTCTGATGTCTACCAGTTATCTAATAAAATGAGCAATCCTTCAGGAGAAAGTAGTAAGGGATTGGAAGATGAAGCAGAGATAGGGGTTATACAAATGAATGAATCTGTTGAACATAGAGATATTAATCTTGGCATCTCACTGGCTAGATCCATTCCCTCAATGCCTATTTTTGTTTACTCTAGTGAGGATGATATGGGTATCTCTATTTAGGTTGATTGTCAGGATGCTCTAACTGATGTGGTTCCTAAAGCTATCAATGGGTTGTCGCAAAGGCTTATTAATTCGATCTTCTCTCCAACTAATCGAAAGAACCTTAATTTGGGAGTCAATGAAGATATTTCTGAATCTATTTCTAGCAGTTATCCAGCCAAAGGAAAATGAATTCAATTCAAATTAGCCCCTGGAATGTTAGAGTGCTAAGTAATAAAATTTCCAGTGTCCAGGAGGAGGTTAGGAAAGTTTCTGGTCAAATCTTAGTTCTTGTTGAAACAAAAATGCATAGGAAATGTTTAGCCTCCTTTATGTCCAAGTTCTTTTCGTAGTATAATTTTGTCTCTAATCACAACTCTCATCCTTTGGGAAGGGTTGTGGTTCCTTGGGACCCAGGTGTATGTGATATTCGTGAAGTGCATGAAAATGATCAGCTAGTTCACTGTGAAGTGAGTATTGATAATTCTTCCTTTCTCCTATCTTCTATATATGGGCACAATGATGACTATGATAGGTGCAATATTTGGTCTTCTATTTCTACTCTCTCCAATTCTATTGATTGTCCCTGGTTTTTAATTGGAGACTTCAATGTTGTAAGATGTGCATAGGAGAAAATTGGTAAACAACCTTCATCAAATAAGTCAATGGATGACTTTAACGAATGTATTCTCATTTGTTCTTTATTTGATCTAGATCTAAAAGGTCCTCTATACACTTGGGATAACCACCAGGTTGGTGAGAGATTTTCTACTACAATAATTGATAGAGTTCTATATAATTCCAAAGCTTTGAATTTGACGGTTGATTTCTTTAGCAGTGTGATTTCAAATATTATTAGTGATCATAAGATTATCTCCCTCAATATTGATCCTCCTAGAAATGTTAAAATGTCTTTCAGGTTCATCAATAATTGGGTTGATGAAAAGGAATTCTTGTCTATTGTCCAAGAAGTGTGGAATACTGATATTGAAGGTTTTTTTATGTTCAGGTTGTATAGGAAGTTCAAAATGTTAAAAAATCATCTTGTTGAATGGAATCACAGTTCTATTGGTAACTATTTTTTTGATACTAAGATAAAGAGGAATCTAGCTATGTCTACTATAGAGCGTGCTGATCTTAAATCCTTTGGACTCTGAGCTTGTCTCTGAAGCCAATATTCTTAGAAAAGTGGCTCATGAAGCATCTCTTAAGGAGGAAAGTCTTTTGAGACAGAAGTCTCGTGTTCAGTGGCTTAAATGTGGTGATTCAAACTCAAAGTTTTTATATTCTTCCTTAAGAAGTAGAAGACATAGAAATAACATTAGAAGTCTTAATGTTGATGGTACTTCTACTAGTGATGTTTCTATCATTAGGGACTATGTTTCTAAGCACTTTGAGAAGATTTTCAATGATTACTCTGGTGGTGAGGTTTTCCATGGTGATTGGACTGGTCCCAAGTTGACTCCTCAGCATAAAAGCATTCTTATGAAGCTTGTTTCAAAAGAGGAAATTGAAGAGATCGTCATGGCCCTTAATTCTGACAAGGCCCCTAGGCCTGATGGCTTCAATGCCATCTTTTCAAGAAAACTTGTAGTATTATTAAGAAGATGTCTTCTCTACCATTCTAGAATTATTTGCTAATGGTAAAATGCTTAAATAACCAACAAGACTTTTATTTATCTATTCCTAAAGGTGATGACAGTAGCTTGATTAAGAGTTGGAGACCTATCTCGCTATGCAATATAGTTTACAAAATCATTTCAAAACGTTTAGCAAATAGACTTCAAAAAATCTTGTCAGATATTATTTGTCTAAACCAATGTGCTTTCATTAAAGGTCGGAGTATTAAAGATGCTATTCTCTTGACAAATGAGCTCGTCCATGATTTTAATAGAGCTAGTTCAAAAGATAAAATGTGTTTGAAAGTGGATTTATCCAGGGCTTATGATTCTATTAGCCGGAGCTATTTATTCTCTATGTTCTACAAGATTGGTTTTCCCTCTAGATGGATCAGATGGATTGAGGAGATTTTTTTGTCGACATCTTATCAAGTGCTTATCAATGGAGAGCTTAATGCAAGATTTCACCCATCTAATGGTATTAGGCAAGGGGACCCAATCGCCCCTTATATTTTTGTCATTGTTATGTAGGGCCTGTCTGAGTTGATTAAGGAGGTAATTTGTAACATACCAGAACCTAGATATCTAGCCCAATATTCCCCATTTCTTATGCCTTTCAATTATGTTAACATGAATCCTTTTTTTAAATTAGATTAAATACGAGAAGTTAGTCTGAGAAAATATGATGGTTTAACATAAAACCATTTGTATGATGTTTATGACTAATTAACTAATTAGGTCTTCCAGTGGGAAGTTAAGGGCATAAACTCATATATTAATTAACCTTGACCCAAAATCAACACTCAAAAATGATTCTAAATTTAATTGATGAAAGCAAATATATAAATAAGAAATAATGTATGAATTTGACAAAGAAAAATATTAAACACATTAATTGAATACTTAACTTACAAATAAGAAATAAATAATTAAATGCTTTCAAAGGACAAAAATAACAATAAAATTAGATTCCCCGTGTCTTATTTAGCCAACATCCCAAAATTCCAAGTCAAATTGACAATTGCTTACCCCCCATTTAATTAATACAAGTTATAAGATATCGATAACAATACATTAAATCCTATTTCATAAGTTTAATTCATTTATTCTCTTTCCCTCATTTATGTAACACAGATGTTACCCTCTTGTTCCTTGACCCGTATCTTGTGCAACGTGGGTGTTACAGACCACTCGTCTGCGATAACAGACGCTGCCCTCTCCCCTTTGCAGCGTCGGCAGTTTCCTTCCGTCCTTCCCGTTCTTTCTCATCCTCCTAAGCCTCTTCCTTTCGTCACCCCCCTCGTTCCCCTTTTCGTCTTCTATATCATGTTCCCTAGTGTCGCCTTCAGCTAGCCCTGAGCCTCCTGAAGTGCTCGTCTCTCCATCACCTCCTCTTTTCTCCTTCTCTTTCCTTTCCTATCAATCTCGTGAACCCTAGCTGGCGGCTGATACTCATCCTCTCAGCTTGATCACATGCCTCTACACTGGTGACTATCTTCCGAGCGCCAAGCGGTCTAGAGAGGTCACCGACGCTCCCCACAGATCGCATCCCATCCTATCGTGACCTGCATACTATGACGATGACCTGTGATGGAGAAAGCTTGATCGCCGACCAACATATATCCTTCTGTTAGTCTCCACGACAATACGACCTCCATGGACCTCCTTGCGGTGATTCCATGCTTGACGCCAACCACCAGGGCCGCCGTGGATTTGGATCGCCAGAAGCCCCCACCTCTGTTCAGACCTGGCGATGCATTGATCTGCAAAGAAAGGATGTCTTAGCTTCTTCACTGTCTTCAGATTCCCGAGAATAAGCCACCAATATAAACTTAACCCGCACCAAGAATCCTAACACCATGACTCTCACCTACCTTGAGTTTGCCTCGTCATCCCAAACCTACAATGTTAAACACATAGTTAACACCATAGCATGTGGTCGCCATCAGCACCAACAACCTCACTATGAGCATATTGTTGACACATCTAAAAGACATCCCACTATGCCCTCATACCTCTACCAGGAAGGGAAGCCAATCAACAAACCCGACGATTCACTTTAGTAGGCGAATTCCCATCAGATTCTGGACCTGCACGTTGTACCAACAACGGGTTAACCTAGGAGGATGATGGCGAGCCCTCCACTAGAGATAGATCACTTTCAAGCAACGGCATGCCATCCAACGATGAGGTTCTAACCAAAAAGATCTCTGATGATCCATCCATAATAATACCCAACCAAGAAGCCCACATGTATGAATTTGAAAGATCTTTGGCCGTCTGGTGAGGACACAAATTTTAGAATGGGGCAAACCCCACCCAGAACATCAGTTCAGTATACACAGTTGTAGGTTAGTTACTCGTGCACTGCAATTTATGAATAATCCAATAAGATAACTGAACATGGTAGACCAGAAATAATCGGGGTGACGTGAACTTAGTCTATATAGTAGACTCACCTACACCTGTAGGTAGTATATTAGTGTATACTTAGTATCTACATATATCTGTACATCAGTATGCTAAATAATACAGTATGTAATCTCTATAGGGGAATAGTTATTTTCCTAGTAGTTAGATCCCCTAAACTTCATTATATAAGAAACTAGTTAATAGTAATATGTTAATTTAGAGTTGATGTTAATCCTAATGGTTAGAATGTGAAAAATGTTTGATAAGTAAACTAATTTTAACATAATGTCATATACATTTTAAATACTAGGATAGCATTAAGTGGAATATGGGAAAAATGTAGTTTCTAATTATTCCAAATAATGATTGTTCCTCCATTAGATCATGGGGATCTTAACTAATGAAACTATCTAATCTCTACTACAATGATATAAATGTCTCCATTATATTGTGTGTGTAAAATAAAGGAAACTTATGGAAATAGTATACGTGTCTTGTAAAAGATGGAAAATTTAAAGAGAGATAATGATATTACAAAATCTAAATAGAAGGAATGAATATAAGTATCAACACATATATGCAACCTAGACATACATGGGATTATGCAGCTAAAGATGCATATTAAAATTAAAATAGATATCCGATCATGTATGAATCTAATAAGATTAACAACCTTAATACGAGGTTAGATTATTCAGACAAGGATAAGAACAATATGGAAATACAAAATAGGAATCTATACAAATTGGTTTGGTTTTGACTACCTTATGTAATGTGTTTCTAGGATGAATACTCAATTTTGGGGACCAAGTTAACATTAATTTGAACTTTAGATGTGAAGATGAGGTATGTACTCCTCTCTATTTTATAAATGGGCATTATATGACTAAATTTCCATAATGAGGCATCTTTTGAAATACTTGCTCTTGTTCTATTTGTTGAACAAATCATATGCTCTCAGTTGGACCTATTGTTATTCTTTTGAATCATTATTATTATGTTAAATCGGGTCAATGACCCCACCTGCTGTTGTACCTGAATTATACCATGTATGTTTATAAAAAGTGAATCTTGCCACTCTATTTATGCATGTTATATAATTCGACTAGTTTAACTATCGTAGACGCTTATGCATAATCATTAGGTAGCGTCTACTTCCGCTCGGGGTACGTCTTTCCACCTCTTTTTATGCAGGGGCGCCTCTACTTCCGCCCAGGTTGCGTCTACTTCCACCCATTTTACTTAGGCCATTGATCCAGTGGTGTCATGGCCCTACCTTAGTTACTTTATTCAAATATATCGGCATGCAAATATTTATATGATTGGATGATTGATAATGGCAAGAGTTTTGATTTAAATGGTTTAATTATATTGTATAGTGGCAAGAGTTGTGATTTAATTGTTTAATTAAACAGCCTCATTCTTTTAAAAAAAAATTCTCTTGTTACTTCTCATTGAAACTTACCTAACTTTAATGGCCCCCTCTTCAATGGGAACGTCTTACTTTACTTTTGAAATAAATAATGCCCTATTTAATCTTCTAATACACATACTCAGCTTTTGCTGACTCATACTCCTTTATTTCCTATTTTTCTAGATGTTCCCTCCACCCAGGTGTAGGTACTTTATAGGATAGAAACTCAGGATGATCGTGAGCTCGTTGGTGAACATAAGGGCAACTTAAGATAGCCTTTTTACCCTTTGCATGTGGGGTCATGTGTATATAGATATAATGTTTTTATTTTATGTATCGCCCTTAGGGTGACAAAATTATGTAAATAGAAATATCTTGTAACTTTGTAAATAGTTATGTTTTCCACTGCTTAATCATTTCATGGCTTATATTTTTACCATTGAGTGGACCCACTATCGGGTCCCACTCTTTACACAATATCTAATAATTCTTTGACTTCCTTGAAAGAATCTGATTCTTTTGACATTTCTCATATTATTTTTTCTGAAGGTCTTATGGTTTTTTTGGAGGCAACTGAATCTAATGTGAGATATATCAAGGATATTTTTGAATCTTTGGGTGTTATGTCTAGCTTTAGAATTAATTCTAGCAAGAGTTCTATTTTCTTTAGCAAAAGTTTGCCTAAATAGGATATTATGAATATTCTTGATTTTCCTGAATGATAGCTTCCTTCAAAATATCTTGGAGTCCCTCTTTTTATTGGTAAATTGAAAAGGAAATATTGTGAGTCTCTTTTAATAAAGTTAGATCTAAGCTTGAAGGATGGAAGGCTTGTTCTCTCACTTTAGCAGGTCATCGTGAATTGGTTAAATCCACACTATCCACTTTGCATGTATACTCCCCTTCCTTCTTCAGTTTGTGATTTGATTGATAGATTGTGTCGAAATTTCATTTGGGGTAGCTCAGAAAATAAGTCCAACATGCATCTGGTTCCCTAGGAAATTGTTACTCTTCCCAAAAGTGAAGGAGGTTTGGGTATTAGAAGTACTAAGGAGGTATCATGGGCTTGTCTCTATTTGAATGCTTGGAATATTGAGGAAAAAAGATATCTTATAGGTAAAATGGGTCGGTGAAAGGCATTTCAAATGCTCTTCCTTATGGTCAGTCAAAATTAAATCAAACTGGTCTTGGATGTTAAAAAGTTCTTAAATAGAGATCTCAGATCATTTCTCATATCCATTTTATCATTGGAGATGGCAAAGATACGAAATTTTGGCAAGATCCTTGGATAAAAGGTAATGTGTTTATTACTGATGTCTGGGAATGGAAGCTAAATTAAAACTTAGGTTTCCTACTGACTACTCTATTGCTAGTGTTATTGTTTACTCTAGATGGTGGGTTCCAGATAGTAGAATGAATAAGGAGCTATCTGTGCTTATTACTTCTCAGCCTAAGCCATCGTTATCTTCTGATTCTATTGAGTTTGATAATCATTTGGATCCAAGGTTGAAAATTTTTTGGAATGCTTTTCGTGTTAAAAAGTTTGAGTCTAGCTTTTATGCTTGGATTTGGAAAAGTAATGTTCCCAGAAGATGTTCCTTTTATATGTGGAAGGCTTTTTTGAACAAGTTGCCCACTGGTGATTATATCAAAAGAATTGGCATACAATTGGCATCTATGTGCCCTCTTTGCTGTGATGGGTATGAGGATGTTTTCCATTTAGTTTTTGAATGTTCTATTGGGAGCAGAATATATAGATGTGTAGATAGTGATCTGGGATTCATTTTTCTGCACTCTACTTGGAAGGATATTGAAGGCTTTTCTGGAGACAAAAGAGTCCTTTTTCTTCTTATTCAATATATTCTTTGGAATGAGAGGAATAGGCGTGTACATGATAATAATTTTTCTTCTATTGAATCTCTTTGGGTTCACATTAAAGGGGATTTCATGTGTCTTAAGAGTTGATCTATAGTGCCTATAAGTGTTTTCTTGTAGTGATGTGGTCTATCTTTTATTCTCTTGGTCTCTGCTGGAGTTTTGTTTTTCAAAAAACTAGTGATCTGAGACTCTTCGGTTGTTTTGATGATGAAGGGTCTTCTGGAGTTAAAGGATTTTTCCACATTGTTGTGTTTGTTGGAACTAAAGGAGCATGTTTACACATGGATACAATTTTCTCTTATTTTGAAAGGTTTGTGAGGAAACATGTACATGTTAGCGATTTTATCTTCTGGTTAAAGTTTTTTGGATAGCATCAAAGGGGACCTCTTGTGTCCCAAAAGTTTGGTCTATGTAGTTGTACTGATATTTTTTTGTTTGGTATTTCTTCGGATGGATTTTGAAGAGTCTTTTGGTATTTATTTCCTCTTTCTCTTTCTTTGGAGTTAAGGGAAGAGGCTTATACGTGGATACAACTTCTCTTCTTGTATAGTTTTTTTCTCTTTTGATCCACCCTTGTACATCTTATCTTTTTCTATTGCATTACTCTTTCTAAGTAATGATGCTTTGTAATTTTGACTTACAAAAATACAAAAAAAATCCACACAAGTTTTTTGGACCCAAAAAAACATGGTTCTGAATCATGTACAAACAGATTTCCTATCCAATTGGTTGATTGGGAAATCCATTTAGTTAATTTGATGGTTTGGATATATGGATTGATTACTTATCCAATTATCAAGTGATTACCAATTAGGACATCATATATTCGATTGACTGGATAACTCAAATAGTTGACTATATTGAAGTTAGGAAATAATAAGGAATAAGAGGCATTTTTAGTTTGAAATCAAATTAATCAATTGAATCAGACCTATACTAGAAATTCTATTGGTATGTACATGCCAATCAATCGAGTGGGTGACCAAACCAATCCTAAGAGGTCGATTACTTAATAAAACTAAGAGACTGGAAAAATTTTCAGATATATTCTAGTTTGATTCTATTTTTAGTTGTGATAAGGAATGTGATTAGATTGTAGAAATCTAATTCGATGATTCTCCTATATATAGGGGTGGATGTTTATGGGGATGAGTGACACATGAGAAAAGAAGTTTTCTAAGAGTTAAGATAGAGAAAATCCTCAAGGATAACAACCCTCAATAGGAGGAGAATGAATGTGAATGACGCAAGTACATCTACGACTTCGAGTTTCTCTTCCTCTTAGTAACTAAGGTGGTGCACCAATAGTTCCTACATCTACACAGATGATGTACAGGTTGAGGCCCTTGAGTAACTTTTCAAAGGAGAAGACAAGGTGTTTATGTGTCAACAACAACAACTGCTTTAAAACCAGATATAGAGTGCAAGTTCTACACTAATATTATATATACATATATCTAATTGTTGGAGAACTAGTATGCATCAAATTATATTTGATATTCCTTCTATTCCTTTAATATATGGATGTTTTATGTCTACAACATATCCATAGGCTATGAGTCTTGTTGAGTAAAAATGTGTATTTCCGTCATCTCCCCTCTTCGCAAAACTCTACAAATCCACAATTGAATCTCCTTGTCACCAACTACAGCTGCTGTCTAGCTCTCATATCTTATTACTTCATCCAAGTGTTGTATTTTAAAGCTCAATTTCTTGAAATGCATAACTATATCCCATCCATGTATATCTATCTTTGCATATGTTTCTATCATGCAGCATCTCATCTAGATTGATCAAAACAATTGTTTTGGTAATCTAGAATGTGTAGCTTTTTTTAGAAATTGTATTTTCCTTATGTCTTGGGGAACTGCATAACATACAGTTTTTTTCCTCACTTCTGGTCTTAGTAAAGATAGATATTGATTTCATTTTACCTTATTTAGTGATCTGGCATAATTTATATTTGTTCTCTTTGTTTTTTTATTTGGTGCATGTATTGGGAAGGTTGTTCTCTTAATCTATAGAACACCATACTTTAATTTGATAAACATGATGTTCTCTTATGTATGGGAGATGTACAACATGTTGTTCTTTATTCTCATTTCCAATTGTAATAGATCTATCACCAAATCTAAAATCACTTTGACTATAGCTCATACTTGCATAATATTCATTCTCTTCTTTTCCTCATATTTTATAGGCAATGCCAAGGTTCTTTGCCTAAGTTGCACAAATTTGTCATTCTTGTTTGGTTATATTGATTAATGTGTTTCATATAAAAAGTTCCTTCTAAATTGTACATCCCTAATGTATTCTAGTTTATATTTATGGCATTAGATATTGCAATTGTGGTTCAATTGATATTTTTTTGTAAAATATATTACATGCTTTAATGATCTATCTGTTTTGTCATAATCCATACTTCTAGATTAAACAATTTGATGAAAGTATCTTTATGTCCTAATATATAATTGTTCATCAATATTTTCTTTTTGGTTTGACTTTATTGTTCTAGGTTATTTTTTTTCAAACTAACTATCAAACATACTTAGTAATTCCATCTCTTCAAAATTGCAATGTTTTGTATTTTATATATCATAGATGTTGACGATGAAGGTGTTCCTTATTGTTATCTTCTTATTTTGCTTCATTGCATGTAGATTATGTATCTCATATTGGTCTTGATTGGCTAGTTTGGATGAGGTATATATTTCTATAGTAGATATGCTACAATTGTTAGATTCAATATCGATAAGGAAGTTTACCATTATGAATCCTAGATTGAGATTCTATTACACAAGGATACCATCAATAACAAGCAAGGTTTCTAAAAACATTCAAAGAATCCCAGTGGTTTACTCAGTCATGTTAGAACTATTGAAATCCAAGTGGCCAATAAGTGGAAGCTCTCAATCAATGGATGTGGATGTTCTACAACTTAATCAGTTGTGGTATTTTAATTGTTATACTTCTATTGATGGAAGTGAGAGGATTTCTCTTTGTGTTTTGAGTTATAAAAATATTCCCTTATCCAAGTAGATGTCTTTATTAGTGTCTTAGTATGAATATTATGATAAGTTGACTTCTATTAGTCATGATGTTCATAGGAAAGTCCAGATCAAGAGGATTAGAGTTGTTAGGTTTAATTCTAGCATGGTATTGGAACAATTTGATTCAAGCATTTATATGATAAATATTGACATAGTTATTAACAAGATTCAGATAGTTATTTGAACCAAATGTTCTGGTCTGATCCAATTTTGTTTTAGTTTGTGCAATCTTCAGTGATTCCAATACCTTTGTTACAACTTACCATTACGATAAGTATTTGTGTATTTAGTATGTTTGCTAGCATTGTACGCCATTTTTAGGCATAAATATTTGCTTCATGTTTCATATATGATGAGAAGTACAATTCATTTGTCTAGTTGTTCAAATGGCCTATCTCTTTATCTGGTAGTATGCCAATATCCATTATCCCTAACCATATTGTTTCTATGAATGTCACTATTACAGTTGTATTTCGTTCTTGTAAGCATCAGTTATGCACCTATAACATTATGCAAAAAAATCATATAAATTTTGGTACTCATTTACACAAGGACCACATAATTTTTTTTTGTTGAATGACTATGTATGGAACGTTGATGATATGGATAAATTTATGAATACTGAAAATATTATCATCAATGATGATAAGTTATTGACAAAAAATTTGTGCAGTGATGTCTATTCTCTGGGAGACAAGCAAGTTTCCTATATTCTGTAGGATCCCTTTTATTTAGGATCAGGTAGCACCTAAATAAGTGAGACCTTAAACTTCATATTAATTTGCAAAAATCCCCTTTTTGTATTTTAAAAAATTCATTTTGTCATGTATATGATGTTAAAATCTGCTATACTTTAGTGATTAGTATAGACTTGTTTTTTTGTCTCATTGTCTCTAGTGGAATAGAATATGTGTGATCTTTATAGTAAAGCCATATTCAGATATTCCAAGTTGATATTAATCAAATCCTTGTTTACAATGTGATGGACACTTTAAATCATGGTGTATTTTATCATGTTTGTAGAAGAAATACTTCTTGCAATTTGAAACTAGACTCCTCTAGTGATATGTTTACATGTTTGTTTCATTATGGAGTTCAAAGGTATTCCTTGCAGGTATATTCTTTCATATATGAGAATTATGTATATATGTTATCTTCTAGATTCTTATATTTCTAGTTGTGCACTAAAGGATCATGCTTCTTCTTTTGATACTTCCATATTCTAATTTAAGCTCCCATTTTACAAAAATTCTTGATTCGGTACCCATTGAAACAATATTTTAACTATAGCATACAAGAGTAAGTCTTTTGATATTTATCACTCAGACCTCTTGGGGTTCAAAAATATCTTGATGATTTACTTGGTAACAATTATGATTTATCTAATTCACCTTTTCATTCCCCCATGCCATCTTCTTCTAGTATTAAGGTTAATGGGCCTACTCACTCTAAATCTAAATGATGTTGTAGACAAGAGAGGTCCATAGGAAATATCGCATTTTACAAATCATCTATGGTGGTAAAATGTACTGACAACGGTAGATAATGTAAGAGATATATGAAATTTTGTGTGAAACACAATAGACATAATTGTCCGATGAAGAAAAGGTAATCTTTTTAGATGTATCATATTTTAAAATCATATTTATAAATCTTTATTTATTCTATATTCTGTACTTCTATAGAATTGCAAAATTTAAGTAATTGTTTTATATTGGATTTGTGATTTTCCATGTTTTCATTGTGGTTGGGGTGTATTGTTTATGTTCATTGTTAATCCATTTATTTTTTTACATGAACTTGATTTTGTAGATATTATTTGTTGGTATATAATCTTGTAGATGAATATCTATTAGTTACCTGATTCATGTTGATTCTTTAGTTCATTCAAATGTTTTTGAAGTGTTGATCATGTGAGGATTAGTGTTGCTCAAATGTTGTCTATTTGTTTTTTAATTTCTCTTCAATGTGAGATTAGATGATGTTCGTGAGTTGTGGTTTTGTTTAATGTTGTTTAAGTTGGGTGTGGATATTATCACCTTCATATTTATTTTTTTCCAAAATTATGTAATCATTGGTGTAATAGTATTTTTATTGAGTCATTTTCAAAACAACGATACGCATATTCCTATTTTGAAATACGTAATCAAATTTAAAAATGTTTGGAATCAATCTTGTTTTCGAAACTATATGACATTCTTGGTCATATTCAACATCTTACTACTACTATAAATTTGTGTCAAATAAGAGAATATGATACACTTTTTCAGTTACATTTACAATGCATCAGAGAGGAACCTTTCTATGTTGAACTATTTTTATAGGATCACATACTTACTTTTTTAATTTTAAAATGTCTTGTGTCTATATAACCTTGTGAAATTTTTCTACTCATTTACTCAATTATATTCATATTTTTTGTATCTCTTTGTTTATGTTGTTTCTAATTGTTTGTATGTACCATTATAAGTATCTCATCCGAGAATAACATTATAGGTAACCCTCAATGTACCTTTCTTCTGTAACATGTATGTCTTATTACTATTAGTAATCCATCTATTACTTTTTTTGGCCCATTGTTACTTTTTATATCGTTAGTTTCTTTTCATACCACGTAGTAACTTTATATATCAAATAATTACTTTATATTAGTTTATATTGTGCATTGTGTAGATATTTTGATTTTTGTTTCATATCATGGTTTACCTTTTCAGTAATCCATGGTAAATATGTTTCCAACCCACATGTGAGGAAACATGCTAGTAGCATACATGTCATGCCACTAACTAGAAACAAGGACTCACCAATTTATTGAACACAAACATGTGAAAACTAGAAGAAAGTTAACTTCATCCTTCATATAGAGGATGTTACATCAGATGACAATTCCTTCTTATTCTATTAGAAAAAACACATAACTTTTCTTCATGTAGGTTATCTGAATATATTTTCCAATCTTAACAAAAAATTGTTAGCTCCTCATTACCTCTCCCTCCATGCTTTCATCAGTTGTGTTCAAACCATATGTGTTGCACCACAAGGTCATAGTTTTGTCATCACTAGTCTATCTGTTAAGGCATAAAAGAGTGTTTTAGAGATTATGATTAGGATCAGACCCCACTTTAATAACACATCTTCTTAATAGATATTTCCACCATTTGCATTCTCCAAACAGGTTTTCATTAGTCTTCATCTTCATCCTCATACTTTCATAGTAAGAAAGTCATTGCTGTATTAAGGGCTCATTTGTTGATTTTTTTGAGTGTTGGTAGGTACCCCTTATTAGCTCAGAAGGTAGCAAGTAATTCTCCATCTTGATTTATATAGGTTTATCTAGATGTTCTATGATGGTGTAATGATCCAACATGTTTTACTTTGTGGTTACTTTTGTGTATGCCTATTTATGACTATATAATCTCAAATTACATTCCATGTATAGGACATCACATTTAACCAATATTGCACATTTAGTTTAGTGTTCAAATATCCATCGTTTATGACCAGAGGTTACTTTCTGTGTGGAAAGGTTATTTTTTATTACTATATGTCACTTTATGTCAATTAGTTACTTTATTGACTAGATAGTTACATCCAGTGAATAAGAGTGACTTCATATCCAACAAACATCAAATTTTGTAAAATATCCAAATGTGGAAACCTAACCACTCAAAACCTGAGTCATAAGCAATGTTTAAAACTAGACAAGCAATATAGTTAAGATCAAACTTAAATCGTCACTTATTTAATGTTAAAATGTATGCAATTAAAAAATCACATAGCACACATTCTGTAACGACCATGCTTCCTGGTAACCCCCAATTAAGGAAGACTAAGAAGTCAGAGGCATTATCCCAAAAATAGGATCAATGGTTTTGCAAATAATCAAAAATAATTAATAAATTCAACTAGAAACTAAACTTAAAATAGGGATAAAAAATTGTTACTTATCACATACCTTTCAAAAGTAGGAATCTGGAACTTCTACCCAATGTAGAATTCTATTTATCTAAATCCTCCTTTATGAAATAACTTTAATCTTCACAAGTTCCACTTTACTATTTGTCCAATTTCAGATAATCCTAAAACACCGACAAACAAAGTGTCGGTCAGTATAAATGAATATACTGGTATGTGGTGACAACCAAAACATTGCACATATATTCTAACAACATAATAACATCAATAGTTGTTAACAATGCAAGATTATGTTTTCAATATGAGTTCTCAACCACTTTTAATCATCCTCTGGGATACCCTCTCTAGGGTTAAGTCCTTACAAGTGACTTTAAGGCTACCTTCTCCATCCTGAGCTTGGTACCTGGGGTCACCTCTATGGGTGCCCATTGGTCTTCCCTCCAGGGCTTGACCACCCATGACCTTCCCTCCAGGGCTTGGTCTCTTATCTTACATCCAGAGATGGTATGTAGGTTTGAGCAAGTCATATATATACTTAAATTTTGGTAATCATATTCACTTTAAGGATTGCAGAAATAAAAGCATCCAAACAATTTATTTCCATGTAATTGATAAAACATCGGGAAAAGATGGGAAACTAAAGTGTGTACTCATCAATAACTACATACCTGATTAGGAGATTTCACAAGAAATAAGCACAGTCCAATCCAATCAGGCAATCCAAGCAAGCAATCAAGCCAATCACATAAAAGAACATAATCTTGAAAAGCATGTACAACCTATTTACTACATACTCATCAAGAACTTACTTTATTGACTTGAAATTACTTTCTAGGGCTTCTAATCCAAATTATGGTTTCATTAAGATTCCTCTAGATCTATTTACAACTTTCCTCTACTAAATCCATTAAACCTAAAATAGTAGATCTAGGTGCAAAATCCTAATTATCCAATTTAATCATATTAACATCTTCCTATCACCTAATAGGCTTAGGATAATCCTAGTATTACTTTCATACAAGAAATTCCAAAATCTATAATATTAGAAACCATCAACACCTAGGTTAGGGTTTCTAAGCCCTATTAATGCATATTAACATATCAAAACCCTAAATTAGGTTATTAAGCACATGGATCATTTACTTAGACATCAACACATCTTTTTATTAACCACAGGTTAATATGCCCCATAGATTATCCATATTACTCATCCCCATTTCATATAATCATCAAATTAGGGTTTCTTCTCATTATAAAGCATTAAGGTTAGAAACTTTAACCACTTATCAAACTACGATCATATTCAGGCTCTAAAACCATTTTTATTGCATTCTACATAATTTTCTGATCAACTTTCATAAATTACATGTTCTCATACAATCTACCATTAATTAGATATGAATATTACTAATTAATTGGTTTCTAGCCAATCAGGGATTGACACGCGTCCCTTTTGACTCCCTTGAGTTGCGCCAGTGGGGCCAGGCATGATCCAATCAGCTCGTGCTACATCAGCACTCAGGCCCATGAAGCAGTGCGCCTCACGCCAAATAAAACATAACAAAAGGACTAAAATGCCCTTACCTAGATAGCATCAAATCGAGGGTGATCTGGGGATTTCACGATGTGTCGTCTTCCACCTCGGTCAAACTCACCCAGTGAGGGGACGGTCAACTCGTCAGTTGACTCTGAACTCTAGGGCCTATGTGTGTAAACCAACAGCGGGTTCATCCTACTATCAGCACTATGGCGTGCCTGAGGTGCCAGCTATACCCTACTTGCACAAGCCCATAGGGTTTCTAAGGTCCTTCACTAACATCATCATCTAAGGAGCTATCCTTTACCCTAACATGCACGACCCTTCCCAGGGTTGGGTTGTGAAAGATGCTAGGTCACCCATGGATCATATGGCATCCCAAAGGCATGTCCTTTCAAACACCTGGTCTAACTCATCTCTCTCTAACCTTCACTTAGGGTTAGGGTTAGCATCATCCTCAGAGGATGTGCTAGGTCTCTACTTGAAATGGAGATCTCTATCTCCAAGACTAACTTATCCTCCTGACAAGAAGGTCTAGCCTCAGGTCTCTTCTGAGGACATGACAACTTATGTCATACGACCTAAGCATGTATCTATTCTTTAGTTTGCGCTTAATCTATTAAGCTTATGTCCATGACATCTTATTTACATGTCTTTCATTAATTTGATGGAGGATTCCTTATTCCTTACTAATCTTACCCATACCTT
Source organism: Alisma plantago-aquatica (assembly GCA_963693085.1). Classification (NCBI taxonomy): domain Eukaryota; kingdom Viridiplantae; phylum Streptophyta; class Magnoliopsida; order Alismatales; family Alismataceae; genus Alisma; species Alisma plantago-aquatica. The sequence goes on from OY856412.1 coordinate 217,250,276, forward strand.
AAGAGGGTGAGGAGAAGAGGGAAAACCCTAATATTTAAGGTCCTTAACATAATTTGTGATGAGCAGGGATGAATAAGATGAGAAAGTCCTAAAGGTATCTTATTTCGATTCATACCCTAAGACTTTGGCCAGGCAGTCACACGGATCCGGGAGTCCTCATATTCTGACTAGCGGTGCGGAGGAAAATATTGCCAGCCCCCGGTCGTGATCCTTTTCTAGACACTTCCGTCTTTCGGATATTCCTCTAATAACTCCCTTGGGTTCTATGGAGTTTGTAAAATTTAATAATTATTAATGGTTAAGTGGGGAACCTATGCTCTGATACCAAATGTTACGACCCCTCCTCCCGATAACCCCCAATTAAGGGAGACTGAGAGGTCGAAGCCGCACCCATAACTTCCGGATCACAGGTTCGGCAATTAACCAAGAATAATTATCAAATTTTAACATACTATACTGAAAAGTTGTAAGAAAATAAATTTTTGCAAAAACTTGGATCTCTACACTTCTATCCACTTAAGGATTCTACTCTAACTAATCCTCCTTGTATTTTACTTCATGTATTTCACAGTATGGCGATTTACTGTTTATCCTTTTGGCTTGTACCTAAAACACCGACAAACAAAACGTCGGTCAGCCGAAGCTGGTATGTGGGGGAAACAATAATCATGTAAATATGCTAACAATGTAATCATTCAATTAATCATTTAACATCCAAGATTACATTTTAGATATAACTCCGCGATCCAAAAGTACCATATCCTCTGTGTTGTCCCCATTAAACCCCTCATGATCCACCTATAAGTGAACCAATTTCTAGGGTTGAGTCACATGACACTACTCGTAAGTAGCCCACTCCTTAACTCATAGAAGGCTAACGAGTCTCATGGCACTACACGTAGGTAGCCCAGTTTCTAACTCTCGGTAACCTAGACCTTGCTCTAGGATTACCCTTTTTTTCTTAGCCTTTTCAAAGCAATAGAGGTGGACCCGGATCTAATCAGTTATATACGCACATTTATAGTGATAATCATAGTCACTTTATAGTTGCATGAAATAAATAAACATCCAACAGTTATTTTCAAGAAACCGATTAAAACTTCAGGAATCGTCGTGAAACTAGAGCGATTATTCATAAGCGTAACCACATACCTGATTTGATGAGTCATGCAGATTATTCATCATATACTTCATGTATATACAATCAAGCCAATAAACAGATCCAAGCAAGTAATTCAATCACCACATAATTCCTGAAAAGAATATGTACTCTATTTATTACACACTTTATCAAGAATCTACTTTATTGACTTGGATTCACTTTCTAGGGTTTCTAATCCGCATTAAGGTTTCATTAATATTCATTAGGGTTTCTTAGATCAATTTCTCAAACTCAATCCCTTTTAGGTTAACAACCCTAAAATATCCTTTTCCATTTATATGAACCTTAATTGCTCAACTATCCATTTTAATAGACTTTTATACCCAAAATTGACTTAGGATCATCATATCCTTATTTATTCATGGATTTGAACAATTAAACCAATTAAAAGACATATTCTCCTAAATTAGGGTTTTCAAGCTCATTAATGCATAATCATGCATGTAACCCTAAATTAAGCCAATTATATAAAAAGATCATCTTTTAGATCCTATTTTCTCTTTTATTAACAACAGGTTAATATCAGCTTGAATTATCCAAATAATGTCATTAAGTCCATCTATCATCAAATCTAAGGGTTTTTCCTTAATCAAAATCATTAAAGATGATAACTTTATGCCCTTTTCAAATTTCAAGCATATTAACTCTAAATTAGACTAATCATGTGCAAAGTTCTTCCTTTTTGAACATAATGTACCTTTTTACATTTAACAGGTTAACATCAACTCTAATGATCCATTAAACCCTATTAAACACTTTATTCCTTTCAAAATAGGATTTCTTAATCACTATTACACTAAAGCTAACAACTTCCATTATTTTTCGATTTGCAAGCAGAATCAGGTTCCAATTATATTTTTAATGGATTCCTCTCATTTTTCTAAGCAAAATCCATGTATTAACTTTTGTCATCCGAGTTACTATTAAAGAAAAGAGCTATGATTTTTGGAAGAATTACCTCACTTGGGCCAATGGGGAGGCGCCACGTCGCCTTGTTCCCATGCAACGTTGGTTAGTTTGGAAATATTTCAAAAAGACTGTCCTGCCCTTGCTTAAGTGGCCAATGTTGTGTTGCTCGAAGGGGCAAAGATGTCAAATACCCCTGGTTCGTCTTCCTCCTCGCGACCCTAGCTCTGGGCGCTGATCTGCAGCAAGTTGTGGCTGCCCCTCTCCACCGTGGACCTCGACGACCACCAGGGAAGCTTCCTATGCCTCCGATGTTCCCTTGCGCAGGTGAAGGGGCCTTTGGCACACATCCGGTCGGCCGAGATCGCGCCCAGCAGAGCTGCAACCGCGGCCATGCTGCAGCTGTCTTGAGGCGCCGTGTGGGAGCGTAGGAGCACGGGGACGATGGCCGCTCCATTCTCTGAGGTTGTGGGTGCGTCCCGCTTCCATCAAGACTACAAGAAGACTCCCTCGTTGCTCCAGGGGAAGAGATACATCTAGGTTAGGGTTGGCATGAAAGGAAGAAGGAGAAGAGATTGGGTTGCATGGGACCTCTCCCTGGTCCTCGACCAGATTTTTACCCTTTTATATAGGGTGGAGTATGAAGCCCTAAGGCGTGCCTCATGAGGACTCAAGTCCAACTCGAAAGGAAATATACTTTCCTTGGTTGTGAAGCAACAACCTTTCTTTCTCTCTTCATTATTCCTTTCTATTATCCTTTATTATTTGGATGTGTTAGGAATTCGAAATTCCTTTTACTTACTCTCTTTATTCTTGCTTTTTAATTCTTTGGCACGAATTTCTATTTTCCTTTATAGAAAATATCATCCTTTTAAACAATATCACATAATTCATTAATAATGCAACACATTATCCTCTTATTTTGCCTTTTTAGTATTTTCTCTTTCTTTCCTCTTTATTGGGACTCCTTGGATCCCAAGACACCCCATTATTTCGAAATTATTTTTATTGGGTACTTATTATCCTTCTAGATGCATCATTATGCATTATTTCACATTATCTTGTTTATTTCTCATTTAAATATCTCTTTTTTGAGGATTTCTTTTTATTTCTCTTTTATTTTCCTCATTGGCATTCCTTTTAATATTAGCAACCTCATGGATACAAAATTTCCCCAAGAAATCTCATTTATGCCTCTTTCCACACATTTTCCACATTTTATCATTATTTTCAATTTATTTCTTTATAAAGAAATACTTAATTAATCCTTTCTTTTCTTATTGCTTTCTTTTTGCAACTTTGGACTCCTTGGAACCCAAGGAACCCAAGAGGCACAAAATCCATCCTTGGATTACATCTCTTTTCCTTCTAGAGGTTTCTACCTCTTCCTTTTCTCAAATATTTAATTATTTAGTTGCTAATTGAATTTTCTTTGTTATTTCCTTGTTATTGGGCCCAATAGCCAATAAAGCCCACAACACTAACATCAAGGCTATTGTAAACGAAATCCATGTATCCAAAACAAATTATACCATTTTTTGTTCAATTATCTTTAATATGTGAAATTGCATTTCTCACCAAATGATCCCAAAAATTGGGGTTGTAACATGTGTGGTCCAGGCATGTTGGAAAGGGCTATCTGAGTTGATGGAGCCACCCTTACGTTGTAGTGTCCAGGCATGTTGGAAAGGGCAATCCGAGTTGATGGAGCCATCCTTGTGCTGGTAGCCGTGATCGGGAGTTGTATGTACATGGGTCATTGGGTCTGCACTGAAATGGGAAATGCTTATGAGGCCATATAGTTGAGCCTTGACGAGGACGTCAAGATTCTAAGTGGGGGAGATTATAACATCCCAGGATTTGAGTCCTTGGATAAAATGGTCTTAAAAGGAATGATTGGACTACCCATATCACCAAGGTGCACCTCCTTTTTCGGGATCCCATCACTAAAGAACTTCATAGTTAATTGTGCTCAGCTTGGAGTACTACTAGGATGGGTGACCAGTCGAAAAGTTGACTACGACTTGCATGTGAGTGAGGACAAAGTGTATAGTTAAGTCTAGTGGTGGTTTGTGGGGTCAGTCATCATTACTAAAACTCTACCATAGCCTAGGGAAGTGGGCCCGGTCGTTACATCCCTCTAAGTAGACTCTTCCCCATTTCCAACTATGCAAGTATACCAAGCAAGAAAATCAAAGATTCTATTCTATGTCAAGTTCACCCCCGCCCAAATAGGTAGGATTATAAATTGTAACCAAGGATTCCTTGGGCTCAGGTTCTATACCCCTTTCAAGAATGTGTCATGGAACCTCTCATGGGTACAAAACTATAGAGAGTGTGTAGTGAGGGATCTTGATAGGTAGGTGATCTTTATGGGATTCAACCTGATGCTCTCCACTCCCATACCTTTCTTGGTTGGATCAACCCAATTGAAGATTTCTAACAGTCTTTCTTCATTATTAGAGAAAGAAGTAGAACCAAAATGGAAGCTTTTTTATATTTGTTATTACTTAATTGATTTTCTAATATAGTTGGGAGACTTTACTCAAGAAATGGATATAGAAAATGGAAGGATCAAGGCATGGGAATAGATTTGATATCCACATTCAATTATAAATGAAAAAAATAGGAAAATCTATCTCTAATATCATCCAAAATGTGTCCAATGTGGGGCATGGGGTCTTGTTGGAGTAGGGCTCCCACATTGCATTGCATGTCTTCAGATCTATTTGGTAAAAAAAAGTATGCATCTCCTTTGTATGCTCCCAGAGTAGGAAAAGTCCTAATGGGTAGGCTAAAAGAAATGAGAGGTAGGAGAAAAGGTTTGTTTGTCAGGGAGTACCTTATCATTGTGAAACGTTGGAGGTATCTCCTCATTGTATTGTGATATACTCCATTGCAGAAGGAGAAGTCAGAAGTGGGGGTGATCATATTTAGTTGATTGAGGACTCCTCAGTTGTTACATTCTATGTATGTTAAGCCAAGTGATTTGAGCCACACTAAGCTTCCACTTTCCCTAGACTCGTCCAAGTAGTTTGAAGTACCCCCTCCCACCCCAAAAAAATATAGATATATTGGGAATAGAGATCCAACATTTCAAAATTCCGGACTTTTTGGGTTTTCTTTCCCAATTATCTAGTATTTATAAATAGTGCCACAATTTGGTAACATTTCCCCTACCTCCATAATTAATGATAAGTGTTGAACTTCACTTATGAATCAATCCTCTAATTTGTAATTAATCTCTTCATGTAGATGTCTATTACATTCTTTAAATTATGTGTTGTAGTTATGGCGATGGTTGACTCTAACCCTAATTCTTATATAAAGGTATTATTCATGAATATCTTTACCTATTTTGGGTACATTCTATTGTTGCATTTACTTGTTTCACACATAATGCTAGATTTTAATTGTTTAAAATTTTTTGTTTTTTTTCTTTGTGGGCTTATGCCTATTACTATGTAATTTCAAATATTCATATCCATTCACTAAAGAAATTCTAAATATTCTAGGAAGAACCCTCAATGACTTAATTGTATTCATACATTATTCTATATATGTATGCCATGGACTTTCTTTATATATTTTTGTCCCTCGGTACCTTATTTGGTTATCTCTGTAAGGCCCTTGAACTTACTTAATGAGTTCAATGAGCTTAATTACCATAATTGAATGGTTATAACTATAATATAACCTTTTTATATGTTTTGAAATCATAAGACAAGCTTAAGTTTCAAATTTGGTCCAATTTGGACACTGTTTGAGCAAGTTATGCAATTTTCTATACATTTTGGACTTTTCTGCAATTTACCCAATTGAGGGGTTTTCTTTGCAATTTGTCACATAAATTATGTTCCTTAGTTTTTATATTATCATTGTTGATATTTTTGAGCCATGGGGCTCCTAGTTGAGCCATGGTTTGAAGGTGTTTTTATCAAGGGTATTTTAGGGTTTTTCCCTTCATGGATGAGCTACCTTTAGTAGCTATCAACAAAGGAATTATGTGATTGGCTGGGAATTTCACCAATGGAAAGCTAAGCAGGTCTAGAGGGACGGTGGAAGAGCTTCTTGTGTGTGTGCTTATGTATTTTTAATAATTTAAAGCCATGGAAACTTGGATATATACTATAATTGCAACTTTTTCTTTTTCTTAATATTAAAGTGTCATATACTTATCCAAAAGCCCCCAAACGAGACATTTCCTCTCCATTATCTCTCTCCTTCTCCCAGCTCCGTACTCCCTCTGTTCAGCTGCGATTTTTGCTGCCTAAGGAAGAAGAAAGTGGGGATTCTCTTGGAGAAAAATTCTAGGGTTGAAATTGATTCTCTTTTTGGGTGTATGAAGCTCCCCCTAGTGATATTGACCTAAAAGTGTAAGTGTTTCCTTATTTCCTCCGTTTAATTTTTTGTTCCTCTTCCTCCTACATCTATCCAGGTCAAAACCATGGTTTTCCATGGTGAAAGTTCCCCTAGAACTCAAAACTCCTTCCTTCTTGTTTCTTTTCTAGGGTTTTGCTTGTTTGTGGAGAGAATTGCATAGTTGGCCAAGTTCAGATCTGAATCCAAGGTTTCCTTGCCCTATTTGCTCGAGATTTTTGCTTTTGGATATATGACCTACTCTATAGAGGTGAGTTATATAACATTCTTCACTTATATTTCTTACTAGAAGCTTTTGGTTCATGATTATGCTTGAATGTGATGATCTAAGCATAGAGAAATCATGCCTGTTTAGAATTACGAATTTTGTGGTGTTTCCTATTTTATTCCAGTTCTATATGAACCTGTAAACATGTTTACATTCTTTATAAGGTGTAACATGATCTGGTACAGTTGATAGCAAGAACATATGGTGCTATGTACAAAACAAATGATGGTTCAAATTAGGGTTTTCAAGCTATTTCCTTCCCTATCACATAACCGATTGTCATACCATTCAACAACCAATAATGTTGCTATCTTGGCAACTGATGTTCGTGATCAAGTGTGTCCAATTTATGGTTACAACCTATGGTCACCACCTTAGGTCAGGTTTTGACTCAATTAGACATTTAATTATCATCCACTAAGTATTCTAATGATGTTATCAGTCGATGATGATATTGGCTTATTATTTGATGATGTTAACTGAATGTATTACTGATCTAGCAACCAATGGTAACCTAATGATCACAATTAATGGTGGATCAGGTCATCATCATATATGATGAATTAGTAATGTAATTTTAGATTTGACTATACCTTGAACCAATGGTTCCTTGGTTCAATTGATCTAATGGTTAGACCTATACTTCAATTGGTAACCTTAAACAATGAACCTGATCCAATGAATAATATTGGATGCTTTAACATCCAATGGAGTAGAATAAATCACATGTTATTATATGTGGGTCATAGTGAAGATAATTCAATGGTTCAATACCATTAATTGGTAGTATTACCTTTGCCATTATATAGTTATATTTGATAAATCAATGTAATGAGTGGATGCGTAACTCCCATGTGATCTAGCCTATTATACTTAACCTTAATGTAATTATATGATGTTGATTAGTTATAATCATACCTCTTGAATGATTAATGTGATAATGAATTACACTCTTCTTATGTTGAAACCACAATGCAGTATTCTTTGAATATCATAGTGCCTTGCCATGTTAAAATCTATGGACATACATGTGCTAATGATCTTTTCAGCCTTGTTTAAGGCATGGAATGATGATGATAACCTTATTATGAATAATGTGATAGTCTTAAAGACCTTTGGGCATGTTTGAAGCCATGATTGTGGTGAAATCCTCTTCATGTTCCAATAAGGGTTAAAACCCTGGAACTTGTGATAAGATAGTGGTATCTTGCAATAGTATGATGATAAGTGTGGTCTGTTAATTTGCAATGAATGATAGATGTGGTAATGTGATTAAGATTTATATCCCAAATGTTTTATATCTTTTGAAGTTGTTATACATATACTCTTGTTAGAAAAGAATTAGGGTTTGAATGTCCACTTGTATGATAAAGCCTTAATGCATTCAATTGGCAGTAATTAATCAAGTGTAACCTTAATCATGTAGAGCCCTGTGTCGTAGAGCCATCTTTAGTGTCAGAACTTACTGGATGGTGAAATGAGTATTCCCAAGGGAAACTCGGAGCGCATACTGTTGAGTATGCGGGGGTGGCAAGTTGAGGATATATACTTGTCGTCCACAATTGCATGTTATAGAGGATGGCTATGGTCATTCCTCAGATATTTGATGTGATTGAGGACAGCTGCGGTTGTACCTCAGATTAGAGGGTTTTGTATACCTTATTTTCTAGTGTCGTAACTTGTACCGAGTACGGACTAGTTGTTATCAGTTGACTATATGTCACTGTTGGCAGTTTGACTGGTATGTCATTGTAGTTTACTCGTACTGACCGAGGGGAAGAGATCTTAGGATACCGGCACTCCTAGATCTTATACGGAACTGAATAGCACTTCGCAGTGGTTAGTTGGACTTTGAGTGGTACGACTCAAACTCCCCAGGGCATAATAATAAAAGATATAATACCAGCCGTGTAGTATAATTGCTAGGGTTTAATACGTATCACATTGGTTGATTAACCCTTGTCTTGTCTTTACACTACATAGTTCTTACATGATGCAGACTTATGACAATTGTTCAATTCTACTTGATGTTACAACTTATTTTCTTAACTGCTTAGTATGCTTAAACTGTTCAATCTGTTCATATTGTTTATTCAATATCCTAACTGCTCAATGTATTTACTGTTAATTAATGTTATAATCAATATATGTTGGAGAGAGTTATATCTCTCGCTGGGACTGGGTCTCACCCGTGGGTCACCACATTTTTTAGGTGGTCGTGGGCAACGAGGTCGAGGTCGTGCCGTGGAAGAGAACCAACCTGGTGATCAATAGATTCAGAAGGTTGGTTAGTTGTAGATGTTAGTTATAGATGTTAGTAGTAGAGTCCTAGTGTCGTCCCTGTACTCTCAGGTCTTGGTATGGGATGTGTTTTCTAGATGATATATTTGTATCGACATGAGATTTTGGTATTATGCCAATGTTTGTAAATATATGGCACGTACATGTGAAATATCTTTTGTATGCAGGATGTGATTGAGGTCTTTGGACCCATAGGCAAATGCTTGTTAAGGTATATGAGAATGGAATGATGGACCTTTTATAAATGTTCTAGAGTTTATTTACATTGTTGGAATTGGTTTTAATTGTTTCACATTTTTGACTATGTGATTAATTAGTAGTTGATCGTGTTTTGTGTTTTGAGTAATCTCGTTTAGCGTGACGAGGTGTCACAGTTAAGTTGGTATCAGAGCTCTAGGTTTACTGAGTCTACAGAGACATAGGACTTAGGTTTGAGTTTGTTCTTATGTATCCAACATATCTGATCATAGTTTATGCTTATGCAGATATGCCTGGAGGACATGAAGAACATGTTGGGAGTAGCTATGTTGCACCAGGAGGAGGTGCAGGGAGGTAGGCACGCGATGAGAGAGTGCCAGAAGTAGGGCCAGAGCAGCCCGCAATGCCTCATCTAGACCCGACAATGATGGCCAATCCTGAGTTTCGGTCTATGTTTAGACAGATGATGGTCACAATTACACATATTGCTGACAGAGCGCCAGCACCTCAAGCTAGGGTAGTTGCCTCTAATGTGGAGTTCCAAGGTGTCGGGAAGACATTTGAACATCTTAGACGTGTTGGGGAAATTGAATATGCAGGTACTTCTGATCCAGCAGACGCTGACATGTGGTTGACTGAGCTGGAAAAGGCATTCAAAATCCTAAACATCACTGAAGAAGACAAAGTTGAGCATGCAGTATACTTGTTAAAGGGTAGTGTTGGCCACTGGTGGGCCATAGAAGAGGAGAAAAGGCCAGGAGTTGTGATAGGATGGGAGGAGTTTCGAAGGGAATTTGTTAGTCGATATTTTCCAGAGACCTACCTAGATGAGAAAATCTCTCAGTTTGAGAAGATTTGTCAAGGAGCTATGACTATCGATGAGTATGAATCAAAGTTTATGGAACTTCTGAGGTTCTACCCCCACATGGCAGCAACAGACAAGGAAAGGATTCAGATATTTGAGAAGGGTCTGAGTACGGAGTTGACTACTACAGCATCTGCCTTGGAGAACAGGGAAAGGTTTTCCACCTTTGTGGAATCTATCAGGAGGATTGAGAGGTCTGCCATAGAGAAGCGTGAAGCTAATGCTAAGAAGCGACCTATGCAGTTTCAAGGGCAATCATCTGGAGGCTTTAAGAAGACAAGGTTTTTCCCACCACTGTCACAACCAAGGTCAACCTTCACTGAACCAAGATCACATGCACCATCACAGTGGACCCCCAAGTCAGGGTAGAGGTCATAATTTTCCACCGACCGGAGCCCGCAGTACCTCATCAGTCTTAGTGACAGGGCCATTTAGGCCATATCAGGACACCAGAACATGTTACAAGTGTGGGAAAGTGGGGCATACAAGACCTCATTTCCCTATGAAAGATGAGGAGGTGACTCAGCAGCTAAGGAAAAGTCAACAAGGTCTACAACAATGATAGTTTAGTAGTGGCAGTGGCAGAGGACGTGGTCAGGCATCTCAGGAAGGATCCTTTAGACAAGCAAGTAGAGGACGTGGACGACAGCAGGCGACAGCAAGGTTCTATGCCATGACCCAGCCAGAAGCAGTGGTCAATCCTCGAGTTGTGACAGGTCAGATGGAGTTATTTCATTCTGATATGTCTGCATCTTGTTTCGTATTTGTGTTAGTAGACCCAGGTGTAACACACTCTTTTATCACCAGAGAGGTGATAGATAGTTGTTATCTACCTTTAGTCTTAGATCTGATAGCCTATGGCTAGAGACTCCTTTGGTTGATTCTGCCGAGTTACAGGAGGTGTACCCTTCTTGTGTTCTTTCTTTTTCTGGACACAACATTCAAGTGGATCTTTTACCACTTGACATGCATGGTTTTGATGTAATCCTAGGAATGGATACCTTGGAAAAATACAAGGTAATCTTGGACTGTAGTACTAAGGTGGTGATGTTCCATGATGGAGACGTACAGTGGATTTTTCAGGGTGATAGAAAGATTCTTCCTACATGTTTGATGTCAGCCATGACAGTTGAACGATTGATGAGACAAGGATGTGAGGCTTTCTTAGCTCATGTTGTGGATACCAAGGCGGTAGGTCCTAGTATTCAGGAGGTACCAGTGGTGCAAGAATTTGAGGATATCTTTCCTGAGGAATTTCCTAGCATCCCCCCTCTTAGAGAGATTGAGTTTGAGATCAATCTTGTTCCTGGAACACAACTCATAGCACAGTCAGCATACAGGATGGCACCAGCAGAGATGCAGGAGTTAAAGAAACAGTTACAAGAACTGTTAGAGAAGGGTTTTATCAGGTCGAGCACTTCCCCTTGGGGTGCTCCTGTGTTGTTTGTTAAAAAGAAGGATGGTTAAATGAGGTTGTGTATAGACTATAGACAGTTGAACAAGGTGACAATAAAGAATAAGTATCCTTTGTCGAGGATTGATGATCTTTTTGATCAGTTGAGAGGTGCCACTGTGTTTTCAAAGATAGACCTGAGGTCAGGTTACCATCAATTGAGAATTAAGGCTGATGACATATCCAGATCAGCTTTTAGGACTAGGTATGGTCATTATGAGTTTATGGTTATGTCGTTTGGGCTAACCAATGCACTTGCAGCTTTTATGGATCTGATGAATAGGGTGTTTAGACCTGATCTTGATCAGTGTGTGGTTGTGTTCATAGATGATATCTTGATATACTCCAAGGATAGTCAACAACATGAGCAACACCTTCGCCAGGCACTGACATTGTTGAGGCAGCATCAACTATATGCTAAGTTTAGCAAGTGTGAATTCTAGTTATCTGAAGTGTCTTTTCTGGGCCATGTTATATCTGCAAAAGGCATTTGTGTTGATCCCAAGAAAGTGGAATCTGTACTAGAATGGGAACAACCAAAGACACCGACAGAGATTTGTAGTTTCCTAGGTCTGGCAGGTTACTACAGGAGGTTTATGAAAGACTTCAGTTCTATAACCTTACCCCTAACTAGGTTAACCAAGAAGGATGTTCCTTTTGCTTGGAATGACAAGTGTCAATGTTTCTTCCATCTTTTGAAAGAAAAGTTGACTAGTGCACCGATGTTAGTATTGCCAGAGCAAGGAAAAGGCTATATTGTCTTTTGTGATGCTTCAAAGAATGGGTTGGGATGTGTTGATGCAGGATAAAAATCTGATTTCTTTTGTATCATGACAGCTTAAGAAACATGAGGAGAATTACCCAACACATGAACTGGATCTTGCAGTAGTGGTCCATGCCTTAAAGATCTGGAGACACTATCTTTATGGAGAAAAGTATCATATCTTCACTGACCACAAGAATCTACAGTATATTTTCTCAAAACATGAGTTGAATATGAGGCAGAGGAGATGGATGAAGCTGATTAAGGATTATGATTGCACAATAGACTACCATCCAGGGAAATATAATGTGGTAGCTGATGCATTGAGTAGAAAGTCATCTTCATCATCAATGGTAGATAATGCACAATTAAATTCCTTGATGTGCCATAAGAGAGATATGCTAGTGTCTCTTCGCCAGATGAATGTACAGCTAGAAGTTTCCTTGTTGGCAGGATTGTTGGCACAGTTACAAGTGAAACCTACCTTAAGACAGTAGATTCATGATGCACAAGAAAATGATACTATGATACAGAATATCCAATCAGGGATTGGCAGTGAAAAGTATGATGGCTTTCATGAGGCAGATGACGGTATAGTTTGTTACCATAATAGGATAGTAATTCCTAATGTTGATGGGTTGAGGAAGATGGTACTTGAGGAGGCTTGCTCCTCCATGTATGCAATGCATCCTGGAAGTACCAAGATGTACCAAAATTTGAAGGACATGTATTGGTGGCCAGGTCTAAAGCATGATGTGGTAGAGTTCATTGCCAAATGTCCAGTTTGTCAGCAGGTGAAGGCTGAGCACCAGAAGCCTACAGGGACATTACAACCTTTGCCAATACCATAGTGGAAATGGGATCATATTACTATGGACTTTGTGGTTGGTCTTCCTAGGACAGCCAAGGGTCATGATTCCATATGGGTGATAGTAGACAGATTGACTAAGTTAGCTCATTTTCTGCCAGTTAAGACAACATTTACAGCAGAGAAATTGGCACAAATATATGTTGATGAGATAGTTCGTTTGCATGGCATTCCGGTGACTATAGTTTCTGACAGAGGTCCACAGTTTATAAGTCATTTTTGGGAGTGTCTACATTCAGCAATGGGAACACAGCTGAGATTCAGCACAGCTTTTCATCCGCAGACCGATGGCTAGTCTGAAAGGACTATTCAGACTTTAGAGGATCTCTTGAGGGCATGTGTGCTACAATTTCTTAGTAGTTGGGATGTACATCTAACTCTGATAGGATTTGCGTACAACAATAGATATCAAAGAAGCATAGATATGGCTCCTTATGAGGCTTTGTATGGGAGACGATGTCGGTCTCCTCTTTACTGGAATGAGACAGGTGAATATCAACTTTTGGGTCCTGAGCTAGTACAACAGACTATAGAAAAGATTAAAGTGATACAACAACAGTTGAAAGCAGCCCAAGATAGGCAGAAATCTTATGCAGACAACCGATGCATGCCACTTGAATTCCAAGTGGGAGATAGAGTATATCTTAAGGTTTCTCCATGGCAAGGTGTGTTGAGGTTTGGAAAGAAGGGTAAGTTGGCTCCTATATTTATGGGACCATACCCTATCCTAGCACATGTTGGAAAGGTAGCATATAAGTTGGAGCTACCACCAAAGCTACATAGATTGCATAATGTCTTTCACATCTCTATGTCGAGGAAATGTCATCCAGATACTGACCAGACAATCCAACCAGTAGAGGCTGAGTTAGATGAGGATATCTCCTATGTTGAGGGTCTTGTGTTGATCCTGGATAGAAGGGTGAAAAAGCTGAAGAGAAAAGATATAATACTAGTGAAAGTTTTGTGGAATCATCGTGGCATATAGGAAGACACATGGGAACTAGAGAATGAGATGCGTAGAAAATACCCATCTCTTTTTGCGTAGGATTTTGGGGCGAAATCCTTGTTAGGGGTTTATAGTTGTAAGGCCCTTGAACTTACTTAATGAGTTGAATGAGCTTAATTACCATAATTTAATACTTATAACCTTAATATAACCTTTTGATATGTTTTGAAATCATAAGACAAGCTTAAGTTTCAAATTTGGTCCAATTTGGACACTGTTTGAGCAAGTTATGCAATTTTCTGTACATTTTGGACTTTTCTGCAATTTACCCAATTGAGGGGTTTTATTTGCAATTTGTCACATAAATTATGTTCCTTAGTTGTTATATTATCATTCTTGAGATTTTTGAGCCATGGGTCTCCTAGTTGAGCCATGGTTTGAAGGTGTTTTTATCAAGGGTATTTTAGGGTTTTTCCCTTCATGGATGAGCTACCTTTAGTAGCTATCAACTAAGGAATTATGTGATTGGCTGGGAATTTCGCCAAAGGAAAGCTAAGCAGGTCTAGAGGGATGGTGGGAGAGTTGCTTGTGCGTGTGCTTATGTATTTTTAATAATTTAAAGCCATGGACACTTGGATATATACTAGAATTGTAACTTTTTCTTTTTCTTAATATTAAAGTGTCATATACTTATCCAAAAGCCCCCAAACGAGCCATTTCCTCTCCATTATCTCTCTCCTTCTCCCAGCTTCGTACTCCCTCTGTTCAGCTGTGATTTTTGCTACCCAAGGAAGAAGAAAGTGGGGATTCTCTTGGAAAACAATTCTAGGGTTGAAATTGATTCTCTTTTTGGGTGTATGAAGCTTCCCCCTAGTGATATTGACCTAAAAGTGTAAGTTTTTCCTTATTTCCTTTGTTTAATTATTTTTTCCTCTTCCTCCTACATCTATCCAGGTCGGAACCACGGTTTTCCATGGCGAAAGTTCCCCTAGAACTCAAAACTCCTTCCTTCTTGTTTCTTTTCTAGGGTTTTGCTTGTTTGTGGAGAGAATTGCATAGTTGGCCAAGTTCAGATCTAAATCCAAGGTTTCCTTGCCCTATTTGCTCTAAATTTTTGCTGTTGGATATCTGACCTACTCTATAGAGACGAGTTATATAACATTCTTCACTTATATTGCTTACTAGAAGCTTGTTGGTTCATGATTATGCTTGAATGTGATGATCTAAGCATAGAGAAATCATGCTTGTTTAGAATTATGAATTTTGTGGTGTTTCCTATTTTATTCCAGTTCTATATGAACCTGTAAACATGTGTACATCCTTTATAAGGTGTAACATGATCTGGGACAGGTTGATAGCAACAACCTATGGTGCTATGTACAAAGCAAATGATGGTTCAAATTAGGGTTTTCAAGCTATTTCCTTCCCTATCACATAACTGATTGTCATACCATTCAACAACCAATAATGTTGCTATCTTGGAAACTGATGTTCGTGATCAAGGGTGTCCAATTTATGGTGACAACCTATGTTCACCACCTTAGGTCAGGTTTTGACTCAATTAGACATTTAATTATCATCCACTAAGTATTCTAATGATGTTATCAATCGATGATGATATTGGCTTATTATTTGATGATGTTAATTGAATGTATTACTGATCTAGCAACCAATGGTGACCTAATTATCATAATTAATGGTGGATCAGGTCATCATCATATATGATGAATTAGGAATGTAATTGTAGATTTGACTATACCTTGAACCAATGGTTCCTTGGTTCAATTGATCTAATGGTTAGACCTATACTTCAATTGGTAACCTTAAACAATGAACCTGATCCAATGAATAATATTGGATGCTTTAACATCCAATGGATTAGAATAAATCACATGTTATTATATGTGGGTCATAGTGAAGATAATTCAATGGTTCAATACCATTAATTGGTAGTCTTACCTTTGCCATTATATAGTTATATTTGATAAATCAATGTAATGAGTGGATGCGTAACTCCCATTTGATCTAGCCTATTATACTTAACCTTAATGTAATTATATGATGTTTATTGGTTATAATCAAACCTCTTGAATGATTAATGTGATAATGAATTACACTCTTATTATGTTGAAACCACAATGTAGTATTATTTGAATATCATAGTGCCTTGCCATGTTAAAATCTATGGACATACATGTGCTAATGATCTTTTCAGCCTTGTTTAAGGCATGGAATGATGATGATAACCTTACTATGAATAATGTGATAGTCTTAAAGACCTTTGGGAATGTTTGAAGCCATGATTGAGGTGAAATCCTCTTCATGTTCCAATAAGGGTTAAAACCCTGGAACTTGTGATAAGATATTGGTATCTTGCAATAGTATGATGATAGGTGTGGTCTGTTAATTTGCAATGAATGATAGATGTGGTGATGTGATTAAGATTTATATCCCAAATGTTTTATATCTTTTGAAGTTGTTATACATATACTCTTGTTAGAAAATAATTAGGGTTTGAATGCCCACTTGTATGATAAAGCCTTAATGCATTCAATTGGCAGTAATTAATCAAGTGTAACCTTAATCATGTAGAGCCATCTTTAGTGTCAGAACTTACTGGATGGTGAAACGAGTATTCCCAAGGGAAACTCGGAGTGCATACTGTTGAGTATGCGGGGGTGGCAAGTTGAGGATATATACTTGTCGTCCACAATTGCAGGTTATGGAGGATGGCTATGGCCATGCCTCAGATATTTGATGTGATTGAGGACAGCTGTGGTTGTACCTCAGATTAGAGGGTTTTGTATACCCTATTTTCTAGTGTCATAACTTATACCAAGTACGGACTACTTGTTATCAGTTGACTATATGTCATTGTTGGCAGTTTGACTGGTATGTCACTGCAGTTTACTTGTACTGACCGAGAGAAAGAGATCTTAGGATACCGACACTCCTAGATCTTATACGGAATTGAATAGCACTTCGCAGTGGTCAGTTGGACTTTGAGTGGTATGACTCAAACTCCCCAGGGCATAATAATAAAAGATATAATACCAACCGTGTAGTATAATTGCTAGGGTTTAATATGTATCACATTGGTTGATTAACCCTTATCTTGTCTTTACACTACATAGTTCTTACATGATGCAGACTTATGACAATTGTACAATTCTACTTGATGTTACAACTTATTTGCTTAACTGTTTAGTATGCTTAAACTGTTCAATCTGTTCATATTGTTTATTCAATATCCTAACTGCTCAATATATTTACTGTTAATTAATGTTATAATCAATATATGTTGGAGAGAGTTATATCTCTCGCTGGAACTGGGTCTCACCCGTGGGTCACCACATTTTTTTTAGGTGGTCGGGGGCAACGAGGTTGAGGTTGTGCCGTGGAAGAGAACCAACCTGGTGATCAATAGATTCAGAAGGTTGGTTAGTTTTAGATGTTAGTTATAGATGTTAGTAGTAGAGTCCTAGTGTCGTCCCTATACTCTCAGGTCCTGGTATGGGATGTGTTTTCTAGATGATATATTTATATCGACATGAGATTTTGATATTATGCCAATGTTTGTAAATATATGGCACGTACATGTAAAATATCTTTTGTATGTAGGATGTGACTGAGGTCTTTGGACCCATAGGCAAATGCTTGTTAAAGTATATGAGAATGGAATGATGGACCTTTTATAAATGTTCTAGAGTTTATTTACATTGTTGGAATTAGTTTTAATTGTTTCACATTTTTTACTATGTGATTAATTAGTAGTTGATCGTGTTTTGTGTTTGGAGTAATCTCGTTTAGCGTGACGAGGTGTCACAGTTATCTCCGTCTTATTAGTTCCCAAATTTTATTTAAAACACAACATAACCATAGTAAGTTTTGTATCGGTGTGTTGTTATAATTTATATATTTGGGGTATTGCTTACACCTAGACCGGATGAAGTCAATATCAAGCCATGGTATTCTTAAGAGGGGCCTTAGGAGTTAGATCTATTAGAAGAACTTACATAGATGCCCATGTTCCCACTACATGGTTTTAGCTCATTTAGTCAATATAACTCTATTATAAGGCATGCTTGTCATATATTTTGTCCTAGTATATATTTTGTATATGCTTGAGTAATGTGATGATTGGTTTCTCTGATTACAGGTGTGCAAAATTCAAATGCATGTTCCATATGATTTCTTTATGTGTGTGACTAACTGGAAAGGAAAATAATCATATGTTTTTAGTACTTGTATGTTATTGCATGTTTATTTTGTAAAGTTCGATATCCCAAAAGTGCAACTTGATAAATATGATGAGGTCCATCCTTTCAACGGACATCAGAAGTAATGTGCCCCAATTTTTTGTTCTACATATTCAAGTGATGCTTGAGTCAAGGGGAAGAGGGAATGCATGGTGGATGAATAGGATATAGATGTAGAGAAGTATGACTTAGGGATTTATTTCAAGGTTGACAGGTTATCCGCTTAGGACAAAATACTGCCGCCAAAGTTTTTTATCAATATGGATTTAATAAAGCAACATGGTCTACTCTTCGGGTATTGTAAGAACATTTGAAAGGTATTTTCCATGGTGAATGGGAAAGTTCTAGTTTGCTCTTTCAAAAGAAGTTAAGGTGTTTGCAAATGACGTCGAAATTCAAGAAAGGTAGAGAGAGTTTTAAAAATTACTTCCTTGTCGAGGTATAAGGAATTAGCCTTGCTTGTTCTTTTTAGACTCGTGTGCTTATGCCTCTCCTTCCATGATAATTTGAATCTTTTTAGCATCTCGCCCAGTTCATCCTTTTCATGGTTCTAGTCTGTAAATGGCAAATTTCCAATTGAATACAAGCATAACTACAATGAAATGTTAGGGGAGACGCATCATTAATGGTGTGTGTTTATCAAAAATCAAGAAGGTGGAGAAATAATTGACTACTGTTTACTTCAGTGAAATCTTGGATGAGTTTGTAACGTTTATCACCAAAGACAAATCAGTTACATGCTCAAACATTCAGGTTGAACGTCTCTCTATTATAGTGAATAATGAATATGCCAACAGAATCATTAATTGAAATTAGGCCAATCGTTGCAATGATAAAATATCTAATCCGCAACATATTTCCGAGGTATGTCATGAGGTGCTGATTAGTTGGATAAACTCCTCTGGTTTTCCACCAACGTCATGTACCAATACTTGCTCCTGGCTCTTACATGCTTGGTAAACTGGATCACCGAACTAGTCTTAGTATGTATATTCTCGACTAAATTATGTATAAGAGGTGATTTGTCACGGGATGACTGGAATGATGATAGACGCCAAACTGACAGCCAAAGATGGAAGTGGAGGAGACTCCTCTTTAAAGCACAGCAGATCCAGCCATGCGGTTCAGTTATCACATACTTCTACGTTGAATACATGAAGATGCACGTTATTGTTAATTTTAGGAGTATTTCACACACCAAACCACTATGATATAAATCACTAAATCTAAACATGACCATATGCCCCGTTTAGATGTGAATTTTTAAAATGTGACATTTTATAGTCACGGCTTCTAAGTATGATTTATAACAGTAGGTTCTCATCATGTCAAAACCAGTGGGGTTTGAAATACTCGACTTCCCTGTCCTTCAGACGTCCCATGACATATGCAGACATACTTAAAGAGCAAAAATTTGTCGTGGTTTGACGAGATTTGAAATGGCAGGGGCCTTCATTTTCCACGCTGCCATGTCATATAATAAATCGTAGCCTACATGCTAACATTGGGCGTATGGCTTTTCTGATGAAAAAACTTAAGATGATATCAACCATTGTTACACAACGAAACTCAGTGGTCAGTCATCTCATACAATAGCAACGCATAGCCTGAAATTTGGGGATCGAACATCTCCGAGACATTGTTCCGAGCGTGTTTATTTAATGTGTCATTAAAATACTCAATTAATTTTTTAAAAGTAGATTTTTAGGATAAATATATGGTTAGCATTAGTTGGAACAGCATCCTGAAACAACAGATTTGAGTGCCTCGTTCAATTGCAATGCATGTCAATTCAGTCTACAATCTGGTCGACAATACATTTCAGAGAAGTTAAACAATTCATACACTTTAATTGCAATGCATGTCAATTCAGTCTACAATCTGGTCGACAATACATTTCAGAGAAGTTTAACAATTCATGCATTTTACAAAAGTTTGGAGGACAATGCCGTATTCTATTCACAGTAATTTTTTCATCAGTTTGACCAGTGAATAACGTAGAACCCAAGTCGCTAAATTTGGGTTTCGCCAAATAAACAGGAAGTGCATACCTCCGAAAAAACGAATCGTTTCTGGTTTGAGGGGCGTATATCAGCCCGTTTGGCATCACAACAGACGTGCATGGTCAGGGTTTACCTTCCATTTGCACCGGATACTCTATCCTGCTCAACAGCTAATATTTGGTTTGTGAAACGACTCACATCAATAGAATAAAGAATAAAAAATAATACAATGCAAGAATACATTTCTCAACAAAATCATAGATCTAAGCAGTAGCAGCTCCAATCAATCAGGATACTGAGACATATATGCGAATCCCCACATCTGCCAATACAGATTCCAAAATCCATGAAACAACAGACAGGAGATATTAAACATAACAGAGCAAGACCCAATTAGAGAAGTTGATACAACTATTACCTCAACATTCTTCAGTTCAAAATCTGGACTATGCGCCAAGCAAGCATTTCCAAAAGTCTCACATTGCCCACTCCTTCCGTGCAGCCTAGTTCAAAATGTATAAACTTGGTCTGATAATTTTTTGGCACAACATTGTTTTTGGTATCACAACAGACCATAAATAGAGATCGAATTACTTACAAATCTTCCTCCAAGCATAAAGCGAAATTGCCGCCTCCACCAAATGCCAAAAAATCATTCAAGCACATGTAATAGTACCTGTTTGCACCTAAAATCATGACAATGGATGCTTGTATCAAGTTACTGAACATATACATTAGAAAGAAGAAAACATCACTTTTTCCTATCCTTTGCTTTTTTTTTAGAAAAAAAATTGGTGGCCTGTTTGGTTGGGTGTACTCAGATGACAACTATGAAATTGCTATGTATTTTTATGCAAAATCATAGTTTGCATCCCGACTCACCCTACCAAACTAGCCCTAAAAAAAATTTCAGAACATTAATAACTTTCATATCAGAAACCAACTCTAGCATGCTATACAAGATATGTGACTATAGAGAAACTGGGAATTGCGTATTGAATGAATAAAACAATGTACAATACAGTCTCTTATATAACAGAATGGAATAGAGACTAAGGAAAGAGATGAGCAATATGGGACTAAACTACAGAAGTGAAAGCATAAGTGAGGCACATTCTATGCACATGACACTCAACAAAACACGACATAACATATCTCTATACTCCCCCTCAAGCTGGAGCGTAGATGTCAAACATGCCCAGCTTGTCAACTAGAGTCTGAAAACGAGCTTTAGGAAGTATCTTGGCGAAGATGTCCGCAACTTGCTTTTCAGTGCTGAGATAGGGAGTGCAAATCCGGCCAGAAAGGACTGTTTCTCGAACAGTGACAGTCGACCTCAATATGTTTCGTCCTCTCATGAAAAGTGGGGTTGCTCGTAATAAAAATGGAGGTTTTGTTGTCATAAAACATCGGTATGGGGCTGGAATAGGATATATCAAACTCATGGAGGAGACTCAGGACCCACAGAAGTTCGCATGCAGTATGAGTCATAGCTCTTTATTCCGCTTTTGCACTGGATCTGGTGACAACAATCTGCTTTTTGCTTCGCCAGGTGACAAGATTTCCGCCAACAAATGTACAATATTTAGATGTTGACTTACGATCATAACGACTTCCTGCATAGTGAGAATCCGAGAAGCCAAATAGATTGTAGTGGCCATGCTTCTTATACATCAAGTCTTTTCCTGGAGAGCTTTTAAGATACCGCAAAATATGACATATAGCATCCCAATGATATTGCCAGAGTTTATCAAGATATCGGCTGATGAATCCGACAACAGTAGTGAGGTCAGCTCTTGTGACGGTCAAATAGATAAGCTTGCCTACCAGCCTTCTGAACTAGTGATGATCAGCATAGGGAGGAGAGCTTTCATCATCCCAGTCCATGTTTGGGTCAATTGGAGTGTTGGCTGGTTTGCAGCCCAGCATACCAGTTTCCTGCAAGAGATCAAGTACATATTTTCTCTGAGAGAGACACAGCCCTGCAGATGATCTAGAAACCTCAATGCCTAAGAAATACCTCAACTTTCTGAGATCTTTAGTGACAAAATATTTTTCTAAGTAGGTTTTAGTTTCTTGTATACCCACAGTATCACTGCCAGATAAGATAATATCATCAACATAAACAATAAGAATGACAAGTCCAGCCACTGTTTTGCAGATAAAGACTGAATGATCAGAATGAGAGCGACGAAAGCCAAAAGTGACTAAGATCTGACTAGCTTGTCAACCAAGCATGTGGGCTCTGTTTGAGACCATAGATGGCCTTTTTCAACTTACATATTTTGAAGGCAGACTCCCCCTGAGCAACAAACTCAGGTAGTTGCTCCATGTATACTTCTTCCTGTAGATCTCCATAAAGAAATGCATTTTTAACATTGAACTGAAAGAGAGACCAGTCTTTATTAACAGCAACAGAAATCAGAATTCTAACATAGTTTAATCGTGCAACAGGAGAGAAGGTCTCAAAATAATCAACACCATATGTCTGCGTGTAGCCTTTTGCAACAAGGCGGGCTTTCAGGCGTTCAATAGTCCCATCAGGTTGATATTTAATGGTAAAGACCCAGCGGCAGCCAACAGTAGGGCAAGAAGAAGGGCGATCCACAAGTTCCCATGTCTTGCGATCACAGAGTGCCTGCATTTCCTGATCCATTGCCTGTTTCCATGCAGGAATAACAAGAGCCTCTGCAACAGTCTTTGGAATGGTGATAGTAGAAATTGCAGAAGTAAAGCAGGCAAAGTTGTTATGCAGATTGGCAAAAGTGCAGTAATTACTGATAGGATGTTTAGTACAAGAGTGAACACCTTTGCGCAGACTGATAGGAAGGTGCGTGTCAGAAGTTACCTCAGTGTTTATTTGATCAGCCACGGACGGAGGAATTAGTTGGGGAGGGGCCATGGAAGGAGTGCTTGTCTTCGGTCGGCGTTTGCACACTTGCAACGGACGATCTTCAGGTTGATTAGAAGAAGGCAAGTCTTCAACAATATCTGGTAGAGGTGTGGGTGCCAACATATCATTGGATAGTCTTGCTCCATCATCAGAAAAATAGAGCATATGCTCAAAAAAGATCACATCCGCACTGACAAACCACTGTCAGAGTACCGGATCAAAGCAGTGATAACCTTTTTGGGTTCTAGAATAACCCAAAAATATGCATTTAGTGGATCGATGATCAAGTTTCGTCATTCCTGGGCCTAAATTTTTAACAAAGCAATTACACCCAAAAATGCGAGGAGGAAGAGAGAATAAAGGTGCATCAAGAAACAAAATGGAGTAAGGTATTCGATTTTGTAAAACAGAAGATGGCATACGGTTTATAAGATAGCATGCCATAGCGACTACCTCAGGCCAAAAACGGTGAGGAACTTTATAATGAATAAGAAGGGTGCAAGCAACCTCTAATAAGTGGCGATTTTTTCGTTCAGCAACACCATTTTGTTGTGGAGTATAAGGACTAGTGGTTTGATGGATGGTGCCACGATCAGAACAAAAAGATGTGACAGACTTTTGTCAAAATTCCAAGGCATTATCAGTACGGAAATTTTAATGGATTTATTGAACTGGGTCTGTATTTCAGAAAAGAAAATACGGATATTGTCTAAAACAGTGCCATGATCTTTGAGCAAAAACAGCCAGGTAGCACGGGAATAATCATCAATAAATGTCAAAAAATATTTAACACCAGCTTGACTCGGAACAGAGCATGGACCCCAGATGTCTGCATGAACAATATCAAAAATTGCTTTAGAATCAAGTTCCTTCTTAGAAGGAAAGACATACCTCGTTTATTTTTTCAAAACACAAGATGCACAAGAAAAATTGTTTTCAAATAATGCAGGAAATCAATGCTTCAACTTTGCAGCAGACGGATGACCCAGCCGGAAGTGCCATTGAAGTCCTTAGACTGATGTAGACAAGAGAGCAGAAGATGCAGGCAGTCCATCCAAATAGTATAGTCCATCTGGTCCTTCATGGCCCGAACCAATCCTCGTCTTCGTGCGAAGATCCTTCAAAACACAACCAGAGGGATCAAATTGAATGGAGCACTAAAGTTGTTTAACAGTTTTACTGATAGATAATAAATTAACAGAAAATTGTGGTATGTATAAAACAGATTGAAGATTCAGCTTGTGAAATAGAGGAACGGTGCCAACGCCATGAACAGGGTCTTAGAGCCATTTGCAACAGTGAAAGATGGAATATTAGAGGCTTTAGACAAAGCAGAAAATAATTGGATGTCGCCTGCCATATGGACAGATACACCAGAATCAATGCACCACTTATTGTTACCAGCAGAAGGAGTTGCAAGCATGGCAGAAGAACCAGTAGCAGATGTCGAAGGTAGATGAGTCGTGTTCCTGGAAAAACTTTTTGAATTTAGAGTGAAGCCATTCAGTAGTCGGAGGGGCGGCTGGTGGGTCGGATGCAGCATCAATAGTAGTTTCCGTAGAGGCCTGGTTCGCCCAGGTTAGCTTGCCGTGCTTGATCCAGCACCTATCTTCAGTGTGATTATCACGACCACACCAGTTGCAGTAGCGAGGACCAGTAGCTTGACCTCGTCCAGGTGCAGTAGAGGAGCCTCGTTCGTTAGTTGGAGGCAGACGTCCGCCAAGACCACGTCCTCGACCGCGGTCACATCTAGAATCAACAGTGCAAGAACTAGAGCAGGATGCACAATAACATGAGTGGAGGTCACAGATGGTAGCCATTAAACTCTCTTGAGGACGTCGCGAAGAGTAGGCAAAGGGTTACCAGACAATTTGGTCGACCATGCCGGAAAAGGAGGCAGGTAGGGCAGTCAGAAATTGAACCAGTTGTAGTTCATTGCGCTGTTTCTGGGATTCTTTGATTATAGCAGTTAATGGATGGTACATTTCATACTCATTCCAGAGAGCAGAGCATTGGTTGTAGAAGTCCTCGATGGATCAGAAGAAAACTCCTTGGCCAGGGTTTTTAAAATTTCAAAAACATGTTTAGGAGTTTGTTGATGGGAGTAGACATGAGAAAGTTGGTCCCACATTGCTTTAGCATCATGAAGAGATAACAGGGACTGACTAATCCGCGGCTCAGTGCTATTGAGAAGTCAGGACATAACACCAAAGTTGTCTTTGGACCATTGGGCATAAGTTTGTTTACTCTTTTCATCAGCAGTAACAGCAAGGGCAGCAGGAGGATCAGTGGTAAGATGTGAGTATCGGCCTTGGGCCTTGACATAGAAGACAAAGGACGCCGACCACAGATGATAGTTCGAACCATCGAGCTTGACGGTGGTAACACACACAGAGCGAGGAGGCTCAACTGAAGCCATGATGAGCAGATGCAGGCAGTAGTGGGGTGACGGCGCAACAGCAACAGGCAGTGGATAAAGAACCCACTATGGGGCAGTAGCAGCAGCAGGGATCTGACGCATCAGATCAAAAGAAACCAGTGTTGGGCAGATAGACTGATAAATGAACCTACGCCGTCATGAGGAAGATTAATATCCCATCATTAGGCGCAGGCAGAAAAATGACCAGACAGTTAGGAGACTCAACGTGGGATGGCTATGGCTGTCCGGAAGATTGCACGTACAAAAACGGAGAAGGAAACCCAAGAGGAAGAGGGCAGCAGTGGGATGGTGGAGAGAGGAGGGATGGCGGCTGGTGTAGAGAGGAGGGGCGGCGGCTTTGGTGGAAGGAGCGGTGCCGGGTGGGGCTGCTGGCGGTAGGCGGGGGGGGGGGGCTGAAGGCTTAGGGCATAGGGGCAGGGTAGGAAAGAAAAATTCGGGAAACCGGACCTGCTCTTGATACCATATAGAGAAACTAGGAATTGCTTATTGAATGAATAAAACAGTGTACAATACAGTCTCTTATATAACAGAAGGAAATAGAGACTAAAGCAGAGATGAGCAATATGAGACTAAACTACTAAACTACAAAAGTGAAAGCATAAGTGAGGCACATGCTATGCACATGACACTCAACAAAACATAACATAACACAACATATCTCTATAGTGACTATTAGTATATACACTTTACTACTATTTTTACTTAGTGTATTTTGGTTATTTGTCTTTTAGTCACTTGTTTCTTTATCCTATATTGCTTATCTCTAAACATTGTACTACTCTCTTGTCTTATAAAAGAGAGCATTGTATTGGTTTTATTCACTCAATAAGAAGCAATACTTTTCTATTATAGATGGTATCAGAGCGTCCCGATCCTCCCTAAACCCTAGCCACCTCTCATCCCCCCCAACCCTAGCTGCCCCTCTCCCTCCTCTCTCTCCCCAGCCCCCTTGCGCCGCCACCACACCTGCCCACCCCCCTGTCGCCGCCCACAGCCATCACCACCACCACTCCAGCCACCACCCACCCCTCTGTCAACCCTCCACAACCTTTCAACACCCCAACCCACTCCATTACCATGGCTTAATCCATCAAGTACACCCAATCCTCTACCCATCTTCTTCCTCGAAACCTCCGAACAGCTTCGGTAACTTTCCAGTTTCTGGCACGTTGACGTCGTAAAAGGCGTCTTCCGCTCTGTTTGCCTGCGACTCATTGTGGAGTGATTGTTCCTCCATGTTGGCGTAGGTTTCTATCTTCTCCTACTGCCCCTACAAGGGTTTCTGAGATCTATGCTTGGATCTCCTATATGCTACTTCTAGTCCATGTGTTGGACTTCTGCTGCTGACTAGTGCCTACTACCTCTGCTGCTATTTGCGCCCTTGATTCTGACTATCTCTATCATCTCGGATGGCGACTCATGACCTTCCTCGCAATCTGTGTGTCACTACCGTCAAGTTGGATGGCCCCAACTATCATCTCTAGGCTGCCTCCTTTGAACTGTACGTCAAGGCTAAAGGACGTTTCTCTCATCTGTCGACCAAGGGTCCGGCCATCCCTACTGTTGATGCTGATGACAAGACCAAACAGGCCTACGATCTCTGGTCCAAAGAAGATTATGGTGTTATGACCTGGATGGTCAATAGTGCGGAACCTAAAATCAGCCAGATCCTTCGCCTCAAGACTGCCAAGGATATGTGGGATCAGCTCTCCTACATATACTCTCACCAGCAGAATTCGAAGAAGGTTTTTGAAATCTTCAAGCTACTGGCCAAACAGGAGTACTCTGATACTGACTCCGTGGAGGATTACTACAACAATTGTTGTGCTCTCTAGGATGAGTTTGAGGTCTACCATCCTCTGTCTGCAAATATCACAGAAATCCAGCGTCAAAGGAACGAGCTTCAACTTGTCCAGTTCCTTGCTGGTCTGCCTTCCTCTTTTGCAGGAGTCATTGATCAGATCCTCTCTAGTGATCCCCTTCCTACCCTGAGAGACGTTCTAAAGCGTGTTCGATGCCTTCCTTCTGTTTCGCAAAACCTACCTGACTCCTCTGACGGAACAGCCCTTGTTGTTCGGACTGGTGACTCCTCCCGTGAACGCGGCCGTAGTCGGGGACGTGGTCGCGGGCGTTCTTCTGCACCAGGACGTGGCTCCTCTTCTCCTACTGAGACTACTGAACAACGCTTTTGTACCTTTTGTAAGCGTACCAATCACAATGAAGATCGTTGCTGGATAAAGCATGGGAAGCCAACTTGGGCGAATCAAGTCACCACAGATCAACCTGACACTGCCACTACTTCTGCACCTCCGTCTGCCGATTGGATCCAATCGGAGTTTGAGAAACTACTACAAGCACGGCTTGCTTCCTCTACCGAGGCCTCCACTGATGGTAGCACTGCTCTTCTGACTCAGTCCGGTAAAAACACTTGGGTGATCGATTCGGGTGCGACATCCCATATTTCTGGCAATCCTACATTATTTTCTCATTTACATAACACTATTGTTATACCTCATGTTACTCTGGTTGACGGCTCTCAAACACCGGTTACTGGTTTTGGTGATATATGCACTCTTGGATGTCTGCCTCTGCGCTCTGCTTTATATGTTCCTAAGTTCCCTATAAATTTGTTATCTGTCAGTAGAACTTTGAAGAGCCTTCGCTGCTCTATTACATTTGACCCGGATGGTGCTGTCTTTCAAGATCTGCGCACGAGGACGAAGATTGGTTCGGGCCATGAGGGACCAGATGGTTTATATTACTTGGATGTTTCAAAGACTACGGCGTATCTGACATCTTCTGTGACTGGCATCCAGTGGCACTATCGTTTGGGACACCCGTCAGCAGGCAAATCAAAGCATTTACTACCTCATATTTCAGATTTTGTTTTTCATTGTGAAACCTGTCAATTGGGCAAACAAACTAGAGCAACTTTTTCAAAGAAATTATGTATTGGTTCAAAACAGCCGTTTGATATTATACATGCTGATGTTTGGGGACCTTGTTCTGTCTCGAGTATATCTGGATTTCGTTACTTTCTGAGCTTTATTGATGATTTCTCTAGGACCACTTGGATTTTCTTGCTAAAGGATAGGTCTAATATTCTTGAGACTATTACTGCTTTGCTGAAATATGTACCCAGTTTAGCAAACCTATAAAAAAAATTCGCACTGACAATGCTCTTGAATTCATGCAATCCTCGGTCAGCAGTTTTTGTCGCAAACTGGGTACTATTCACCAAACCTCATGTGCCTACACCCCGCAACAAAATGGAGTCGCCAAACGCAAGAATCGCCACCTTCTTGACATTGCTCGTACTTTACTTTTTCACTATAATGTTCCCCAGTGTTTTTGGCCTGAAGCTATTTCCACCGCATGCTATCTCATTAACCGCATGCCATCTTCTGTTCTTGGGAATCAAATCCCTTATCAAATCTTGTACCATGATGCGCCCTTATTTTCTGTTCCTCGTATTTTTGGGAGCACTTGCTTTGTTAAAAACCTACGTCCTGGTTTAACCAAACTTGATCCCCGTGCCATCAAGTGTGTCTTCTTAGGGTACTCTAGGACTCAAAAAGGGTACCGCTGTTATGATCCAGTTTCAAAAAAATGGATGGTCTCGGCTGATGTTTTCTTCGAGCACATGCCATTCTATTCTTCTGCTGGGTCTGCCCTTATGTCAGATTTATTAATGGAGACACCATTACCGATGATTGATGATTTTGATTCCCTTGATACTGTTCTTGCTGCTACTACTCCTCAGCTGGAAGTTTATCAAAGAAGACCGAAGATGACAACTCCCTCTATGGCCCCTCCAGAATCTTCTTCATCAATGCCAGATCAGTCATCACCTCAGGTATTCTCTGACTTAGATATTCCCATCAGTTTAAGGAAAGGAACTAGACCATGTACCAAACATCCGATTGGGAATTTTTGTACTACTGCTCACCTGGGGACTAACTTCGCCAATTTTACTGTTGCTCTTTCTGTTGTTTCTATTCCTAAAAATGCTTCTCAGGCTCTTAAACATCCAGCTTGGCGTCAGGCCATGGAAGCTGAGATGCAGGCTCTTACTGATCGTAACACTTGGGAGTTGGTTGATCCTCCCACTGATTGTTCTTTGGTTAGATGTCGCAGGGTGTTTACTATTAAATATCAACCAGATGGCACGATTGAGCGTCTCAAGGCTAGGCTTGTTGCCAAGGGCTACACACAGACTTACGGCGTCGACTATTTTGAGACTTTTTCACCTATGGCGCGGCTGAATTCAGTTCGCATACTTATTTCTGTTGCAATTAATTCTGATTGGCCCTTATTTCAGCTTGATGTGAAAAATGTTTTTCTATATGGAGATCTGCATGAGGAAGTCTATATGGAACAACCTCCCGGATTTGTGCTTCAGGGGGAGTCCTCCAAAGTCTGTCGTTTGCGGAAAGCAATTTATGGCTTAAAACAAAGTCCCCGTGCTTGGTTTGATAAACTGAGCACCATTCTTCAGAAATTTCATCTTAGACGTTCTCAATCTGATCATTCTGTCTTTGTTAAACAGACTACTTCTGGCATTGTTATTCTGATTGTATATGTTGATGACATCATTCTATCAGGGAGTGATCTTGCTGGCATTCAGGCGACTAAACGTTATCTGGAGAAACATTTTGTCACCAAAGATTTAGGCACCTTGCGCTACTTTCTTGGGATTGAAGTTTCTCGGTCAGCCTCTGGATTGTGCCTATCTCAACCTAAATATGTTCTAGATCTTCTATCTGAAACAGGTCTTCATGGTGCAAAGCCTGCTAGTACTCCTCCGGATCCAAACACCAACTGGGATGATGAGAATTCTCCTGCTTATCCTGATCATCATCAGTATCGACGCATGGTTGGCAAGCTCATCTATCTTGCTGTCACTCGTGCTGATATCACATCTGCAGTTGGACTTGTTAGCAGATATCTTGACAAACCCGGACAATGTCACTGGGATGCAGTTTGTCACATTCTCAAATATCTGAAGAGCTCCCCTGGGAACTAACTTTGCCAATTTTACTTTTGCTCTTTCTGTTGTTTCTATTCCTAAAAATGCTTCTCAGGCTCTTAAACATCCAGCTTGGCGTCAGGCCATGGAAGCTGAGATGCATGCTCTTACTGATTGTAACCTTTGTTCAATTGTATATTTGAAACAAGGGAAGAGAGGGTGGTAAAACTAAGATGCCAGTATCCATGCCACCCTCTCGTTATTTACTTACATAACCATAGCCTACCATCACCATCTTCCAACAGTAACCCTGCCCGCCACAGTCCATGAGCCATCCCGCCACCACCCTCTCTCACTTCCCTAGTTGATTTTCCTCCATCTTCTATCACCTGCACCCTTCTTCTTTGATGACACTCTTAGCAGCAGGAGGAGGGTAGAGGGGAGGTAGTGAGAAGGTCAGGTAAGATGGGGAAAGACGAAAGAAATCATTAAGTTGTCCTATATTATATTTATTACACTATCAAAAGATAATCTAAGCCTAAAGTAAGACTTAAATTATTACAATTTTGTGTTTATAACCGTTACTAGTACCTCAAAAATATTCCAAAAGACGCTTCAGCGTTTATAACAGTCATTCACAAGGCAATTTCTAAGATATGCCACATGATGCAGCACATGGCTGTAAGAGAATGGCATGTAATAAAGCGACCTTATGAATCTTTAGCTTTCTTACACGTGTAGTCAACTTGAAGCTTGGCCATGTGATTATAAAATAGATTGGAACAAAGGCTATCTTCTAATGTTCTATTAATATCTACAATATGTGTTTCTCTCCCTGACGTGTCTACCGATAGCCATTTTGAGCATTTTGCAATGAAAAACATGTTGAAATCAACCCAAACTATCCAAGTAGGTCTCAACTTGCTATCATTCAAGCCTTCCCACGAAAACTCCACTTGCAAAGAATACAGACAGGAGGTGGCGCTGGTTTTGAATATGGAAGTAGGTATGGAAAAGGAGAGATGATACTTGATTTGTAGTTGCCTCTAATTTTATTTTGGCAAACACTCATTTCGAGAAAAGAGATCCGCATCTAACTATTTTCAAGAACGGGTGCCATTGTAGCCAAACTAATAACTTTCTTACAAGATTGGCACGTTGAAAGATATGCCAGGATTACAAAGTGAACCCCGAGAAGACTGCAGAACCAAATGTGAGTTAGTTTTGGATATTAACATAAAGAACAAAAAAGTAAATATAAGGCACATGTGATAGAAGAATCAAGTGGTGGGACCTTAGAAGAGAGAAGAAAATTACATATTCTTGTAAACTTACCAAAGCACTCAAAACTTGGAGCACAATATGAGTTATTGCATTACAAGAATTAGCAAAGAAGTATTTTTGGGACCCAGAAGGTCATGGTCGTCTCAAAAAGAGACATGGTAATGGAATAATATAAGTATGAAAAGCTACAAAACTTGAAAGAGAGATATGTGAACCACCCAAATCTTGAGACAATGCAACATTCCAAAAATATAGGTTAGCAAAGAACGAAAGCTAAGAAGGCAGTCCAAGAGATTACATCCAGATAATTTTAGTTATGCGAATGAGAGTCATTTCCGTTTAATTACTTGGAGGAAAGCCACACTTTATTCGTTTGAAGTAGGAAAGCGTGAAAATCCTATCACATGAATAGGGAATCCGCACTTTATTAATTTGAAGTAGGGAAGCGTGGAAAGCCTATCACATTGAGTGTCTTTACCCAAAGATCCATGGAGAAAGTTATGTACCAAACAATTTAAACACTTCTATATATCTCAACACTCCCCCTAAAGCTGGAGCGCACACATGGTCTTGACCCAACTTGCAGTTCATGTTGTTGAATACAACAGGATATAATGGTCTGGTGAGAATGTCGGCTATTTGATCTCGCGTCCTAACATGAGGAGTTGTATGTTATCTTTTTTGTCATAAGCAAGCTTCTCAGAAAGTGACAGTTGGCATCCATGTATGAATAGTTGTTTGATTATCACATCTCAAAATAATTGGCACTCCAGTGGCATTTGTAGTTCGGTAAGAAATGACTTTAGCCATTGCAGTTCACAACAGGCGTGGGCTATGGCTTGGTATTTCGTTTCAGTTTTTGAGCGCACAATAAAGATGGCTTCTTGTTTTTCCATGTTATCTAAGTGACCGTCACGGAATATATAGAACCCAAAAGTGGACAGCCGTCTGTGGCATCACCAACACAGTCAGCATCAACATATCCTTCCAAGTTCAACCTTCCAAATGTAACTTGTGTGGACACCGGACAAATATTTCGAGTGAGACTTTTTCCAAAAGCCCCTTTCAAATATCTCAGAATTCAATCAACTGATGTCTTGTGTGATTGTTTTGGGGGATGCTATTTCGGGAGATGTATCAATATACTGACTACTACAACAGCATAAGTGATAACAGGACAAGTGATTGTAGTATACATGAGTTACCCCCACAATATGTATATACTTTCCAGGATCATTGTAGCCCTAATCTACTAGGAAGTTTTACCATGATAATCCATGGGGATTGAAACTAGTTTGATGTGGCTCATCCCAGTTTCTTGTAGAAGATCAAGGGTCTATTTCAATTGAGATAAATCATTACCATTTCTGGATCACAAAACTTTTATGACCAAGAAGTATCTCAAAAGTTTGATTTTTTATATGGAAATGTTTGTGAAAAGAAATGTTTTAGTTTGGAATCATCTTCAAAGTTATCCTCAGAAATGATAAAAATCCAAGATTTAAGAATCCTTGTGTTGTAGAAGAATAAAACAAGGAGTGATTGCCACCAAAGTCAATAGCCCACTTGAGTGAAAACTTTGTCGAGTTTATCAAACCATGCTCTTGGAGATTGTTTTGACCCATATCTGGCCTCCTTAAGGCGATAAACCTTTGGCACTCCCCCTTAACATAATATCCAGAGGTTGTTCCATGTAGACCTCCTTAGGAAGATCCCCATGGATGAACACATTTTTTACACCAGTTAAAGTGTGTGGCTAAGGAGACAAGGATCCAGACAATATTGATGTGAGTAATTTGGGAGAAGGTTTTAATGATATCGACTTATGTGTTTATATAGCCTTTTTCAGCCAGACGGGCTATTAGCCTATTGATTGAGCCCTTAGGATTGTATTTGACAGTGTAAACTCATTTGTAGTCGGTTGTTTTCTTCCCAGGAGGAATATCAACAATGTCCCATGTATTGTTGTTGAGGAAAGCATGCATTTCATCAGGAGCTGTTAAAGTCCATCCAGGATTATGCAAGGATTCTATGTGATGGCAAGGAAGAATAGTCTTGCCTTGAGAAACAACATATACTTGGGCATTTGGTAAAAGTAGCTGTGAAGCAACCTGCATCCCGGTCAATACTATCGACATTCTGTCGATAGTATCGAGATCAGTTCAGGTTCAAGTTGAAGCAAGCTGCATCCCGGTCGATACTATCGACACATATGTCGATAGTATCGAGATTGGTTCAGGCGCAAGACAATATTCCGTCGATACCATCGACACTCAAGTCGATGGTATCGACACCGGCACAGCGACGGAACGGCAAGCCAGCGGCAGATCTATTTTGCTTATGAAATTTAGTTTTTATTCTTTTTCTCTCTTTGTACCTCATGTACTTACCCTAATATATATATACAAGTGTGTAGGCTCAAGCCCTACTCACGTTTGCTGCATCTTGCAGCCGACATGTGATCGGTGTTCCTGTCTTCTTCCTTCTTCATTTCTTCTTACATGGTATCAGAGCGGAGATCGATCTAGGGCTTCTCCTTTCTCTCTCCGGAGGAACTCTCCAGGTCTCTCTCCTTGACGGTCGGCTGCTTCCCACCCGTCGTCTTGGCGTAATCCACCTGCTGCGAAGAACCACCGTTGGCTACTCTGGGTCTGCGGTAGATATCTAACTCTACCGTAGCCACTATCACAAAGAGGTTGAGGATCTCCAGGTGATCCAACGATCGTCTAAAACACCACCGGAGGACTAGTTTCGTCTCAACCATCATCCTAGTCACACCTCCTCCATGTGTGATTAGGAATATCTTTTGGAGGCTGTGAATGCGTCAGTAACGCATTTCTTCTTGTGTTTCTTCTGTGTGTGACGTGTATCTCTCCGTCACCACATCTTCTTTGACGTGTATCAATCTGTCATATATTTCGTTCTACCATGGAGGATATCAAGACACCTATGATCTACAACGAGGTGTCACCTATCGCCTCCATCAAACTCAACGGGAAAAATTATCTCCTATGGATGAACGCCATCCACACCGTCTTGGAGGCTCGTGACAGAGCAAGGCATGTTGACTCGGGTCCCAAGGCATCTACTGACAAAGGGTATGTTGAATGGAAGCGACATGACAGTCTTGTGAAGACTTGGTTGTGGAATAGTATGGAATCTGCAATCGCCGCAAGGTTCATGTTCTACTCTACGGCCAAGGAAATATGGGACGCAGTGAAGCAACATTACTCTCAAGAGAAGAATGCTCTCCGTCAGTTTATGATTTATGATCGTCTGTTTGCTGAAAAACAGGGTGACCGATCTCTTGAGGAGTATTTTGGGGCGATTCAGGCTCTTGCTCAGGAGCTAAGTTATTATCATCCTGTGACTGTTGCAAAACAGATAAAGGATAGAGATGATCTGGTTACAGCCAAATTCTTATCTGGGCTTAACTCGACTTGTAGCTCCGCTCGGAGTGTTATCTTGGCCACTGATAAATTACCCAGTCTTGTGGAGGCTTATTCAAGGATCCAGCAATCACTATTTGAGTCTGCTTCCTTTGTTCCTGATATACCTTCTGGAGAATCTCATGCGTATGTTGCTGCTGCGGTGCGAGGACGCCCCGGTATGGGTAGAGGGTGTGGGACACGTCCGAAATGTACCTTCTGTGACAAACCGGG
This sequence comes from Alisma plantago-aquatica, assembly GCA_963693085.1. Lineage (NCBI taxonomy): Eukaryota > Viridiplantae > Streptophyta > Magnoliopsida > Alismatales > Alismataceae > Alisma > Alisma plantago-aquatica. The sequence goes on from OY856412.1 coordinate 217,285,896, forward strand.
ACATACAGTGGAGAAATGTTGGAAGAAACATGGAAGACCTGCTGCACCACCTGTGGGGGCAGCACATTGTGCCACTACCACAGGATCCTCATCCTCTACAACTGTGGGTACTACCTCTGGCACCGGCATCACTCTCACTCAAGAAGAATATGATCGGTTCATTCAGGCGACACAGCACATGAGTATGGGGTCATCATCATCTTCTTCATCGGCAAATCTGGCATCTACAGCTGGTAATCAGGCTACATCTCTCATAGCATCTGGCTCATCCTCATCTTGGGTGGTTGACTCTGGCGCCTCACAGCATATGACTGGTATGAGGAGATTGCTCCATACTATTGACTCATTTATTCCTCACCAATCTGTTACACTGGCAGATGGTTCAGTGAAAAGAGTTTTAGCTAGTGGATCAGTCTCCCTAACACCCAAGATTGATCTTACATCAGTTCATTTTGTTCCTGAATTTCCTTTTAATCTTCTTTCTGTTGCAAAACTGATTGACACTCTAAAATGCTGGGTAATATTTGGACCTTCTTGTTTTATATTACAGGATCTCAAGAGTATGAAGACGATTGGTGGGGGGGCTAGGAAAGGTGATCTCTACCTTTTCAATGGTGACAGTCTACCTCGCCAAATGCCTGCTCCTGCTCCATCTATCCTGTTGAGTGGTTCCCCCTTACTATGGCATTGCAGATATGGACACCTTCTTTGGAGAACCTGCGGAAGTTGGAACCAGATTTGTCCCAATTATCTTCCTTAGAGTGTCAGTCATGTCAACTGGGAAAGCACCATAGGTTATCCTATCCCAGTCGAGTCAATAAGCGGGCTTCTTGTCCCTTTGAGTTAGTGCATAGTGATGTGTGGGGTCCTGTAAAAGACCAGAGTTATAATGGTTTTCGTTATTTTATCTCCTTTGTCGATGATTTCTCACGCATGACATGGATCTACCTTCTTAAAAGTCGAGAGTCTGTGTTGTCTGTTGTGAAACATTTTCATACAGGAAATTAAAGTCCAGTTTGATTGCAATATAAAAATTCTTCAGTCTGATAATGCTTTGGAGTATGTTCAAAAGGCTATGTCTGATTTTTGTAGCTCGGTTGGTATGATTCACCGCACATCTTGTCCTCACACCCCTCAGCAAAATGGGGTGGCAGAGAGGAAGAATCGCCATCTTCTTGATATTGCTCGGTCTATTATGTTTCAATCTAATGTGCCCAAGAAGTTTTGGTCTGAAGCTCTTTTAACTGCTTGTTTCTTGATTAATAGGCAACCTTCATCTGTTCTTCACGGACAGACTCCTTTTTCTGTATTGCGTCCCAAGGACTCTCCCTATCCTATTCCTCTTAGAGTGTTTGGCTGCACTTCCTTTGTCCATAATTTTGACCCTAAGACCGATAAGCTGTCTCCTAGGTCCATTAAAACACTGTTCCTGGGTTACTCTACTACGAGCAAAGGATACAAGTGTTACTGTCCTAGTCTTCGCCGCATGTTTGTGTCTAGGGACGTCACTTTCCATGAGACCACTCCATATTTCTCCAATGCTATGAGCAAGGGGGAGCAGTTGAGAGAGGGAGAGCCACCAAAAATACAAAATGAGAGACTGGCACCATCGGTGCAGAGTGAGGGAGTGCCACCTATCTTCCAGGATTTTACTCCTATTCCAGATGAACAAGCAGGAGATAGACCTACCATTGAGCATTACCCACATGTATACCATAGGCGAGGCAGACAGGATCCAGAAGAAGTAGCGGCACCAGTCCCTGAGCCCTCATCATCGCCTTCTACTCAAGAGAATCCTACAGAGACATCAGATCTCAACCTTCCTATTGCTGTTCGGAAAGGTACTAGGTCATGTACTATTAAACACCCTATTACAAATGTATGTTGCCTGTCTCATCTGTCTAAGCAGGCCCGTGCATTCGCTATTGGGATTGATTCTGTGTCTATTCCAAGAAACCATTATGATGCTATGAAGAACAGTGGCAGGACACAGGCTATGCAACTTGAAATGTCAACTCTCTTAAATAATGGTACTTGGGATCTGATTGATCTTCCTGCAGGAAAGAAAGTAGTAGGTTGTAGATGGGTTTTCACTATTAAACACAATCCGGATGGATCAGTTGAACGGTTGAAAGCCCGATTGGTTGCAAAGGGCTACACCCAAACTTATGGTGTTGACTTCTTTGAAACATTTTCTCCTGTTGCTCGCCTGAATTCTGTGCGGATCATTATTTCTCTTGCTACTACCTTCGATTGGCCACTATTTCAGCTGGATGTAAAGAATGCTTTTCTCCATGGTGATCTACAGGAAGAAGTATATATGGAGCAACCTCCTGGGTTTGTTGCTCAGGGGGAGTGTCAGAAAGTATGTAAATTAAAAAAGGCTATTTATGGGCTGAAACAGTCACCTAGAGCTTGGTTTGACAAGTTCAGTGAAGTTATTCTTCAGATGGGTTTTTCTCGCTCCAAGACTGATCATTCCTTATTTTACTCCAGCTCTTCCCGTGGATCTATTATTCTTCTTGTCTATGTTGATGACATAGTAATTATTGGCAGTGACACTATGGGAATATCTCGTGTCAAAGAGGGTTTGCAAAAACACTTCCATACAAAGGATCTGGGCAAACTAAGATACTTTCTAGGCATTGAAGTGCTTAGATCTCATGCAGGTGTCAATTTATCTCAGAGAAAATATGTGCTTGATTTGTTACAGGAGACATGCATGGCTGAATCTAAACCGGTATCTACACCAATGGATTATCACATCAAAGAGGTGGTTGATGATGCTGAGTATAAAGATCCAGAATATTACAGGAGAATAGTGGGTAAGTTAATATATCTAACAGTCACCCGACCTGATATTTCATTTGTTGTGGACGTGGTCAGCCAATATGTGCATTCTCCGCGACAATCACACTGGACAGCAGTCTGCAGAATTCTGAGGTATCTGAAAAATGCTCCCGGTAAGGGTATCACATATTCTAGACCAAAGGCACCTCCATCTACTCTGTCTCTCACAGGATATTCAGATGCTGACTGGGCTGGTGATCATACTGATAGGAGATCTACATCAGGCTATTGTACCTTTCTAGGTGATCATCTTGTCACATGGAAAAGTAAGAAGCAACATGTGGTTGCTAGATCTAACACTAAGGTTGAATACCGTGCTATGGCCCATGCATGCTGTGAATTAAAATGGGTCAAATCTTTTTTATCTGAATTGCAAATTTCTCTTCTACCTTCTATGGAGCTCAAGTGTGACAATCAATCTGCTATGCACATTGCCAGAAATCCTATCTTTCATGAGCGTACAAAACACATAGAGGTTGATTGCCATTTTATTCGTGATCAAATAAAATACGGCACTATTGTGACTCCATATGTCAGGTCTGAAGATCAACTAGCAGATATTCTGACAAAGCCTTTGGGTTCAGCAATCTTCCAGAGACTCTGCGGCAAGCTGGGCATACACGATGTGTACTCTCCAGCTTGAGGGGGAGTGTGAAGCAACCTGCATCCCGGTCGATACTATCGACATTCTGTCGATAGTATCGAGATCAGTTCAGGTTCAAGTTGAAGCAAGTTGCATCCCGGTCGATACTATCGACACACATGTCGATAGTATCGAGATTGGTTCAGGCGCAAGACAATATTTCGTCGATACCATCGACACTCAAGTCGATGGTATCGACACCGGCACAGCGGCGGAACGGCAAGCCAGCGGCAGATCTATTTTGCTTATGAAATTTAGTTTTTATTCTTTTTCTCTCTTTGTACCTCATGTACTTACCCTAATATATATATACAAGTGTGTAGGCTCAAGCCCTACTCACGTTTGCTGCATCTTGCAGCCGACATGTGATCGGTGTTCCTGTCTTCTTCCTTCTTCATTTCTTCTTACAGTAGCAATAAGCAACAATGTTGAAGATTGAATGCCTTATAACCAGGATTGAGTGGCTTTCATACAATACAACAATATCATTGTCCACAAGAGACTTTTGAAATGTCAAGCAATGATGCGGTGATTCCTAAGACACATTGTGATCAGGTGTACTCCCACGATATACATGGGAAAAGGGTTGAATAATTGGATCCTGAGTAGGTCGGCATTGATGAATCTTCAATTTTAAGCAAGTTTTAGATAGGTTCACTGACAAACTCCCCAGTGGTGGAGGGAATTTTGTCATACAAGATGACCAACTCGTGACATGTGACATCATTAGATCCAAACACTCAACAAGTAGAGATACAAAATCAGTTGTACACCTTGACATTGCAGATTCCCTAGAAAACTTTTAGAATAACACGTGGAGATAATTTGTTGGATTGTGTATCAAAGTATTGTACAAAGGAAGTACAACCAGAAATGTGAACAAGAAGAAAAAAAGGAACGTTGACCAGGATAACAAAGGAAAACATAGTAGCTCCCAAGAGAACAAAGGGAGGTAATCATTTTTTAGAAAGCAAGCAGTGACCTCTGACCAATTCTTTTGTGGATGAGCAATGTTAGGGCAATACCTAGAAGGTGGAAATTTTACACATCAACTTACACTTGTGGTTTTTTTTTTTTTTTTTTTGGGGGGGGGGGGGGGGTTATGGGCACACGGCCTTTGATGGATGATACCAACCAAAGAAGGTAATTGGACACACCAATTGGATATTCTAATGCATTAATAGTGTGAAGTTTTTGTATGCAACCACTAAAGTGGACCTAGTTTAATTGGTGGAACTATGTATAATCATACGAACTTACCTAGATTCAATCAAGTATATCCAAGTCCAACAAGAGGGATCATCCAAAAAAAACTAAAATAACGAAGGATGTTGTATCTGAATATTCAAAAGGAACCCCAAACACCACTTCAAATTAAAATCAAATAGTTTTGAAGAATGGTTCTCAACACAAGAAGGAAAAGATATTCAATGGTGTTTGCGCAACTAACAAAATACACACTCTAAATTTTTAAGAGAAGATGATGTTACCTCCACACTCTTCAGTTTCTCTAAGGAGGGATGGCCACACTGACAGTGAAGTTGCAAGGGAGAACATTCATAGTAGGTTGTTGAGGATGGAACTAATAGAGGTCATAGATCTAAATTTCAAATCCATCTTCTTAAAATTTTAAATCGGTAAGGTTAAACCAGTGGACTCACAACACAATTCAACAAATTCACGAATTGGCTATAGGCATTAGATTTATGGAAAGCTAGGCACATGATGAATAAATTGTACAAGTGAAGATGACAATGGTACAAAACCACATTCTAGTACATACTTTACCGATTAATCATTTAAGGTGACCCTTTTCAGGGGGATATTGGTCATTATTCATGTTTTGTGTTGCTCTTGAACCATGTTTAAATGTCAATTCGATATCGTTTCCAATGGTCCAGAAACAGAAATTTACAGAAATTTTACCGCAATTTCGATATTCCGCTTATTTCGACACAAGATTCCGACTCAATTTTGACGATTTCGATTACCAAATAAAGGAATTAAGTCATAAATTTTACCATGATGATCTACAAGTACAAATACACCTAATTATGCAATAATATCATATGTTGGTATAGAGTTGGGGGGGCTCCTGCATTTTTTAGTGAAAATATACAAAACTGTTTCGAGCAGGATTTTGATCATGCAATGTATGTAATTATGCATACGTAGATTCTTATGCAATAATATGTTACATCTTATATTTTGGATTCAATTAACTGAGGGGGGTATCCCACATTTTTAAGGATTTTTTAATGAAATTACAAATCGGAAATTTCGGCAACTTGGCATGTCCATTTTGATGTCTGGTATCGGTCAAAACCGAAATTTCGACTGAATTTTCAAGCCATGCTCCTGAATCAAAATTTCAAATAGACTAGTTATGGGAGGCAATTACAATCGAGCATGGATTGCCTTGTAGACACAAATTTTGCCGAAGAGCCACAAGACATAGGTTGGGCGGCCAATGAATCCATAAACTTATGTTGATTGATACGAACAATTTTATCAAGTTCACTTTTGGGAATAGTGAAATGGTGATCTATATTAGGATTATGACAGACGATCCGTGCCTGACTGAGATCTCCCAAACAACATTGATGACCATAAGGATGACCATGTTTTCTAAGGCATGTCTTCTATGTGGCCCAGTCTAGTACAAGGTATACACTTGGGATGAGATCCTCTGCCTCAACTATGCCCCCTTAGGTAGGGACAGCTAGAAATGCATTACAAACAACATGATCACTAGAAGGTAGTATGGTGGTTTCCAAAGTAGCTTGTTGGATTCTTGCAAAAGCTTATTCAAGGCTAGGTATTTTGTAGACAGCCAGGATGACAGTCTAATGCGGCATGAGAAAATTTAGAATGTTATGCAGAAGGAAACTTTGCAGTAGTTAGACCTTCACAATCCTGACTTTTTTCTGCCAATTTTAGTGGCTAACAAATCTTCAGTTCTAGAGCAACCGACTGAATAGAAACGAATAATCATGATAACCTTTTCCCCCTCAGTAGCAAAAAGTGATTTGTCCCAAACAAGATAAATGCAAAGGGCATTGTGGTCATATTTACGGTGTTTTGGTGCATTCCCTAATGTTTTTTCAATGTAGAATAGTACATAAATTTAGAAGCTATTTGAGATTCCATTTTATTCTTAAGCCACTACCTAACTTGGTTATCATGAGTTACCAGTCATAATATTCAGTACTCTAAAATATTGAGGTGTATAATTATGAGCATTCGTTCACAAGAGATAATACGCTGTTCGATTATCATGAGGTGACTGATGCTTGATCATTATACACCATAATAAACTGAATTGTTGGTTTATCAACCATGAGCAGAAGAGAATTCCAACGGAATAAAGCACGGAAGGAGAAATCCATGTTACATGAGTGACACACTTAATGAGAGGAGCATATACCCCTAACAAAATATGCACTCACCCACACATAGGGGACCTACATGGGGAGGATAAACCTAGAAGAAGTAATTTCAAAAGTGGCCTTTTTTTATTAAAATGAAACCACAGTCTAAGAAACCTAACTACATAAGAAACACACTGAAAGAGTGTCGTTGTATATTGCCACATAAATTGCAATCCATTGCGAAGAGGGACGATCGACTATAGCCTACACAAATCACATCCAAATCGGATGAGATTTTGTAGCAAGCCAGGAGACATTCCTAGCAACCTTAGAGACCTATCTATATTGCAAATTGGGCCATGGACAAAGCGGTGGAGAACCTTCCCATTGGTCTTCAACTTGGACGTCGCAAGTGACCAAGGGAGGATGATCTCCCCCAACGTCAAGGTGGTTGGCACCTCTTCCTTTTGGAGGTGTAGGGAGGGATGCTAGAGTAATATTAGATTAGGAAGACAGACTGGTAGAGAATCAAAGATCTCCCCTTCCCAACGGTTGCTACAGTCAAATACTATAGCAACAGTGGGGAAGGAGAGAAAGGAGGGAAGAAGAGGATACAAATGCTAGGTTTTGGGGGTTTTGATTAATGCTCTAATTCAATGTTGTAAATCATAATAATTATTCATTAATCACCTATAGGGGAGTCACATTTATTTCTATAGAAGTACAGGGAAGCGTAGAAGCCCTATTACCCAAGTGAATTTATAATGAGAGCTACAGGAAGAAAACGAATAATACTATTAAGAGTGTCTATTTACTTAAGTGGTGTAGTCTACTTATTTAAGTAGCTTTAGTCTATTTGTAATATGGGCCCAATTATGTATTGGCCCATTAGGGTTTGTCATGTGTATGTATGCTTCTCCCTTATCCTATTTATAGGAAAGGGTGGATGCCTCCTATCAATAAGAAAAGCCTACACAAAAGTGGTTTTTCCCAGAGCGCAAAGGAGAGATACCTCCCCTTGCGGGCAGCCGCCACTAGGCGTTGCTTGGCTGCCCACAGGGATGCTCTACCCCTGCAACTTTTACGAACATCTCCATGAGCCGTCTCCATCTTCATTAACAAAAATCATCCTATGAAGTTGTTGGTATCCAGATCTATAAGGGTCGTCATGCCTCCGTCAATCCAGCTTGCTAATTAAGTCGTTGCTATCCTATTTTCCACCATCATCACATATCTACACCGCCATTACCAACTCCACCACTGATCTACTTTATGCCACCACCATTGAGATCTAATCCAAAATCTTGGATAAAGATCTCTTTTCGGTTGATATTGGGGACACATTGTCCCTATATTGCAACACAGCTTCAGGGTAATCCTGCTCTCATAAGTGAATTATTCTTCTTCTCTTGTTGGCATAAGTGAATTATTCCTCTTCTCTTGTTGCTGGCTCAGGGTTTTTCTACTGTTTTTTGCCGCCAACACGGTGTGTCACTTCTAGACACGATATGCAGGCAGTGTCTGCTTCGTTCGCGACTTCGTTCGCAAAGTGTGCTCGCGTGAAGACACAGCGTGTTGTTTGTACTATGACACGGCGTGTGGCCTTGCACTCTGCCCTGAGGTTCTGTCAACGACACGGCGTGTCGCCTGCTTCTTGTCGGCACTGACTGCTTCTACTGTGATATTAGACACGGCGTGTCGCCTGCTTCTGTTGCTTACAGTGTCAACTGGCACGTCGTATCTCTTCATTGACACGTCGTGTCGCCTACTCTACTGGCGTTGACTACTGTTGATCCATCCAGTGTTTTGCAACACGGCGTGTCTCTTCAATGACACGGCGTGTCCACTGCTTCCTATTGCTACATCTTGGTGTGCTACAATGATTCCATTATATGGTGGAGGTATCTATGCAAGGTGTGTCCCTTCTTTATCCTTACCGGCAACAGTATATTCTTTTTCAACATTTTTATTACTATCTTTTATTGTTTCACATCCCCCACCCAATCTAGCCTTGCATACATATTTGCCTACCTCCTCAAAACTTGTCCTACCCCCATATTATTTTTTGACCTAATCTAAAAAAATACAGGGGCTCTGCCCCCCGCAACCCAAACTTTTTGGGTCGTAAAAAGATCCATTTATTTTTCTACTCGGATCTATGTAATCGGGTCATGTTGCATGTTGACTCACAATATAGGTTACCTACTCCACATATTTGCCTACACAACCCTACCTCTACCATTGTTTTTGTAAAATAATAAAAGACGACTATTTGTTCTATATGATAAGAGGAATTCCCGTCCTTATAGAAGGGAGAAGCATATAGACTCAAGACTAAACCCTAATGGGCCAAGACACACTTGGGCCCATATACATTTAGACTCAAATAACTTAAGTAACTAAACTAATAAGACTCTCTAATAGGTTTTGACTCTCCACTCCAACCACTCTCTTGACTCTTTTTGTGGTTGGCGTGAGGGGGAGAAGAGAGGATGAAGAGTAGAGGGAAGAGATGAGATGGAGGAGAGATGAAGAAAGAAGAAGAATTTAGTTATGCTGCAATATGGATCTTCAAGCCACTTTTACTGTTGATATATGGATCATTCTCCTATTATGTGGTGTTCCTTTTGCTTCTATGTGGATCCTTCTATTGTTATGTGGACTATTCATGCTTGTTTATATGTGGAGCTTTCTACTGCTACTATTGCTTATTCATCATCGACCTCGACTGTTGCTATGAAGTTACATACTGAGACGTCATTATTGCTAATTGTGCTATGATTAGCACAATTTACTTGTTTTTTGTGCATTTGCGCTATCTTTTGTTCGTGCTTACTTTGCACGTTGACTTTCTACTGTGAACCAGCACTTTGTGGACTTTGTGAACCAACACTCTAGACTTTGACGTTTGTTACTGTGATTGATACTTTATGAAGAGGAAAGATGATGAAGACTTTTGTTGCTGACTTTACATGGAGCTTCGTCTACATTGCATATTGGAGTTATTTATCTGTTTGCTACTTTGCACACTGGTCTTCTATCAGCCTACGTCGTCAACTTTTGCTTCTGTGTGTCAGCACTCTCTGGCTTGTTTGTGCTTTGCACACATTGACTCTCTACTTGTCCATGCTTTGTGTGCATGTTGACTATTGTTGCTATTGTGATCCAGCACTCTCAGATTCATCCGTGCTTTGTTTGCACATTTACTATTGCTGCTTCTTGAGACCTAGCACTCTCTAGGACTTGTGATCCAGCACTCTCTGGCTACTACTACAACGACTGTGATGAAGATCTTAGTGCCTATGTGCTATCATTTATTTTGCTTAAGATGTCATTATGATGATAAAGAAGCCTCTATGCCTGCCTAGATATTTGTTGCTTTAGAGTATCTACTTGAGGGGGAATCTTTGAGTATTTGAGTGCTTGAGTGACTTATTGTAATATTGAGGGGGAGAAATTCTTGTATGGGCTTGGTTATCTTTGTATTCTGTTTAGTCTGTCTGTCTGTTTGTAAGTTGACCACGGATTCTCCCAAACTTCAGCTTGACGGGGAGTGTTAGAGTGTCTATTTACTTAAGTGGTTTAGTCTATTTACTTAAGTTGCTTTAGTCTATTTGAAATATGGGCCCAATTGTGTATTGGCCGATTAAGGTTTTTCATGTGTCTATATGCTTCCCCCTTATCCTATTTATAGGAAAAGGCGGCTTCCTCCTATCAATAAGAAAAACCTACACTAGGGGTTTTCCCCACTCATATCGTTATTTCACAAAACCAAACATATATATTTATATATCTCAAACGAGAGATAGATAAGAAGCTTGATACAAGAGATAGAGAGAAGAATATATATAAAATGGTTTGCATTAGAGAAAGAAAAGAGATATCGCTCATGTGAAATACATCAAGTATGATAATAGTACAGTGTTGGTAAAAGACGGTCATAAACTAATGAAAAAAATTAACTCCATAAGTTCTTTGATGGAAAGAGTAATGTGTCATTAATATAAAAGATATCATCTACACACGACTAATAACACAATTAGAAGTCAAGAATCGACTAGTAACATAACTAGGAAGTCAAGAATCCTTTGTAAAGACAAAAATGGGAAGGTCATGTTGGTTAAACATTATCCTTGTTAATTGATGGAAGAGTAAATAGGAGAAAAGGAGTTATGTGGTTAACAACTTTCTTCAATAGGATTATGAGGACAAAAAAATGTCAGTTGAGTGGAAAAACATTTTTTTGGAAATGGTAAATATGTATCGTCAAAAAAGGGTATAGTTGAGCTATACTATACACGACATGGCACCTGACTAACAAGTATTGGGAAGTAATTATGCATGGGGTTATCTACAAATCCCCAGTAAGTTCTGATATTGTCATCAAGGTTGTCGACAATCTTGTTTTTAGTCTTGACTTGCCATCCTATATCTCTAATGTTTCTTTGTCCATGTTTTCTTTTATTACATTCCGTCCACAAAAGTAGCAGGTGTTGGCAATGTTCAAAATTTCGACTAAATGGTCGAAATTTCGACCGAAATTTCTGCTTCCATGGCAATCAGACATCGAAATTGACTGACAAAACTCTCAAAACAAGCAGATCATTGATTTTTTTTTCTACTTTTTCATATACATGTACTACCTAGAGCATTATTTTTGCACAGTTTCGTGTCTTTAAGTCTATATATTGTGCTTGCAAACTATAATGACTTAATTCATTGATTTCACCATTCAAAATTGACATCAAAAATCCCCATCGAAACAGTTTAGGGTCATTCACTAAAAAATGACGAGACCCTACCCCCCCACGTATCCAATATGAAATATTATTACATATTTGAGTATATCTAAACTAGTAGATCATTCTAGTAAAATTTCATAAATTAATTTGCTTATTTTGCCGTCGAAACGCCAGGAATGCATTTATCAAAATTTTTGTTGAAATTTGTCAAAATTTCTGTTTCTGTGGCCACCGAAATCGGGCATTTTCTTCCTTGGGTGTTGGCCACACAGACCAGCGAAGCCGAGAGATACTTGTTGTTACCAAATTTTAGCTGTAGCCACTCAGTATTCTCCACTAGATCATGTAGTGCATTGCTGCCCCATCCAGTCCTAAGGCAAACAATGCTCCACACATGTTTGAAAAACCTGCAATCCGTAAAGATGTGGCTTTCAGCTTCCTCTTAACAGCTGCGCAGCCTGCACATAGGGTCCATATTCAGACCCCAAGAATTCATCATTTTAGCTTTGGGTAGTTTGCGGTGTAGTGCTATGTAAAGAAGAGTACTCTGTTTTGGGTAGTGATGCTTGCCACACACCAATTTCCACCAAGGAACCTGTGCCCCTGTGTTCATGTTGATATATGGTAAAGAGCTCGCCAAACAGTTCCAATTACCAGAGACATCAACATGATACAGGTGTTGGACCCACTCAAAGAGTTCACACATCCCTCTCCAGACCCGTGATGGCTTGCATCTTTAGGAAGGAGTCAGTCAAGGAATTACCATATCTACTCCTCATCCAGCTAGAGCATAGGCCTTCAGGGTGGCATAAGAATCTGTCCACCCTTTTACCAGTTCCGACTTCAAGAATCTCGCCTGCATCTTTCAGCGGGAGACCACCATGGCTGAAATGCTTGGTCGATATATCCCAGGCAATGCTGTGCTATCGTCCGCCCCACACAAAACCAGCAATGAAAACCTCAGGGTATTCAAGGTGGGGTCGGGTATCTCACATAAGTCCGCCTAGTATCTAATCAGACTCTGAATCACAACTCTCACTATGACGAGCCGGCCTGCCATGGATATCTTCAAACTACTCCAAACTTGTATCTTGGTCCGGATGGCATCCACACACATGTTAAATCTTTAGCATATCCTTTGCCTCCAGCAATAGAACCACCAAAATATTTCGCAGGGAAGGTTCTCCTATTCATACCAGCAGCTATCTTCAGCCTCCCTCTCCTGTTGTCGCAATATTCAGATAAGAAGACACTCGGTTTAAAAGTGCTGACAAACACATATTTGCCCCCATGTACAATAAGTCAATAACAAGGAACATGTTCAAAGCTGCATTTAACCATAGAGGAATCAAGTTGATGTGTCACGTTATGAAGCTGCGGGAGATTGTTATTGAGCAAAAACTAAGAGCTATAACACAGACATCACTCAAGTACACAATAAATTTAGTTTCAGACCTAGAAGATCCACAATATATGCTAATTTTTTATACATAAAAAAATAAAAGAGATCTCCATATAATTTTCATTGATTTGGAAAAGGCTAAAGATCAAGTGCCAAGGGAAGTGCCTTCGAAAAGTGTCCTAACCCAATACATTCTTTTAATTAAAGACATGTATGACAGGTCAGAGCCACGAGTTTCGAGACACTCAGAAGGGAGTCTGCAAGAATTCCAATTAGTTGAGGTACATCAGGGTCCAACTTTGAACCCATATTTATTCGTTCTTGTTATGGATGAACTCACAAAACATGTGCACGATGCTAATATCCCTTAGAGTATGTTATTTTGTTATGACATTGTGATGTTATAGAAGACTGAATTACAAAGTTGAACTTTCAACAAATGGATTGGAAATTGATGAATTCGAGATCAAATGAAGCAAAATGAATTGTATGCCTCATGAATTTAGACTTCCACCGACTATTATGAGTGGTATTCCTACGTTGGATGGTTAACAAAGCGTGATAAATCTTTTTTCTATTATTCATATAGATGGTGATATTCAAGATGATGCACGCCACAAGGATATAACAAGATGGATGAAATGGAGGAGCAGAATAGTTTGCGACCAAAAAATCCCTCTTCGGTATAAAGTTAAGTTATATAGAATAACTCTACGACCAGCCATATGGGCAGTGAAGAAACAAAGTGTCAACTAGACAATATGGCAAAAATCCACATGTTAAGTCGCTTGAGAAATAAGTATATAAAGAAGCAAGCAGTGGTGAAGCATTGAGTAAAAGCTATGCGAGATCACCTTAGATGGATGGACATAGGTAACACATATTGCAAAATGCACCTCCTTGAAGTAATGCTATCGAGTCAAGATCTGTTAAAAAGAGAAGGGGCAGACCCAAACTAACTTAAAGAGAGCTTTTAGGGAGAGATTTATAATCGCTACATCTTCATGAAAATACGACCCCAGCATAGCTAAATGGAAAAGAATGATATTTGTATTCCACCCCAATATGGTTGGCGTTAGAATAGTAATTATTTATTCCCTTTATTCATTATTCTTTATTTCCCTATATATTCTCTGTGTATATGGGATTAGTCCCACATTGTGTAAACGAGTATTGGCCACCACCTGTGTCCATATATATAGGTGTGCCCTATCAATACATAGGTATCTCATTATGCACATTCCTGTTCATGTCTACATGGTATCAGAACCAACGATACCCTAATTCCCTAGAGAGAGCATCCCGCAACAGCATTAGCCGTCCTCTCTATCGGTGTTAACGTCATCCTCACCATGCTCCTCTGTTGCAGTCGTCCCTCCTCCGTGGAAATCATCTCCATCGTGGAAGTCTTTCTCCTTCCCCATCGTGGAAATCATCTCCACCGTGGAAGTCTTTCTCCTTCTGCATCATGAGTCTTTCTCCTTCTCCATCATGGAAATCATCTCCACCGTGGGAATCATCTCTATAGTGGTGGGAGTCATCTCCATCACTTTTGCATCGTTCTCGGAGATATCACCATCTTCTCCTATCAAAGGATCTCCATCTCCTTCCCCAAATCTTCACCATTGTCATAGTGGTAGATAGATCTACGCCTAGGAGGTTCTCCCACCAAGAAGATCCATCTGAGGTGCGATTTGTGGGGTAGAAGACCTACGATTTCCGAGTCGGTGGCGTGACACACGTTGTGTCCATCATCAACATGGCATGTTGACTAAAGATAGTGCTACGCCCCCGATAAGGCACACGTCGTGTCCATCACTGACACATCATGTTGACGAGAGACAGAGTTACATCTCCGACAAGGAACATGTTGTGTCCATCCCTAACACGTCATGTTAACGGGATTAAAAGCTATGCCTCCGACAACGTATACGTTGTGTCCATCACCGACACGCCGTGTTGTCAGTAGATAGAGACCTATCCAGTTTTTTTTACACATCGTGTGCCTCTTTGTACACATCGTGTAATGCACCTGTTGCCGAGTTCCATTCCTTTCCTTCATTATGTCAGAAAAGGAGGAAGTGCTTCTCCTTTTCCGTGATCAAGTCATCACCACTCGGAAGATCAATGAGAAAAGCTTCCCTTAATGGAACCGAACAGTCAATATCTGGTTCAAGGGATAAGGAAAGTACAAGCATCTCATAGAGGGACCTCCAACCGGTGCCACTCTGGAACAATGGGAGTAGAGTGATGCCAATCTTCTTTCCATCCTATAGAATTTGATGAAGCCACAAGTTGCTGATTTCAGGAGCCACTTTGAGAAATGTAAAGATGTTTAGGATCTCATGTAAGAGTCAAACATCTCCAACATGTACTAGATGATTGTAGAGATGTACGATCTTCAACAAGATGATAAATCTCTTACTCGATACTTCAAGGAGGTAACTTGCATTACTGACGATTTCCATTCTCTTCTTCCGCTAACACCGGACCTCAAAGAACTCCAGAAGCAGAGGGATCAAATGGTTGTCATCAAATTCTTGGCTGCTCTTCGACATGAATACAAAGGAGTATGCAGCCAAATCTTTGCTAGGTCTGAGCTTCACAAATTGGCGGAAGCATATCAGTGCATCTCCCACGCTTTCATTGAACAAGCTCCACATTCTTCCTCAGACAAATCAGCCATGGTCTCTACCATGAAGGGTCAGATCGGATCTGCTACTCATGGACGAGGACGAGGGGGACGAGGAGGTTGTGGAGGCAGGTCTACTACTGGAGGATGTGGATGCCCAGAATGTTCTCATTGTGGCAAGATGGGGCATTACAAGGAAACCTGCTATGAACTTAACGGGTATCCTCCCAAAACCACATTTGCAAATGTGGCATCAACTGATGATGCTTCAGGGGACACCAGTCGTCAGATTCAAGAGACAGATGAGTACAATTAATTTTGCCGGCACAGCTTCTCAACAAGCCTCGTTTTTAGTTTCTTCAATGGCTTCCTTTGCACAACATTCTGGTGGACCTACTGCATGCATATCAAAATCTTCTAATGCAGGTTCATCTTCTTGGGTACTTGATTCAAGCACAACAAATAACATTACACGTACAACCCATCTTATATCCAATCTATCCATCAACAAAACACATTTGCCACCTATCGTCATTGCCAATGGATCGAAAGTTCCAGTACATGGTACTGGGATTATCAAACCTCTGCCTACAGTCACCTTGCTACCAGCGTTATTTGCTCTTGAGCTTCCTTTCAATATAATTTCTATTAGAAAATTAACTCATTCTCTTTAAACCTCAGTTACATTTAACCCAGACGATTGTGTGATACAAGACCTCTAGGCGCAGAACGTGATTGGTGGTGTGTATGAACTTGCAGGTTTCTACTATCTTGGGTTGGCGTCCAAGGCGTGTGTGGCAGCTTCACCTCTCCATATCCATAGTCGGCTTGAACACATGTCCCTGGACAAACTTCGGGTTCTCCAACCTCTACTATCTAGACTTAGTATACTCCAGTGTGAGTCATTCAGTTAGGAAAGCATCATCGATCCACCTTTAAGTCTAGGGATCAGATGACTACTAAGTCAAGTTTCGAAATTATTCATTCTAATGTTTGGGGCCCGTGTTGGGTTCTGTCAAAACTTTGTTAAAAAAATTGTCACTTCCATCGATGATTTCTCTAGAGTCACTTGGTTGTATTTAATGAAAGATCGTTCCAAAATTTTATCAGTAATAAGAAACTTTTATAATGAAATTGAAACCCAATTCTCTCGGTGTATTCGTATTTATCGAACGGATAATGTCAAAGAATATTTTGGTAATGCTCTTACTCAATTCTTCTCTTCCAAAGGGGTTATACACCAGTCATCTTGTCCCCACACACCTCAACAAAATGGGACAGCGGAGCGGAAAAACCATCACCTAGTCAATATTGCCCGTACTCTTCTTTTGCATACGAGCATTTCGAAGGAATTCTAGGGCGGCGTTGTCCTCACAGCCACATATCTCATCAATCGCATGCCATCGTCCACCTTAAACAAACGCATCCCCTTTCAACTTTTATGTCCTAGTCAGCCCATTTATATTGTTCCTCCCAACTATATCCTTTGCTACTAGTGTGGTTAGTCAATTCATGGATAAACCTTGCAGTAGTCAAATGGAGGTTGTTTATAGGATTCTTTGCTATCTCAAGAAGAGTCCCATGCAAAGGTATATGGTACACAAATCATCTCAAAGTGTAGGGCTTCTCAGATGTTGATTGGGCAGGATGAGCCATAGACCGCAGGTCAATTTTTGGATATTGTGTCTTTGTGGGGGGGCAATCTCGTGTCTTGGAAAAGCAAAAACAAACAGTAGTAGCCCGATCTAGTGTTGAATCTGAATGCAAAGCAATGGCTCATGCAACCAATGATCTGCTACGGACCAAGAATATTCTAGAAGAACTAGAAATCAATCAGTCTGAAGCAATGGAACTCATGTGTGATAATCAAGTCGTTGTCCACATTGCCTCCAATTGGGTTTTTCACAAACGGACCAAACATATTGAATTTGATTGTGATTTCATTCAAAAAAAGGTGCAAGAACACCAAAATTTGTACTTATTCCGGACCGTTCAGAAGATCAAGTGGCTGATCTTTTCACAAATTCCCCCAATGGATGTCGAGTAAAATTCCTATGTAACAAGCTTAGTGCCTATGACATCTAAAAAACAGCTTGAGGGGGATTATTAGAATAATAAGTATTTATTCCCTTTATTCATTATTCTTTATTTCCTTGTATATTCTCTATGTACATTGGATTAGTCCCACACTGTGTAAACGGGTATTAGCTACAACCCATGTCCATCTATATAGGTGTGCCCTGTCAATACAAAGGTATCTCATTGTGCACATTCCTTTTCCTGTCTACAGTTGGAAATGAGGCTTAGATGATTGTGGTTGTGGTGTAAGTGGCAGTGGGGCGAACCAATAATTGGCCTTTTCATATTCGAAGTTTGTTTAAAAATAATTATAACAGTCAAGATTAATTAAGAAAACATACATACGTTAAAAATACAATTTATAGGAGTAAAGGAATGAGAATAGTAAACATACGCATGGTATTCTTATTTAGGATTAAGGGGAAAATCAAGATGACCAATTTGTTAATAGAAAAACTACATGCAATATGAAATGATACATATAATAATAACCAATACTAAAAAGAGGGAAGAAGATCATGTGTAAATATTATTACATTATGAGGACCAATCATGAGTCCCAAGAACTCCTAGATCCGATCGATTTCAAACTATCCTTATGCTTTTGATTAAAAAATTCCAGTTTTAACGATGGCTTTTTTTACCTTATTTATCTTCAAGTAAATACGAAACCAACATTTATCATGCATTTACAATTTATAAAAATATAAACAAATAAACAAGTACTTCCAATAGGAGTCTTGTCTCTAGTCTCTACGTGTATATAAACACTATTTCAACCCTGTTTTCGATTGTTGTGTAGTATATGTGGCATGAAACTAAACTTCCCCAAAGTTTCCAACTTCCACCCCATGTGATGTCGAAACACCACTATGTCGACTTGGTCCCAACTTCGGACCGAAGTTCCCCCTTGTCGACAAAGTTGGATTTTTACAATGTATTTTTGTCTCAACATCCTCGAAGTTGTCGATGTTTCCCAGAAATTGGTGGTGTTGGGGCGAAGTTGATATGGCCCAGGACATTTACCCTAACTAGTGCCCTAAAGAAAATATAAGGTATAAGTGGCGCCTCCAACCATCTTCACAACTAATATCAATTCCTATGTTTGTTGGTCGTCACTTTTTGTTGCAGAAGTTGTAACTACTATTTAACTCTATATTGTATGGAGGACATATGGTGGGACGTATTTCTATATTTGTTTACACCATTCAAACCTTGCAACTATAAGTGCACATTGCATTATCAACCTATGTAGGGTTAGAGAGTCATGAATCATGCTTTTATTTTAAATTAACATATGTAAGATAAGAGTATAGCATAAATAGAAGTTTTTAATCGAAGTTTTCTTCAAATTCACATCATTTTCTTCAAAAAAAGGGCATCGAAGTCTATCAAAGTTTGTGTCTAAACTTCCTTGAAACTTCCTTAGAGTTTCCACAAACTTCCACTTCCACACCTAGCGAAGTCGACACGAAGTCGAAGTCCTTCACCATGATTTGTGGTGTGATTAGGCATAGGAGGTGAACGAGGTGACTTGGCCTTGAATCTTCGAACATCATAATACAATGTACATCGTCAAAGATAAGTGTTGTATATTGTAACTTTTTGTGAGTATAAGTTTAATACTTATAATATACTTGCTATTATTGCTCATATAGTCATATGGGGTTTGGTTGCTTCAAGAATAGTAGGAAATTTAGACATTTTAAATGAATATCCAGATTCCATAACAATAGAAGGCGTTCAACTTTTAAAACTAGTTAGGATTTAATCTAGCCAATTTTGCAAAAGGGGGTATAAAGCAACAATGTTGGTAGAAATGGTGTCTGAACAAAATAAGCAAACCTTGAGTCAAAAGTTTTAAGCTCCAAGCACCTTGCAACCTCAAATATTGCACTATATGTATTGTTGAAAATTGAAGCATAGACGAACTATTCAACATATAAGGGTCTAAGATGGGATTTTTCACCAAAAATCCAAATATTGAAACAGTTTTTTATACAAATTATATAATATAATTGCTTCATCAAGAACTATATTTTTCAATTCAACCCACTAGAATGAAAAAACTGCTTTATTGAAGGGATAAGATTATTTTATTTATTGTAACCACCTCATGTAGGAAACCCAAAGTATTAGATTCCTAAAAGAGCAGCCTTTCTCTACTTAGACCTCATTTGCTTGGTGGTGTAGTGGGATTAGAAACCAATCCAATGCCACGACCATTTCCCATGCTTGTTTCCTACATTAAAAAAAAATTGTCCTATAGAAATTGAGATTCATCTATAGGAGAATTAATAAAAGCCACATCACCCAATGTGATCACATGTAACACGACAAGAATTGTGAAATTGTATCATCTTACTATGTGAGCTCAACAATGTCTTGTATGTCTCCGTGTCAGTTGACATAATTGTTGTTTTCCGACAGGGAAGGAACCATGTAGAAGTTGCTCCTTCACCATTGTAGGTTTCTAAAGGCCGTGTGTTGCTACCCAATCTAACGGTCACTCTAGTATCTAGTCCCTCTTTCAAGACATCCACAAATGTAGATATATGGAGTACCTATACTTCTAACTTCTAAGCATGGGCGACGACCTCACATTGCAAACCATTGTGCTCACAGATGGGCACTAAGAATAAACACAAATCAAGTTCATATGGTGTTCTAGGATTTTGGATCAAACAATCATAGAAGATCATAGGAGGAAAGTTTTGAAGAAGAACAAGAGGACGCTTTCGCATTAGGATGATGTACGAGCAAGCCAGAAAAAAAATGGGGAATGGGAAATGGCTGGAGGGAGGGATTGTAGAGGAAGTTCTGAAGAAAAGAAGATTAGATACAAAAAGAAGAGGTCAAAATAAGGAAGAGGGAGAGAGTCAATGGAATCGAGCATAGACCCCAATTCGGGACTCATTTGACGGGGTTAAAAGTTTCGGCATTTGGGAATTATAAAGAATTGATTTGATAAATTTCGATCAAGATTTGGTAAAAGTTTGGTCAAGCATTAGCTAATAAATTATATAAAATCTGGACCATCCAATATGTGTGTATAAACACATATAAGTATAACATATACATACATAGACATGACAAACACATTGATATATAATAATGTATATGCACACATGATTTTCTTATTGATCTCTACTCCCAAATGCCAACTCACATAACATGTTCAGATGTTCCATTTCATAAATGAACAATTTGCATAATTAAGGAACAATTTATGAAATTTAGGAAAATTCGTAAAACACGTAAATAATTCATGAAATTTGGGAATAGAATGTATTTATTGTAAAAGTTCAGACATAGCATTTGTCACATGAATTGTGTGTTATATGTGAATAAGTCAACATATAGAGAATTTTGTGACTATGGTGTCAAGTGTCAACGTGGAATCCCTACCAGTTCTAAGTATGTACGTCCAAACTAAAGATGGGAAATAGCATCATCGAACATCACTCCGCATCTGATCATGTCCTTTTCGGTCATCCTATCTATTTTCCTTCCAAATGAAACAAGGCCTTAGGAACATTAACAAAAAGTCATTGAAATCAATGAGATTCGGTCCAAGGAACGAGGTAACCAATTTTCATGTCATTTCGATGGTGCGAAAATGGAAATTTTATAGAAATTTTAATAAATGCAACCATGCCCGTTTCGACGTCAAAATGAACAAATTAAGCCATGAAATTTTGCAGGTGTAGTTCATTGTTTTATGCAATAAAATTTTACATGGGGTAATGTGGGGGGCTTTGAGTGCGAGGTAAGGAAATTATCATGTTTCCAAGGGATTTCGATGACAACATGTAAGAATTAAGTTATAAATTTTACAAGCATGAGATATATGCATGCATGCACTTATTTGTGTTATTATATCACATATAGGATATGTAGGGCATTGCCCCACAGATTTTACTTGAATTGATAGTTTGTTGTTGCTATCGATTCAACAATCAACCATCTCATTGGCCCTGGAACAACTAGGCAATGTTCCCGAGCAACTCATTATTTTTTGGTGTGGTTGGCTCTTGGCTTTCAAGCACCCTCGTTGTCTGATAAACCACCATCTGAATACATGTTGTCCACACAGAAGAAAATTTAAAACAACATAAAGCATGCATTGCATTAGTATTAAATATATTGAATAGCAAATATAATGAAATTGATTGCAATTATGATATAAGTATATAATAGGTATGAATATGCAATGGTGAAATCACCCCAATCCCCCTTTTCTCCTCTTCAAACAGAAACAATAGCACCATGAATTGCAATTATTGAAATTTCCATCCAAATTTTGAGTTGTGCACAAAAACCTCAAAATCCATCAGAGTTGGCAAAATTCATCGAAATCGTTGAAATTCAATCAATGCAATCTTGGTTGCAAGTCCCATGGAAATCGGCATAGTAGCATGTTTCGGTAGCATATGCCACCGAAATTAAAAAAATTGGCAATGTCGAAACTTCATTCCTTGATTCAGTTCATGTCTTTAGAGCTGTTGTGACTACAATGTAACTTAACCCTTAGGATCCCAAGCTTAAACGTAGACACAACACTCAAATGAGAAATAGTCAATGATAAAACTAGATTGAATGAGTTGTAGAGTCAAGCATTAAGCAGCAACCAAGGTCAATTCAAATAATGATATGGAGTCAACGCTAAAGTCTGTGTGAAAAACTTCCCTTGATGATGTAATCCCTCATGTGTTGCATGAATGTATAGAGTTTTGAAAAGTTTTGTTTAAGCTCTTTTGCAAGTATCCATGAGTGTAGGCTCTTAGTGATAGGTGTTTTGAAGTGGCAATTCAGTTCAATTTGTTTTTATTTATATCAAAAGTTGATACCGCCTTGATTGGATGAGCAGGCTATGAGATCACACACATCAAAAGCATGATGTAGACCGTTTTAAAATATTAGGCTTTCATTGTACTTACTTAGTAGGGTAACTAGTTAGGATTATTTCACTTTATTAGTTTATTTCATATTTGATCCTATTTGAATTTGTCAGCTGCAGTTCTAAAAAAATTATAAATAGCCAGCCTTAGCACTTTTAGACAGACTACATGATTATGATGGCTGGTTAGAAATTGACATTCACATCCCCTCCCAAGGGGATGTATCCCTTTCATACCTTACTTCACCATGAGTAATATCACAGGCTGCATTAGGTTTCAAAGGGGGCAAATGAATATGTTATGACTCCAAGACCCACTTCAACTTTAATAATCTCAAGAAATAACTTTAACTAGACCAAGATTGACCTTTGAACACCAACTTACTAAGTGTAAGGAATCTGATGATGTTAGAATAAGTGGTTATGGCGAGATTATTGGTTAAGGCAGTCAATACATATCAAAAGAAATATTCGGAAGCAACTAGATAATATTCACTTCTGTTTCTCAACCTTACCTGTTGCTCTGAAAAGCCTAGGAGGACCATAACGAGTTGTAAAGACAAAGGTTTCATTTGTCCCCTGCCATGATAAAATGTATTAAATATGATACGAAGATAAAGAATAGTAAACAATAATATGTACTGATGCATACTTGGTATTTTCTTTTAGCTGTTGGGTTAGGAGTACTGTCCAAGAGTCCACCAAATATTGCACCTTGCTTATCACCGACAATCTAGAACAGAAAATAGTCATTAGGAACCTTTGACATGTTTGATTCTTCTTGCAGAATTATACTACACCACATCATTTGGTTGACTTGTGCTATTCTCATGATTTAGTCCTTTTTAATATCCTATAATTTTATTAATATCCTTTCTCTTGCTGATTTAACCATAGATATACCATATGGTCCATCTCTCCTCTTGTCACATTTGAATTTCCATTCAAACATTCTGTATACCTTCCACTAATCCCATGCTTAGTAAGTAGTCTGAAAGACAGTGTCCACTGTTAGTCATGAAACTCGGGACGCCAAAACTGGTGGGTTCTTTAGATTATATCCATCAGGGAAGAAAATGTCTGATTTCGAAGCCGTTTCGGTGGCCAAAAAAACAAAAAATTACCAAAATTTCACCGGAAATTTTGATAGATGCGTTCCAGACGTTTCGACGGCAAAAATAATGAATTAGTTTAGACTACTAGTGTAGATCTACTCAAATATGCAATAATATTTCATATTGGATATGTGGGGGATGGGTTCTCCTCATGTGTGAGTGAAGACCCTGAACTGTTTCGATGGGGAATTTTGATGTCAAATTTTAATAGTGAAACCAAAGAATTAAGTCATTACAGTTTGCAGTCACAATAAAATAGACTTCAAGACACAATGTACAAAAAAAGTATGCTCTAGGTAGTACATACTACATTTAAAAGAAAGAAACATTTCGATCGACAGTGCATTCCGATTACCAACGGTATTGGAAATCATTGGCAAGTCATTATTTTAAACTATGGTATCCATAGGTATGAAGGTTGTCTTCGAGTTCTTAATACTTGCATACATCCGCCTCATTGACAATAACAGTTATCAGAGCTCTTCATGATAAGATGCAAATCCAGTTAGAGCTAGGATTCCTCTTTGACGATCATATAGCCTTTCAAAGTCCATATTTCCTTCAATACTAGTATTAAACACTAAACAATCTATTCCTAAATATTACTCTAGAAGTTGGCAACGAGATTGCTTATTATTGGATGATCTAAAAAGAATACAATGGTCTCTCTTTTATAAGACAAGAGAGTGTACAATATTTAGAGATGAGCAATATGGGATAAAGAGAAGAAGAGAATAAAGAGAAATAAGCAAATACACTAAGTAAAGAAAAACAGTAAAGTGTATATACTAATACTCCCCCTCAAGCTGGAGCGTAGATGTCAATCATGCCCAGCTTGGATGTCATAGCAGTGAATCTCGTCTTCGGAAGAATCTTGGTGAAGATGTCAGCCACCTGATCAGAAGTATGTATGTAGGGAGTAGATATCTGGCCAGATAAGACAGCTTCGCAAACAAAATGACAGTCAACCTCAACATGTTTTGTTCACTCATGAAAAGTAGGATTACTGGCAATAAAAGTGGCAGCTTTGTTGTCACAGTACAACGGAATAGGAGAAGAGTCAGAAATGCCAAAATCCTTCAATAGGCTCAGAATCCAGAACAGCTCACAAGTAGTATGCGCCATGGCGCAATATTCTGCTTCAGCACTTGAGCGAACAACCACAGTATGTTTCTTGCTTCGCCAAGTAACAAGATTTCCTCCTACAAAGGTACAGTAGCCAGAGGTGGAGCGTCGGTCGATTTTACTCCTGGCATAGTCAGAGTCAGAATATCCAACAAGCTTACAGTGACCATGTTTTTTATATAGCAAACATTTCACAGGAGCACTCTTTAGACATTTGAGAATGTGGAAAACGGCATCCCAGTGACATTGACGGGGTTTATCCAGATATCTACTAACAAGTCCAACAGCAGAAGTAATATCAGCACGAATAACAGTAAGATAAATGAGCTTGCCAACCATGCGGCGATATTGATGATGATCAGGATAGGCAGGAGAGTTCTCATCGTCCCAGTTAGTATTTGGATCCAGAGGAGTACTAGCAGGTTTAGCACCAAGAAGTCTTGTGTCAGAAAGAAGATCCAGAACATATTTACGTTGAGACAAGCATAAACCAGAAGCAGATCTAGAGACTTCAATCCCAAGAAAGTAACGCAAAGTCCCAAGGTCTTTGGTGACAAAGTGTTTGTCCAGATAACACTTAGTAGCCTAAATACCGTCAAGATCACTCCCTGAGAGAATAATGTCATCAACATATACAATCAGAATAACAAGGCCAGCAGTAGTGTTTTTAATGAAGACAGAATGATCGGACTGGGAGCGTCGAAAAAGAAACTTCTGAAGAATGGTACTTAGTTTATCAAACCAAGCACGGGGACTCTGTTTTAAACCATAGATAGTTTTCCGCAACCTGCAGACTTTAGAGGACTCCCCCTGAAGTACAAATCCTGGAGGTTGTTGCATATAGACCTCCTCATGTAAATCCCCATACAGAAACGTATTTTTCACATCCAGCTGGTACAAGGGCCAATCAGAATTAATAGCAACAGAAATAAGAATGCGTACGGAATTCAACCGAGCCACCGGTGAAAAAGTCTCAAAGTAGTCGACCCCATAAGTCTGCGTGAAGCCCTTAGCAACAAGTCTAGCCTTGAGGCGCTCAACCGTGCCATCTGGTTGATATTTAACAGTAAACACCCAACGACAGCCAACTGGAGAACAATCAGTAGGAGGATCGACTAACTGTCAAGTATTGCGATCAGTAAGAGCTTGCATTTCCGCTTCCATGGCCTGACGCCAAGCTGGATGTTTAAGAGCCTGACAAGCATTTTTAGGAACAGAGACAGCAGAAAGAACAGCAGTAAAATTTGCAAAATTAGTTCCCAAATGATCAGAAGTACAGAAATTGCCAATAGAATGTTTAGTACAAGCTCTAGTTCCTTTCCTCAAACTGATAGGAACATCTAAGTCAGAGTATACCTATGGTGGTGTTTGATCAGGCACGGAGGACAAGGACTCTGGAGGGGCCATAGAGGGAGTTGTTGTCTTCTGTCTTCGTTGATAAACTTTCTGAGGAGAACTTTTAGCAGGAGGAGCAGTATCATCAATCATAGGTAGAGGTGTCTCCATTAATAAATCTGATGTAAGGGCAGACCCGACAGAGGAGTAGAAAGGAATGTGCTCAAAGAAAACAACATCAGCAGATACAAACCATTTCTTTGACACGGGATCATAACAACGATACCCTTTCTGAGTGCGAGAGTACCCTAAAAAGACACTTTATTGCTCTAGGATCAAGTTTGGTGAGACCAGGACGAAGATTTTTGACAAAACAGGTGCTCCCAAAGATACGAGGAACAGAAAAGAGGGGCGCATCTGGGTACAGGATTTGATAAGGGACTTGATTCCCAAGCATAGAGGACGGCATGCGGTTAATAAGGTAACATGCAGTGGAAACATATTCAGGCCAAAAACATTGTGGGACATGGTAATGAAACAGTAAAGTGCGAGCAACTTCAAGGAGGTGTCGATTTTTACGTTCGGCAACTCCATTTTGCTGTGGAGTGTAGGCACAAGAAGTTTGGTGTATGGTACCCTGTTTGCGACAAAAGTTGCTGACCGAGGCTTGCACGAATTCAAGTGCATTATCAGTGCGAAAATTTTTGATAGGTTTGGCAAACTGGGTACGGATCTCAGCAAAATAAGCAGTAATGGTATCAAGTATAGTAGATCTATCCTTGAGCAAGAAAATCCAGGTAGTTTTAGAAAAATCATCAATAAAACTCAAAAAGTAGTGAAATCCAGAAATACTGGACACAGAACAAGGACCCCAAACATCAGCATGAATAATATCAAATGGCTGCTTTGAACTAATACATGATTTCTTAAAAAAAGATGCTCGCGTCTGTTTGCCCAATTGGCAAGTCTCACAATGAAAAATAGAATCTAAAACATCAGGAAGTAAATGTTTCAATTTCCCTGCAGAAGGATGTCCCAGACGGTAGTGCCACTGGATGCCTGTCACAGAGGATGTCAGATATGTTACGGTCTTTGGAACGTCCAAGTAATATAGCCCATCTGGTCCCTCATGGCCCGAACCAATCGTCGTCCTCGTGCGCAGATCCTGAAACACAACACCATCCCGGTCAAAGGTAATAGAGCAACGAAGACTTTTTACAGTTCTATTGACAGATAACAGATTTATAGGAAATTTCGGAACATAAAGAGTAGACCGCAGAGGCAGGCAACCAGGAGTGCAAATATCACCAATGCCAGTAACAGGTGTCTTAGACCCATCAGCCAGTGTAACAGGAGGTATAACAGAAGTATTATGTAAGTTAGAAAATAATGCAGGATTTCCAGAGATATGAGATGTCGCACCCGAATCAATCACCCATGAATTTTTACCAGACTGTGTCAGAAGTGCAGCGCTCCCGTCAGTAGAGGCTTCAGCAGAAGAAGCAAGACGAGCCTGAAGAAGTTTCTCGAACTCCGACCGGATCCAATCAGTAGAAGGAGCAGCAGAGGTAGTGGTAGTCTCAGGTTGATCTGTAGTGACTTGGTTTGCCCAAGTTGGCTTGCCATGCTTGATCCAACAGCGATCTTCATTGTGATTCGTGCGCTTGCAGAAAGTACAGAAGTGTGGTTCAATAGTCTCAGTACCAGAGCCACGTCCAGGTGCAGAGGAGCACCCGCGACCACGGCCCCGTCCTCGACCATGGCCACGAGAGGAGTCACCAGTGCGAACAGCAAGGGCCGCTCCATCAGAAGTGTCAGGCAAAGACTGAGATACAGAAGGTAGACGTTGAACACGTTTCAGCAGTGTAGGCAGAGGATCACTCGAGAGAATCTGATCAACAACTCCGGCAAAGGAGGAGGGTAGACCAGCGAGGAACTGGACAAGCTGAAGTTCGTTCCGTTGACGCTGGATTTCAATGATGTCGGCAGAAAGCGGATGGTACACCTGAAATTCATCCCAGAGAGCACAGCAGTTATTCTAGTAGTCCTCGATAGAATAAATAGTAGAAAACTCTTGCTTGGCCAGCTGCTTGAAGATCTCAAACACCTTCTTTGGATTTTACTGGTGAGAGTATACGTGGGAGAGTTGGTCCCACATATCCTTTGCAGTCTTCAGACGAAGGAGAGACGGGCTGATCTTCGGTTCGACGTTGTTGACCATCCAGGTCATAACACCATAGTCCTCCTTGGACCAGAGATCATAGGCATGCTTGGTCTTGTCATCAGCATCAGTAGTGGGAGCATTCGGTCCCTTGGTCGATAGATGAGAATAGCGCCCTTGTGCTTTAACATAGAGTTCAAAGGAAGCTGCCCAGAGGTGATAGTTGGAGCCATCCAACTTCACAGTAGTAACACAAGAGTACGCGGAAGAACTGGAGTCGCCATCGGAAGGTGCAGTCAGGGGCAGAAGCACAGGCGCAGAGAGCAGTAGTAGTCAGCAGTCAGAGGCAGAAGTCCAACACATGGACTAGTAGTAGAAGGGAGAAGATCCACGCATGGATCTTAGAAAAACCCACGTAGGGGCAGCAGATGAAAAGAAAAACATACGCCAACATGGAGGATCAGTCACTCCCCCATGAGGCGCAGGCAAACAGAGAGGATGAAGCCCGTTACTCCGTCAACGTGCCAGAACTGGAAAGTTACCGAGGCTATCCGGAGATTTCGGAAAGAGAAAAGGAGCTAAACGGAGGGGCCTGTGGTGGATTAGGCCACAAGGATGGGAGAAGGGAAGGAGGTTGGTGGAGAGATTGGATGGAGGGCGGCGGTACTGTAGCAGTACTGTAGCGGCGAGAAAAAAAGGAGGTGGGGTGGCGGCGGCTAGGGTTAGTGGAGAAGATGGCGGCTAGGGTTGGAGGGATTAGGTTTAAGGTGGATCGGCCCACTCTGATACCATCTAGAAGTTGGCAACGAGATTGCTTATTATTGGATGATCTAAAAAGAATACAATGGTCTCTCTTTTATAAGACAAGAGAGTGTACAATATTTAGAGATGAGCAATATGGGATAAAGAGAAGAAGAGAATAAAGAGAAATAAGCAAATACACTAAGTAAAGAAAAACAGTAAAGTGTATATACTAATAATTACATTAGTTTCTTTAGCTACTCAGGGGGATAAATATTTCAATATTGATATTCAAAAAAGTTATCAATGTTAATTTCCATAGTTTCTATGTTCATACCATTCCAGATACTTGTTATTGTTTTAGTGGTCAAGAACTGCCTTTATCAAAATACCGCTTCAGAATAGTAACAAAAATCGATGACTTTCTAGAAAAAGTGGTTTTTCAGCCAACCGCTCTCCCTAAATAAAATGTAGCTCAGTGGCTTTTCTCGACTTTTCCCGATTTTTCACAATTTTCACGACTTTTCATTAACTTCCACACTTGTTTTGCATACAAGTTTTTAAAGTGAAAATCCATGTTAAGATTTTTTAACATGTTTAGTGACCCTCTTATGATGTGTCCTAACCCAACCCAACATCACACATCCCCCATCTCCCTATTCATCTCCCTCTCCATCTTCCAAGACAATAGTCACTTCCATATCCCATGGGATCTTCCGTCATATTCACACACATTTACATATACATACATACATACATATATAGGGTTTACCACCCTCCCGGGCGTTCGGCCTCCGCCACGGGCATGGGAGAGGGGGGGAGAAATCTTTCTCTTAATCCCATATATATATATATAGGGCTCATCTTTAATACCCGCGCGGGTAGCTACCCGCCCCCTATTTTGGTTATTTTTTTCAAGTTTCTTGTTTCAAAATGTACAGGGTTACTTTACCTTGCAAACTATTACTTTTCATACATAGATAGTTCCATTTGCAACAGCAGATTTCAAAATACAATTACATATATATTTCCTGTGTATTCTGCCCAGTTTTACTTTTTTAGTCATATACTTACTTTGTTATCAACATAGTTACTTTTTGGTCCTTCCAGTTACTTTGTTTGCCATATGGTTACATCCGGGACTGACGGGTAGCGAAAATCCAGGCTACCCGCGTGGGTATTCAATGAACGCCCATATATATATATATATATATATATATATATGTGTGTGTGTGTGTGTGTGTGTGTGTGTGTGTGTGTGCATACACATATATCATATACACATGCATGCATACATATATATATATATATCTGTGTGTGTGTGTGTGTGTGTGTGTGTGTGTGTGTGTGTGTGCATACATATATATTATATATACATGCATACATCCATACATCCAAGTGTATATAAACCATGGTGCAGAACTTCGACTTCGTGTCGACTTCGCCAGGTGTGGAAGTGGAAGTTTGTGGAAACTTCGAGGAAGTTTAGACGCGAACTTCGACAAACTTCGATGCCATTTTTTGAAGAAAATGATGTGAATTTGAAGGAAACTTAAATTGAAAACTACTATATATGTTATACATCTATCTTATATATGTTAATTTAACACAAAACACAATTCACAACTCTCTAGCCCTAGTTTCAAGGGTCAAATGTGCAATACACATATACAAATATAGTTCACCATATGTATTCTATAAAATATACAGTCAAATAGTATTTAAAACACCCTATCTAGGAAAGAGTGGCAACAAACAACATAGGAGTTGATATTAGAAGTTGTGAAGAGGGTTGGAGGCAACACTTATGCCTTATATGGCCTTTGGGACACTAGTTAGGATTAATGCTCTGGGTCGTCTCAACTTCGACCAAACTTCGCCCAACTTCGCCAACTTCGAGGAAACTTCGACAACTTCGGAGAAGTTGAGACGAAAATACACACAAAAAAGTCAACTTCGCCGACATCACTGAAACTTCGCCCCAAAGTTTGGACGAGGCCGAAGTATTTGGGATTCGACTTCGCCTATGGTCGAAGTTCGAAGTTTCGGCGAAATTTCGCCAAAAATCGTCGAAGTTATGTTCCATGATATAAACACACACATATTATATGCACATTGTATATAGCTCATTTATCCAAATTTTTCCTGAAATGATGACCGACCTTTCATGATTTTTTACCTATTTTTCTCAGACTACAACTTTGCCAAGCAAGCCGAAAAATTGCCAAATCTCAAATTTGTTACTGTGATTATGCGCTTCACTATTATAGTGGATACAAGTTGCTCAGAGTAATGGGTGTTCTTCTGTCTCAGAGATATACATTGTGGACTTTGTGACATACATTGGGAATTTCTAACACGATATTTGATTCTCCATTTCTATGAGACGGTACCACCAACGGTACACAATCTTCCAATATCATGGTGTGGTCATTAGTGTCTTACATGAGAACTTGACAGCAATAATAACTAAATCTTATGTCAAACCATGTTGGAAATTGTTATGCAGGTCCTTTTTCTGTATTTTAAGGACATTAGATCCTTTCTTCACTAATTCCACATAACATTTGATTTCATCCCTCCACCCACCTTCCACCTCAGTTATGTCACTTCCTAGCAGGTGTATTC
Organism: Alisma plantago-aquatica; assembly: GCA_963693085.1. Lineage (NCBI taxonomy): Eukaryota > Viridiplantae > Streptophyta > Magnoliopsida > Alismatales > Alismataceae > Alisma > Alisma plantago-aquatica. The sequence continues at coordinate 217,317,620 of OY856412.1, forward strand.
GTTAGCGTCTATCTACCCTATTAAAAAAGAGCGACTCTGCTCTTTGCGTGCTTGCTTTTCGTAGCTGACTGTGTGCCGCTTGAGCAAGTACCGCTTATTTTTCTTGGTTCCTAATAGCAAGCAGCTTTTTGGCAATCGGGTGTTCAATAGCTTTAGCTTTTTTTTCGGTTCATCTATTGACTTAATGTGTGTCTAGGTGAGTTCGACTTGGAAGTTTTTTCACTTAACTTTGACTGACATATTTATCCGATTTTTTTGGATAGACTTGCAAAAAGCTCAAGCATCTTATTTTCAGGAGTTTGTATCTCAAACGTACGTTATAGGATAGAAGGAGCATATTAACAATTAATTGAGATGTCATGTTTTAGAAGGTCTTATATAAATCATTGCGAGTGAAATGGGCCATGTCCTAAAAATGGACACATGTACAAAAAGAAATTACCTTGCTTATATACTGATGTCAATGGACACATGCAAGAAGGAGAGCACATGTATAATCACACGTCATAGATCAGAGGGAGTTTATCATGCATGTCTGTGGTCATCGGTGTGCATGTTAGACTGTTTCTCAACCCTGCCTGCTTGCGTGGTCGTATTACAAACAACGCTTCTTTCACTGCTGCTTTTATGACAGGCTGTTTATTGATTCTTTTTCAGCCAACGAGCATATCACGAGTAAAGCAGTCATATTACAAGCCAAGTTAGAAAAAAGGGCTATAGGTGGGCCATTTGCTATTGCGAGGAGGGCTGCTCGCCTTTTTGACGGCTTGGCTTCTCCCTCGCTCCCATGTAGTGGTCGGCCTCCCGACGGAGTCTTCCTACCCAGTGAAATAAAAAACGGCCAGGCGGGCCGCTTAAGCGCCCATGACCCCCAGCCGCTTAATTTTGCCATTAATCACCCGCTTAATCATTTTGAACAAAATCGCCCGCTTTTTGCCCGCCTCGCCCGCTTTTTTGCCCGCTTTTTTCCCGCTTTTTCCCGCTTTTGTTTAAAAATCCTAATGTAAGCATCTAACATTAATTAATTACATAGCCAAGTAGTATTGACTATAATATACAAAACGTGTATACATTAAATGTTCTATGATATAGCTAGTCCTAATTTAGAATGCATACTTTGTGTGTAAGCTGTAATAATTGGGTACTGCTGTAATGCATCTAAGTAAATATCCTATTGCTCTATAATACTAGTAATGCATGATTAGTTTTACTGATTTCCTTGCTGCTTTCAGTGATTAATGATTGGTACTGCTGGTTAGTATTACTTTAGTGATTACTTTAATTCAATAATTCATAGTTTGTTATATACAATTACTGATCTGCTTGCTGATTTTAGTGATTAGAGATGCTGATTAATAGTAAGTATTGATGAATTCTTAGTTAATTACTGATTTGCTGATTAGATATGTATAGAAGTTCCTTATAAATATATTTTTTATATACACATACATGTAATTTTGTATAAAAATATATAAAATTTAGACACCCGCTTTTTCAAAAATCGCCCGCTTAATCGCCCGCCTACCGCTTAATCGGTTACAGGGTGTCGTCCGCACGCCTCCCGCTTCCCGCTTTCTAATACATTGTTCCTACCACACCAGGATGCCTACAGAATGATTTTTCCTTTCGGCAATTCCATTTTTTTGTTGTTCTGTTTCACCTTCGTCTCGACAAGGATAGCGACACTTCACTCGTCGAATTTCTTCCCGGGCCATGTCCTGGCGCTTAACATCATTGAGCCCCCGAACATTCCAGGCCATAATGGACGGGATCCCATCCGAGGTAATTAGTTTGAGGAGGTCAGTTGTGCATTTTCATTCCAAAAAAAAGACCGTGCCATTTGCTCACCTGACCGGCAGCACTTAACGCTACACTCACAAACCTCCTCGAGTTTTGCTCGTTATTGAAAATAGGAGTTATGAGTTCTTGAGGCGAGAGCGACCCGGGATGACACTTCTAAAGTATTCAAATTGAAGAAAGGAGTACGTCGTTACTTACGGACTTTGTCTATAGGAGAATTTCAATTATCAAGCAGAATCCTTCGATTCAGACTGTATACTTCCATAACTTCTCACGATTTGATGGAATTTTCTTGCTGAAGCACCTAGCGTTACATCATTCCAATTTGCAAACCTCTGGTGAGGAACCATCAAATCTATGAGGTATCTGTCTATACTGGTAATAGACTCTTATTCCGCATGATCCAAAATTTTCCATCGAATAATCTGTGTTATAGAAAGATCGATCCGGCCCGGGGAGGTTGTAGCCGACCTTTCGTTCATCCTACTTCAAAAAAAATCACATGTTGATGAAAAAAGAACTTTCTCCCCCAAGACCCAAAAGTCCTCTTAGGTCTTTAAAGACAAGTGGACCCAAAACCCTGGCTTAGTTACTTACTTGCTTATCAAGTACATTTATCCCTCAAAGTTCAATCTTTTATTGTTGCTTTCGCAGTCAGTTGTTTACTCATTTTTCCAGCCAACTAGCATATCGCAATTGCGGCCAGTTGTTTACTAATTTTTTCTGCCAACTAACATATCGCAATTGCGGCCAGTTGAGGCAACTAGCATAGCGCAAATAAAGAGTTAGACCTGCAAATGACAGGTTCAAATCCTCTCTGTCTGGCATTGTGTGCCCACTGAATTACAGGCGTACACTCTTGTATGGGTCCCACAAGTCAACGGATGAGATCTCCTGGGCACACAGATGTGCACAGAGAATGGTCACAGGAGATTTGGAGGCGTAAACAACATGTTCAATTGGAGAGTACGCATTGTCGTAATATTAGTCTTTTATTGTTTGTGCAATTGACAAGCACATGTCCAAATAGAGGAGTATAAGTGATTTTTGTTTTGACGTGCAAAATATTGAGCTCGGTTTGAAATTAACCGAGTTGTTATTTTTTAGCAAGTTATATGTAAATTATTCTGCATCCTAATTATATAAATTTATCGGAGCATAGATAACTTGGTAAACTATATACGTACATATTGGAGGGAGTCGGGCAACAGTAAATCAAATTATTTTTTAGCAGGTTGGACATTTTTTAGTAATAATTATATATTAGCACTTAGCAGACACATGCTCAAAAAGAGAGCACATGCATAATGGTGAGTTATTTTTTAGCTGGTTGTACGTATTTTTTTAATGATGATTATATATTAGCTCTCAAGAGGCGCATGTCAAAAAAAGAGAGCATATGTATCTTTCTAATGACATATTACATGTTGGAAGGAGTCAGCTGAAAATTTATTGGGTTGCTTTTTGAAGATATGTATGTAAATAATTGTCAGAACTATCTATACTTTCTAGAATACATGCAACTTTAGTAATCATATATTACAAGTCGTATGGAGTCAGTCAATAGTTAATCGAATATTCAGTTTAATCGATTTCATGTAAATTATTTCACTACTAATTTAAATCAATAAACACATGTCAAAGAAGAGGAACAAATATAATATATATATATATGGGGGGTGGGGGATTGAGAGGCATTCTCTACCCCTCTCCCATTCCTATGGTGGAGGTCGAACGCCCGGAGGGTGATAAATCAAGGCGGCAACTAGGATTCGAGCCCGGGTCTCTTTGTTAGGGGACACGGTGCTTGACTACTTGAGCCACTCCTTGTCGACGTGTGTGTGTATATGTATGTATGTATGAACTCCACTAGCTTAGAAAATTTGATTTTATTTTGTTGAATAATAAACTAATTAATTGTGTTACACGGGCTTAGCACGTGTCCTTCAGCTAGTACATCTGAAATGTCTAACATAATGTGGACATCCTCCAAGATGTTCCTACATATTTGACTCACTGTATTTCTTATATAATCATTTATGTTCATGTACCCACACTCCATTTTTTTATTTCAAATTTCAGACCCCTTATTTGACCAGTTTGTTTCTTCACGACCTAACATTAACTGCCATTCAGACTAGACACAATCTTTCTATATAACGTGTCTTCTCATCTATTTTTATAAAATTAAGATGACCTAATAATTTGCTGCATTTCTCCAATATTTCTTCCTTAATTTGATCCTATCAGATATGTTGTTGTGTGATTTAAGTAAAGTTCATCTATCAACTATGAAGCACGAGCATTACAAAATAGTCCCCATGATCCGTACTCAAACGCCATATTAGACCTTGGCACATCTTAGATATTGCTCGATACATACTAAATACTTCTTAGTTAACTATATCTAGGTTTTTTTTCCTTTTTGGATGGGAGACATGTTGGACAATTCTCCAGACATGGCGGTATCCCTAATTTTCCTTCCCCTGTCGCGGAAAGGCCAAGTGACCTAGGGATGGCTAGCTACGGAATCCTAAAGGATCTCTAGTGATTGTTAGACCGCTACTGGAGCAGATTAACATGGTTTCCTCTCCCTCCCCCCTCCTGTTGGAGTACATTCCTTCATCGTGAGAAGCCACTAATAGCCTTGAAAGGAGGTGTAGCTCTAAGGGAGGGGCAACTTGGAGGCTCTGATACATAAGTGGCTATGAGATAAACTTGAATGGAATATGCAGCCTTGAAGTGATGTGATTTGGTTTCACTTTTGTAGGTACTTGCAACTGCTTGATAATGTTTTCTTCGTATTTTTGTTTCCTATATATTCTGGGTTGTTCCCTTCAACTCTAGTCTTTGTCTTGAATGAGGCTCGCGACTGCTTTCAAACTGTTTTAACATTCCCATGTTAACTGATTTCTTTTGTTCCCAGAGTTCTATATAACACATATTCGATCCTTCTCCTTTGCTTGAGTCGCTCCGAACTTTTCACAACTTCTCTATCTAATGACTCTATCCTTGCCCGGTACCACTATTGTCCCTGAAGCGAAAATACATGTGTGAGATCGAACATTAACTTGCCATATATTACTTTAACATTTGACAAGCACCATGAAAAGTAGGAAGTGGATGATGCATATACTATTAGATTCAAAATATTGACAAGTATCCTCACTGGTTTGAAGTTGGAAGCGGATGATGCACATACATGTTAGATTCAAAATATTGATAAGGAACCACATTGGTGAAAAGTTGGAAGTTCCAAATGTTGACAAGGAACATCAATGGTGAAGTCGGAAGTGGATGATGCACGTGTGGTAGATACAATATATTTACAAAGGAATCACACTAGTGTGAGGTTGGAAGAGGATGATGCACATGTATGTATAGAAATATAGAAATATATACAAGTATATATATTATATATACATATGTCAAAGTTAAAATGCATGAACCTGCCCCCATTAAAATGCATTTTCTGCCAAATGGTTACAATACACTTCAAGAAAAATACATTTTTTTCTTCTTAATACTTGCATTACATGTTACTTCTATTGTTGTAATAGATATTTATGACATCTTATTTGATGTTTTTATACTCCATGTTTCGTGTCATCACTTTTCTTGTATAATAGTTACTTTTTGTACTGGATAGTTACATTTTAGATATAAAAGTTACTTTTTATACCTAATAGTTATTTTTCTGACACACGGGTAGTTTAGCTAAAATACATGTGGGGGTATTGGTGGAATTCTATGAACATCACTGATGTGAATTTGGAAGTGGATGATGCACATACATGTTGGATACAAAATATTGACATGGAAGTGACCACAACAGTGTGAAGTTGGAAGTGGATGATGCACATGTTTATATACAAATATATACAAGTACATAGATACATGCACCAAAGATAAAATTCCCATTTAGGTAGACTACCCGCCCCAATAAAAATGCATTTTTTGCCAAAAGGTTACAAGACACGTTGAATATGTACTTTTTCTTCTTAATAGTTGCATTACATATTTGTTGTTATAGCAGATATGTTATGACATCTTATTTGATATTTTCATATTGTATGTTTAGGGATGTCACTTTTTTCGGTATAATAGTTATTTTTTTAGTTGAATAGTTACTTTTTAAGTATCATGGTTACTTTTTGTCCCTAATAGTTATTTTCTGACACACTGATAGTTTAGCTAAAATACCCATGCGGGTTTTGGTGATTCCATATATAATATAAACAGATGTGTGTGTGTGTGTGTGTGTGTGTGTGTGTATACAGAGAGAGAGAGAGAGTCGTGTCGAGATACACTCGAGTGTAGCGGTGGCACAATACACTCAAGTCAATATGCATCCCAGAAATATTTTTCAAAAATCCAAATGGATGATCATCTTTAGTATCTTAATAGACAACACGCAAATTTGGAGCTCATTTGGATATTTATAGTCATGTATCGTGGAACAAAAATTATGCATTTGAAATAGTATTTGGACGTCCATTTTGTAATCCATCATTGAATGACTTGCATGATCCTGAATAAGAACAAATTCTAATGTAAGCTACTCATGTGATGTTTAACATAATCAACGATATGGACTTTCCAAAATACTAGCCTTGATATGTAAACTCGGTGTGAAGTGTACAATCTGAGTGTATTCTAACCTCTCTCCCTCTCTCCATATTATATATATATATATATATATATGGTTTTATTTTTTATCTTTTTATTTATATATATATGGTTTTATTTTTTATCTTTTTATTTATACGTTAGGCCAAGTAAACGCATACTAGCTTCCTTCTTAGTTTCCTGGCTCCAATCTGGTATCAGAGTCGGAGAAGGGGTAGGGTCTTTGAGAAGTGTCCATTCTCCATGTTTAGTTAAGTTCCAGTTGTGTCCTTTCTTGGGGGAAGGGTTCCTTAGGTTCGAGGCCTCCTTGTCGTAGTGGTACTGCGGGTGCCCCTGTTGTCGTAGATAGGCGTTAGGATTTGAGTCGTGCCGATACTATTGACAGGCCACTAGGAACTCCGAGAACAAAGAAAGAAAGCTCATTGAGAACTCATTAGACTACCTTTGAAGTATAACAAGTAAAGTGTTTAATCATCCTAGATCTCTTTGATACGAGTAGACTAGGTCTGAGGCCTCCTTGTCGTAGTGGGCTCCTCGTGGTTTAACGAGGCATTGTTGTATTCACTATTGACAAGCCACTAGTTAGTTTTTGTTAAGGATCTCGAAGTTGTTTAACCTCCTATCTTACGAAGCTTCTGCACTTCCCGCTAATTCTATCGTTAGAACGATGTCCGTTGAGAATAGTAAACAAATAAACTTTGAAAATATTGAACAATCAAATCCAAAATTGGAAAATGACTGAAGTGCGTGAAAAAGACATTTACACTAAAAAAAGCTCTAAACTCATCTCTGACTATTATATAAAAACAATAGAGAAAACCATCTTCGTAAATTCATCTTTGAAAAACCTAGAACTCCTCTCTAAAAAGAAATAAAAAATCTAAAAAATAATACAAAGTATCACTACCTACACTTAGGGTTGGTTCAAGTATCAGTCAAAACACTAACTAGGAAAGGAATAAACTCCTCCATATTATTATGCTTAAGAGATTGTAAACATCTAAAGTTTATTGACTCTCTGTTAGGGTTAGTCAACTCTAGCCTATTAGATGGACCAGTCTACTTTAATGCTACTACTCCAAATTTCTCTTTATCTTTAACCAATCCAGGACTGTTAAAAACTTTAAATATCCAAACCTCATGTGTTTCAACCTGTCAAACAACCACAAACTCAATATCTAAATCTACCTTTGAAATTCCCAAGACTAGTAGGGAAACTCCTTCCGAGTACCAATCTATACTCCATAAAAATAAAGATAGGGATGAAATAGGAAAAGACAAGAAAAATCTCACACTTAGGTCTACAGGCTTAACATATCCAATCTATGAAACAACATGTTTTAACCATGAGCCATCAGAAGAAGAATTTACTATAAATGCTCTTATAGAAAAGGAATTTGAAATAGATAAAAAGTTTCTGAGAAAGTACTTTCTCTCCAAAGAAAATAAAGCAAAAGTTGTTTGTTTCTTTGATCATTACAGTGATCAAGCAAGAACACTCATTAGAGAACAATGGTACGAGCACATGAAGGATGTTAAGAAAAACATTCTATTCTTTGAATGGTTTGAAAAAAGCCACATCAAACCATTTCTAAAAACAAGAAAAAGTATGCTATCACAAAAGCCTTGGTAACAGAGAAATTAGGCTTGAAAAATAAAGAAGTAGAATCAACACATCCTCCTTTTGAACCCATAGAGGTGTTAAAAGAAGAGATTCCAACCACACCCATTCTCATGATCAATTATGAATCTACTACACAAGAAAAAATTGCTGACATCATGAAACATAATTATTATACCAATTTTTGTCTTAAAACAAACGTGAAACAAATTGATAGGATAGAGTCCGTACTCAAGGAAGTAAAATCTACCAATCCCTCAAAAGAAAACAACCTTAGAAATAATCTTATAAATATGACAACCACATCCTCTACAAAACCTTAAATAAGATTTAATAAAAACCTAGAAGATATAACTAATGAAATTACAAATCAACTAGAACAATTAAAAATAAATGTTTTTAACACAAGATAGCTTTTAAGAAGATGAAACTGATAATATGATCCCTGAAAAGGTTCTACATAACAAGGTAGGGTCATCAAAGCAAAGGGACTCTATTAACGCAAAACAAAACCAAACATTCAAGGAAATGAAAATCGACAAGACAGAAAATTAACTGTAAACAAAGAGCCTCTACAAACGATGACTTGAGAAGAAAGCGAAACAACACAAAAAAAGTAGATTCAAATCCATAATAAGAAAAAAATCTACGACAAACCTTTTAATCATATGATTAAAAGAAGATGGAAAGGAAAAATCATTATAAACATAAAACTTAATTTTACCATGAATGGAGTTGTCCTTTTTTATTCAGGGGCAGACATCAATTGCATTAGAGAAGGAATTGTCCCTACAAGATATTTTGAGAAAACTACTAACAATGTTAACTCAGTTACTAATGATCGCCTTCAAATAGAATACAAAATTCCTGAAGCACATATATGTATAAAGAAAGCATGTATGCAAACATCTTTCTTTCTTGTTAAAAATATAAATGAAGATATCATAATAGAAATCCCTTTTATGAATAAGTTTTTGCCTTTAGTTGTTAGCCATAAAGGAGTACATGCTAAAATAAATGAAAAAATAGTAGCATTCACCTTTGAAGAGCATCCTAAACACAGTTATTGGCAAAACATTCAGTCGACCATCTATTACAAAGAAAATTTTGTTAAAGAACTTACTAATGAAATACATACCAATGAGTTAGTTAGGAGAATAGAGAATGGTGAATTCTAAACCAAAATAAAAAATCTACAAGATAAAATTGAAAAGAACATTTGTTCTAATCTACCTTCAGCATTTTGGCACAGAAAGAAATATAAAGTTACTCTACCCAATATAAAAGACTTTAGTGAAGAAAAAATTTCTACTAAAGTCAGACCTATTCAGATCAATCAATGTATGCTAGACATATGCAAAAAGGAAATAAACGAACTAAGAGAAAAAGGTCTCATTAGATCAAGCTCATCTCCATGGAGTTGTGGTGCCTTTTATGTAGAAAATACTGCAGAACTAGAACGAGGAGCACCGTGGTTAGTAATTAACTATAAGTCACTAAATAAAGTTCTTCAACGGATAAGATATCTTATACCTAACAAACATGACTTAATCAAAAGAATCCATGGGATAAGGATATTTTCCAAATTTGATATGAAGTCAGGTTTCTGGTGAATCTAAATAAAGGAAGAAGATAGGTACAAGACCGCCTTCACAGTACCTTTTAGACACTTTGAATGGAATGTAATGCCTTTCGGATTAAAAAATGCACCTTCGAAATCTCAAAAAATAATGAATGAAATATTTAACCCTTACACTGAGTTCAACATCGTATACATAGATGATGTATTGATATTTTCAAAAGATTGTGATCAACACTGGAAACCCTTAAACATATTTTATAATATAATAAAGCATAACGGCCTAGTGGTATCGGCAAAAAAGATAAAAATTTCCCAAACAAGAATCCAATTCCTTGGATATAAAATTGAATACGGAACCATTCATCCCATTCCACGAGTAATTGAATTTGCTAACAAATTCTCAGATGAAATAAAAGAGAAAACACAACTACAAAGATTTTTAGGTTGCCTAAACTATGTCGTTGACTTCTAAAAAAATCTAGCGATAGACAGAATGATACTTTCAACAAACTTAAAAAGAACCCTACTAAATGGATTAAAAAGCACACAAAGGCAATCAACAGAATAAAATAAAAAGTAAAAATTCTACCTTGTCTAAACATTTTGGATCTCGATGCTCCAAAGATTGTTGAGACAGATGTCTCTGAAACAGGATACGGAGAAATCCTTAAACAAAAAACTAATAATGAAGAAAAACTTATTAGATACACCTCAGGGTCATGGAATGATACATCAAAAAATTACTCCACACTAAAAAAGGAAATATTGGTCATTGTCCTAGTAATTACAAAATTATAAGAAGATCTTTTAAACCATAAATTCCTCCTAAGAGTAAATTGTAAATCTGCTAAATTCGTCTTAGAAAAGATGTAAAAAAATCTAGCATCAAAACAAATATTTGCTAGATGGCAGGCAATATTAGCTATATTTGATTTTGAAATAGAATATATAAAAGGCGAAGAAAATTCCCTTCACGATTTTTTATCTCGAGAATTTTTACAGGGAAATGGAATCCCAGGATGATGGAAGAAAAACCCTCATGGAGTCATCATCATCATCAAATTTAGGTTCATTCTTTATCCTTATAACCTCACCAATGAGGACACAACATTTTATAAAAGAAGGAAATGAAGTCGCACATCTTTTATATACCCTTCGGTCTCTAGACCATTGCATGATTCTTGAAGATGAAGATCTCAAAAGAGATATATACACTATTTTTAAAATATATATATATGACGAGCTTATCACTATATACCACCAATGATGGGTAAAACTCAACTATATTATGAAAGAATCTTTCAAGAAACAGATAGTGCAAAAATACAACATTACTACAAGAGTATGACTTCAAGACAAAGCATATCTTATTATACCCTGAAGATCGAGAATATAATCTCTATCAAAGAATGGAAAGAGGAAGAAAATTCAAATGCCCCTCGAAAATTTTGATCACAGATAAATCCACAATACTACAACTACTAAGACTATTAACATGCTTGGGAGAATGTGTTCTATGTACAAAATGAACAGATGAGGCATTTTAGGTTCATCCCATTCACTTAAATAGTAAAAGTCTCAAATTGATGAAAACTCAGAATTTGGGAAAAAATCGGAGCGAATAGATCTATATTTCTAGAAAAATTAAAGTCTAACTACCCCTTAGGGAGAAAATCAAGTTGAAGACGATTTAAGAATTTCCCATTGTTGCTCATTTTATAGAGTCTCTTGGATAGTAAAACGGAACTGGATCTTAAATGAAAGAAAATTCCCTTGTTTTCTAACAATAAGGGTTGGAGTAAGTTGGTGGAATAAGTACAATCTGGACAATGCAATAAGAGAAATTATACTCCCATGTTCACCAAATAAAAAGTCAAATAAAAATGAAAACTTTGAAAAATCAAAGGTAGAATTATATAAAAGATTAAGAATCCAACACCCTCTTGTCAGTGAAAAGGAATTACAACTTATATTATTCAATGATTTAACCAAAGGATATAAGGACACAAGGAGTAAAGAAAGAAGAAGATGAAGATTTTATGAACTTAAATGGAGATGATTGTTATGGATTAGTTTCATATCCAAAATAAATCTTTGAAGAAATATTAAAGAAGAAAAGACTCCCACCTTTGATGAAAAAATGAAGTAAAGATCTTGTATCTAAAAAAAGACAAAGACTAATTATTCAAAGGAATCTCTACTATTTAAGAAAGAAGACAAAAGACCAACTATTCAAAGGAATCTCTACTATTTAGTAGAAGTGTTCGTTACTATTCACAAAGCACTAAGGAAGACCAAAAGAATCTTTTCTATTTCAAAAGTAAAAGATATATCAACTATTTGATGAAGTGGCCTTCACTATTTACAAAGAAGAACAAAAGAACTTTTTACTTCAAAAAGAAGAAAAAGACTAAAAGTCTATGGCAAAGAAATCTCCACTACTGAAGAGTAATGAAAGAAAATGTCGACACCACTGCAAGAGGTCTCTTCGAAGGCCAAAATGTTATAAATAGCCTCCAAGGCAACAAGGGAAGGCAAGTTAGTTCAAACAAGTTCGTGCATACAACACTTGAGCCTTGTAATTCCCATCTACCACCTCCTCTAGCTCTCCCTTCTTCCTTAGTAGTAACTTGTACTAGCCTACCTCCTTTGTAAGTTATTCTTCCGTGTGTTCTTTCCCGTGTAATCTCCTTTCTTCCATATATTGTAACCGCCATACATCAATAAAGTTATATAAGTTTTGTGTGTATACTTCCTTGTGCTTGTTTGCTTGTGCTCCGCCGTGTTCCGCCGTGTTCCTTCGTGCTCCGTCGTGCTCCGTTGTACCTCCGTCGTGCTCCGTGCAACAGTGATTGTAGGCGTGAGTCCTCACGCTAGAGTTTCTTTGTGCTTCCCTGCGCGCTCTCCACTCTTTGTAAGTTTTATTTATTTAACTTTTTATTTATACATTAGGCCAAGTAAATGCATACTAGCCTCCTTCTTAGTTTAACTTGTAGTAGACTACAATCACTGTTTAGACACTCTCCTGTAGCGTGAGGACTCGCACCTACAGTCACTGTTGCACGGAGCACGACAAAGGTATGACAGAGCACGGCGGAGCACGGAGGAGCACAGTGGAACACGGCAGCGCACAAGCACACAAGCACAAGGTAAGTATGCACACAAAACTTCTATAACTTTATTGATGGATGACGATTATAATATATGGAAGAAAGGAGGTTACACGAGTGAAGAACACACGGAAGAAAAACTTACAAGGAAGGTAGCCTAATACAAGTTACTACTAAGGATGAAGGGAGAGCTAGAGAAGGTGATCGATGGAAATTACAAGGATCAAGTGTTGTATGCACAAAATTGCTTGAACTAGCTTGCCTTCCCTTGTTGCCTTGGAGGCTACTTATAGCATTTTGGCCTTACAAGAGGTCTCTTGGAGTGGTGTCCACATTTTCTTCCATTACTCTTCAATGGTGGAGATTCATTTGCCATAGACTTTTAATCTTTTCCTTTTTTTGAAGTAACGATTGTTTTGTTCTTCATTGTAAATAGCAAAGAATAATGCATCAAATAGTTGATATATCTTTTACTTTTGAAATAGGAAAGATTATCTTAGTCTTCCTTAGTACTTTGTGAATAGTAACGAGCACCTCAACTAAATAACAGAAATTCCTTTGAATAGTCAGTCTTTTATCTTCTTTCTTAAATAGTAGATATTCATTTGAATAGTTGGTCTTTGTCTTCTTTCTTTGTCTTTCTTTGGATACAAGGTCACTATTTTGTTTTTTCTTCAAAGGTGGGAGTCTTTTCTTCTTCAATATTTCTGTAAGGATTTATTTTGGATATAGAACTAATGTATAACAATCATCTCCATTTAGGTCCACGAAATCTTCATATTCTTCTTTATTTACTCCTTGTGTCCTTATATCTTTAGTTAACTCATTGAATAATACAATTTGTAATTCCTCTTTACTAGCAAGAGGGTGTTGGATTCTTAATCTTTTAGACAATTCCACCTTAAATTTTTCAAAGTTCTCATTCTTATTTGACATTTTCTTTAGTGAATATGGAAGTATAATTTTTCTTATTGTATTATTCGGATTGTACTTATTCCACCAACTTACTCCAACCTTGTTAGAAAATAAGGGAATTTTCTTTCATTTAAGATTCAGTTCTATTTTACTATCCAAGGGACTCCACAGACTGAGCAACAATGAAAAATTTTTAAATCGTCTTCAACTTGATTTTCTCCCATAGGGTAGCTAGACTCTAATTTTTTTAGAAATATAGATCCGATCGCTCCGAATTTTTTCCAAATTTTGAGTGTCCATCGATTTGGGACTTTTACTGTATAACTGAATTGGATGAACCAAGAATGTATCATATGTTCATTTAGTACATAGAGCACATTCTCCCAAGCTTGTTGATAGTCCCAGTAGTTGTAATATTGTGGATTTAGCTGTGATCGAAATTTTTGAAGAACATTTGGATTTTCTTCCTCGTTCCATTCTTTGATAGGAATTATATTCTCGGTCTTCAAGGTAGAATAAGATATGTTTTGTTTTGAAGTCATAATATAGTTGAGTTTCTTGAAGGATTTTTGCACTATCTGTTTCTTGAAGGATTCTTTCATAATATAGTTGAGTTTTACCCATCATTATGATATATAGTGATAACCTCGTGGTATATATTTTTTTAAAATAGTGTATATATCTCTTTTGAGATCTTCATCTTCAAGAATCATGGAATGGTCTAGAGACCGAAGGGTATATATAATGGATGTGTAATTTCATTGCCTTCTTTTATAAAATGTTGTGTCCCCATTGATGAGGTTATAGGGATAAAGAACGAACCTAAATTTGATGATGATGATGATGACTCCATGACGGTTTTTCATCTATCGCCCTGGGATTCCATTTCCCTGTAAAAATTCTCGAGATAAAAAATCGGGAAGGAATTTTCTTCCCCTTTTATATATTCTATTTCAAAATCAATTATAGCTTATATTGTCTGCCATCTAACAAATATTTATTTTGATGCTAGATTTTTTACATCTTTCTCTAGGATGAATTTAGCAGATTTACAATCTACTCTTAGGAGGAAATTTTAGTTTAAAAGATCATCTCAGAATTTTGTAATTAATAGGACAATAGCCAATATTTCTTTTTTTACTGTGGAGTAATTTTTTTCGTGTATCATTTCATGATCCTGAAATGTATCTAATAAGTCTTTCTCCGTTATTAGTTTTTTTATTAAAGATTCCTCCATATCCAGTTTTAGAGCCATTTGTCTCAACAATCTTTGTAGCATCGGCATCCAAAATATTTAGACAAGGTAAAAATTTTACTTTTTCTTTTATTTTCTTGATTGCTTTTGTATGCTCTTTAGTCCATTCAGTAGGGTTCTTTTTAAGTCTATTGGAAAGTATCTTTCTGTCTATCGCTACATTTTTGTAGAAGTCAGCAACATAGTTTAGGGGACCTAAGAATCTTTGTAGTTGTGTTCTCTTTTATTTCATCTGGGAATTTGTTAGATAAATTCAATCACTCGTGGAATGGGATGAATGGTTTCGTATTCAATTTTATATCCAAGGAACGGATTCTTGTTTGGACAAGTTTTTATCTTTTTTGCCGATACCACTAGGCCGTTATATTTTATTATATTATAAAATATGTTTAAGTGTTTCCAGTATTGATCACAATCTTTTGAAAATATTAGTATTCATCTATTTATACGATGTTGAACTCAGTGTAAGGGTCAAAGATTTAATTCATTATCTTTTGGGATTCCGAAGGTGCATTTTTTAATCCGAAAGGCATTACAATCCATTCAAAGTATCCAAAAAGTACTTTGAAGGCAGTCTTGTACCTATCTTCTTCCTTTATTTGGAGTTGTCAGAAACCTGACTTCATATCAAATTTAGAGAATATCCTTTCCCTTGGATTCTTTTGATTAAGTCATGTTTGTTAGGTATAGGATATCTTATCCATTGAAGAACTTTATTTAGTGACTTATAGTTAATTACTAACCTAGGTGCTCCTCATTCTAGTTCTGCAACATTTGCTACATAAAAGGCAGCACAACTCCATGGAAATGAGTTTGATCTAATGAGACCTTTTTTCTCTTTGTTCGTTTATTTCCTTTTTGCATATGTCTAGCATACGTCGATTCATCTGAATAGGTTTGGCTTTAGTAGGAACATTTTCTTCATTAAAGCCCTTTATATAGGGTAGAGTAACTTTATGTTTCATTCTGTGCCAAAATGTTGAAGGTCGATTAGAACAAATGTTCTTTTCAATTTTATCTTGTAGATTTTTTTTATTTTGGTTTGGAATTCACCATTCTCTATTTTCCTAACTAACTCATTGGTATGTATTTCATTAGCAAGTTCTTTAACAAAATTTTCTTTGTGGGTGGATTGAATGTTTTGTCAATAACTGTGTTTAGGATGTTCTTCAAAAGTGAAGGTTACTATTTTTCCATTTATTTTAGCATGCACTCCTTTATGGCTAACAATTAAAGGCAAAATATTATTTATGAAAGGGATTCATATTATGATATCTTCATTTATATTTTTAACAAGAAAGAAAGATGTTTGCATGCATGCTTTCTTTATACATAGATGTGCTTCAGGAATTTTGTATTTTATTTGAAGGCGATCATTAGTAGTTGAGCTAACATTGTTAGTAGTTTTCTCAAAATATCTTGTAGGGACAAGTCCTTCTCTAATGCAATTAATGTCTTCCCCTGAATCAAAAAGGAAAACTCCATTCAGGGTAAAATTAGGTTTTGTGTTTATGGTGATTTTTCCTTTCCATCTTCTTTTAATCATATGATTTTTCCTTTCCATCTTCCTAACATATATATACATATATACACATATATACATATATACATATATGTATATATATGTATATATATATATGTATATATATATATGGAGAGAGAGAAAGTCAGGCTAGAATACACTCGACTGTACAGATCACACCATACACCCCAATGATGTTTGTCTATGTAGACCATATATTTGCAAAATCTGATTCATTTATCTTCTTACCACATACAAAATTTGAGGCCATTTGGGTGAGTATAAGTCACTCATCCAAGGATAAAAAAATGGACGCACATAACTAATTTTGAAATGCATAATTTTTGTATCTTTTAGATGCATGACCTATAAGTGTCAAAATGAGCTCAAATTTATTATAGAGTATGTTCTTAAGATGTGTAAGAAGATCAACTGTTCAGATTTTTAAAATAATTGCTTCATGATGAAAAACGACTAAGGCGTATAGCGTCTTCGGTACACTCGAGTGTATTCCAGGTTCTATATATATATATATATATATATATATATATATATATATATATAGAGAGAGAGAGAGAGAGAGAGAGAGAGAGTCAGGCTAGAATAAACTCGAGTGTACAGATCGCACCGTACACCTCAATAGTGTTTTCCTGTCTAGACCATATTTTTGCTAAATATAATCTATTGATCTTCATTGTTAAAATAGTAATAGGCCTCATACAAAATTTCAGCCCATTTGGATGAGTGTAAGTCACCCATCCAAGGATAACAAAATTAACGTACAAAACTAATTTGAAATGCATGATTTTTCCCTCCTTTAAATGCATGACCTATGATATTTTGAAAAATCAGTCTCATGCCCATGTTTGTGTTTTGGCCTCATAATCTACCAATTATGTTTTACAATACATTTCAATAATAGTTTACAATACAATCGGCTGTCAACAACTTCCTAATATGTTAACAGGGTATCTCAACCTATGTATGGCCTTCCCAAGGTAAAATATGATCTAAAAATAAGTCATTTGCGCTGATATAGAATTGGTGAGGCAACTATCAACTTAATCTTTGAAAAGACATACACAAACCATTCTTACTCATTTAACCACCAGACTGAAAATGTGGGCATCTATAACCAAGCTGGATCATGTTATCGTCTCCAGTAGTACTGCTCAAGAAACATAGTTGTCATGACTGCATTATAGGGGATAGAAGATGCTTACAGGATTAGGCCTTTTATCTTCAAGAAACAAATGGTCATTTTGCCAGATGCAATTTTGGATACCAACTTGATAACTTTGGGAAAGTTTGCACTAACAGTATAATCTTTTAATATGATGGTGAACATCAATTTCATAAATTTCATAAAATTCGACCAGACTTCAATGTTTATCTCCATAATTCAAGATTGTGATACACTCATCCCTAATTTCCATTTATCAAAATAATACTGATAGTAAAAGGCATAGATTGATGTAAGATCATCCTGAATATGTTTTCGTTATATGCAACTAAAACAAGCAGATGGAAGTTAAACACTGATGTAGACCAACCATTCCTCAAATTTTCTTGAAATTAGCCATTGAATCATCTTCAATGTCCCAAAACCATTTGATTAGTTGAACAGAAATGTTTTTTCTGCAATAATTCATCAAGGAACTTCTTGTGGTACTCTATTATAAGCTCTATCCAAAAGAATAAAGGCCATATGTAGGTATGTTTCATTTCTCGAAATTCACTTGTAGCTTCCTCATCCAGAAAACAACCTCAATAGAAGGAAACTTGGCAAAAAAGCATATTCATTATCACATAGTTTGTTTTATTAGATATCTTTACTCCAGAAAATCATATCCAAATCTTCATGGTGAATATGCATGAGCTTAATGCCTCTGTATTTATTTTCAATATTGGCCATCATTCCTCTTCTTCATGAGAATCATCACTGTCCTAACCTCAATCAACAACCAGGTTGGGGCTCGCTATGTATTCATGCTTTTCCATACATCTTATCCTGGGTAGTATTCACACTAAGATGTATTAAATCCAGATCTCTTCTTATTCGCTCTCCCCAAGTTAATTTAGATCTACATTTTTCCATTTCAAATGTATGTCTCAATAAATTTCCTTCAAACTTCTGTACTTTGTATGGTCTATAATCTATATGCACATGTAAAAATCATGTAAGGAAGCCCTGTCATAGTTTGTCATTATTACAAGGCAACCCCACGTTATTTATTATGTAGTCATTTCTAATGTGGTCTTTCCTTATTATATGCATGCATTCAATCTAAGCATTCAATTTTCTACCACATGCATCCAGTAAACATCTTATTTCTTCACTAGGTTTTAGAAAGCGCGAAGCGTTCGGATTGTCTCCATTGAAGTGGGAAGCGGTAAGCGGGTTTTAAAGCGGACTAAAGCGGGCGCTTTTTTGAAAAAGCGGTTCACATTGTTTTGAAAACAATGAACAAAAAAAATAGTGATTGTCTCAATACCAACAAGAACATATATTACTCAACAATCAAGTAGTTTGAATAACATTTCACTACATCAATTGTATTTCAAAAGTATTTTGGATATTACTGTCTCATACATATAATTAAGAGTATAACATCTTACTGATATGATTTGTGTAGTCACGCCATGAAATTTTTTTGAAAGTACATTGATGCTGTGGGAAATTTGCATACAAGTTGTACTACTCTTAGAGTAGTCATATAATTATCAAATAGTACTGATATAGTTATCATATTACTGATGTACTCCTGCAAATATTTAATTCTGAGCAGGAGTCCCAAAAATTGTTTGGGCAATCAATTGCATGAACTTTCATCAAACGAGAGTGGCACTTTGATCTTGTTAATTCTGAGCCATCATATTACTGACGGCTGAAGTCTTGACATTGATACAATTGTATTTTTATCTTAGTTGGCTAACATAAATCTCAAGAAATAATGATGCACCAACGGAATTTTGTGCAAGTACCGTGTACGAGGACCTATACACATGTACGTACTAAAACCCAAATTGTTATGATCAGATGGTTATGTCCGTGCCACTTGAATATGCGGCTACAGCCATGACTATGGAAGGGGAGTAGAAGGATCATAGATGGTAATTAATATGCGCACTTACCAAGTGCACACGTACATATCACTGCTTGCCAATTGAGCAAGCAGCAATACTGGAATATTGTTCAGCAGTAAACGTTGAAGAATAGAGAAGAGAACAGAGAACAGGGGGTAGGGGAGAGAGGATTGAGTAAGCGCAACAGGACTGCGGCTGTAATAAAAAACGGAAAAAGGGAAAACAGAACCGGGAAGAAGGTAGAGAGAAGACTGTACAAAGAACAGGTAGAATCCTTGTTGTCTCCGTTGTTGGTTCGCCTAGGCACCGCTGACCTGTGCGATCTCCAGGAAGGCAGGATGACGGGAAGAAGCCGCTCTCCTCCCACCTCCATTATCCTTGCCACCTTAAGGGGATGTCGTTGTTTCCGTTGTCCGACGCTGTGCTCTTTTGGTTTGGAGATAAACTTGCGGAGAGGGCCCTTTTAAACACTGCATTTTGGCGCCAGGGTAGGACATAGATTGGTCTGGACGCATAAGCGGCCGCTTATGCGGTCGCACCGGCCGCTTTTTAATTCGCTGTTAATAATTCTTCACAACCCAAAATTCGCTGCCATGCAGATGCAATATGGCTCCTATGCACATACCCATGTGCAAATCTAGCTAAAACTCTCATAAAAGAGGAGTTGGCCTTAATTCGACAGTCAACTATAGAACTTTGTACTTTCTCATGCATGGGTCCATGCATCCTCACATAGGAAGTCTGGATACAATTCTAGACACAGACATGAACACGGACATAGATAGGGATGAAACCACCTAGAATAGAAACTTTTACAAACATCGAACACGGACACAGCGGTAGGATAAAAAGATGTATATACTGGTCACGAGAAATTATATATAGATATATAGTATAGATGTATCATTCCATAATTTCATTGATATACAATTACAGCAGTCGGTCATACTAACAAAATTGTAAACGTTGACTCATCGATCATGCTATTTGTCCTATTGACTAATGTTCAATCTTTGTTGGCACGAGGGCATTCATACACACCCATTTTTATGAGTGTAATATTCCTAAATTGTTGTTCTAACTATGTTACTGGGTATTTTTAAGCATACATAAGTTAGAAGAACATTGATTAGGACAAACATTGCAAGAATTCTATTGTTTCATTCAAAATGCAACGTAAAATACTTAATTTGCCCATTTATTTTTATTCTTATAACAGGACATAGTGTTGCTGAACAAATGACCACCCTTAGTTATAACCATATGGAGCCACTAGGGTCGTTAACTTTTATTAGGAAAATGTTTAGACTCAAAAATGTTATTAGTAATCTTGCCAACAGACTGTTTTTCGGTCAAGCGCTTAGTTCCACCCATGTTTAAAATTTCGATTTTGATGCCGTTTCCAATGGTCTAGAAATAGAAATTTGCATAAATTTCGACCAAAATTTCGATATTTCCGCTTATTTCGACACAAGATTTCAAGGCAAATCTTGACGATTTCGATGACCACATAAAGGAATTAAGTCATAAAATTTTACATGATGATCTACATACATAAATACACCTAATTATGCAATAATATCATATGTTGGTATAGGGAGGGGAGCTCCTACATTTTTTAGTGAAGATACACAAAACTGTCTCGATCGGGATTTCCATGATGCAATATATACATACATATATTATTATGCAATAACATGTTAGATCTCATATTTTGGATTCAATTAACTCAAGGGGGGTCTCCTACATTTATTTAGGATTTTTAAGAAATTTTTTAATGCAATTAAAAAATCGGAAATTTCAGCTATTTGGAATGTCCATTTCGATTGGTACCGGTCGAAATCGAAATTTCGACCAAAATTTTAAACCATGGTTCCACCGAAATGAGGGTTACTTGAACTCTTAGTTCGGCCGAGAATGATTCAGTTCAGAGAGTCATCGAGACTCTAGGACCATTTTCAGTCGAGCTCTTAGTTCGACCAAGCACCATATCGGTCGGACATGAGCTCAATCGATTAGTCAAAACATTGCCTAAATCAAGTACAAAGTCGTCGCACAGTTGACCCTTGATATCATACACCTTTGGTTGAAGTCACAGTTCAAGCACAGTGTATCCAAATTAAAGTATAAGTTCGACTGAGAATGATTTTTGATTGCACAACTAGTTGCTAGAAGGCGAGTATGACCTTAATGTTCATACAGTGGCTAGACGCTCCTCTAGCACATCGTAAGGTAACCTTAATGGGACCCTCTAGGGCCATTCTAAATTCTAATCACACTTAAGCCGTAGAATTTCGTCGAGAATCGTCTAAAGATTGTATACTTGAGATTAGGTCGTTCTTATTAGTGGTCGATTTCGAGCTTCCTACTTTTAGATTTTGCAATCTCTAGAGAAGCTCAACAACACTGTCATTCTGCTTAGATAGTACTCCTTCCCATCTCTTTCACCTTGTTTGTGAGAGTGCAACTATAAGTCCTTTAAGGTAAAAAAATTGGCAATTGCATAGTGTGCGCTTGAGGAAGGCGTCCTCAACTTTGGTGGATCTTCCAAGGCTAGTAAAGTAGATATTTGGTGTCCTCTACCATGTGGTAAGGAGGTGTTGTGGGTCCTACATCCACAAGCAAACGGAAAAGGGTGGTGATCACTTGCGGCTAGAATCAAAAGGAGATTACTTGTCTTTCAATATCAAGTTTTACAATTGTGTAGAGAACTACCTTTGTTTGAATGCTATCAAAAAAAACCTTTGTTTGAATAGAAATTGTTTACCAAACTTGGTAGTTGCAAAGCCAACAACGGGTGGATGTAGGGCTTCTCTTGAGGTTGAACCACCTTATATCGTGTATTCTTTTGTCATCGGTTCATTTTTCCTCCCTTTTCTTAATCTATTTATCAAGAAAATTGCATCTAACAGCTTAGTTTGTTTAAGTTCCCCTCTAGAATTCATGTTTAGTCTTTATCGTGATTTATCAAAGTCCGATAAAAAATGGCTTACTATATGTAGTTCAATCAATGAAACGCAAAAGAAATAAGATAATAATGCTTTTTGTGGTTAAATGACTCTTCAAGAGTGCATTCTAGCAATAAAATAAAATGTATGAAAATTTTGTTACATCCTTCATATGGTGTCACTTAAACCTAGTTGTATAGTCCACAAATTTATATGAAAAACTGACATTGTTTTCAGCTTTTAACGTTCCCACAAAAGTAGGGACACACCTAGAGATCAAGGGGTGTGACTTGGGGTGTCCAATACATTTCAAGATGTGTCCTAAGTATGCCAGTGTTTGATGCATGTCGAACAAGGAAACATAAGCCTAACATTTTTTTTTGTGTTTCCTAATATTTACTCTTCACAATATCTGTTGTCAAATCACTCGTGGCTAGTAAATTATTGCGAACCTCATTACTTCATCAAAATTGTTCAAGTGTTGTCGGTAAATTTGCAAATTGCCTAAAAGATATCACCGTGTTGTATTGGATTATGATACTCGCAGACTTCATACAAAAAGGGTTAATTTTCAGCTGACCATAACAATTTGAACAATTGATTTTCGAATTAGAAAGTGTGGATTGCTAACCTTTAAGGATGATTAATATACTTGTGAGAGTTGTGGAAAACGAGATATGACGGGGAAGATCCCCTTACGTGTAGGTTTTCTTATTGCTTGATAGAACGGAGGCAGCCACCCTTTCCTATAAATAGGAGAAGGGGGAAGCATACAAACACTTAGACAAACCCTAATGGGCCAATGGACAATTGGGCCCATGTTACAAATAGACTAAATGACTTAAGTAAATAGACAAAACACTTAAGTAAATAAACACTCTAATACTCCCCCTCAAGCTGGAGCTTGGGAGAATCCCAAGTCAGCTTGCAAACAGACAGACGGACTAAATAAAATAAAAAGATAACCAAACCCATACAAAAATTTCTCCCCCAACACCATTACATTAAAACACTCAAGCATTCATAGACTCCCCCTCAAGTAGATACTCCATAGCAGCAGATATCTTGGAAGGCATGAAGGCTTCTTGATCATAATAGTGGCATTTGGAGCAAAAGAATGAATAGCGGATAGGTCACCATGCACGGACGAATAGGAAGTCAACATGCACAAAGCACGAACAAGCCAGAGAGTGTTGGCACACAGAAGTAAAAGTCAATGACGTAGGCGGATAGCAGACCAGTGTACAAAGTAGCAAGAAAATACATAGCTCCAATATACAATGTAGACGAAGCTCCATGTAAAGTCGATAACAAAAAGTCTCTGTCATCTTCCCTCTTCATAAAATATCCATCACAGTATTAGGCGTCAAAGTCCAGAGAGTGTTGGTCCACAGAGTCCGGAGAGTGTTGGTCCACCGTAGAAAGTCAACATGCAAAACAGAGCATGGACAGCAGATAGTGCAAAAGCACAAAGCAGCAGTAACATGTGCTACAAGTAGCAACAATGACGTCCCAAACAAAAGCAGCAGTAACATGTGCTAATCATAGCACAAATAGCAACAATGACGTCCCAATATGTAACTTCATAGCAGCAGTCGAGGTAGATGATGAATAAGCAATAATCGCAATAGAAAGCTCCATATAACAGCAACACAAGCATGAGCCACATAACAATAGACGGATCTACATAGACAAAAAAGGGACACCAATAGTAGCAAAAAGGATCCATATATCAGCAGCAAGTAGTGGCATGAAGATCCATGTAGCAGCATAATTGAATTCGTCTTCTTCTTCTTTCATCTTTCCTCCGTCTCATTTCTTCCCTCTGCTCTTCATCCTCTATTCTCCCCCTCACGCCAACCACGAAAAGAATCAAGAGAGTGGTTGGAGTGGAGATTCAAAAACAATGGTAGAGGCAAGGGTTGTATAGGAAAATATGCGGAGGACGTAACCGATAATGCGAATCAAGGTGACAAATGACTCGATTAGGTAGATCCGGGTAGAAAAATAAAAATAATCCGATTAGGCTAAAAAATGGATTCGATTAGCACAAATATGTAGTGTATATGGGGGGTAGGAAAAGAAGACCACCGGAAGGGAACTCGGTAGAAAGAGAAGATACACTACCGGAATGTTACTCGGTAGGATGAATAGGTACAAAAGGGGGGTGGATCAAGTATTGACGAGGTAGGCAAAAGGCTATGTAGGGTTGGAAGACTGGGGGTGTAAAAATGCTAAAAATACTAAAAACGGGAAGATAATTGTTGCTGGTAAGAGAAAGAAGGAACACATCATGTATAGATACCTCCGCCATATGATAAAATCATTATAGCACGCCAAGATGTAGCAACAGTAAGCAGCGGACACGTCGTATCGTTGAGAAACACGACGTGTCAGTTGACATAGGAAGCAGCAGTAGCAGAAGACACGTCGTGTCAATGAAAAGACACGTCGTGTCTTATAGCACAGTAGCAGTAGAAGTCGGCGACACACCGTGTCAGTTGACAGAAGCTCAAAGCAGAAGCACGCTGCATGCTGTGTCAAAAAGATGACACGCCGTGTCTGAAAGCAACACGGTGTGTCTGAAAGTGACACGCCGTATCCAAAACCGGCGAACGCAGTCGCGAAGAAGCAGAACACTGCCTACACGCCATGTCGATGAAAAGACACGCCATGTCGGCAGCGAACAGCAGTAGAAAACCCCGAAGACAGCAGCAAAAGAGAGGGAAATCCTTCTGGATCTTCACCATAGCAATATGGGGACGATGTACCCTCAATATCAGCATAAATAGAAGATCATTTCCTTGATTTAGGAGTAGATCTCAATAGGGGCGGATGCATGGAGTAGTTTGGCGGCGGAAGCATACAGGGAGACAGCGACGGCTCCTCCAAGTGAGCAATAATGGTGGTGGCAACATGGATGGCGGTGAATAGGATAGCGGCGGCTTCATTAGCAATCAAGGCAGACGAAGGCATGGCGTCCCTTGTAGATCTGGATCCAGCAACGTCACTGGATGATTTGGCTGGTGATGAAGATGGAGACGGCTCCAAAAGAGGTAGGGATGGGAAAGTCCCTACGGGCAGCCATCAGCTGCGTCTAGCGGCGGCCGCACGCAAGGGGAGGCACTCTCCTTTGTGCTCTCTCTCTCTCAGGGTTAGGGGAACATTGGGGTAAAGTTTACATAAATCTTTGTTTCTAGGATGCATCTTATCAAAGAAAGAAAGACAAAATATAGTTTTATTTGTAGGGAAGGTACTGTTGCCAAGAACATTTGAGCCCCTTTCATTAAAATTACAATAACCAATAATTGGTACCTTCAATATTTAGTGATGTAATTCCTGTTTGCATCTCGTACTCTCGTCCATAATAGTACAATTAATACTCCCAGCTTGAGGTCAATTCTGAAACTTATATTTGTAGGGTATTCTGGAAAATATTTTTTAATTATATCTGTTGTCATCTAAGATGAAATTTATTCTTTCCTGCTCATTTAGAATATTTGAGGTGGGATTAAGGATGGAAGCATAACAGGTTTATGCGGCAATCTATATTGTATAAATAGGGGAAATATTGTTCCACTTTGAAATTACCAATAGGCATGGACCCTTAGTGGCTGCACTCCTGCGCAGCAATGTTCGTAGTGAAATACCATGCTTCAATGTACTGCCCTTCATTTAAAACAAGAAACAATATCAGATAGATTTACATGCTATTCGATGAATAATTTTTATAGATCTTTTACCTATACAACAAGATCCACTTGCAACCTTGCACAATATTTGGTAAGCAAGACTGTAAGAACTCAAATAAATCTGCGGATATAAATGCAGAATCTTCCATAAAATCAGAAAGACTCCTATTGATGTCAAAGGAGGTTGATGGGTTGTCAACTTGAACCACATCATCAATATTCAATCGAGAAATATGTCCAGCACTGTCCTGGCAGACGTTTACAGCTCCATCGCTTTCATTTGTATCCGCAATGCTTTCTACACTTGTACAGTTTGACATGGCTTTGGAAGAGAATGTTTTCTTTTTCCATCTTGCAGCAAGGGATGGCAGTGAAGGCGAACTAAGACTGAACCAATTTGTAGTCTTAGATAACTTTCCATTGTCAAGGTCAGAGATATCATTTGCCTGAAATAACGGATTATCCCCCAATGCAAAAGGTTTCTCCTGTGAACAAATAGAATTCTCAGTATCTGCATAGTTTGGCTACACTTAGATATCAATACAAGAGATCAGCTAGAACTATGTGGTTATCTTGAACTCAAATTGGATCTCTCACAGCTTATTCGATATAAAAGCAGCTTTCAAAATAAGTCAATCTCAGTTTTCCAACAGGAATTAGTATCTGTAACTCCAAATATCCAGAAAAACCGAAGATAACAATTTAGCAAATCATCGATAAACTTCAAAAGGATTGCCATTCTAATACACAGTTTCTCAAACACAGATTGCAGACTAGGGGTCCTGAAAAGCTATATACAAAACCAAAAAAATGCAGTAGTTGAACTCTTGAATCAAGCAAGCACATAATTGTCCCAAACCGAATATACATTAAATGTGTGAAAACTCGGCACACCATAACTACGAAGTGGCTTGAACAGACGGGGAAAATAGTCAAGTATGTAAATGGGATCTTGAGATCATATTTCTCACTACTATTCATGTCTACATTGTTGGAGTTTATGAGCTTAGGCCAAATTACTTGTCCCTTGTATTTTACCTCCATTATCCCTCCTATCATGTACTTGTGGCATATCATAACTCTTTCTTGGACTAATTCTCCTATACAAAGAAGATAGTGTAATCCTTTTTCTGATTAACAAAGACTTAAACCTAATTGCTCACAGGGCATTAGAGCAATTGATATAATGATAACCCAATGGTCTTTCCTTTTTTATGTCTTTCTAACTCTCCCTTAAACGGCAGCAGCTGCAACTGCTACGGCACTAAAGCTGCAAGCTGTCGCTGCTCCACTGGTTCAGCCTCTCTCTCTCCTCTTCTGCTCCTCTTCTTGGTGCAGGATCGGCAATAGGCCTTCTGATCGAGCACCAGAAAGAGGAGAGAAAACAGAGTGAGAGCTGCTGAACCAGTATCACTAGCCAGGAGGACTGTCCCGCAGCAGTACTTTCACTGCCAGCCAGCAGCAGCAAGGCCATCACGTAGATCTTCAGCCTATTACAGGCCGGAGCGCTGTAGACCCCCCTTCCTCCAGTCTGCTGCCAACAGAGCTCACAGGCTCAGATCTTCAATCCTTGCCTCCATCCCCTCCTTTTGGAGCATCTGTGATTTTCTTCAGGACTTCTGATTACTGTTGATGCTACAGTAACGTGCCTTTGCCAACCCCGACCATGTCTAGGAAAGTAGAAATGGTCTTCCCTTTCTAAAACAAAGACCCTCAGAGGAAAAACCTTTAATTCTTCCATGCAGCTCCACTAATATGCGAGTGAATGCCTTGATTGTTCTGGGGCTTCACCTGCTACGATGTGCCTTACATGTACCTGGTGCATTCTTCCTGTTTCTATTCAGGCATGTTTAGTTGCTATTGTTGACGGCTGTCCACTTATATCATGGCTAAGGACAGAGAAATCCACCATCATCTACAATGATTTGGCTCATCTGCTAAATTTAACGGATCCAACTACTTATTATGGGTGAATGTTTTTTCAACCTTCCTGGAGTCTCAAGACAAAAGAATACTCTCCGAGTCTAATACCATTCGGATAAACTATTTTCAGAGAAACAAATGATTGCACTATCAATGCTTATTTTGATTTCATCCAAGCTATTTAACAGAAGCTCGACTATAGTCAGCCTCTGGAATCTGATGATCAGACTAAGGAAATAGTATGTCCCATAGAGGAAAAAAAAATCAATGTGGCATACACATGGTTTAAGCTAACGGGTGCCTAGGCTTTTCTGGGCCTTTTTTTTTACTCTTTTCCAGTTACAAATTTAATACACATGATACTATATGTGATAATGTAATTTTTATTCAGTAAGTGTTATGGTAAGTCTAATTTGAAATGATAACTATAGGAGAATCAGGGGCGAGAGGATTAACATGAAGAAAAAGAAGCAACAGTAAGAGGAAGATGAGTAGGAATTGGAGAGAGAAAACGGGATAATAAGAAACATGCAAATGGTAGGAGTTGTGCAGGAAGAAGTCAGAATAAGACAAACACAAGGGCAGTAAAAGGAGACTAAAAGAAGAAGAATTCAACAATAAAAAAAGTAACAGCAGGTGCTGAAATAGAAAATATAGGGGAAGGAAGAATAGGTCAGTGAAAATAAATGGAAACATGCAAACAACAATAGCTGTGAGAGGACATTTAGGAGGAAGAAATCAGAAAAAGAAGAACAAACATATGAAAATAGTAATAGTACATTTGGTGGCAGAATATATAGGACAGATTTAAAATAAGACACATGCACATACTCACATAGAAGTAGGAGGGAATATTAGGAGGAATAACTCACAAAAAACACAGCAGCAGTAGGATTAAGGAATAAAATGCAGGAGAAAGGATAAAAAAAAAATAATAAGCAAGAACAACAAACATGAGGAAGTAATTTTTTTTTAACAAGCACTATGAGGACTTACCAATTTGGCCCAAATCAGACCTCATTTCCCCAATCAGACCTGTTTTCTCCCAGATCAGACCCAATTTGTCAAAATTTGACTTGATTTGGTCTAAATCAGGGCTATTTCAACCATAAAATGACTCAAGGTGATCAAATTTGACCAAATCTAGACCCGATTCATGCTAATTTAGCCTTTAAATGGATCAATCGGACCTAAAAGGCCTTAGACGCCCACTTAATGCACTTAATAGGCTGGGTGCCTAGGGCGCCTAGGTGGGCGCCTTGATAACTAAGCATACACCCTTAGTATGCTCCCACTGGGAGCGCGGTCCTTTTTTGATATTATATTTCTTCTCAGGAAGAAGCTCACACCCGCATTCAACAAGATTATATTAACCACTATTTGTGTTTGCAAATCCCTCTGGTTCTCATGGTCTTGAGAGACATCCTACAAGTGTCACTGACAGTAATGACAATATCATCTACAAAAGATGATTCCAGAAGTCAGTTTTGAGAAGAAGATATTGTGCTCATTGGATGACCGTCAGAAACTTAAGTATTCAAGAACATTGTTGAGTTTGTTGAACCATGCCCGTAGCAATTGTTTCAAGCCATAGACGGGATCTTTTGCAATTTTAACGACTTTGTTGGAAAACCGCTACCTTGGCAATAAATCTCGAGGTTGCTGCATATCCTTCCGCCAAATCATGTAACAAAGCATTCTTTCCATCAAGTTGGTACATCGGCCAATCCAAAAGTGCTGCCAGAGAGCAAAATGTGAAACCAAAGCAATGTGGGTGACAAGGAATGATGTTCGAAGAAGTTCACACCAAAAGTATAAGTGAAGCCTTTACCCACGATCGTGCTTTGAGGCGTTCTACAATGTCGTCAAAGTAATACTTGGAAGAGAAGACCCATCAGCAGCAAACCACATTGTGACTTCTCAAAGCAGGAACAAGAGACCATGTGTTGTTGGATTGTTGAGCAACCATCTCCTCCACCATTGTGCCTCACCAACAAGGGCCTTTGATACCTTCTTAATAGATGTTAGGAATACGAATGTGATCTAGAGCATCGCAAAAGCTTTGGAAATTTTGGTGAGTTTGGAAAGACGACTAGTATGAAACATGGAACAGAGAACAATGCAAGAGAAAGTACCTTTGTGTAATCTACCGGTAATGAGGATGTCTCGAACTGTGATGTCTATTTGGAGCATTAATTTAACTCCCCACTTTTCGTACACATTTCAAAGTTACAAGAGATGGAGAAAAACAATTGAGAGGGTTTGATAAGGAGAGTTTAGGAGTTGTTACATTTTAATGAGAACATGAGCCAAAATAGAGTTGAATGACAAATAAGCATCTATGTAGGCAATCCCAACATGGTTGGGGTTGAGAATTCAACAGTGGTGGCACGGGTAATGATGTATATATGTAAATAATGTATTCTTGTAAATCAATAAAGGGTAATTGTTATCTCATATATATTTTTCACCATCATATAAGCCTCAACTACAACCATGCCGGTGTTAACTACATGGATTATTTTGTTCACTCGGCTCAGCTTGGAAGCCAAATCTCATTTCTTTGCTCCCCTCATGTAATTTGGGTCTAATGCTTTCCCTTCTAACAAGATCTGACACAACAATATTATTGCAAATTGGTGCACTAACGAGACTATATTTTACTAGTTCAAACCATTCAAGGCATCTCTCTTGGTCTATCTCAATTCTTGTCACTCCTACTTTATTCTGAAGCATAACAACAAAAACAATAATATGTACACTCTTAAGAAGAATAAACTATAAGCAATGTGATATATCATGTCATATCAACAAAAAGGTAGCCGAAACAAGGTTTGATCCTTTTTAGTAACAAGCCAACAAAAATTTACACTCTGCAAAAGATAAACAAGTTGTTGGCATTGTTGCATCCAAGGAATAGTCAACCAATCTAATGAACAATCCTAAACTAAGTCAATTATGATGTAACTTGTCAACCTTAACTTACTCTAAGATCACATGCGCAATATCATTGAACTCAATTCAATCATACTAGAAAAAGATGTGGTAGTAAAACATTAAGAATCACTAGAGAAGAAAAGATAAGAACCAAAAGAAAAATGTATATACATATTTTAATGTGAACTTGCATTTGTGAAGAAATTCACTTAGAAAAAAGGAATCTAGAAAACTAGAAATCAAGAAAGGATAATGTGCAGAATAAGATGGGAGGCTAATGGGATATTTTCTTATTGATAGAAGGAACTCTCCTCTCCATATATAGGAAAGGAGGCAAGTAGAAGGGAAGCAAACTTAACCCTAACGGGCCAGGACACGTAGGCCCATATGACATAATAAACTAAATAACAATAATTCTAACACTCCCCCTCAAGCTGGAGTACAGATGAAACACATATTCAGCTTGGACTAACAAGACTCAATTAGACGATATGATAAATAAATAATTTCCCTCCTGATACAAGATTTTCACTCCCCCTTAAACAAGGCTCTCCGATAAATAAAAGATTTGATGATGATGCAGCTAGAAATATGTGAGCTTTGAAAAAGATCTTCTAAAGTGTAAATGAAGAACATCACCATCAATCAGGAGTAGACAAACAAAACACCATGACTATGCCACCTTCACTGGAAAAGAATGTGTGGTTGGAATAAAATGTGCAATCAACACATCCAACAATGTAGCAATATATGATCTTCAAACACATATATGAAGTGATGATGATAACTAAAATTGGATCCATTTGGAGTGTGGCTCTTGGGAGCTTGTGGGAATAAAAGACATCATCAAGCAAAGCCCAAGTAGATTTGTCAAGTTGGTTCCATTTGGAGTGTGACTCTCGGGGGCTTGATATGATCAATCAAACTTGTTCCGAGATAGCAATATAACAGGTTGCTGGATTGATTACTTCTATTTATAGTTGTAGTCTCCTCATTTTTATGCCATGGGCCAGTGGCAGGGCCGCAAGCTTGAGCACCCACAATGGTACTTTAAGTAGAACTAATAAACGCTAGATTACATCTCAGCATTTTCCAAAAGCTGCTTCTAGCGAGACTAGGAAGCTAAAAGAATCGCCACCCATATCAATGTCTAACCAGGCCAGAGACGTGAAGAGAATGCGGCTTCCCCGCCCAACAATCCTGGAGCACAAGGGCAGAGATATCCACGAGTAGTTATAAGAACTATCTGCCTAGGGAAGGATATATACCAAGATATAGTAACCAATTCAATCCTCATGTAAGGGCTATATCCGCATACTCACCGAGATCTAGTTTGTTCGCGTTGCCCTGGTCTCAAGTTACACAGTTAGACTGTTTAAACAATGCAGGCAACATAGATAAGATTCGTACATGGAAATGTGGGCGTCGTGTACCTGGGGTACTAGCGGGGCGGCGGCGGCCGCTGTAGGTGAACCGGCAACGCCAGGAGCTGTGGAGGCGGAGGAAGGCGACGAAGGGGAGTCGGCTAGGAGACGAGAGAGCTTATCGGCAACCTTCTCTTTCCATGCGCTGACGGCGCGACTTGCTCTGTTCCCAGCATCCGCCATGGGAGACCAGATGCAATCAGACTCGACGTCTGCAAGTCGAAGAAAGGTGCGGATCGGGCATCTGGAAACGATGAATTCTCTGCCGACACGAAAGGTGAGAACAGAGAATGAAAAGACAAGCTCGCGACAAAAGACGCCGCTGCAACATCACGCGTAAGAAAGGCATCAATATATTTTTGTAGCGGTGGACATTTTAACATATTTTTGTCCGAGAAAAGAAAATAAAGGACATTAGTACATACTAGAAAAAACACGTGCTAAGCACGTGCGATACAAAATACATTAGATTAATGAATAATTACTAAACATATAATGTCCTTCATTGTTTATAATATATGTTTTATTAATATAGTTTTGATTTTTTTTATCTATATTGACACCAAAAACTCAAAGTATTGGACATACATTAGATAATACTGATATATAGTGTTGAAGAACGGTTAACTAACTTAATTTTAATTTGATTGTTAACATATAAATATATATATATATATATATATATATATATATCAATTGATAGAATTTAAAGTCAGAATTAGTTGTTTCTAGGTTAGACCCGGTTCACTGTATGGGTTTATAGAAAACATTAACAGTCATAATGATTAGTTTTGTTTGTTGATAATATCTATATATTGCACAAATGACAACATCAGAATCATGAATATGATTTAGATGTGTTGTGTTGCTAAAAAAACCATACATGTTGTAAGAGAAAGCAAGTATATCATGTACCATAAGTATATATATACAACTTTATGGGTTCACAGTGGAAGGGAAAGTACACAAATAGACTTACCACTCGTACATGCTAAAAAATAGATGGTTGTACAAATTTATGAACTCAGAACTGACCTAGATTGACAACATCAAAATACAAAACCGACATGATTTACTTCAAAAATCAACAACTATAAAAAATCGATCGGGTTGAGAAAATCTAATATAAAAAAAAAATTCAATTGAATTAGGTTAACAATTCATAATACATTATCATACACAATAAGTTTATGTCTGACTCCAAGTTTAGACGTGATATGTATTAGAAAAGACGCAAATAGTAGTGTGTCATTGCGCTCACTTGACTTCTCAGACATTTTTGTATTTAGAAAGTAGCAATTTAAAATATATATATAATATTTTTCTAAAAAAAACAAATTATCAAGAGAGAGAATCTCAAATAATATTCCATTGTTACTCCGCTAGTAACATAAATAAACTAAAGATAATTATTTCACGCAACTCTTTCGGAACATTTTATATATAGTGTGACAAGGGTTAAACTATAATTTAAAAATGTAATGGCAAAAGTTATATTGAAATATTCTAGGATTTTCCATATAACCTTACGAGAATACTAAAAGACCAACTTGTCATTTAAAGAACTAAAGAAAAATAAATACATCCAAACCCGTTTGTACTCTCGCACCGCTAAATTATATCAAAATAAGACTAATTTGTAACTTTTTTTTACATATACTACCTCTCAAACACTTTCTTGTATATAATAGAATATAATGCAAGGACTATTTTGTAATTCATAAAAATAAAAGAAAAATATTGGACATACATTAGATAATACTTTTTTTTCGGTAAAAAATCATGTTGCTATTAGATGAATCCAAAACTTTAGATACAGAGATCTGCGCCCCTACAAAACTGGGATGCTAAAGCATCCGATAAAAAACCTAGAGAGTCATGATTTGGACCTCCTGAAGGAACAAGAAATAAAAGAAAACAAAGACAGCCAGCAAATAGTTGACATCAGCCAACAACTGAAGAGTCCAGCATCCGAACCACCAACATTAATCACTAGCGGTATGCACACCTTCAAAGAGTGACGTCTTTGGCTTCTAGAGGCTGTGTCTAGAATTGCAGGAGAATGTCAGCAGTGCTAGAATCTAAGGATCAGTTGCTTCTCATTCAATCCTAATATATACATCACAAGAGGTGAGAATCTCACAAGAATCCATCAAAACGTTGCACTACACACTGGGATCCTGTGATTGGTCCACACTACTAGGCCTTCACTGGCATTAATGAGCACCCACAAATTTGTGAAGAACAAGTAGATCTATAACCCCATTCCTCCAGTCAACAGTGAAACGGTTCTTTGAAACCAAGTAGTACCGCACACCTGCAATGATGTATTCATCACACAGCCACATAAGCAAGAACAGAGTCAAGGTCTATTCGACTTTTTTCGGGCTGACTTTTTCTTCATTTTGGTCCAAGTATGTTCCAAATCTAGGACATTAGATTCCCAATGATCAGAATCTAAATCGAAGCCATTTGAGTCTTCTTCTTCCTCAAAGAGATTTTCCTTTTGGTTCACATACTCAGCCGAGGAACCACTCTTCCATATCCTGTTAATTTTCCATGACTCTGAGCCAGCATCTTCCTTAAAGCTCCTAGCAATTCCCAATTTCCATTCTAAATTGATACTATCTACATTGCAAACCGGGGTACTTCCAAACATATGAGGTTCCCCCTGTTGTAGGCTTGAATTAATGGAATAGTTGAGGAAAGCTTCGGAGCCACAGTTAATAACTGTCTCATTGATCTGTCGAGAGATGATATCTATGATAGCATCATCTTCCTCCAACTAGTCAGGGAGATCAGTATTCTTCCTTTCTGGAGTCACCTGTGGCTGCACACTGGTGGCAGTGCTGGCAATCCTTCGAGCACCTGTCATCTTCCCTAGATGAACCTAGACATCCCTCTCAGGAGGGGGCTTTCTCACCTTCATCGGGCAGGACATTGCCCTATGACCAAACTTTTTGCAGCTAGGGCAATGAGCAGGTTTAGCAACCATCGCCGTCTTCAAAAGCTTCGGTTCAGAGTCCACCTCCACCATTGTGGATTTTGGAATTTGGGAGTCACATTCCATTTGGATATAGACCAGCACATCCTCGAGACAGCCAGAAGACAGAGAATTGTCGTCGATATCTACAGGCTTGCCTATGGTGCTGGCGACAGATGCAATATGCCTGCGTGTCCAAGGCAACCCTGTGTTCTCGATTTTGAACCATATGGGAACCTGCGTGAAGGAGAGGGGTTGGAGCGGAGCACCAGGTATCCACGTGTGGACTACAACCAAGGATCCATCCATGAACCACGGAGCTTCATCTAGAACCTGTTCCTTCTCACTGTTCGTCGACATCTTGATGATATATCCATCGTGCTCTTCAGCTATGATCTCGACTGAACCGCTTGGCCTCCATAGACGCCGGATCCAGCCACTGAGTTGGCCTCGGAACGACTTCCTGCCCACAAAGTGGATTGACAGGAACTCTTCCCAGGTAAGGATAGAGCACTCCTGGCTTGAAATAGAGGCGCACCTCACACCGTTGTAGAGGGCAGGCTCTATATACTCGACCAGATCTGCCACGATCTCCTCTCTACCCAACCTGC
This sequence comes from Alisma plantago-aquatica, assembly GCA_963693085.1. NCBI lineage: Eukaryota > Viridiplantae > Streptophyta > Magnoliopsida > Alismatales > Alismataceae > Alisma > Alisma plantago-aquatica. The sequence goes on from OY856412.1 coordinate 217,353,659, forward strand.
TAGATTGAAGCCAATCAGCAATCGAAGAAGAGGGAGCCGCTCCTTTGGGACTGCTGGGAGAGGAAATTAGGGGTTTGGTGGAAGATGCGGAAGCCGCCTCCTTCCCTTTTTGTGAGGCAACCCTAGACGGAGCAGTGGAATTGGCTTGAAGTGCGTTGCTACCTTCTCCATTTACCCCCAATTGGCAAATTGGAGTTGTCACGGATGACTCTACAGCACCGCCTTGCCCTCTTCGACCTCTGCTACCAGAGAGTCACCCACGCCTCGCCCCCGACCCCCGCGCCCTCGAGCCATCTCCCTACTCTTGTTATACATTAGATAATACTAAATATTGAAGAACTATGAATCAACATAATTTTAATTTGACCGTTAATATCTAAATCTATAGATCAATCAATAGAATTTAAAGTCAAAAACAATTGTTTCTAGATTAGACCCGGTTCACTTTATGGGTTTATATAGAAAACATTAACAGTCGTCATGATTAGTTTTGTTTGTTGATAATATCTATATATTACACAAATGACAACATCAGAATCGTGAATATGATTCAGATGTGTTGTGTCCCTAAAAAACCATACATGTTGTAAGAGAAAGCAAGTATATCATGTATCATATGTAGATATATACAAATTTATGGGTTCACACAGGAAGGGGAAGTACGCAAATAGACTTCCCACTCGTACATGCTAAAAATTAGATGCTTGTACAAATTTATGAATTCAGAACTGCCTAGATTGACAACATCAAAATACAAAACCGACCTGATTTACTTCAAATATCAACAACTATAAAAAATCGACCGGGTTGACAAAATCTAAATCAAAAAATGATTTTTTTCAATTGAATTAGGTTAACAATTCGTAATACACTACCATGCACAATAAATTTATGTCTGACTCCATGTTGAGACGCGGTATGCATTAGAAAAGGCACAAATAGTTGTGTGCCATTATGCTCACTTGACTTCTCTGTCATTTTTGTATTTAGAAAGTAGCAATTAAAATATATAATACTTTTCTACAAAAATAAATAAACAATCTATCAAGAGAGAGAATCTCAAATAATATTCCATTGACTCCCTCTAAAAATGAAGCTAGAGATGTTGTAAGAACAAATACTCATGTGTCCTTTAAATATAAATATAATCATATAGATAACTTTTGGTAATATTATTAAGTTTCAACTTGGGACAAATCATAATTTTTGCCTAGTGTAATTTTGGTTTTGTAATATCTAACTTAGAATAAAAATCAACTTATATAGTCTTTAATTTATAGGCAAATACACTACCATAAATAATAATCTTATACTTGAGGAGACACGACATGCATTGGAAAAGGCATAAATAGTTGTGTCATTACACTCCCTTTACCTCTATGTCATTTTTTACTTAGAAAGCAACAATGAAAAAAATATAAACTACTTCTCTACAAAAATAAATTAACAATCTATCAAGAGAGAATATTAAATAATATCTCGTAGACTCCCTCTCAAAATGAAAGCTAGACATGTTGTTAGACTAAAACATGCATGCGTCCTTTAAGTCTAATTTGGGACAAATCATATTTTCGACTTAGTGGTAATTTTGTACTCAAACTTGGTTTTGTAGTATCTAACCTAGAATAAAAATGAAGTCATATAGTCTTTGATGTATAGTCAAAGATCAATTGATTTGCTCAATATGTTAGAATATGGTTTGTCCATATTTACCAACACAGAACTGGCTCAGGATTAACAAAATCCAAACATAGAACAGACTTGATTTTGGCTCAGACATCAACTTTCAAACTCATAACCATCCAGGACTCACAAAATATAAACTCAAAACGAATATTCTTGGATTGAATCAAGTCGAGTTTTCAGTTAGTACTACATTGTCATACACAGTGTACAAAGTAATTTTATTGTTGATAATAAACTACCATACACAATATTTGTACACATACATTTATTTTTAAATGGTGGCATGCATTGGTAGTGGCACACTTAGTTGTTTGTCATTGTGCCCACTCGGCCTCTTTGATTTTTTACCTGCATAACATGACAAAAGATAGTGAATAAGGTTTTTTCTAAGAAATAAATAAATAATAGGATAAGAGATCATGTTCATTAACAACACAATGACTATTGTTCATAAATATTTGAAGGCAAAACGTTTCTGAATTTGTCTATTTGATCGACCAGAGTACATCTGTTTGACTGGTTAATAGTATTTTGGTATTATTCAAGTTAATAAAACAATATTATGTATTGTTAGGTACTAAATGATATTAGCTATGAACATATATAAATCTTTTTTTGGATAAATCTTATATCTATGAAGATGCAAATTTTAAAAGAGCCTACTGTCTGATTATTGTATACCTTATTGATTAAGAAACCAATCTAATTGTCAGAATAGCAAACAATGGAAAGATGTAGACATTTTAAAAAGAGGCTAATGTTCATTTATAGTGTACCTTATCTAATTATGAAAAAAGAAATTAAAAAATGGCTAATGATGGAGTGGATAGAATAGAAGGATCGATTAAGCAAACAGCCTAGCTATTGAAATAGCTAACAGACACACATGTCTCCTAGCTTTATTCATAGGTAATAAGATGTTGTGATCATTGATCTAGTAGACGATAGTTACTTCACATCATATGTGGTATGAACTGACTATCTTGCTAGCCATGGGTCTAAGCTCAATTCCTTAAGAGTCAGCCTCTATTTCTATGCTTTTATATAATATTACTTGTTAATTAATACTAAACCATAAAGCATTCAAACACGTCTAGCTACAATTCTAATAACACTGAGAATTGTTTTTCATTCTATAAGACTATAAGATCGAGAATCATAAGTGAGTTTACTAAACTAGCTCACTTTATAACCCTAGGCGACGTATCACAGGGGTGGAGGACAATTCGGCAGCACAAACGGCAAGGATGTCCCTGACATGGATAGATCGTCAGACTTTGACGTTAATCGACCCTTCTCTGACATGAAGAATCATGATGCTAACACTACTATTCCGGATCATCAAGATGCTAAGATGGCGGGATAAGATTTCACAAACAAAGAGAAAAGGATCTCTAATATAAGATGCCTCTATTAGCATGAACAAACCTCTACAAACAAGGATCGATCGCAGAGCAATCCCATCCATCTCGGTTAGGAAAGAAGTTAATCAACTACTTCTTGAACCCTAAAAGTTCTTTGTCATAATCAAAGTCATGGGCGTCAATATTGGGTACGGAGCCCTTGTCTACAGGCTCTACATCTTGTGGAACCTGCAACAACCATTTTGTATCATCGATCTAGACAGTGGATACTACATTGTTCAACTTCTATATAACGAGTAATACATCAAGGTTCTCATGACCGGTCCTTGGACCTTGCTTGTGCACTACCTCTCTGTCCAACCCTGGTCACCACACTTCTGTCCCTCTGATCCCATATCGAGGAAGCTAATTTATGAACAAGAATTCCAAACCTCCCTATTCACCTCTATCAAAACCAACTTTTGTGGGGACTTAGAAACTTGATTGGGAAAACTTTGAAGATTGATGCTACAACAACCTCCGACAACCGTGGGAAGTTTGCCAGGATCATAGTCAAAGTTGATACCCGCAACCCATTGCTCGATATTGTTTTCACAAATGAAGAGATCTACAAGATAGACTACGAGCCTATCATCTATATGCATGAAATGTGGAAGAGTTCGCCTTGAAAACAAGAATTGTACACATGTTCTTCATAAGAGTCCTAACAAAACCACAAGTATAACAGACAACACACCTAAATCCATTGTCCCATACTCCATGTAAATGCATGTCAAGAAACTAGAAAAGCAGCAAAAAGTCCTAAGGAAAGAAGACAAGGACACATGCCCTAGCAAGAATAAGCAAAAACTATAGAAAGATGACAAGGAACCACTATAAGGGGAAGACTATGATTGCATCACATATAACAACTCCAATGTACAACATCACAAATGGCAAATTGTCCATAACAAGAGGAACGGGAAACAAAAACCCCCTAACATGACAAAGGGTGGAGGCCCAAACTTAAGTCATCAGAATAAGGACCAAACAAATAACTCAAATCCTAATATCAACAACTCCAATAACACATCCATCAATCTGGTAGGTGATGAATCAACAGAGGGTAGGGTATCCAATCTGGATTTCAGGTTCTCTAATGATTTTGAATCCCAATCTGAGATCTAGCAGGAGCGGTGGTGTAGTCCTTTGAAATAGGACGATGAGTTATCAAAATGTTCCTATGAGCCCTGATTGCGTCTGGAAAAAGGTAAAGTGGTTGATCCTTTGGACAACAACAAGATTACTTAGGCTAGGAGTTGATTCAGTTCTGACACCAATGCGGCAGTAGTAATGGAAGAAGAACAAGTTGAGCATGGAGATGACACTCAACTAGTGATCACCTAAAGTGATACACATTTTGAGTTTTCATAATGAACATATATTGGTACATTCAAAGTGCCTAGCTTGATGAAAAGAAAACTTATGTTCCTCATCTAGATAGAGTTCATCACCTTTCCCTCATTGCTATCCTGGAACCATGTTGGAGTGATGCTAGGGAAAATGCAATAATACAAAGGATGGGATTTAAGTATTCTCATTGAGTCAAAGCTACCAGTTTCTCACGGGGTTATTTTGCTTTTCTAGGACCATCATCATTATTCTATGGAAATCTTACTCAATCACAAACAACTAATACACTATAGAATCAATGACTAGGCTTACATCACATTAGTGTACTGTAGCCCAAACCCAACTCAAAGAAACTTTCTGTGGACCAGATTATCAACAATATATTCCTCTATTTGGGGTGAATGATCAATGATTGGTGACTTTAACACCATGGTTTCCTTTGCTGAGAAGGAATGAAGCACGCATTTTGACCATTACTCAACTATAAAATTCAAGGATTTGTTGCTTTATACATGCCTAGCTGATATACATCTTGGTCGCCAATGGTTCACGTTCAAGCGTTTTGGGAAGAGTTGATCGACTCATTGCTAATGGTCCGTGGTTAGAAAATAACAATGTCATTTGCTACCTGGATTTTACTCATACCATAACTTGATCTTGGTGGCTCATCATCGCTCATCAAGCCCAAGACAATTCCCCTTCAAAATGCATGCTAGTTGGAATATGAAGCTTGACTTCAAGCACCAACTCACAAAGCATTGGAACGATAGTGTCCCTTTCAACATGGCACTTAAATCATTCCAACAAGCCAACATGAGGTGGAATGTTGACACTATAAAGTAACAACATAATGCTAAAGCCACCATAAAGAAAGAGTTACACAAAATCTTGTATCTCTCCCTCTCAACCCCAATACTTCTAATGAACTTAAATGCATCAAACTTTAGGAAAAATCTCCAATGCATCCTTCATTGTAAAGAAGAATACATGAAACAAAAAGCACATCTTAATTGGCTAAAACTTGGTGATGGCAACACCAATTTCTTCCAATCTTATGCCAAAGGGCAGAGATTCAAAAATAAAGTATTGATCTTGAAGGACCAAAATGGCAACTTAATCAATGATGCCACACTACTAATACAACACATGTGTAACTTCTTTAACAAATTGTTGATCACCCAACAACTGCACAACTTCATGATCAACTGCAATATGCTAGTAACAACCATAGTCTTACTTACCAACAACATCAATCTTTGGCAACTAAATAATCATTTGAAGAGATAAAAACAACAATGTTCAAGATGGACCCTTAGAAACTACCTGGCCCCGATGGAGTACATAGTGAGTTTCTACAAAAAATTGGAATCATGTTAAAGGTTTGGTGACCAAGACTATTTTGGAAGCCTTCACTTTTGAATCCATTGATGTTGAGGTTGCTAATTCTAACATTGTCCTGATTCCCCCCCCCCAAAAAAAATCAAATCATGCAATGATTTGAGAACCATTTCACTCACTAACTATTGCTTGAAAATCATTTCTAAAATATTGGTTATAGAATTAAGCCCTTCCTAAATGAATGGATATCACCTACTTAGTCTAGATTTATACTAGGAAGAAGAATCATTAAAAACATCCTACTTGTTCAAGAAGCCATCCATTCAATGTGCTTTAAGAAGGGTAGAAAAAATTGATGGTGGTTAAAATCAACCTTTGAAAGGTTTTTGATACAATGAATTCCTACTTCATTAAAGATACCCTTACCCAAATTGAGCTCCCAGAGAAACTGGTAAATCTAATCATGGAAATTATTACCTCTAGCTCTTTTTCAATCCTCTGGGAAGGTGTCCCGCTTCCACCTGTTAAAGCATGCAAGGAGTTCATCAAGGAGACCCTATAAGCCCTTGTGTATTCATTCTTTGTATGGAGAGGCATAGACAATCTACATATAATGTTGTCTCTAAAGGAAGATGGAAGCCCATGATCTTACCTAAAAGGGACCTCCTCTTTCCCACTCTATTTTGTAGATGATATTTTGCTACTAGAAGAAGCTTCAGTTACTCAACTTGGGACCATCAAGAAAGTTATGCAGGATTTCGCCGATGTGTTGGGCCAAATAATATTCCCCAACAAATGTAGATATTACTTCTCTAGCTATACAAATAACACCATGAAAAGGATAATCAGTAGGAAGTTGGGGATCCTAGTCATAGAGAATCTTGGCATATACCTTGGTGTGCCAATTATCCAATACAAAATCAATAAGAGTACCCACTCTAACATTATCAAGACCTTAAAGCTCAAGATGAACAACTAGGTAATGTGTCATCTCTCCTTAGGTTAGAGAATTTCTAAAGCCACACAACCATGATTCCTTGCTATATTATGTAGTTTATGCCACTATACCCGTCCCTATGTGATGACCTAGATTGTCACGTCTGCAATTTTATCTAGTGCGAGAGATTAGAAGAAGATGGTTGTCAAAGTATCTTCCAACAAAGATCTCAGTGGCGTCAGAATAAAAAATGCACATGATCATAATCTAGTGAAAGCGTCAAAGAATGTTTGGGAACTCCTAAGTTTGGAAAAACTTTGGGTCAAAGTCATGAGATCGAAATATTTGAAAAATGGTGTGCTTAACATAGGACCTAGCTCATGGGCTTGGGGTTTCATTTGCAACAATATTTAACATCTGAAGGAGAATATCACTCACATTATTAACAATGGCAATGTCACTAACATCTGGGATGATAACTGGCTCTCTTAGAAAAGTATCTCTCAAATGAATCCCAACATCTTCATACCTAATGGTCTAGATGATCTAAAGCTAGCGTTGATGGTTAATCAGGAGAACAACTGGGACTAGGATATTATATTGAACCACCTCCTAGCCCATACATGGCACAAGATTGCAATCATCCCACAACATTTCCTACAAGCAGGTGAGGATCAATTGGAATGGAACATGGAAACCTATGGTAACCTTACCGCAAGGTTTTCATATCGATGAATTCACAAAGACAAAGAACAGTAAGTCCTTCGCAACTGGAAATCTTTGTGGAAAATTTAAAGTCCCTAAACGTATCAAAACCTTTCTATGATTGTTGTCACACAAAGCACTCCTTACCAATATGAAGAAAATTTAAAGGTGCATTGATGTCTGATGCAGCCCTATTTTAGGGCTCCATCCTGTGCCTTTTTGTACATTTATCACATCTAAACAAAGTAGATTGCAAGTTAATACCCCTAATGTGTGTTTTACTGTCAAATGCACTTATGGACGTTCTTTGCATTATTTTCAGGTACTTGGACCATACTTTGGATGGAAGAGAGAGAAGGAAGGAGTCCGAGGGGCCCTCTACTCATGGAGGGGTCCAAAGAAGATCCTAAGAGCCCCCTCAACCTACCCCAATGGCCAAGTTTCGACTCCAAGCAAAGAAGTCCATTAATAATGAAGTTTGAAGCCGTTTCATTACTTGAAGACCCCAACATGGCCGTGGTACCATGGAACGGACGTGTTGTCAATTAAGCAAAGATTACATGTTGAATGTTAAAACTTCGAAGTTCAGCAAATCAGCCACCACAGTCGTGCTACCTAGCATGGCCGTGGCATGAAGACCCCACCACGGTCGTGCTTCCCAGCACGGTCGTGCTAGATGAAGATGGAACGGGCATGCTGCTCAGAACAGCCTCATCACAACCCCTCCACCATGGTCATGCTACCCAGCACGACCGTTCTACCTAGTCCCCAACACGGCCGTGCTGCCCAACACGGCCGTGCTGCCCAGCACGGCCGTGCTACCAGCCTTCATTTTCACCCATCAACCTGTTGATTTAACACTTAACCAACATGGCCATTCTCCTCCACCACAGCCATGCTCACTTCTACCCACCACGGTCGTGTTGCCCAGCACGACCGTGCTACCACCTCAAAACCTAACTTTTTCACACTAATTTTCCAATCTTACCCCTACTTACCCTAGTGCCTCCACCACTACCTATATATACATGGGTGGTGGCCACAGCACGAGGGGAGCCTCTACCTAGCTGTTCTTAGCCTCCACTCTCCACCCTTGATCTCTTTGTGCAATCCCCTTGCATTTTGGGCTCATCATCCACCATTTCCACCCTCATTCCACCATGGAAACCTAGTTCCCTAGGTTTTCATCCATAATCCCATACCATTTCATGCACCCCTGCACCCTTGGAGGAGGGAGGATGTCTATAGCAAGCTTGGAGGTGAAGAAGGAGGCTTCCACATCAAGCTTCATGGAGTCCCTACTTCTTCTACCCCTTTCTTTTCTTGTTTTCTTGATCATGTCTAGCTAAGCCCCTTGTGGTGGGATGTTTGGGATTTAAATGTGACTTTGATACCATGTTGGGGGATAATTTCTTATAATGAACTTAATTCATATCTATGATGATTACTTCTTTCTTCTATCTCTTTTCCTATCTTATTGCATGTGGTTTGTGCTTCTTGTATGAATTGCTTGTTTTGAGGTTTTTGATGACAGTTTCTAGGAGGAATTGGGGTGTATGTGGCAATCTTAGGAATGGCTCCTAGGTCCAATTAATGGATCCCTAGCTAGCCCCCTTTGTTCCTACATACACATCCCTCCTCCTACAAATGAGTGTGAGATCTAAGTAGCTAGTGTAAGTGAGATTGATGTAATTGTCTAGTGCCTTCTAAAGGCTAGAGTGGCTAGTGGCATGAGGTTAAATACCCTCATCTCTACTCAAATCTCTACCCTCAACCCTCAATTACTCACTATCACTTACCCTAGAAACCTAGATTTGGTTAATCTCATTAGATTACACCTAACCCTAGTCTTCTACTAGTAGTATAGGGTATGTTCTAATGGCATTGACCTTATTGTTTGGTTTGGTAATCTAGATATGATATGAGAACCATGCATGTTTAATGATCTCACCCCCAACTAATATCAAAGTTACATTCCCCAAACAGCCCACCCACCTTAATCACCTTGCTTAAAACCCTAACTGCTTAGTTTGCTTGTTAATGCTAGTTTAGTCCAATTGCTTTAGTCTAACTTAGTCAATTGCACAGTTTTGCTTTCTAGTGCTAATTTAGGCCTTTGCTCTTGATTAGTGGTTAACTTAGGCTCTTAATTGCTCATTATTTTTTGTCTAGAATAGCTTGCTCTTGCCTTAGCCTAGCTAGTTTGTTAGCCTAGATTGCTAGCTTAGCTCGTTGATAGTTTAGTTTCTATTTCATTTTTCACACTTGCTCATTAGCGTAACCAAACAACCAAACCTTTAAAAAACCCTAAAACCCTAAGCTCCACAAAAGGAACGAAGTCCACTCTATCTAACTCTAGTGCCCCCTCTATCTCTGTGGATCGACCCTATACTCACCGCCTTCCTATACTACGACACGACCCCGTTCACTTGCGGGTGTAGTGTTTGAGTAGACGTAGGTAGCTAGTTAGGTCTTACAAATTTTGAAAGCATAAGATCCCATATCTCATGCGCTCCGACCTCGTGGGGTGTAAAAGAACCACTAGCGGGGCCGCACCAATCTTTCTGGCGTCATTGTCGGGGATAGAGGCACTCAGCCTAGTTAGATAATATAGCTTAGCCCTTCCTTTTGCCCTCACCATTGCTATTATTTATTCTTTGTGTTACTTTTGCATCTTGGTTTGCTAACTTGTCCTATTTTGTTTGGTTGTGCCTTGTGCATGTGACAAGCAACCCTTTGGAGTCAAGATGGTGGACTGATATGTGTGAGCCCCTTTAAACCCTCAACCTCCCTACATGATGAAGATGTTGGAAGACATGGTATATCTCATGCTGATTCATGTGGGAGGTTTCTCTAATCACTCTGCCAACTCCATGGATGATCTTTATGAAGATGTGCAACTTCTACAATCCTATCACATTCAAAACAACCAAAGCCCCATGTTAAGCTCTTACACTTCAGAATGTAGAAATGGTCCAAACTTCTCATGGGAACCACAAGAAGACCGTGAGCCAAGAGATAACTCCATGTTTGAAGAAGAAGTTCTTGAAAGATTAAGAAGCCTTGATGAAGTGAAGAGAGAGGTGTCCTTTCAAGGACAAACCATTGATTGGCTAGAGTAAAGGCTGGATGAGATTTCCCTTTCACTTGCCCTTTGTGAGGAGGGAAGATCCCTTTCCTAAACCATAGCCAACCCAAACAATGCAAATAGTTATATGGGCTCCCCTCAAGTTATCTATGATCCACCACCTCCTCAACCTTCGTATAACTTCCAACACACCTCACAACCACCACCACAACATCAATCACAAGAACCACCCCCGTACCACCCACCTCCACAACAACCACCCTACATCCTTCACAAACCTAATCCACCACTACCACCAACACCACCACAACCATCCCTTGCTCTCCTTCTTCCCCATGAGCAAGTGGATACAATTTCAATCTTGAGGTGTGACAAGGTTATAGAGGAGCTCAACAAGGGAGGGAAGCAATTAGATGGAGATCATGATTGAGAACCCCTCCTGCAAAGTCCTTGTGAGAGTGCTAAGTGCACTAAAAATTCTGCAGTCCTGGCAGATTTTGAGAGGATAATATCTTGTGTCCCATCTTCCTTTGATATGACACCACCAACTTCTCCCATTGCTGATCCAAGACATCCCAATGTGATATTTTTAGGATTGCAAGTGTCCAACAGGATGGAAACCCCTCTCTTTTATGCCTATGAAGACCCATTCCTCAAGGGAAGGCAAAACTGTGGCATGAAAAGTTTGAAGGTCTTAAGATTGACTGAGGCAGACAACTCATTGCTTGTCATCATCAAGCAAATACCAACTTATGTAAGGTTCCATAAGGGTGTTTTCACCTTCAAGAAGAAGATGAGAGGGAAGATTCCTAAGGAGGTCATCTTAAATGAGCTAACAAGTTTTGTTGATGAGGATTCTTACATTGAGACCTATGATGATGACCCTGGAGGAGAGACAAATGAAGAAAGACACTTGAGAAACTCACATAACCCTTGGGAGGAAGAACAAATAATGAAGGCATTTGAGAGGATTGAGCACGGTCGTGCTAGATGAAGATGGAATGGGCATGCTACTCAGAACGACCTCATCACAACCCCTCCACCACGGTCGTGCTACCCAGCACGGCCGTTCTACCTAGTCCCCAACACGGCCGTGATACCAACCTTCATTTTCACCCATCAACCTGTTGATTTAACACTTAACCAACATGATCGTTCTCCTCCACCATGACCGTGCTCACTTCTACCCACCACGGCCGTGCGGCCCAGCACGGCCGTGCTACCACCTCAAAACCTAACTTTTTCACATTGATTTTCCAATCTTACCCCTACTTATCCTAGTGCTACCACCTCAAAACCTAACTTTTTCACATTGATTTTCCAATCTTACCCCTACTTATCCTAGTGCCTCCACCACTATTTATATATCATGGGTGGCGGCCACAACACGAGGGGAGCCTATACCTGCTGTTCTTAGCCTCCACTCTCCACCCTTGAGCTCTTTGTGCAACCCCCTTGCATTTTAGGCTCATCATCCACCATTTCCACCCTCATTCCACCATGGAAACCTAGTTCCCTAGGTTTTCATCCATAATCCCCTACCATTTCATGAACCCGTGCACCCTTGGAGGAGGGAGGACGTCTACAGCAAGCTTGGAGGTGAAGTAGGCTTCCACATCAAGCTTCATGGAGTCCCTACTTCTTCTACCCCTTTCTTTTCTTGTTTTCTTGATCATGTCTAGATAAGCCCCTTGTGGTGGGCTATTTGGGATTTAAATGTGACTTTGATACTGTAAAGAGTGGGACCCGATAGAGGGCCAACTCAATGGTAAAAAAACATGAGTCGTGAAATAATTAAGCAGCGGAAAACATAACTATTTACAAAGTTACAAAATATGCTCATGTACATAACTTTCTCAACCTAAAGGTGGTACAAAGAATGAAAAGATTACATCTATTCACACATATGCCCATATATAGAGGGTAACAAGGCTATCTCGAATTGTCCTTATGTCCACCAATTAGCTCACAATCATCCTGAATCTCTGTCCCGTAGAACACCTACACCTGGGTGGAGGGAACACCCAGAATAATAGAAAAACAAGATATAAATCAACAAAAGCTGAGTATGTACGTTAAAAGACTAACTAGGGCATTTAAAAAGTAAAGTAAGATGTTCCCATCAAAAAGGGGCTATTAAAAATTAGGTAAGCTTCAAGGAGAAGTAACAAGACAATGAATTTTCAAAAGAATGAGGCATATAAATAAACAAGTGAAATAACACATCTTGCCATAATCAACAATCCAATCATATAAACATTTGCATGCCGATACATTTGACTAAAGTAACTATAATAGGGCCAAGACACCACTGAGTCGTTGACCTAAGTAAAAACGGGTGGAAGTAGCACACCCTAGGCGGAAGTAGCACGCCTCTGTATATAAAAAGGTGGAAGTAGCACACCCCGGGCGGAAGTAGCGCGCCCTAATGGTTACGCATAAGTGTCTACGATAGTTAAACTAGTCGAATTATCTAACATGCATAAATAGAGTGACAAGATATACCTTTCACAAGCATGTGGCATGATTTAAGTACAATAGCAGATGGGATCATTAACCCAATTCAATATGATAATAATTTCAAGAGAATAATAATAAATCCAACTGAAAGTATATGAACTGTCCAAACAAATGGAATAAGAACAAGTATTTCAAAAGATGCCTCATTATGGGAAAATTTAGTCATATAATTGCCCAGTTATAAATAGGGAGGAGTACATACCTTCAGTCATGTGCAAGTTAATTAAGAGGGGGGCACCTAGGATTGAATCAAGAGTCTACACCACCTATGCATAAAAGTATTCTTAAGTCAATATATATTTTATACAATCATTAATACTTCTAACACTCCCCCGGAGAACTTAGAATTGGGTCTTGTCACCAAGGTTAATAAATTGGAAACTCTACCGGATTTGAAAGAACACATTCCTGCACAAATAAGCCTCTAGTCTTACAGGTGATTGACTATATCTTAATAATTCCAAGTCCATTACGGTATGCCCAAAAAGCAACAGAATTGCCACATAAAGTAATTCATCTGTTATGACTGATAAAGCTTCCGTGACAATGACTCAACAAGCAGGCGGACTGCTATGTAAAACGCAGTAGGAGAAATCCCTATAAGGCTGAATCGCAATCCAGGCTACTAGAATAGTGAGGGAGGTCATTGAAGGTCCCTTACGGTAATACGCAATCAATGGCAAGGAAGATGATTGTACATCTGTAGTATCGGCAAAGAACAGTAGTCCCGACCATAGCAGGGAATCTCGATCGGTAAACGAAGAAAGCCACCAGGTCTACGGAACTACTGATTCAACTCAGAACCCAAGTCAGATTAACAATCATGGAATCAAAGCTTTCCACGGCACACACGTCGTTAGTCCTCTGAGACTGACGGGACACCAGAACATGAAATAGAAATGGAGTCGTATCCTTGGATCACTCTGGCGACAATAAATGACGGAACCCAATCGCAAACAATCAAATACGATTGATCACTGTCGTTTAACCCACACGCCCACACGATTCCCTGAGTTTCCACGAGTATCAAGCACGACTACTGGGTCAGTGAACCCAACACCTGCCCCAGCAATGGATGATTGCAACGAGACAAGAACACTGGATTACAACAAATGATTAGGGCGGAAGGTCACTCACAACAAGCATCTACTGGCTCAGATAGATCCTGTGACCCCGTCACATATTGGGAGAAGCTGCAGAACAAAATTCACGGCAAGAAGACATCCACTCAACTGACCGCGATCAAGGTGCTTAGATCCAATAGGCAAGTACAGTCGCAATCGTTAATAGCATCAAATATGTGTCAATCGAAGTAAATCACCCAGATACCCTATATCTGAAATTGACACTTGAACAAATAATTGCCATCTTCGACGATGCCGGAACAGAATGAGAAAGGAGCCACCAAATCACCGGAACGAATCACGGCGGAAACAAGAACGAATAAGTAGAAATCATCTAAACTAATGTGGCGCTGGGCCTGAAAGCTAGGCGAGCATCGAGACTTCTTCATACACCCTGCCGGCGAGGTCCTTAAGAATAGAAACATGGTCTTTTGCCAAACCAAGAGTCAGGACCCATAAGGAGCAGTTTCAGAATAGGCAGAAAACGTATATAAACCAAGGATTGTGCCATTACCTTTGATTTGAGCCAGGGATGAGCAAGGAGGTGTCCCTTCGGGTTTCCTCGTCGAAGACGAAAGCCGTGCCGACACGAGTAGGCAATGACATCCAAGGAGAATTGGGGGTAGGGAACTCATGAGGACCTACAGATACCTCCCCACGGATGTTCCTATGACGAATGGAGTAAAGAAGGAAATGTTGTGCGGCATTTTGTAGAGGGGTTTTGCATCCAACTGATCGGTCTTCGGGCGTTTTGCGGCTAGGGCATTACATGCCCCGTTTTAGGAATCGCTTAGACCGTTTCACTCCTCAAAAGCATTTCCGGTGATGATGCGAGCAATGAAAGCGTGGAGTGAAGGCGATCGGTGGGAGAGGGACTTTAATGCCTGTTCGCAGTTCGTGTGAAAGGAAGACGAAGCCTTGCACCCGCTCTCAGTGTACTCTCTTAAAAACAAAATATTAATAAGCTGTTGAACCTTGGTCAATTAACGTGATGAATGAAATCAAAGTATTAAAGGCCACCTCATATCTTCTCCTTCAAGGCAATAAATGGGTACAATTAATCCTCCTTTAGACTCCTAATTTTGTAGGCTGACTTTTAAACCGTCAATGTACATAATCTGACCCCATAAATCCATATAAAAAATGTTAGGCGTTAATACTAATAAATGGGTGTTAATTAGCCTAATAAAAGGATAATTTATTTTCTACTCATTGAATCTCTCTCTAGGGTAAAAGAGGGTATTACATCTGATATGGCCTCGCTCTACACAATATGTGAATTAAATTTCCAAAAGTCCTCAATGTCACTACCATGTATGATTATGTAAATGGGTGGTGATATAAAGTCAAAATTATCCTTAGATTATTCTCAGAGTCGAAATTACTACTCAACAAAGTTTAAGAAAAATTGAATTTAAGTTTTTTTTAGGGAGAATGAAAATAGAGGTGATATCTTGATTTGAGTTCGTTACAGAATACCACCCCTTAAAGAGGATTTCGTCCCCGAAATCCACCAAGCTACAACTCAAAATATTAATCTGTAATCTTCCAACCAATTCTAAATTTCTAATTCACTAGACAAAATTAATATAGGGGTCCTAGCATAACATAGTCACATAATAATTGTATGCAGAACTCAACGTGAATTTACATTACTTTATCTATCACATCTTATTATCTTCTCAAATCGTGAATTGGTCTAGGAAATTTATACAATGATTGAGGATGATATCATCAAAATTCCTTTTTTTTCTACATCACACTTATGCCTATGCTCGGAGGGTTGAACATGCAAATCAAAGGTTTCTCGTGCTACTACAACTTCCTTCTTGTGGTGACTTGGTTCAAAAATCATCGATGAAATCTAAAAAAGTTTTTTTTTGTAAATATAATATAATAATGAAAATGTGATTGATAATGAAAACCTAGCGATTAGAATCCAAAATGGCGCCAAAATCAATCCGAGAACCAAGTCAACCACTTTTACCATGCACCACATATGCTATCACCCAAACATCACTTGATCTTCACAAAATATTCTTCTCTACACACCTCATCAAAATTAAAACATGCATAGGCCAATTCTAAATGAGGGGATACATGTTACTTCTAGCATGCAGTGAACCTCTAGTAGGTCCAACTAGACACGACCTTCATTATTTCACCATTCTCTTAATCGTGATTTATGCCATCACATCCCAAAACATCATTTATTAATAACACCATGGATAACCATAATAAAAAGAGATTAGGGACTCTACTACCTTAGTTGGCTATCCTCCATGGTGTCAAGACAAGCGCAGGTGCACTAGGTAGTCAAGCTACTCTATATCTCATACATCAGGTAAACTAATTACACGACGTCGATGAGAGAGTGGTCAACTCTTTTAAGGATCAACCCTAGATGTACCTACCTCACATGACCTAAGTGTCGGTGCACATCTGAAGTTTTAAGTAATAGAGTATCAATTGCAGCTTCTAAATATAATTGTGTCTCCACATGTCCTCGGGGAAAACCAATATGGTACAAAGTTTTATTATGTGATCCAAATATGTGATCACTCCGTTATAAGACAAGGAATATCAACATCATTTCTACCTTATGGGTATGTGAGGGATAAAATATAAAGGATCATTACTTGAAACATATATCTTCCTTCAACAAACCCTCATTTATGAGATATCACAAGTTCAGCTAGGTTAGTATTCAACTCTTGGGTGGCAAGTGTTAAGCAAAATTATGTTGAGATAACTCCATGTTGTAGGAAGGACTAGACCAACCTTAAAGGATCTAGTTCATATCATTGGGTGCCATCATATAATACCCCGAAATCTAAAGTCATGTCAACATCCTAAGTTTGTATCCATGCATGCATAGTTCACATAATGCATGTATCATAAGCTAGGAAACAACAAAAGTAAAAGGTTTAATGACTTTTACTAGGGTTACACAAAATTATGTGAAGTCAACCTACTCTTTCTATAGTAAATGAATTGTACTCCCCTAAGGCGGTAGGTAGAGGCTACTTCCTAGGAGAGGCAACATTTATGTATAAAAAGCTATGCATATAAAGAGATGGTAGGATTTATAAGAGTTTACCCAATACCAGGTCATCTATAAATTTATTTGGGATACTTATAAACCATCAAATTTGATAGGGGGTGAAACCCTAATTGGTAAACACAATTCAAGTATAGGTATGTCAAGAACCTTTAAAGGGTCACCTACCTACTAAGGACAGTCTAGGATAACTTGAAATAGTCTAGTTACCGACTGCTCAGGCTCTGATACCATTCTGTAAAGAGTGGGACCCGATAGAGGGCCCACTCAATGGTAAAAAACATGAGCCGTGAAATAATTAAGCAGCGGAAAACATAACTATTTACAAAGTTACAAAATATGCTCATGTACATAACTTTCTCACCCTAAAGGTGGTACAAAGAATGAAAAGATTACATCTATTCACACATATGCCCATATACAGAGGGTAACAAGGCTATCTCAAATTGTCCTTATGTCCACCAATTAGCTCACAATCATCCTGAATCTCTGTCCCGTAGAACACCTACACCTGGGTGGAGGGAACACCCAGAATAATAGAAAAACAAGATATAAATCAGCAAAAGCTGAGTATGTACGTTAAAAGACTAACTAGGGCATTTAAAAAGTAAAGTAAGATGTTCCCATCAAAAAGGGGCTATTAAAAATTAGGTAAGCTTCAAGGAGAAGTAACAAGAGAATGAATTTTCAAAAGAATGAGGCATATAAATAACACATCTTGCCATAATCAACAATCCAATCATATAAACATTTGCATGCCGATACATTTGACTAAAGTAACTATAATAGGGCCAAGACACCACTGAGTCGTTGACCTAAGTAAAAATGGGTGGAAGTAGCGCACCCAAGGTGAAAGTAGCACGCCTCTGTATATAAAAAGGTGGATGTAACACACCCCGGACGGAAGTAGCGCGCCCTAATGGTTACGCATAAGCGTCTACGATAGTTAAACTAGTCGAATTATCTAACATGTATAAATAGAGTGGCAAGATATACCTTTCACAAGCCTGTGGCATGATTTAAGCACAATAGCAGATGGGGTCATTAACCCAATTCAATATGATAATAATTTTAAGAGAATAATAATAAATCCAACTGAAAGCATATGAACTGTCCAAACAAATGGAATAAGAACAAGTATTTCAAAAGATGCCTCATTATGGGAAAATTTAGTCATATAATTTCCCAGTTATAAATAGGGAGGAGTATATACCTTCAGTCATGTGCAAGTTAATTAAGAGGGGGCACCTAGGATTGAATCAAGAGTCTACACCACCTATGCATAAAAGTATTCTTAAGTCAATATATATTTTATACAATCATTAATACTTCTAACACTCCCCTGGAGAACTTAGAATTGGGTCTTGTCACCAAGGTTAATAAATTGGAAACTCTACCGGTTTTGAAAGAACACATTCCTGCACAAATAAGCCTCTAGTCTTACAGGTGATTGACTATATCTTAATAATTCCAAGTCCATTACGGTATGCCCAAAAAGCAACAGAATTGCCACATAAAGTAATTCATCTGTTATGACTGATAAAGCTTCCGTGACAATGACTCAACAAGCAGGCGGACTGCTATGTAAAATGCAGTAGGAGAAATCCCTATAAAGCTGAATCGCAATCCAGGCTACTAGAATAGTGAGGGAGGTCATTGAAGGTCCCTTACGGTAATACGCAATCAATGGCAAGGAAGATGATTGTACATCTGTAGTATCGGCAAAGAACAGTAGTCCCGACCATAGCAGGGAATATCGATCGGTAAACGAAGAAAGCCACCAGGTCTACGGAACTACTGATTCAACTCAGAACCCAAGTCAGATTAACAATCATGGAATCAAAGCTTTCCACGACACACACGTCGTTGGTCCTCCGAGACTGACCGGACACCAGAACACGAAATAGAAATGGAGTCGTATCCTTGGATCACTCTGGCGACAATTAATGACGGAACCCAATCAGAAACAACCAAATACGATTGATCACTATGGTTTAACCCACACACCCACACGATTCCCTGAGTTTCCGTGAGTATCAAGCACGACTACTGGGTCAGTGAACCCAACACCTACCCCAACAATGGCTGATTGCAACGAGATAAGAACACTGGATTACAACAAATGATTAGGGCGGAAGGTCACTCACAACAAGCATCTACTGGCTCAGATACATCCTGTGACCCCGTCACATATTGGGAGAAGCTGCAGAACAAAATTCACGGAAAGAAGACATCCACTCAACTGACCGCGATCAAGGTGCTTAGATCCAATAGGCAAGTACAATCGCAATCGTTAATAGCATCAAATATGTGTCAATCGAAGTAAATCACCCAGATACCCTATATCTGAAATTGACACTTGAACAAATAATTGCCATCTTCTACGATGCCGGAACAGAATGAGAAAGGAGCCACCAAATCACCGGAACGAATCACGGTGGAAACAATGAACGAATAAGTAGAAATCATCTAAACTAATGTGGCGCTGGGCCTGAAAGCTAGGCGAGCATCGAGACTTCTTCATACACCCTGCCGGCGAGGTCCTTAAGAATAGAAACATGGTCTTTTGCCAAACCAAGAGTCAGGACCCATAAGGAGCAGTTTCAGAATAGGCAGAAAACGTATATAGACCAAGGATTGTGCCATTACCTTCGATTTGAGCCAGGGATGAGCAAGGAGGCGTCCCTTCGGGTTTCCTCGTCAAAGACGACAGCCGTGCCGACACAAGTAGGCAATGACATCCAAGGAGAATTGGGGGTAGGGAACTCATGAGGACCTACAGATACCTCCCCGCAGATGTTCCTACGACGAATGGAGTAAAGAAGGAAATGTTGTGCGGCATTTTGTAGAGGGGTTTTGCATCCAACTGATCGATCTTTGGGCATTTTGCGGCTAGGGCATTACATGCCCCGTTTTAGGAATCGCTTAGACCGTTTCACTCCTCAAAAGCATTTCCGGTGATGAAGCGAGCAATGAAAGTGTGGAGTGAAGGCGATCGGTGGGAGAGGGACTTTAATGCCTATTCCCAGTTTGTGCGAAAGGAAGACGAAGCCTTGCACCCGCTCTCAGTGTACTCTCTTAAAAAAAATAATTAATAAGCTGTTGAACCTTGGTCAATTAACGTGATGAATGAAATCAAAGTATTAAAGGCCACCTCATATCTTCTCCTTCAAAGCAATAAAAGGGTACAATTAATCCTCCTTTAGACTCCTAATTTTGTAGGCTGACTTTTAAACCATCAATGTACATAATGTGACCCCATAAATCCAAATCAAAAATGTTAGGCGTTAATACTAATAAAGGGGTTTTAATTAGCCTAATAAAAGGATAATTTATTTTCTACTCATTGAATCTCTCTCTCTAGGGTAAAAGAGGGTATTACATCTGATATGGCCTCGCTCTACACAATATGTGAATTAAATTTCCAAAAGTCCTCAATGTCACTACCATGTATGGTTATGTAAATGGGTGGTGATATAAAGTCTAAATTATCCTTAGATTATTCTCATAGTCGAAATTACTACTCAGCAAAGTTGAAGAAAAATTGAATTTAAGTTTTTTTAGGGAGAATGAAAATAGAGGTGATATCTTGATTTGAGTTCGTTACAGATACCATGTTGGGGGATAATTTCTTGTAATGAACTTAATTCATATCTATGATGATTACTTCTTGCTTCTATCTCTTTTCCTATCTTATTGCATGTGGTTAGTGCTTCTTGTATGAATTGCTTATTTTGAGGTTTTTGATGACACTTAGTTTCTAGGAGGAAATGGGGTGTATGTGGCAATCTTAGGAATGGCTCCTAGGTCCAATTAGTGGATCCCTAGCTATCCCCCTTTGTTCCTACATAAACATCCCTCCTCCTACAAATGATTGTGAGATCTAAGTAGCTAGTGTAAGTGAGATTGATGTAATTGTCTAGTGCCTTCTAAAGGCTAGAGTGGCTAGTGGCATGAGGTTAAATACCCTCATCTCTACTCCCATCTCTACCCTCAACCCTCAATTACTCACTATCACTTACCCTAGAAACCTAGATTTGGTTAATCTCATTAGAATTACACCTAACCCTAGTCTTCTACTAGTAGTATAGGGTATGTTCTAATGGCATTGACCTTATTGTTTGGTTTGGTAATCTAGATATGATATGAGAACCATGCATGTTTAATGATCTCCCCCCAACTAATATCAAGGTTACCTTCCCCAAACAGCCCACCCACCTTAATCACCTTGCTTAAAACCCTAACTGCTTAGTTTTCTTGTTAATGCTAGTTTAGTCCAATTGCTTTAGTCTAACTTAGTCAATTTCACATTTTTGCTTTATAGTGCTAATTTAGGTCTTTGCTCTTGATTAGTGGTTAACTTAGGATATTAATTGCTCATTACTTATTTAGTATAGAATAGCTTGCTCTTGCCTTAGCCTAGCTAGTTTGTTACCCTAGATTTCTAGCTTAGCTCGTTGATAGTTTAGTTTCTATTTCATTTTTCACACT
Source organism: Alisma plantago-aquatica (assembly GCA_963693085.1). Taxonomy (NCBI): domain Eukaryota; kingdom Viridiplantae; phylum Streptophyta; class Magnoliopsida; order Alismatales; family Alismataceae; genus Alisma; species Alisma plantago-aquatica. The sequence goes on from OY856412.1 coordinate 217,375,365, forward strand.
TGCTCATTAGCGTAACCAAACAACCAAACCTTTCAAAAACCCTAAAACCCTAAGCTCCACAAAAGGAACGAAGCCCACTCTGTCTAACTCTAGTGCCCCCTCTATCTCTATGGATCAACCCTATACTCACCGCCTTCCTATACTACGACATGACCCTATTTTCTTGCGGGTGTAGTGTTTGAGTAGATGTAGGTAGCTAGTTAGGTTTTACAAATTTCGAAAGCATGAGATCCCATATCCCGTGCGATCCAACCTCGTGGGGTGTAAAAGCACCACTAGCGGGGCTGCACCAATGTCTCGGGTCTCTGCCCACAATGCAAATAATGTATACAAAACTCTTTTACACTACCTAAGAGACTATGTGAGAAGCATACAAGTTTAGGAGGAAATGAATTTCCTAGCTCAACTCTTCTCCGTCAACAAAGACAATTGGATATACACTATCATAGAATGGCGACCTTCTATGCTACCATTGTTGTTACTTGTTGGCATCTACGACATTTGTGTCCAAAAGGAACAAAACAACACATACTGAACGCAAGCAATATGTTGCTACTCTAATCTTCATCAAAGAATGAACTAATACCATTGCTTTAGTTCAAGAATAAGACTCCTAATTCACACATCACCATCCTACAAGTTTACCTATTACCAGCCCCTCCTTACAGGATAAACCCTTCTTCATCTTCATGGATGTTGCCTTCAACCACATCTTGGGGACCTATTCTATAGGTGTCCATGTGGTGGACTTTGATGTACATTTGACAAGGGGATATGGATTCCAAGGACATGCTTCTAGCATCTTAGATGCAAATGTTTAAGCAATTATGAAATTGTCTTAGCTAGTCTTGGAGATGAAACTACACAAAGTCATCATTCTATTAGATTCAAAACAAGCAATCACCATCATCACCTCAAAGACAAATGCCCCTGTGAAGTTTGAGCCTCACCGAGGGTTGTTGGATTTGAAATCCTACTACATTAACTAACCCGATCTCATCCACATCCCATGTATCCTCAACCTTGTGGCTGATGTAATTGCAAAACATGTCTTAAGAAGTGCTACTATAGAATATTTATCTTTAAACCCCCATGTATCCAATAGGAGACCAACATTTGTACGAACAATCTTGATATCCTTTGGCTAACTTCTAATTAGTAGATTTTCTTTATATATATATATATATATATAAGAAATATGGAAAATTCTACGAACCTTGTGTTATGTAGTTAACTCATTATACATTCTAATAAGGGAAATTTTGATCTAACATACTTCAAAGATGAAAGATGTCATTAGATCAAAATGTAGATAGAGGATTCTTTTTTCTTATTTCACAATATAGATCAACATCACCTAATTAACCAAAGAAACTCAAGTCAATCTAGATAAATTTGGCAACTTCTTACAAGGAGAGACTAAAATCTCCAACATAGAGAACACTCTCTTGAGAGGGGCACAAAGCTTCATAAAGGGAGAGAACCACTCTCACATTGAACAAAAACATATTACTAGACAATCTAAACATGGATAATAAAAGGGGAGGAGATTGTGAGGAGGGTCTGAAGGAAGAGAGTAGTAGAGAAAACCATTAGACAACCCCAAGCTCATCACCACTACCCTAGAAACATTACTAGCTTTGTAAGTCTGTATATAATAGGAGTGAGAAAACCCCCTCCTTCTAGCTATGGGAACTAGGAACACCTCTTTCCCTTCAATCTTCTGCACACAAGCACATCACTTTTCTTATATAAATTAAATTCATGTTAACATGTACCAAAACTCAAGCTATATTTAGTTTAGCAATGCAATTTCTTCATTGTTCATACCTTAGTTTTGATAAGAGAACTTAAGAAATCTTGAAAATACACTAATCATGTGCCTCAAAATATTCCAAAATATGACCCTTCTTATATTGCCACACCTAAGTGGATATTGGGAAATTTTCCATGGATAAAGCAACACTGCCACTACTAGATGAACAAGTTTGATGGCACTAATATGAACATTGATATATAACACAAGTTTGTTAGTAAAAATCCCATGCCTAATGCAAATGGTGTTTATCGTTGTTGATTAGTACATGAATACCTATGACACTATTGTCATATACAAAAATCACCCCCATTTTTATGTAACCAACATCAATCAAGCTAGTTTGATCACTAAGCTAGTGAGGTAGTAACTTAGTGGTGAAGGGGAAAACTCCCCGTAGTAGGGATATGGGTTCCCCGAATGTATGCCTCAAGAAATCTTTGTTATGTAACGCTAGTCAGCCCACTATGTGGGTATACATGCTTCCCCCAATGTGTAGGTAGTTGTGGGGGTTTACACTGTCGGGGTTCGGTCACCGTTACACAGGTCATGTAATTAATCCTTACAACATGTTTAGGTAAAATGTGTGCATGTTAGTGTAGACATATTGTTGGGATCGTCAATATGTTGGGATCATCAAGCTTTGAACACAAGTTGGTTCCCAACCACCTTCGATCCATGATACTGAGCAAAGTCCTAGTCATCTTTACACTATGTGGCACATTTTTTGTTATAGCATGGATCAATTGGTGAGTGATCCTCTCAATCAAGATGGTGCCTGGAGAGGAACATTGGTTTAGGTTTTCATGCTTATGTGGAAATAGTATGCTTTTCCACCAGGAGGGTGAGTAGGGTTAGCTAGACTAGTGCATTGTCATTTACCTTGAAAGAGACTTGAAATTGACTATGATATCCATCATACAACTATACTAATCATTAATAAAATATTACTCAGCTAAAATAGTTTTGTGTATACTGGTCTATATTGATCTCCATTCGTTCTTCTTATCTTTTCCTTTACTTCTCTTTTGTGTTTATTTTGTGTTATATATATACATATATATATATATAGTTTGATTGCAATACTCTCTAATAGATTAAACTTTGGTCAACCTTCACTTAAAACCAACTACTCTCTGATCCCCTTAGTTATCCCATATCATTCATGAAATCCTAATAAACATGTAGCATCTACCTATCTAAGGGAAGGACCATATTTACCATTTGAAAATGAATTTTGATTTCCCTTCAGAAGAGTTTGGGCTCTAGAGTGTCGATTTGGTTTATAGCCTCTCCCATAGTAATCTTGTCATATAGAACTTTAAACCTTAACCTTCTTATAGAAAGCCTCTTTCATCCACAACTATACCATCAAAATTCCAAAAAAAAAGTCGTATGGTAGGATTATGCATCAAACCTCTCCCCCACCTCTTACACTACAATGGGTGATCTAGAAAAACATTCATGTAAGGTTACAAAAAATGGGTCCATCACATTCATATTCTCATGCATCCCTACTACTCTACAAGTTAATCATCCATTAGGATGATGACGTGAGATCTAGGTTTTGTCAACTGAATTCCATTGCCATTTTGATGTTGATTCTATATTATCCCTCAAAATACTTCTTTTTTAAATGTATGTTTAATGGGACTTTTTTGTTCCCAATTTTAAACAATAGTATGACTTTTAGTGGGTGTCCCTAGGTTCCTAATAGTCTAACCCCTTATCTAATCATAATAACAAGTCTCTTCCCAATCCCAATCCATGTCTCCTTATCCATGTTTTAGTCGAGTTCTTATGTTTTTCCTTAGAAACATATATTAGTGACATCTCTATATATCACACCTCCAATCTACCAACACTAGTCACATTTTTATATGTTTCTAATAACAACCACTTTTGACGTGTTGACAGGTTTATACATATGGTTATGAAGGTTCATGCATAAAACCAAGTTACAAAACAAATATGACTTGAGTCAAACAAGACCAACCATAATATACATAAAACCACAACTAAAAGTTTCTTTTTGGATAAATCCATTATCATGATTTATATTATGTTTTTAATAGTCACTAACCAAAACAACATTGTATCTCATCGTTCAAGAAAATGACATGATAATTATAGCATCTTATTAAGCAACCTATAGCTAAGTCATGGATATTCCTATGGAATAAGTTTATCAAGTACTAGATAAACCATTTATGCTAGAAAGCATGAGATGTTAAAATGGGTGAGTAAAACATATCCAATCCCCCAAGATTTGAGAATGACTCTAGACAAAAAAAAAACCATGCAGAAAATCCTACCTCAAGAATAAGATTTATCAACTAGTTCTTGGTATCTAGTGTGGTGACTTGTCACTGGGTAGATAAACTATTTTTGACAACCTAAAAACCTATAAACTCGTATGAGAAAAATAGTCCTAACAGTGATCAACACCCAAAAAGTGATTTGAACATGCTATTTTATTAAAAAGTTGTTTAAAGTATATAAGGAAATTACGCTAGGCTTACAACCACATGTAATTACATGTAAAATGTTAAGACTATATGAGTAATATAAAAATGGGAATTTAAGTTAACATTATATATATAAAGTTATATCAGTCAAGTAATGACATTCACATGATTTAAATCATTAACTTTGTCCTAGCTTGGCTTGCACCTACCAAGATATGAATAAAAGAACTAGTTATTTCATGATAAACTTCTAGAATTTCTAGTGCACTAGGACTACGAAAACTATCTTGGTTCATGTGAGGTTGCCAAATATGATGTATCTGTGCCCAATGGCTTGTGATCTACAAGAGAATAGGTAAAAAACCTAAGCATTTGAGAAGGGTACCTAAAACCAAGAAATATCATGGGAATGATGTTGAACATCAAACCCCAAGTAAAACAACATGGTTGGACAATTGAACTAGAGCTACAGGGTTGACCTCACGAAGTGAGGTCCCATACTCAAATCACCCTTTTTAGTTAAATACAATAGCTTGCAACACCAAGTGAGATACCATAATCAAAATGTTGTTTCAAGTTAAATCCATAATCTTGCACCATCCAAGTGAGATCTCATAGGTTCCCTGAATATCCTCCCAATTGAAGCTCTTACTCACATATGCAATCTAGGTGCATTCTCATGACCCGTTAGATTACTATTAGAGAAATTATTTCACTCCCCTCAACGCAAACTACTATGGGGTGAAATCATGGTCTTACAAAAATCTGGATATATTACAATCAGTGTTTTTACTCATAATTAAACCATAGTACTCATATTTTAGATATCCTAAAGCAATTGTATTTGCCAAGATATACTCACAAACGTTTACCAAAATTTTAGTGGAAAATCCCTAAATTCATGAATATGATCGATAAAAGAGGTCATTTAAAAGCAAGATAATTTGTGTAATTATTATCATATAGAAATAGGATATGCTTAGAATAGTTAATATCACTTGAGAGAGCCATATATATCAATTATATGGGTAAAACTCTAGGTTGGGCCATTAAGGTCCCAAACCTATCCAATGTTAGCCTTATAACTCACTTTACATGTTTTTCATCAAATTGTTAAATAAAATATGGTTTATCTTAATAAAAAAATCATATCATATTCGTTATTACAATTACATTACAAAAACACTCACATTTGAACATTGTAGCCTACACATGCAAAAACAACTAAATCAGGAAAATTTTAAAAAGAGATGGTAATTTCCATGTTCAAAGTATGATTAAGATAACATATCATAATCATATTCTCCCTAAAAATAGGGGGAAATGATATATTAGATCTTGACGTAAACAAATCAATCTCCCTAGTGATTTTAGGATCAAACTCCAATTTGGACGTACCAGATATTACTAACATTAAATGAATATATATATTCTATGTACAATATAAAAATTTGTGCCTTCTTGATCATAAATGGCCAAAAAATGTCAACGCATAAGTGTAATGTGACAAAACATGTTGCATGACAATAAATAGTACAATGAATACATATATTCTAAACTTCGACATTAAATTCCCATTTTTCTCTAGAGTCCCCATGATAACCCACATTAGGACTAACTAATAACATCATCATAAGTTAGACTAAAACATTCTTAAATCTTTTTTTAGGGGTTTAACTTCTCACCTAACTACAAAACACAAAATCATGTGAAACACATCTCAAATAAAAAAAGTAAAATCTCCTCCAAATTAGATTTCCACCATCAAATCAACAAGAAGGATCTTGTTCTATGTTAAAGAAGTAGAATACAGGGGGAAAAGAGAGAGTAATGCTTCTTTTGACTTCCCTAAAATAGTTTTGTGCAAAAGATGTAATCTACTTAAATTAAGAAAAAAATGAATACATAAAGAGATTTTACAAATGATATTTGGTGTATATATAACTAGGGTTTATTATAGAATTAGGAGATATCCTCCAAAATCACCTCAAATATTTATACCCACCTCAAGATTTGTGATTTAGGTGTGTTGATGGTAGTTTAGTGGCATTAATGTCATAATTATTTGATATATATCAGTTAAGTTTTTGGTCCAGCCAAAATTTTTCTATCTATTCCTCCACTGGTTAGCTGAGTTGTGTGAAGGTTCTGTAACATTTGGCCCATGTATAGGCCAACGCTCGTTGACTTCACACAATGGCTTCTGATTTAACCAACTCAAATTTTGTGTAATGATTTCTATTCCATATATTTATTATGTAAATAAATATTAATATTGGTGGGAGAAGAGTCTATCTCGGTATCTTAAAAAAAAGATCTCAAGGAAACCTCCTCCATAATAATATCTATGCTACCTAGTATTGTCATAATATCATTCAATTTAATCAAATCAAGATGATCTGTTAGGCTAGCTATAAGTTGTGTAGTTTCAAGTTATTTTGCCTAAGGTTTCTATTGTATCAAAATATTCCCTTTTACATGGAAAAATGTATAGATAAGTATGATATGCTTGTTTAATTTTCAATACAATTATAATATTTATTACTAACCATAATCAACATACATAAATTAATAGAAGTTTCTTATTATATAACCATTATTCCATATTTTTATCAAATGTCAGAGTAGATATATCCACCATATTACCCTAATTTGGAAGAATTTAGGGCTTTGCTTCACCCAACCCTAACTGAGAGTCCCTTATAGATAAAAATAACTTTAATCAAGTTCTAAATGAAGAAACCAATATTTTAAAACTCACTGCACATGTGCGACACCAGTGTGGTGAAAACTTAAACTAGACCTTTCTTCACAATTCTTCACCTCTACTGACTTCAAGGGCTAGTTACGAGTTGTTGCAGAGTGATGCAGCCCTATTTTAGGGCTTCATCTTGTGTTATTTTGCTCTTCAATTACATCTATACCTGTTAGATTGCATGTCATCCCCCCTAATATGCTTATTTGTATAAAATGCACTTATGGACATTATTTGCATGTTTTTCAGGCATTTGGACCACGCTTGATGGAAGAGAGAGAGAAGGGGCGATCCTAGGGTTCCTCTGCACTTGGAGAGGCCCAAAGTGAATTCTGATGCTCCCTCGACCTACCCCTAGTGGCCAATGATCAATTGAAGCAAAGATGTCCAAGAAAAGTCAAAGACTCAAGTCAAAGTGCTGCCCCAAGACCCAGCACGGCCGTGGTACCACAGAACGGCCGTGCTAGGTCACTTAGGAATCGACAGATTCAACCTCCAAATCAAGCAGAAGGCAGCACGGCCGTGCATCACAAAACGGCCGTGGCACAGTAGAGCACCACGGCCGTGCCAAACACCACGGCCGTAGCACAGTAGAGCACCACGGTCGTGCCAGCCACCACGGCCGTGGCACACCACATCCACCACGACTGTGTTGATCCACCACGGCCGTGGCCGTTTTGACAAAAACCCTGTAACTTTGCTATTTTAATTCCCACGACCGTGCCCATCCACCACGGCCGTGGCCTATCCTACCCACCACGGCCGTGGTACCCCACCACGGCCGTGCTACTCACAAAATCCAGCCACTTTTTCACTGCTTTCCCCATTTTGCCCCTAACTTAACCTAGTGCTTCCCCCACACCTATATATAACTAGGTGGCGGCTGGGGCACGAGGCTAGCTACCTTCTACCCCTTCCTAGATCCCCAAATCACCATCCACTCCATTCCACTCCATATCCACCTCAAATCCACTCCATTTCACCATTTCCACCACATAACCCCCCATATCTAAGCCTTCCATCCACTTCCCTCCATCATTCCACACCATTTCATCCAAGGAGAAGAAGGAGGACGTCCCTATAGCTTCTGGAGAGGAGGAATTCTTCATCTACATCGAGCTCCATGGCTTCTTCTACCTCTTTCTCCTCTCTTTTTGTATTTTCCTTTGTTATGAGTAGCTAGGCCCCTTGGGTGGGATGTTTGGGGGAAAATTATGTTACTTTGATACCATGTTGGGGGGAAATGACATGTAAACATTGTAATTCCATTTGTTAATGATTATATTCTATTTCTATCTCATTCTCCATGGATTGCTTGTTGGTTTGTGTGTGAAATGACCTAGGAATTTAGGCAAATTGCATGTATGTGTGAATTTTGGGATTTGCCCCTAGGTCCAATTCTTGGATCCCTAGGTTGCCTCCCATCTTCCTACATCCTAATCAATATCCCTAAACCTAAGTGAGAGATCTAAGTAGCTAGATTAGATAATTCTAGTACAATTAGCATGGAGCCTTCTCAAGGCTAGAATGTGGGGGAATTGGGGTCCAAAGCCCTAATTTCACCTCCCCATTACTACCCTCGGCCCCTAATTGCCCTAGGAATGCCTAATCTAGAAACCTAGACTTGATTAGACTCTAATTGGATTGAACCTAATCCCTAACCCAATGGAGCCTCGTAAGGGTAGTAGGGGAGTGTTAGGGACTAGTTCCCCTATACACAACCTAGCATATCCATGGCCAGTTAGTAGCTTAGGTTAATCCATTAGACTCTAACTTGTTGTTTGGTTTGGATAATCTAAATAGAATCATAATGTTCACATGTCACCCCACAACTTAAGTGATAAGTTCACACCCCTAAACAACCCACACATCTCTTTACTGCTTAAAACCCTAGATTTGTGCTTGCTTAGCTTAATTAGTTCTTTCCTTGCTTAGTTAGCTTCTTGCTTTTCTCTTGTATTGTTCATGCTAGTGTAGCTCTCTAATTGCTCTTTTGCTTCTCTCTTGCTTGCCGTAGTGTAATTTGCCTTTTCATACCTAGCTTAATCCTTTCTTGCTTGTTTAGCCTTAATCTAGTCTAGGGTTAACATAGATTTCATTCCTTCCTTTAATTGCTTTCTTGTTCATCCTTAGTTAACAATCAAAATCACCTTTAAACCCTTAAACCTAGTCTTCACAGTAGGAACCTAGCTAAACTAACCTAGCTCTAGCGCCCCCTCTTTTCCCTGTGGATCGACCCTATACTTGCCACCTTCCTATACTACGACATGACCCCATGCACTTGCAGGTGTAGTGTTTTAGTAGACGTAGGTAGCTAGTTTAGGTTTATAAATTTCGAAAGTAAACCCCCATCCACCGTGCATTCCGACCTCGTGGGGCACATCTATTCAATTGAGTAGTGTGTTAGCACCACTAGAGGAATCGCACCACAGAGAAGATTAATTTCCTAGTACAATGGATGGAGGAGTTTGCAACCATCACCTGGAATATTTGGAACAGAACAAACTGCTTCATCTTTCAAGAAAAAAGACTACCGATGTACATGGTAGTTATCAATGTCAATCAAAACCTAAAGGACATGTTTCTAGCTTACAATTAGGAGTCTCAACAAGCTAATAACACATCCTGGATGGATGAACAAAGTTATCTCTGCCAAGGTAGACATTTGATCCATGTGGATTCAACACAAGATAACACATTCTCCATACAGTCAACTTGTGCTATTCTCAGGGACGCGAGTGGGTTGTGGATACAAGCTGACTACATTAAACTGCAAGACATATACATCCTCCTAGCATAATGTAACGCCACATCCCGCTATTACACAGACAATGAAAAGACACGTGAAAATGTGCGGAAACACCATAAACCACATATTACCGAAAACACGGGTTAATTAAAACTGATTGCGGAAAATAGATAAAAGAAAACTATTACATTTAGATCCTCATCATGTAAGGAAAACATGTTATATAAATATGCACAAGCATGGATATATGTCCACAACTTATATGGAGCAGTTGTTGTGATGCCCCAATCCCCAAGCCATCTCTAATGACCCTGAAGACCGGGGAGTCACCCTCGGTAAACCACCCGTCACTTTTTCTTTTCTTGATCACTTAAAATTAGCTTAAAGGAAAAATCTTTTAACTTAGAATAATCTGAAACCTTAATAACTGCGGAAGCAAACTTACTGTTTCTAAATCTTGAAAGATACCACAGAGTTTAAACAACATAGTACAACTTACTTGAATATTATAAAGTGCAACAGTTAATTGAAAACTAAATTACAGATTACTTTACATTCTCTCTCTTTCTACCACACCATGTCCCAAGGACTAATGGGAAAGGACTAAGAGACCTCTAAACCTAACGAAACACTACCTTCTAAGCGTCTGGGTGATACGATTCTTCAGCTTCCTCGTGCTGACGCTGACCTGGAAAATGTTTCAATAGGTTGGTGAGCTACTGGCTCAGTGAATAGAATTTCACCCAACCATCGTAGATAACTCATTTATGTTTATTATTTGGAATAATATGCAAGAAATATTACACTGAGTAGGTCTAAGCAATATAATTTTAACAGCAGAAGATGTCAACATTTCATTATGATAACAATTGATGCAAAGCTGTAGATACACTTATTTAACAAAAAATATTAAAATTTCACTTAAAGAACAACTGTTGTGAAGCTAACTCATATCTTTCTTAACTCTATAACTTATAAAAACTTTGTGAACCTATATGAACATATTTTATCTTATGCCTTGATCATATACAATGTACTCTACATATGAAGACTCGTAGTGAACTATGATCCCACCATACAAGACTTAGCTGACACCCCGGGATAGCTAAGTCTGACTGTTGTCCTGGTCTGCTGCAGGAACTTTGGCTCTCTGGCCTCGGCATCCTATGGTGTCATAAACTGGACTCCTCCTCTAAGCTGAGTACACAGGCGGAGAGTCAAGCCGTGCCACCAGGACGTCTGGTTAGTGTTGGACACACTTTTCTGTATTCCAGTGCCACCAAGACGTCTGGTTAGTGTTGGATACTATAAACTGCTCTCTAGTGCCACCAGGACGTCTGGTTAGTGTTGGACACTACAAAATGTACTCTCATGCCACCAGGACGTCTGGATAGTGTTGGACATGAGTCTCCGATCCTCCCTCATGTATTGGACACTGCCAGGGTTAGTTCATTTCACTCTTAAGGCACAGACCTCTCAAAGGGGTTATACGGTGTCAGGGCCCTCAAGTCTATTATTTAATTAAATTTGGAAGACTCTTACTATATGGTATCTCTTTCTCATTTATACTTGACTTTGGTATCTCTATGATATCTATTCAATTTAATCGAAGCTTATAGCGTAACATGAATATCATTCTAAATTGGACAAGATGTACACTCAAGTACTGCAGATACCTAGAGATTCAACATATAAAGCATGCAGGTAGATTTCAAGTTCTTGAATAAAACAAATTCATATTTGCATGAAATTTACTGAGAAATCAACATTATTATGCATGCATGCGACTAAAATTCTTAAATAAATAGAAATCATATCAACTTGGCACATATACACTGAAATCATACAAATGATCATCGTAACATGCTAACAAGAGTTATTTACTCAATATATATGAAATTGTCAGTAGCACTTGTAAATTATCTAAAATTCCTCGATAATTGTGCACATCAACCCAAATCCTTATTTGTGCATCACATAACTCAATTAAGAGCTAATTACTAGACATATGAGCAATCGTCATTAAACAACTATAATTCATCTGTGCTTTCTTGGAAAACATGCACCTCAACCCAAATCTTGAGTTGTGCATTACTTTACTTAATTAAGTTTATAATTACTCATCATGTCACGAATTATTGATATTAATTGAAATTTCAAATGATCTCTTGAGTTGAGCATCTCATCACTCAAATAAGAGTTAAATCATTATCATGGCACATATTATTAATAATAATAAGAAATTCCTAATAATATCTTTGAAAAGCGTGTCAATTTGAGTAAATATTAAATCATTCACATTAAATATGACCTAGAGCGTGCAACTAGGTTTTCTATGAATATTTTTCACATCATCGTCATTTCTTTGAAATTGTGCATCAATTAATTTATTAAAATCGTGCAGTCTGGGTTTATACCCAAACTTCCTAGTTTTAGATCGCGTGCTGTTGTTTTGCCATTTAATCGAGTAAATTGGTTTCGATTGATCGTGTGGTTTTACTAATCTAAATCACACACAACATTTAACTAATTAGCATTGTGCAAACATTAATAATTAAAATGTGCAATCTAGTAATTGAGCGGTGTCGGTACTACCCGGCACCCGGGTATACACTATAAACTGTGTCAAACACGGATCGAACCGAAATCGTCCGTTTTATCGAGTTAAATCGTGCGATTGTGAGTGAGATTCTACTCACCAGGGTTTGAAACGTCCAGATTCCACTGGAATTGCATCCAAGGGTTGTCTTCAACCTCCGAATAGCCCCAATTGAACCTAATGCAATCGAACAATACTTCCACACACGTACAAGTTCAATCACACACACAGGAAGAGGATGGCTCGGCTAATCGTTGCTGCTCGTGGCTTGGAGTCAACGGATTCATGCACGGGCCTCAAGGCCAGACTTAAAAGGCAACGATTCAAGTGCTTTCTCACGCCCAGCATCTCTAGTTTGAACCTACTACAAGCAGCACCAGCGTCATCCACACAAGAAGGAGAGGAGCTCAGCTAGGAGCTGAATCAAGGGCTAGGGCTTCAGATTCTTGCACGAACCTCAAGGTCGGAGTTGGAGGCATTGTTTCCTGGTGCTTTGCATCCAAGTGGGCTCCTGGCCGGTGCCCTACTGTAGCTGCAGCTACTGGCCACCGTCCGCCCAAGCTGCTAGGGCCACAGGTGGCTGGGAGCACCACTAGGGTGAGGTAGAGAGGAAGGAGAAGGGTAGAGGAAAGAGAGTGGAGGGAGCTCAGCTGCTGGAAATGGAGCCAAGGGCTAGAGATCGGACACCCTAGCTCTCCCTCTGCTACTCAGTCGAGCGGGCACTATGCGCCACTTGCAAAACTTTCCCAAAGAATGGATAAGGAAGAGAGGAAGAAAAGAATAGTTTATAAAGCAAAAACTTTGAAAAATTGCAAATTCGACCCTGGAATTTAAAAAGGTCATAACTTTTGCCTCGTAGGTCCAAATCAAGTGTTTTCTTTTGCAACTTTTCAAGTACAAGATCCTTTACAACCCCAAGGCATAAAAACATGCCAATTATCTTGTCTCAGCTAATCAAAACTCTAATCACATCTTAAGCACTTACTTAACTTAATTAACTTGATGATGCACTAATCACCACATGAGCACTTAACTTATATCAATTAACTTATTGATGTTGTTGTAATGATACTTACTGGTTAACATTGAAATGGGTCATAACAGCTATCCTGCCAGCACAAGTGTTCGTCACCTATTTATACATACATAACGGGCCACATCAGGCCAACAACAGGATATACAAAGCTACATCAGGTATACATCGTAAAACATCATCAAAACACCTCTGAGGACCTGAGAGTACATGGATGACTCTAGGACTCTACTACAAAACAACCAAAACAACAACATATCCATCTCTTTCCTCCTAGTGCTCTTCTTGCTGCTCGGCCGCAACCTCACGACCACCACCACATCTAGCACGATCACCTAAAAAGGTTGTAAACCAACGGGGTGAGACACACAGTCCCAGCGAGAAACATAACTCCCCATCAAAACTATAAAACTTCAGAAAAAGCAGGTAAAGTAGATAACTGATATCAACAGATCATAAGAGCAGCATCCTGAGCAGAACTTATTTTATTAACAATCTTACCCGGGGTATCCAGGAGGCATATATCCAAATATTTCTTTATGGAACATGTTTGACAAGATAAGCTTTATAAGAACTTATCACAAAATATAAGGATCGTATAAATAACTGCAAGGTATAACTAGATCAACTATACAAGTAAGGCCTCAATCAATGTTCCGTGTTTTGCCTTAAGCAATATATTCTATACGGCTGGATTACGATTTATTATGCCCTGAGGAAGTGATCCGTCCTGCTCAAATCCAACCTTTGGTTGTGAAACCCAAAAACCGGTGCCATACAAGGTCATTGGGAGATCCAGACTCCATGACCTCACCTCTTCGTGGTTAGTGCATGAAAACCAAAGCAGGACCGCAATCCCTTTCTTGAGTGGCCTCAATCATAGGGTCAGCTCCGCAGGCTACCCTTCTATAATACTGAGCCATGGGCCTATTCACCATGCTCTATAATCACTAAGCCATAAGCATGTTCACCATGCTCTATACACAACCATAGTTGTACTCAAATCCTCCTACTTTCGGCTAGGAGAAACCCCACATATTCAACAATATCCACTCTAGGTAATCCCGTAGGTTAAACCTATTTCACCATCACCAACTACTGACGATGATGGATCTATGGCCAGGGCAAACTGCATGATATGTTCCACTATAATTAATTAGTATATTTTAAGTGGATTTTTGAGGCAACCAAGTTGTAAAACATAAAAAACATTGAGTTACATTAATAGTGTCATTATCACATTATCATGGGATCTCAATCCCTCATCACAGAATGCCACTACCTCTCAAGGCTTACATAATCACCATGGGATAGCAATCCCTTATCTCAACATCAGAGGATAACACCTCAACTAGGCACTCAGCCTTTATCAGGTCTACATACCTTTTCACATCATACGGGTGATACATGTTATCCCATCAACAAGGATTACCATCATTCAGTGTTATTCAAACACATATACCTCATAACTCTTATCTGGCTATGAATTCATTTGATGCACCTGCATGGTTAGTATACATATCAAGAGAGATATAACTGAATCACCAAACATAGATATTTATGATTACCATGCTATTAAGGTTGAAGGTACATGATTGGATCAACATGCATGATCATAACTACATGAAGCACAAAGCTGTATCTGTAGACAAATTACATTATTGTAATCAAACCACAAGCATTCACTATACCCTATATCTTATGAACATAATCATGTATCTATTCATCTTACTTAGCACCAACTTTAGGTATCAAACATATCATTGGTTACAACCTATCATCCATACATCATCATCAACATAGGTTTTCTGGGTTAACCATAACCCTCACCGAAGGTACCATCTACCCTTACTATAGGTGTGGCGGGTAGCGCCATCCTTCACCCAAAGGGATATTGGGCAAGGTAATTTCCCTCACAAAAAGCCTATCGTCTAGGGCACTTAGCCACACATATCGTCCCTCATCACATTATCATGTCGTGTACACTTGTTCAAGGGTCACGAGTATACCAGGACCAATATCGTACAACCTGATCCAAGGGGTGTATCATACACAAGGACACACTCACCTATCGGCCATGACCCTATCGGCCACTAGGGTTAGGGTTACCTATCGGCCATCCTCATCACCATATCGTCTATGGCCATATCGGCCAAGGCCATGGCGCCCAAGGTCATGTTGGCCAAGAGCAAACCCTAATGCCCAACAAGCTCTTCATGATGCCCAAGGGATTCTACTGCCCTCCACCACATCGCCCAAGACACCCTATCATCCAACTAGGGATTGGGTCCACATTTCGGCCAAGACTCATCCCTTCAACTTGTATCGTCCAAAGGTACCATCCATGCTCAACACATGTATCAGCCTAGCTCTTAACTCTAGAGCTATCCAAGCTATCAAGCACCTATTCATGATGAGTAACCAACCAATAGGAGTCATGTGATGGGCAAGGCAGATCGGTCAAAGGTAACACACCTCCATATGGGGTATCGGCCAGACACTTGACCCTGGTGTTTCCCAAGCTAGGCACACCTACACACTTCCAACACTCTAGGGTGGATGATATTGGGCAGCATGTGGGCATCACATGTCGATCACCTACCATGGCACCCAGGGGCCTATCGTCCAACTAAGGTAGGTACAACATATTGGTCAACACTAGGGCATCTATCTAGGGTTCATCACCCAAGCATCATATCGGGCAACAAGGTTAACACAACCCAACGAAGCATATCATCCAAGACAAACCCTAGATGAGAGGTATCATGTAAAGCACCAAAAAGGGTATCGTGCAAGGGCACAAGAACCACATTAGGTTGGTCATCTTTAACCTCAAGACCAACATCATCAAACCCTAAAAGATCAAGAGAGTTGGCTCACCTCTCAACAACCAAGTGAGAGGGGTTTTGCACAACCTCTATCACATATCGGGCAACACTCCATCCTCAACTAGATCATCAACAACCAAAGGCTCACCTTTCAAATCCATGGTGAGAGAAGGGTGTTGTCCAAGCAACTAGAGTATAGACTCACCTCTCAACAACCAAGTGAGAGGGGTTTTGCCTACACCACTAGAGCTCAAACTCACTTCTCAAAACCAAAGAGAGAAAGGGGTATTGCCCCAAAGGAAACCCTAATCTCATGGTTTGGCTACCAAGGTCAAGAACACATCAACAACATATCCATCATATATTCAACAAGATTAAAGGTACAAACTAGGGCAAGAAACATATCTAACAAGATGCATGGCCGATCAAGATGAAACATAGACATGTAACATAAAAGGGAAGTAGTATAGCTAGGGTTAGGAGTTATGCAACCTGCCTTAAGCAAGCTCCAAAGCTCCAAGCACCAAGCTTTAAGCTCTTAGCTCCAAAGCACCCCACCTTCAGCCACCACAAGAAGAGAAGCAAAGCTCATAACCACCATGGTCGAAGAACAAGCAAGAAGGAGAAGAAGGTGCTAAGGAGAGAGAGGAGATGCTTACCAAGGAAGCAAGACCCTTCTAGGGTTCGACCACCACTTAGAGGAAGAAGAAGAAGAAGAAGACTCCACCGAGGAGATCGGCCACCAAGCTTGCTCTACCAAGGGAAGGTGTATCGGCCACCAAAGGAGAAAGGAGAAACTAAAGGAAATAAAGAGCTAAGAAACTAAAGAGAGGGTTGTATATATACAAGAGGGTCTATGGGGCACCCACCTTGGTGTTTCTCCACATGTGCATGTCCAAGGCACCACTTGTCCAAAGCCATGCCACCTTGCTAAACCACATGCTCATGTCATGCTACCAACTAACAAAGGATCAACCACTTTTCCAAGGTATGGTGACACAACCAAGGCAAGGTCAAGGTGGTCACATGGGCGACACACCCCACTGGTCGACACACTCCTGGGCGACACAGAGCTTCAAGCTCTCCTATGCATGATACAAACCCTTATCAAGGCAAAGCAAGGCCCATCAAAGCTCATCAAGGCCCGAAACTACTCAAGCAACAAGCCCAACTCATCCTCTCAACCCTAAAGGATGCAAGGAGAGAGGAAAACATCTCTCAAGGTGACAAACTTGCACATCAACCCTAAAACTTAGATAATTTGCAAGTTGCACCTCCAACTTTCAACAAAGCACAAACAAACCCTAATCACCATCCTCAGGTGATTAGCAAGCATCTAAACACAAGGTTTAGGCAAAGCAAACATGGTAAGCCTAAAACGAAGGTCAGGGTCCTTATAAGCCATAAACCTCTACAAAGGGATTTCGCCCCCGAAATCTGAAGAGAAAAGCGAGGGATACTTCCTCCTCATCTCTTTCTCAAGCTCCCACATGGCTTCCTCAAGGCCACGATGATGCCAGAGAACCTTCACAAGAACTAGGTCCTTCCTATTTAACTTCTTCACTCTTCTGTCAAGAATCATCACTAGACCTTCCTCGTAGGTCACTTCTTCATCAAGCTCAACCTCAACTAGCTGTATCACTGTCCCTGTGTCTGGATGACTTTTCTTCAGCATATTGACATGGAACAACGGATGTAACCTATGCAACTCTAGCGGTAGTTCTAACTTATAAGCTACCTTGCCAACACATGCTATTACCGAATATGGTCCCATATACCTAGGTGCCAGCTTGCCTTTCCGACCAAACCTCAGCATGCCTTTCCATGGTGAGACCTTGAGATACAACTTGTCTCCCACCTGGAACTCTAGAGGTCATCGACGATTATTTGCATATGACTTTTGTCTGTCCTTTGCCACTTTCAACTGTTGTTGTATCACTTTGATCTTCTTTGTTGTCTATTGCACTAACTCAGGACCCAAAAGCTGATACTCACCAGACTCATACTAGCATAGAGGAGATCTACTCTTCCTACCATATAAAGCCTCATAAGGAGTCATGTCAATGCTTCACTGATAACTATTGTTGTAGGCGAACTCTATTAAATTGAGATGCACATCCCAACTGCCTAGGAACTGCAAAACATAAGCTCAGAGAAGATCCTCCAAAGTCTGAATAGCCCTTTCAGACTGTCCATCTGTCTGCGGGTGGAAAGCAGTACTGAACCTCAACTGCATTCCCAACACTTTGTGCAACTATTCCAAAAAATGACTCATGAACTGGGGTCCTTTGTCAGAGACTATCATTGCGGGCACACCGTGCAAATGCACTATCTCATCCACATACACCTGAGCAAGCTTCTTTGTTGTATACATTGTCTTCACAGGTATGAAATGAGTAGACTTTGTCAATTTGTCCACTATCACCTAGATGGAATCATGATTCTTAGCTGTCCTCGGCAGACCAACTACGAAATCCATGGTTATATGATCCCATTTCCACTGCGGTATTGACATGGGTGGCAACGTACCTTCCGACTTTTGATGCTCAACCTTGACTTGCTGGCATACTGCACACCTAGCCACAAACTCAGCTACATCTCTCTTCAAGCCAAGCCACCAATATAGATCCTTTAGATTATGATACATCTTGGTGACACCTGGATGCATGGCATACATCGATGTGTGTGCTTCCTTGAGCATTAACCTCCTCAAATCATCAACATCGGGGACCACCATCCCACCATGATAGCAAACTTGTCCATCCTTAGACTCATGGAACCCATCACATTTTTCACTGCCAAACTCTGATCTGATCAACTGAACTGAAGCATCTGCCTGTTGTGCGTCTTTGATCTACTGCCTCAACGTAGGCTTTACTTGCATCTATGCCAACAGTCCTGCCAACAAGGAGGCTTCCAACTGTACATTCATTTGCCACAAAGAGACAAACATATCCCACCTATGGCATACCAAGGAACTCAACTGTGCCTTCTTCATAGGAAGAGAAGAAGACTTTCTACTAAGCGCATCAGCTACCACGTTCGCCTTACCAGGATGATACTCAATGGTGCAATCATAATCATTGATCAACTCCATCCAGCAATGTTGTCGCATGTTCAACTCACTCTGTGAGAAGATGTACTTCAAGTTCTTATGATCTGTAAAGATCTGACACACTTCCCCATAAAGATAGTGTCTCCAAATCTTTAATGCATGGACCACCGCAGCCAGCTCCAAATCATGTGTTGGATAATTCTCCTCATGCTTCTTAAGCTGTCGCGGAGCAAAAGAAACCACATGATCTTCCTACATCTGCACACATCCTAGGCCTTTCTTGGAAGCATCACAGAAAACAAAATAGCCTTTCCCAGACTCTGGCAACACTAACACTGGAGCACTAGTCAACTTCCCCTTCAAACTTTGGAAAGATCACTGACAACGATCATCCCAAACAAAAGGTACATCCTTCCTGGTCAACTTTTTCAACAACAACGTGATCGCATTGAAGTTCCTTGTAAACCTCCGGTAGTATCCTGCTAAACCTAGAAAACTACGAACTTCTGTCGACGTCTTTGGTTGCTCCCAGTCTGTAACTGACTCCACCTTCTTGGGGTCCACTCTAACTCCTTTTGTAGATATCACATGACCCAAGAAAGTCACTTCTTTCAACCAGAACTCACACTTACTAAACTTGGCATACAAATGATGTTGGCGTAGAAGAGTCAACGCTTGTCGAAGATGTTGTTCATGCTCTTGACTGTCCCGACTATAGATCAGGATGTCATCTATAAATACTACAAAAAACTGATCTAGAAATGGACGGAACACCCTGTTCATCAGATCCATGAAAGCAACAGGTGCATTGGTTAGCCCAAATGGCATAACCACGAACTCAAAGTGACCATACCTCATCCTAAAAGCTGACTTTGGTATGTCCTCATCCTTAATTCTTAACTGATGATATCTAGACCTTAGATTGATCTTTGAAAGCACTGTAGCGCCACACAACTGATCAAACAGATCGTCTATCCTTGGTAACGGTTACTTGTTCTTGATCGTGACTTTGTTCAACTACCTATAATCTATGCACAAACACATTGATCCATCCTTCTTCTTTACGAATAGGACCGGAGCACCCCACGACAATGTTCTTGGTCTGATGAAACCTTTATCCAGCAACTCCTGTAACTACTTCTTCAGCTCTGCCATCTCAGCTGGAGCCATCCTGTATGGTGTATGAGCAACTGGCTGTGTTCCTGGCACCAGATTGATCTCAAAGTCAATCTCTCAAGGTGGGGGAACACCGGGGAACTCGTCGGGAAACACATCCGCAAACTCTCAGACAATAGGCACCTCCTCAAGGCTAGGACCTTTTGCCTTGGTATCCACAATATGGGCTAAGAATGCCTTACATCCTTGCCACAACAACTTCTCTGCCACCAAAGCTGACACTAAACATGTCGGAAGAATCTTCCTATCTCCTTAGAAGATCCACCTCTCACCACTGTCAACAAACACTGCATGCTTGGAACCACAGTCCAACACAACCTTATACTTCTCTAAGGTATCCATCCCAAGGATCACATTGAATCCATGCATATCAAGTAGTATAAGATCCACTTGTATACTGTGTCCCAAAAAAGATAGAACACAAGATGGACACTCCTCTTGAAGCATCAAGGAACCATTAAGAGGGGTTTCTAACAACAAGCTATCCTTCTTACAACTAACAGGTAAACGACATCTATCAAGCATACTACGTGCGATAAAAGAGTGCATAGCACTCAGGTCAACCAGAACAGATATAAAGTAAGAAGAAGACAAATTAGAATGAAATAACTCCATCTGACCTGCCACCACTCGCGGGTTGACTATTGCCTCCGGCTGACTCATAGCATATAATCAATCTGTTGCTTACTGTCATCCACGTCCTTTGCTTACTTGAGTAGATGATCCTTCCTGTGATGCTTGACCGCGTCCTCACCCTCGGTTACCACTAGACTACTGTCTATCTGACCCCTATAGATTCTGCCTCGGCTGCTACGTCACTTTGACATCTTTCCTTGGGTAATTTGACCTCAAATGCCTGGTCTATCCACAGAGATAGCATGAACTGTCCTCTAACTATGGCCTAGATGGCCCTGTCATTGCTACTGAACCTGTGCTGTAAGCTCTGGATGGTGAAAATCCACGCCCTCTTCCCTTACTCAGAGACCACTGAGATGGTGCACTGGAACCTTGCCTCACAAAAGGCACAGAAAACCTCAGCTTCTTGTGGCTATCAAACCTCTGTTTCTAAAACTAAGCATGACTTTTCTTGGTCATAGTCTCTCTCTTCTCTCGGACTGACTGTTTATTCCTTCGGACAGACTCCACAAACGTGGCAAACTGCTCTTGATTTTTTAGAGCAGTAGCAGGTGTCGACAGCTCGACACTCAAACTTTTCTCAAACCGCCTGATTCTCTCATCATCTGTTGCTGCCATGTGAGGACAAAACCTCAACAGGTCCATAAACTTAGCTTCATACTCGATGATGCTCATTGATCCTTGGCGCAGATGCTTAAACTGGTTGATCTTCTAGTACAGATATGTCTTCGGGAAGTATCAACTAGCGAACTCCTGGTAGAAAACCTCCCAACAGATCACCTCATCAGGCCGCTTCTCCTCCTCGATGGCCCACCAGTGGCCAACACTACCCTTTAGAAGGTAGGCAACATGCTTAACTTTGTCAGCTTCAGGGATGTTGAGGATCCAAAAGGCCTTCTCGAGACCTATCAGCCACAGATCTGCATCCGCTGGATCAACTGTTCCAACATAATCTGAAGCTTCGACTCGGCAAAGCCGCTCAAAGGTCTTCCCAATACCCAAAGATTCACCACAGGGAGCCTGCACTCTTGGCAGAGGAACTGTCAATCTATCCACCATGTGATCCATTATAGCCATCAACTGCCCCATAAGCTTCTAATAGGCATGGTTTTCAAGAATGGCTGGGTCAAGTTGGGAGACCTCAGGCACCCGATCTTCATGTGCCTGAACTCTTGCTCCATCAACTGATGCAGCGTCGCTGCTCTCGACAACATGTTCTTCATGGTTTCCAGACATCTTTAAGCTTTATCTTCTACTGAGGGCAGAAGGTTATTGTAAGAAAATCTAGAATACTCACAAGAATAGACACAAACCTAGTCCTAGATCCCTGTAGACTCAGAGAACCTAGAGCTATGATACCAAACTTATAACGCCACATCCCGCTATCACACAGACAACGAGAAGACACGTGAAAACATGTGGAAACACCATAAACCACATATTCCCAAAAACTTGGTTTAATTAAAACCGATTGTGGATAGCAAATAAAAGAAAACTATTACATTCAGATCCTCATCCTACAAGGAAAACATGTTATATAAATATGCACAAGCATGGATATATGTCCACAGCTGATATGGACCAGCTATCCTATCAGCACAAGCGTTCGTCACCTGTTTATACATACATAACAGGCCACATCAGGCCATCAGCAGGAGATACAAAGCTACATCAGCTATACATCGTAAAACATCGTTAAAACACCTCCGAGGACATGAGAGTACAAGGATGACTCTAGGACTCTACTACAAAACAACCAAAATAGCAGCATATCCATCTCTTGCCTCCTAGTGCTCTTCTTACTGCTTGACCGCAACCTCACGACCACCACCACATCTAGCGCGATCACCTAAAAAGGTTGTAAACCAACGGGGTGAGACACACAGTCCCAGCGAGAAACATAACTCCCCGCTGAAACTATAAAACTTCAGAAAAAGCAGGTAAAGCAGGTAATTGATATCAGTAGATCATAAGAGCAACATCCTGAGTAGAACTTATTTTATTAACAAACTTACCCGAGGTATCCAGGAGGCATATATCTAGATATTTCTTTATGGAACATGATTGACAAGATAAGTTTTATAAGAACTTATCACAAAATATAAGGATCGTACAAATAGCTGCAAGGTATAACTAGATCAACTATACAAGCAAGGCCTCAATCAATATTCTGTGTTTTACCTTATGCAATATATTCTATACGGCTGAATTACGATTTATTATGCCCTAAGGAAGTGAGCTGTTCCACTCAAATCCAACCTTTAGCTGTGAAGCCCAAAAACCGGTGCCGTACAAGGTCATTGGGAGAGCTAGACTCCATGACCTCACCTCTTCATGGTTAGTGCACGAAAACCAAAGCAGGACCGCAATCTCTTGCTTGAGTGGCCTCAGCCACAGGATCAGCCCCACAGGATACCCTTATATAATATTGAGCCATGGGCCTATTCACCATGCTCTATAATCACTGAGCCATGGGCCTGTTCACCATACTCTATACACAACTACAGTTGTACTCAAATCCTCCTACTTTCGACTAGGAGAAACCCCACATATTCAACAATATGCGCTCCAGGTAATCCCATAGGATAAACCTATTTCACCATCACCAACTACTAACGATGATGGATCTATGGCCAGGGAAAACTACATGCACTAGTACATAACCGACCTTTAGTGTCGATTATTTAAGACCTTTGGCGTCGGTTTCAAAGCGACACCCAAGTGGGTGCCGCTAAAAGTCAAAACCTTCAGTGTCGGTTTTAACACCAACGCCCTAACCCTTGCTGCCATCAAAAATGCGCCAGTAAGGGCACCGTCCAGGTCAAAGACGTCTGCATTTCACAAAAACCGACGTCATCACCCTTCCCGCCACCAATAAAATGCGCCAACAAGGGCACCATCGGCGTCAGTTTGTATATATAACCGACGCCATATCCCCCACGACCGTGCTTCACATAGACATCGGTTTTTTGCTAATAACCGACATTGTATGTCTTTGTTGTTGGTTTTATACTAATAACCGAAGCCTATGTTCTGATTTTTTTTTTCTTTTCAGTTTGCAGGCCTATTGTATGGCTGGTCAGCAGGATGCAAAACCTGTAGTTCAGTTCTAAACTGTAGGTTTACAACATCCATTGATATCAGCCAACAACATGACACAAACCTGTAAAATTAACAAGATGGACAACAATTTATGATCACACACATGTATAAGCAAATTTAACTCATATTATTTTTCTTCACACACATGTAGAAACTAGTAGTTCCATTTCAAATTTCCTCCATTTTCACACACATTTAGCAACATGCAATTCCATTCATTTCATCTCTTTTCACATTCAGACACATGTAGAAACATTCATGTATTGATCATCTTCACATTCACACATATGACAATTCAGAAAAATTCATTCACATTCACACAAAAATAATTATGAGAACAAAGTTTAGAAATATCATTCTTTATTCATCATCGTCATTATCGCCATCTGTATCCCAATCATATTTAAAAATTCCACTACTTGTAGGGATTTTTCCCATTGTTCTCTTACATCATTTAAGTTTTCCATCGTATAGGGAGTATGCACATCTAATAACATTTGACATGTAGTGAAGTCAGTTTTAAACACCTGCAAAGAGAATGACGTATATATATAATTAATAATATATAATAAGATTGATATATTTCATATTATCTAATGAGACTATATATAATACCTTATGTATGGTATCAATTTACATTGTGGCATGTTTGATAATTAGGTCCATAAATCGCATCATATAGTATGCACATGCCCAACCGCTGTCTTGTGTAGCATACTATAAATTGAAACTTACAAAATGTTCAAAAAATACAAATAAGAACTATTCACATAAATAATATATACATTGGAGTCGGGAAATTACTTTCACATTCTCCCAAATTAGTGGTTGTTTCTTTTTGTTGGGGACCTTTCCTCCAGCTTTTTTGAACTCATATAAAGCCCCTACATGTTAATGTAACACATTAAATTGCATAATTAAATAGTAATGTAATAAAAGAGGTTAACGGATATAAAAATATGAAATATTTCTCACAGGAATAATGGCCTTTTCATTGTGTGTCTATATAATGTATTCAATTCCTTCCCCGGAGGATCTAGATAATAGTCAGTGAACGTTTTGGGGACAATAACTAGTAAATCCCAATGCCTACCACTAGAGGTAAGAAAGTAACTCAAAATCCACAATAAAAATGTAATTTTCTTAAGTCCAAATTATAAGCAAAGTAAACTTACTCATCATTGAATGGAGATATTATCACCGTCTTCTTTTTTTTACCAAAATATTTAAAAGCAGCAGAGCAATACGAAGTAACTGATGAAGGGTCTTTATCTACAAGACTAATCAAAGATGGAACCAAAAATCTCACATGAGAAAATGAAAAATCTGTACATATCGTGTGTAAGTGGTTGCAAAACATGTATTACGTATGCATTAATATATAAGAAACCAGATCACCATATATAAAACAAGGTATATGGATGTATAAATAAGATCTCACCATATCCATAGCTCTATCATATATGTATTCAACCAATCATAATGAAAAAACTCCAAAATATCTTGTATAAATAGATTGTTATCGTATGATTGACCTACAACATCCTCCGGAATAGAAACATTTATAGGGCAATTTGGGTCATGTTTTCCTATCCATACTGCCATACCCCTAGAATTAGGACATATCGAGGCATATAGTCCCTTGGAAGCCAACTAGGTACTTTAGGAGGTGGAGGTGGAGACCGAGATGTAGCGGGTGTCTTCCTTTTGACATGTATATATAATTTCAGATCAATTGACTCATATATACACACTAACAAATTAACGTAATGTAAATTTACTATACAATATTAGTATAGACAACATATGTTTTGGGCTACAATATCACTCCGCCTTCTACTTCACCAAGCGTTTTAGAATTTGGGTGGGCATATGGAAATGGAAGATCCCTCCAATTGGGGAGTATTAGTATATTCATCACTTTAGGAATTACTTCTCCCTACTTCACCCCCAGACAACCAAAGATCTGTAGAATGTGATGCCCCCGTCTGAACCCTGCAAACCAAGATTTGCAAGTCGACAATAGTATCTGCTAGCATGACAAGGGATCTCTACAAATCCAACAAGTCACTCTAAGGGGATGGATACCTTGCAAGCTTGTCGGAAGCCTATGGGGGAAGTCCAAGCACATGCAAAGGACCTAGGAACCACAACAATAGTTCGCTAGGGTTCCCATGTCATGGCCCTTGTTAGCCTTAGCTGGGGACAACTCATTACTGGGGGGCACCACACCCAGGGCCGCTTAGCCCCTTCAGAAGCCTTACCCAACTTTTGGCACTCGGGGACGAGGAGCTGATCGTTGGGGGATACACTTCCACGACGTCTGGATGTCGGGCGTACCCTTACATGAGGAAGGAGAGGGGAAAGAGTCAAAAGAATCTATTACCCCTGCTCGTATGTTCAAAGGCTCGGGGCCGACTATGTCTTTTCTCTACTTCATTTGAAAAAATGGTAAGTGGAAAATGTAGATCGCGCTGATGTGGCACCTTGTGATTGGCCAACTAATGATTATTTTTCTAAAATTGTAGAAATGGCTAGGAAGCTCAAATGAAAATAAGTTATATATGAAATCAATCAGCAGAACAAGAGGAATCTAAATAAATTAGTTCTGGAATCTAATTGTGCTCTATGTTCTAAAAGTAGTGCAATATGTTTTAAAATGGTGATTAATGCATTTAAACCCTAGATTTGTGTATTAAGATGATTGAATATGCTAGAAATGTTTACTTTTCCATATTTACTGATATTGTTGTATAAGATGAGAAATCAAGGTGATCATGATAATAATGATGAGAAACTAGGATTTCTAGAGTGGATGATCATTAACATGCGTAATTAGGATCATAAACATCAATTATGTAACTTGTTATAACCTTAATGTGCCTAATCTAATATAAGTGGTCCTACAATAATAACATGGTAGATTTGATAATTATGTCTACACTTAACATGAAATAGGGTTCTAAAGTCATGAAATCAATGAATATGAAATTGGGTATAGCAAAACACTCCGTGTACTCTACTTCTCAGTGTATCTTTTCTCATATCAAACCTGTCTGGCTCCCCATGGATATTAATATCCGGCTATCTGTAATTTGGCCCGAACTAGAGATCGGGATGAATAATAACTAATCTCTATGGTTTAAAAAAAAAATGAATATGAAATTGGGGTATTGAAACATGATCCTAATGATAACTCAATGCCAAGGAAACCTAAACCCTAGATTTGGACCCGAGTAGGGTTTAATGTGTTTAATATGATTGATGACACTTTAGGATTTATATACATGAAGATTAACATTGATTGCTTGGTTTTCTTATTGACTAGATTGCTTGAACATACTTGTAGTATATTCTACATAATAATCTACATGGGTCACGATTGAGGTATGTGGTTACGCCTATGAATACGCGCATTAGTTTGCCGATATTTTTCAAAGTTTCCTTGAGGATTGAATAGTTAAAATGTTGGTTGTTTATTTATATAAAATTCAATCATAATTTCACTATGCGTACCACTTAATTAAATATTATGTGGACAAAATGTCAGTTTATATTTTCAATTACTTTTGGATGCTCCCCACGTACCAGTATGGCAATATCCTCATCACATATTTGTTTCACATTGTTTTAGATATAAATTGATATTCATGATAAAGGACATGGAAATAAAGATGGAAATCACATGAAGGCATTAAACATTTAAAAGGAGGATTTTCTAGTTATTTCTTCTCAAATGTACAATTTTGAGGATGGAAAATTCATGTAAGCATCTTGTATATACTTTTTGAAATAATGAAATTATCTACTATTTTATATTGTTTGATTAAAATTTGGATCCTTGGGTAATTTTTGTAGGTAATGGCTCTAACCTTTTTGGCCTTTCTTAATTGAAGGTTGCTGAAAAGTGAGGTCGTTACAGAGATGGAGATGAGGAAGAGAAGACAAGAAAAGAAAGAGAACAGAAAGGAAGATTGGGAGGATAAGAAAGGGAAGTGTCCAAGTATAATCCATGGAGAAAGGATTTGTTGTATTGTAGAATAAGGGTTGTGGAGTCATGAGGGAGATGGTCATCGAGGTGACTTACAAAAAACATAGAAGGAGGAAGATGGCAACTGGGTCTGGCCCAAGTGAAGATGATTGCAATGTTTTGTTGTTGGTGACTACTGGCACCTATTGTGATGCACTACACTTTGGTAGTAGATGAAAGGTGGGAGAAGATGGAGGTGTCTAGGGTTAGTAGGGAAATGATGTGAGGAGGAAGAGAAGAGGAAGAGAGAGGTCACACATTTCATGTTTACTAATGAAGTAATCCCTTGATCTAGGATGAGACATCATTACATACGAGGGCAATGCTTGATTGCCGTGAAGGTAGGCAGAAATGATGGGAATTGGAGGAGAAGATACAGGTGGCAAATAGGTCAAGGGAAGGAGAGGAAGATAGAAGAGGAGGAGAAGAAAGGGAGGTGGATTAGCTGTGTTGGTTGTGGTGCCTTGACTGGCAACTTGCATCCCTGGTTCCAATGCAAGACACACGACCACATAAGGAGAAGAAGTATGGTATTTTTGCGTGACCTGGGGGGGAGAAATAAATAGACGGAAAATAAATGTAATAACAAATCCGATTAATAAAACTTAGATTTCTTAGAACCTTTCTCTATATAATTTAAATGAGAGAGTACACAAAGTCTCATTGTGTAACGTCCCATGATTTGAGGACTCATATAATATGATCTTATAAGGAATGATTAGACTACCCATATCACCAAGTTGCACCTCCTTTTCTGGGAGCCCATCACTAAAGAACTCCATAGTTAAGTGTGCTGAGCTTGGAGTAGTACTAGGATGGGTAACCAGTTGGGAAGTTGACCTCGACTTGTGCGTGAGTGAGGAAAAAGTGCGTAGTTAAGGCTAGTGGTGGTCTGTGGGGCCAGTCGTCATTCCTGAAACTCTATTAGAGCCTTGGGCAAAAGGCACGGGCATTACAAATGGTATCAGAGCCAACTCCCCTCTAGTAGGTGGGGCCCACATGGACATGTGTCATGTTAGTCTTAGGCTATGCAATCCAAACAAGTTGGAAAGGGCTATCCGTTGAGGCGAGATGGAGCTGCCCTTGTGCTGGGAGCCATGGACGGGAGCTGGATGCCCATGGGCCATTCTAGGTTTGTACTGAAATGGAGAAGTGATTATGAGGTTGTATAGTTGAGCCTTGATGAGGATGCCAAGAGTCTAATTAGGGAAGATTGTAACGTCCCAGGATTTGAGGCCTCAGATAATATGATCTTAAAAGGAATGGTTGGACTACCCATAACACCAAGGTACACCTCCTTTTTCGCGAGCCCATCACTAAAGAATTCCATAGTTAAGCATGTTGAGCTTGGAGTAGTCCTAGAATGGGTGACCAGTCAGGACGTTGACCACGGCCTGTGCGTGAGTGAGGACCATGCACGTAGTTAAGGCTAGTGGTGGTCAATGGGTCTAGTTGTCATTCCTGAAACTCTACTAGAGCCTTGGGCAGTAGGCCCGAGTGTTACACATTGGCATAAAATTTGGTAGATAGGCCGAATTAGGTATGAGGAATCTAATTTTAGCATTAATTCATCACTTTAGCTTTGATATTTGTTTTTATTATTTAGATGATAATGATACATTTAATGATTGTCTTATCTTTTTATTCAAATTGATGATTTAGTTTATTTCCTTTCATCAATTAGGCTTAGGAGGGCTCCAATGTGTGGTCTAGTAATAATATATTTTATATTTTTATATAAATCCAACCCTATTTGTGAACTTAATTTATTAAGGCACTCTTCACATGATCTTATATTTGATAAGCAATATATTAGTTGGCCCCAAATTATTCTTAATATGATATTATTTGGGGATGAAGGAATTAAGAGTCATATATTTTACAAGGAATCATGAGAAAATATTAGAATCTTTAGAAAACATCCAATGCAATGTATGGTGGAGAATATGTATAAAAGTCGGTTGGGTTATTATTATTGTCTAATTAGTTCTGCACAAGAAGCACCAACACTAGAATAATACATGGAAATTAATTGTAAAAAACTTGAAAGATATTGTGATCAAGAAGGATATGGACACAACTTATATTTAACATGAACTGTATAAAACGGCCTAGTTGAAATAAAGAATAGTTCACTTCAAGATTTTTCTACAATGATACTACTTGAACACACTAACAAGACCATTTTGCAAGAGCAATCAACACATCTTGCTACATTCAAAATAGACTATTCATGAATCCTTACCTTATCAAAATTTTAGATGACATTTTATATAGAAATAAGCCTATTGTTAATCAATTATTCACACCTTGCACTATATAAGAAATGCAAAAGATGAAAGATACAAGCTTTATTCCAAATCCTCTAGATCAATCTTTCTAAGGAATTCATTAAAAAGTAAAGCACATATGATTTTCAATTTGATTTTTAAAAAATATTGAATAATCAACTCATATGGACTTTATTAAAAATTCAACAAAAGATGATATTGAACCTTTAGTCAATAAATTTGAGGATATAACACTTGACTAAATCCATTGGCATAATAAATCAACAATATAAAAAATGAAAATGTTGTTCCAACCAAAGAATCCTCATCTAAGAAATTCGATTCTACGCTCATTGATGATCATCCTCTTGATCTAATGATTGGATGTCCTAGAGTTAAATTAAAGACAGAGTCTTCATTTAGGGAACCAGGAAACATTTCATTTGTACAACTGAGGACCATATATGATGCCAATGGATTTATTCAAATGAAGTCCAAAACCATCATCAGATCATAGAAATGAAAGAAAAATTCAATCAATTTTTTAACAACTAAGTTGGTTTTCTAGTTTCTAGACCACCCACAAAACCATCATTAGAATTATACGAGTCTTTAGGAACAAGCTCAATGAAGCTAGTCAGATAGTTTGTCTCAAAAAGCACGTCTATTGGCCTAGGTATATAATCAACAAGTAGAAATTGAATTCAATAAAACTTACACACATGTGGTTAGGTTAAGTCCTTACATATGTTTTTGGTACTGGGTAGCCACCTTATGATAATGGTTTTCCAAATGGATGAGAAGACTATGTTTATAAATGGAAGAAATGAAGAAGAGGTTTACGTCACCCGAATACCTAGTTTTGAAGATATAAATTATGATAAATATATTTATATGCTTAAAAGTATTTGTATGATTTAAAAGAAGCTCCTAAAACATGGGATGAGGGACTCAAACCATTTTTCTTAAATAATATATTTTCTATCAGACAAGCTGATTGTAAAAATTTTATTAAGCTTATAAATAGATCATTTATATGGGTACAATCTATGTTGATTGTTTAATGATGTTATCGAATTGGAGGGTTTTCTTACTTTTAAGAAGAATGAGTTTAAAATGATCCTAATGGAGGAACTTACCTTATTTATCAGTTTTCAAATTAAGTAAACATCGAAAGAAACTATTTATTTACCACAACCAATACACTAAAGAGTGTCAGAAAATGTTTGGAAATTTGTAAGCCATGAACGATTCCTATATCCACGTCTACTAAAGATAATAATGATGAAGAGGGATATTACATAGATACTCACTTATGTAGAGGAATCATTGGTAGCATGATTTATCTCACAACATCTAGACCTGATATATCAATAGGACTCTGTTGGGCTTCAAGGAAACCCAAAGAAATCACATGTTGTATAATTCAAATAATTAGTAAGTTATACAATTGCAACTATTGACTATGATGTGGCGTATGATGTATGTATAATTGACTTTAAAATTACCATTTGTTTATGCTTATTATTTTCAAAATCACTAGTATATTGGTTTAGGAAAAAATTATAATGACACTATCAACAATGAAGTCGAGTACATGTCTTGTAGAAGTTGATGTGCTCAAATCCTTTGGATGAGAAAAGTTGTGAAAGATTTCCTTATAGGATTAAATCACATAAACATACATTGTGATAGAAAAAGTGCAATAAACTTATCAAAATAACAATAATGCATAGTTGTGTTAAACAAATAGAGGTCAAACACCATTTTCTTTGTGATCATTATGAGAAAAGTCAAATTTGTATCATTGAATATTAATTTGCATATTTATTAACAAAATCATTACCTCTAGAAAATTTTAATTCTATTATCGATAGATTTCTAATTGACCCCTTACCATCATTTGTGTATATTAGCAATATTCCTGCACTTTTTCATTTCTATTGCTACATGTCGCTCTTACTATACAATTTTTTATAGGCATATACTTACAAATATCCATATTCTTATGCCAAATTAAATGATAATGGTGATAGTGTCTTAGGTGGGGACACTATCCTCGGGGTTGGAAATATATTCATACACAATACTAGCTTAGTATATGGGCCAAGGTTGAACCTTGCCCGACAAAAATCCTAAGTAGTAATAGTTTACCTTTTATGGATCATTATAAATAAACACTTTTACATAATTAATTTTTACTTTGTAGAAATTATCTAGAAAATTCTAAATTTCAAGTAGTCCGTGACATTTACGATAGAATAATACAATAGAAGAAATATTTTGTCTTAATCTAGAACATATAGATGAACTAGACAAAAGCAAGTAAATACTCTACTAGAAAATGTACTTAAGAACAATAATGGTTATGTTATAAAATAATGATGATCTAGAACTAGTAGATATCAACTAGATTGTCTAAAATAAGTAGAGGCCCTAGATGTACCATCACCCATTCCAAACCCTCTCGATTTCCAAAATTGTCATTCTAGAATAAGAAACTTCTAGATATGCAGAAAATAAGAACTTAAAGGGGTGTTATTTCTTCTTTCTAGTTTTAGGTAAAGGGTTGAGTTGATTTGTGAGATTTATAGGTGTACAATGTGTCTAGGATTGAGAGACTTTAGCATTTTAGGTGGTGGGGTACAACTATTTTCAAATTGCATTAGAGAGCAGGCATGTGTCTCAAAGTATATGATGTTTAATAGAATCTATTGGCTCGCAGAACACAACATTCTACCAAATTTCATAGTGGAAGAACACCTTGTTATGTGGTCTCGTGTCTCAGGGAATAAACCTGCTTCTTGAGTACAATGGTTGCAATAGTTTTATTTAATTTGGTGTTTTTAGAAAGAGAGAGACAATAGATAGAAAATTTAAATTCCAAGTTAGCCTCTCTTTCCTAGTCTTTTCATGTCACAAAAGAAATGCATTTTATTTTCTTATGATATTTCATTTATTTGCAAAATAAATTGGCTTCCAAGTGGATATTATTGGAAAATTTTACTCAAACTCATTTATGTTGGATATTTTTTTGGAAAATATTAAAAATATCAAATATATTATAATTGTATACAATCCCAAAATGGAATATATCTCTACACATGGAGCCCTAATACATAAAAAATGAATACACATGTGTAGGAAAATGAAGGAACATTTTCACATTCATGTTAGTCGAAGGTTAGTACATGATGAAAAATGAAGTACTAGAAATATGATATGATCACATTTATCCACGTACAAGTGTAATACATGATAAAAACCTTAAATTACCACAAAAGTTTCTTATACGTCATATTCCTTAACTCTTCATTTGAAAACAATTTACATCAATTTATGAATTTTGGATTCTCACAGTTCCTTGCATCTCTACTCTTCCATGCCATTACAATCTCAAACTTAAATTTACCTAAATATTAAATAATTGGGGCTGTGTTTGAACCAAGACCATAGTAGGTAGTAGGAACTAAAACTATATCACTGAAACCTAAGTACCAATCAAACTTAGATACTTGAACTTTTGTTCACTAACGTATATTTTAACATTTGAAAAAATGGATACAAAAAGTAAATAGATTCTTTTTGTCATGTATAACTTTATATGTGATGTGCTGAGATTTTTCTTTATAAAAAATGACAAAAGCACATGCTAACAATTGATTACATTTAGTGAAATTGTTCTATCACGTTCTATACTTTAAAAAATTACACAAATACTTTATTTTCTTTTCTTTTTACCGTATTACACTTCTTAAACTCATTTATTCAAGTTGATCATGCCCCAAAATACTTTGTTACTAGGCTGGAGTCACTTACCCCACACCATTGTCTCACACAATTATTGTGGCATTCCAAAACCCACATGAAACCTAGGCATGTAGCCCTTACAATAGTATCCAACAAAAATACTTTATTAAACCATTCCAATAGATACACATATCTTGTCCCACATGCTAAGGCTAGCATGTCTTTTATAGAAAACTCAATTTATCAACCTAGAAAGAGAAATATAACCTATTCATCCCCACTAGCATGGACCCTTTTATGGAAGTCTAATATGAATAACAAGGGTTCCTCTAACAATCCTCGATAGGCTTAGAGAGGCCATTAGGTCTCCGTCTCTATTTCAATTTATCTAAAACCATGAAATTTTATAAACTTAGAATGTATGAATTGTATTTGATGTTGGTATGTATGCCCATAGAGCCAATCATATGATGATTGTAATGTCATATCTTGTAAACATTTTGATTAATAATAAAGACAATCTTCATCTATATGTTTGTTCACTTATGAGATAATGGGATAAAACAATATCTATAAAGAATGATGTTACTCAATTATGTATGTCTTTAGGTTAAAGACCTAAACAATGAGATCGTATGAAGATAAGAGTGCATACATTCTTTTTATGTCCCTAGTTGATTGTTATTGTGGAAGCTGATAGACAACAATAACACATAGGACTAGAGTGTGTTGGTTGATGATAAAATCTCATTAGTGATGATATGAGATATCAAACATAACACATAGATACTTGTTAGAGAACAGTGTATCAGACAGACCCACCTTGAGAGTGATACATGGAAACCATTGAATGGTAGTCAGAATAAACTCTCATAGTGATGGTGGTGATTGTGGCTGTTAAACCTAAAATCACTACACTTGTCACATGTCGTTCGATGTACTCTGACATAATCCAATGCGACCTTGAATAAGGGTTGCCATATAGTGATTTTTGGATACATTGTGACACATGGGCAATGAATATGAGTGATGTAGATGGGATTTGTCACTCCTACTCGAGTTGATATCCCATCCACTTGATAAGAGAGATTGAGAAATGCATGGTCATACTCATATGAAATAATTAATGATATATGAGCTCACATGCATCTCAGATACTCTGCTCCAGTTTAACGAACATGGGTTGAATGTTGTGAGGATGATGATTCCATACATCGAGTTCAATCTGGATATCAGAAATAAATGAACTATAAGATCACTGTAACACAAATCACAAATTGTAGGTTGAAGTTGTTTTCCAACATTCCAATTACTTAGGTAGAAATGA
Organism: Alisma plantago-aquatica; assembly: GCA_963693085.1. Taxonomy (NCBI): domain Eukaryota; kingdom Viridiplantae; phylum Streptophyta; class Magnoliopsida; order Alismatales; family Alismataceae; genus Alisma; species Alisma plantago-aquatica. Next base: position 217,410,959 of record OY856412.1, read on the forward strand.
TGTGTTGCTAGATACCTCTCACTATTTGTGATGTCATAAATTAGTTATGAACATTCACTACCAATGTAACTTGAGACCTATAGGGTCACATGAAAAGGAGTTTACTCTTGAATATGGTTTAACTTGATTACTAGAATAGTTATTCAATTTTAATAAGATTGGTTGTCAGAAATCTAGAATGACCGATTCAAAGAGTAAACTGATCGGTTTAGATGTATGAACCTACTAGTTCAAGTTATGAACCGAACGTTTGGGAGATCAGTAATACTGGATCAAGGATTGATGTTGATGTTACTTTGTGCATTAATAAAATATTGAATGCCAATATGATTGCGAATAGGAAATATAGTGAACCAATATATTTAAGTGTTGTACTGATCATTTCACATGTGAACCGATCAGTTCAGTGGTGAACCGACTGGTTCGTGGTTTGTAGGTTCCAAAAAAAATATGAAATTCTATCTCTTTGACTCACAGTTGATCTGGAAATCCTGACCCTGGCCCTAGTACTCCTATAAATAGAGGGTGTGACATCCCAACGCCATACGAACAAGATTACTCAAAACCAAGCATGTGATCAATCATCTAAACATCATATTACCAGAAAATAGGGTATATTAAAACTGATTCAAACATCACTATTAAGAGTAGAACATATTACAACAAGGTCCAACCACTTATATCATATCACATACCATATCAGATATATACATATGTCATGTGGCCTTAGTCGCAACCTATATACAAAAGGACCTATTCACATGTACATGTCATATATGTATATATATATATATATATATATATATATATATATAGATAGATAAATAGAGAGAGAGACACACACACACAAAACCAAGGCATAGTGCCAAAACCACGTTTCAAGATATATCATCTACAAAAAATCCCTCCCGGGACTTGAGAGTACATGGATGCCACATAGAACTCTACTACAACACTAGCAACTATACAACCTTCTGCGTTCACCGATCTCCAAGCTACTCTTCCTCAACTACATGATCTCTACCACATCACTGACAACCATCTAAAAAGGGTGTGGAAACCATGAGAGTGAGACCCATATCCCAGTAAGAGATACAACTCTCTGCCAATGGTTATTGGTTACAACAAATTATGTTATTAAACATGATAAGCAAGTTTAGGTAGTTTTATACAGATAAGAAGATTAAGCATTGAGAATAAGTTAAGAAAATCTAACATATAGTACATCTAATATTGGATTAACAAGGTACTCAGGAGTGTTGGATTCTAGATGGGTGATTAGATGCTCTAGAGGGGGGGGGTGAATAGAGCTGAATGCACTTAAACAAAATTCATTAGACCTTCAAGATATATCACAAAAAAAGTTGCTAAATAGGAAATTTGAGTGCAACTAAAACATGCATAGAAAGGGAGAGAGAGGTTGAACATACACCAATTGACAAGCTATTTAGAGTGTTTCCACACTTCAAACTAGAAGTGAGTTAGTCCACTACCTAGAGAGGTCAACCTCTAGGATTTCTTAACCTTGCACCTTCATTATATTCATTACAAGAGATACAATAGATGATCAGAAAATGACTTACCTATCCAATACAAAGAGTCTTCAACCTTACCAAGGACTTACCCACTTTGCAAGAGTCTTCCGCCTTCTTCTAAGGACTTACCTACTCTTGAACGTGTCTTCAGCCTTCAAGGAATTACCCACTCTTATTGGATCTTCCGCCTTTGACTTCACCTTCACTCGGAGAAGCTTCTACCAAGGACTTACCCACTTGAGCAAGAGTCTTCTGCCTTCACCAAGGGCTTACCCACTCTTGCTCCAAGTCTTCAGCCTTGATCTTCACCAAGGGACTCCTTCCCTTGTTCTTCTTCACCTCTCTTAGCCAAGAGAGAGAACCTTCATTTTCATGGTTGAAATGAGAGATAGGGAGGTGGTGGAAGTGAGAGCCTCACAAGATATACATGTAGGACTAGCTCTCTTACAGATTTCCTACTCACTCTAACAAATGTAGCAAGTGATTAAGCTTAGAGAGAGAGGAGGCTATAAGAAGCATTCAACTATTGAATAGGAACCTCACATAGAGTTTTGCATTGAATGCTCAACCTTGGAATGAAGCCCAAGGGGTCCTATTTATAGTTGGGGATGCCTCTTAGCCTGCGGGAACACTTGAGAACGAAAACTAGCCATTTTGTGGCTTGCAACAGATATATTTTCACTTCTTGCAACTCCACAATGGCTAGAAGCACTTTTCTGCACTTTTCCGTACAGTGCAATCGATCGAGTTTCTATAAGGGTAACTTGACCGATAGAGTAAAAGACAAAGCCGATATTCAGACCATCGGTTGAGTTTGTCCTGGGAAAAGTCAGTCGACTAATGAAAATTGAATTGGTCAGGTACTCCATTGGTCGAGTTCTGTGAAGTGTAAACTCGACCGATCAAAAGTCATTTTCAAGATCCAATCAAGATCGGTCGAGTTTACAACTCGACCGATGAACAACCTGATGTGAATTTTGGAAAATGGCTTTTAAGTGCTTAAAAATTTGATCTAAGTGCTCCTAATTTTTCTAAGCTTAATTACAAGTCATACAATCATTACAAGTGATTTACAACATGTTTCTAATAGATTTACATCATATTACAAAAACGTGCACTTGTATTGACTTTGACTTGTCTTTTCTCCAATTTGATATGAGCAAGTTAGGGCATTTGGAGTGTGTTTATACCTAATCTAAAATCACTCAAGTAGAGATATTAGACACAAATATGTGGAATGGTTAGTGATCATCAAAACACGGGTTTAGTCAATTTAGACAGAGTGAACATTGACCTAATTGACCTTGAGTCAACATTCTCCCCCTTTTTGAAGATGACAAACCATTTCATAAATTTATTGAAGGCTTTTAAGTAAAATCATACCTTCAGAGAAACCTAGGGGTTTCAATAGGATTGAGCTCATATGCTCCCCCTCAATTGATGTACATGGAGTTCTCATACTCCCCCTCAATTGATGATATTTCTCCTTCATGGTTATATTTCATAACATTTATAGAAACTATGTCTTCTACTCATATATGTTTTACACATATGTCTTCTACCCTTTACCTACTCCCTTTACATGAACATACTTCTCTTCTTCATGTAAGACATGCCTTCTCCCTGTTTTGTCAAAAGAAGACATACCTTTCTCCCCCTTTGTCATTTCAAAAAGTGGGGGTATGAAGAAATAAGAAACACCACTTGTTAAGAGAAAGGAGATAACAAAAATATATATAAGGAGAGTAGAAGAGAACATATAGGGGCTTGTCCAAGCATAGAAAGAAAATAAAGTTAAAGCATACTCTTGAACAATCCAAAAATGCAAGATAAAGAGCTGTAGAAAAAAATAATAAATCACAGTTTTGACCCTCAAGATGACGGAATTTGCCCAAAAAGTATCAGGGTTCATAGCAAAGTAGTGAATCTTGCTTGGAAGGTTGTTTCTGCATAAAAAACACTACTCTTGCAGCAAAAACTAAAACTGGAGCAAAATCTGCATAAAATCCAAAAAAATACTCCAATTTCTACATATAATGTAGATCTATGTGCCCTGCATCACAATGTTATGCAAGAAACTCAAGATAATAGATATGCAATTTAAGGAACAAACTTGAGCATGTATGAGACAAGATACAAGCATATAGTAAAATACCACTAGATGAGCAAAGATACCAATTATAAAAAAGATTAGAACTACATGTATGTGAACTACTAGTAGATGTTATCACAAGTTAGGACTACTAGTAGGATCTATATCATAGCAAGAGATACCACAAGATACACAAGATAAAGCAAGCTACGAGTATATGTAGAGATATATCCAAACAAAGAGATATGCAATTTTAGAAGCATGAAAGGATACAACTCACTAACAAATATGCATCATTACCAAAGGATGATTACCACTAAGAATCTCAAGGTTGTATCAAAACAAGATATACACCTAGATAGATATAGCAAGTTAGAGTACAACAGAAGAAATTTTAGACACAACCAAGAGATTCAAAGAGATCATCATCAAAACCTACAAAACAACTCAAAACAAGTGATTGCAAGATATAGGTATACCAATTTAGAGCAATTAGCAGGATAGAGTTGTAAACAAGATAGGTAATTTAGAATATGGAAATATGCATATATAAAGGTACCAAAGGAGTGCCAAAGAATAAGTCTATTGGTTGAGAAAATCTAGTTGAGAGGGAAATTCTCATTCAATAAGCCAAATGTATATTCTATGCACAATGTTATCAGTTGAGTTTTGTGTATTGACAACTCGAACGATGACAACTACTGGCAACACCCATTGGTGCCTATCGGTCGAGTTTCAAATAGGACAAACTCAACTGACAGAGCTGCTGTCAAAAAGCACATATATATAATGAAAACATATTTAAAGGCATGCTAATAATACAAACCATATCCAAACATGTGTAAGCAAGTTAATAATGCACTATGAAAGCATTTGAAACAATTTTTGAGCAAGAGTGTGAAGAGAATCACAAAATACCACTTTTGACTCAAAAACCACATGCATAGTGCACATTAACTTGACGAAAACATGTTAGGATTGGTTATAGGCAAGAAAACCTTTACCTTTGTTCTTACCATTCCTTTTTCCACATGTTGTCACCCTCTACACATCTCACCTTCTTTCTTTCATGTAGATTGAGAAGTCAATTTGCAATTCAATAGCTCAAGTCAATCCATTTGCAAGTACCTACAAGAAGAAAGATGAAATGGTCCCAAATCATGTTTTTGGGTCCAGAGGGGTTAGCTTCGCAACCCAAGTCTTATTTATCTTAGGTGCTTTCCTAAAAGGACAACAAGTAGAATAATGACCAATTTCATTGCAATAGTTGCATGTGCCCATAGTCTTGGAACTAGAGGATTCTCCATGGAATATTGGAGGTCCTTTACCTTTATTGTTCCTTTGATTACTATCATACCCTAAACCATGTCTACCAATTTGTTTAGTAGTATGGTGTAGGATGTAATTAAGATTCTTTTTACCAACTAAGAATCTTTGTAAAGAAGATCTCAAACCATCATTATCATGCATAAGAGAAGTAATAGTAGAAGACAAATTTTTTATATTTTCTCTAGTATGCAAAAGATCATTTTCTAAGCAAAGAGCTTTAGTTAAATAAGAATCTCTATCAATATGAAGAGAAGCAACATCATTCTCTCTGCTAGTATAACTAGAACAAGATTCATGCACATTGATTTTAGCAAGCAAGGAGGCATTTTCTGTTTCAAGCAAAGCAATCTTAGAAAGATAAACACCATTTTCAGATTCTAATTCTAGAAAAACAAAATCTTTGTCCTTGTTTTTAGATTTAATAACATCAATATCATGCATGAGAGAATCAACAATTAAAGTATGCTCTTCATTAGAACTAGGCATAAGAGGTTGAGCTTCTAGAAATCTAATCTTATCAAGAAAACTAGCATTTTCAAGTTTAAGAGAGTCTACTTGGCTAAGACAGGCATTTTTGTCATCAAGCAAGCAAGAATTAGCATGTTCAAGATCATCAAGTTCTACGTGCATAATATCAACAATTCTAGCAAGCTTTTTCCTTTTCCTTTTAGAAGACTTAAGAGCGGCACAAGTATCATGAATAATAGCAATCAAAGATTCTTTATCTAAAGAGTTTAGATTTACCTCACTTGAGTCTTCATGTTTTGATGCCATAAGAGCAAAATGGCATTCTCCTTCATCACTAGAGCTTGAGCTTGATCCTCCACTTGAATCTTCACTTGAGCTTGAGTTGGAGGAGTCACTTGAACTTGAGTGGCACTTATCTTCTCTTTTCTTGTGATGATGGGTCTTTATAACTTGTGGGCAATCTATCTTGAAGTGACCATTCTTTCCACACTTGAGGCACCGGATGGAGGAGGAATTCTTGCCGTTGTAGAATCTACCCTTGGAGTACATGGCATCTTCTTCAACTTGAGAGGATGGAGAGGCTTGACCAACAATAGCCTTGATTTGATCCTTCATTTCAGCCTTCTTCATTTTCTTTAGCTCTTTCTCCTCTTGTCTTGCAACTTCTTCTCTCTTGTCAAGTGTGACTTCATGTGCTTGTAGATTTCCAATGAGCTCTTCAATAGGAATATCCTTAAGAGACCGTACTTCTTCAATGGAAGTCACCTTGGGTTCCCACCTGTTTGGGAGAGTTCTAAGGATCTTTGAGTTGATCTCTCCTCTAGACATAGGATGACCTAGAACAGTAAGACCATTTACAATGGTGTTGAGCCTTGAGTACATGTTAGATATCTTCTCCTCCTTTTCCATCTTGAAGTTATCAAGAAGCCCTTTGAGCATGTAGACTTTGCTTTCCTTCACTTGATATGTCCCCTCATAGGTGATGCATAGCTTTCTCCATACCTCATAGGCCATTTTTCAAGAAGAAATTTGGTTGAAATCGGTGGAGGTCATGGAGGCATAGAGGATGTGCATGGCTATAGCATTCAAGGTTGCTTTCTTCAAGGTAGCATCATCCCATTCTTCAATCTTTGTCTTTGGTAGCTTGTATGGGCTGTTCACCATTTTCCACATCTCAAGACTTGATCCTTGGATGTAGAATCAAAGCCTTCTTCTCCAATAGAGGAAATTTCTCCCATCAAAGATTGGAAGGATGATAAAGTATCTCCCTCCTTGGTAGTCACCCATCTTCTCCTACTTGTTGAAGTATTCTTGGAGAAGCCTGCTCTGATACCAATTGTTGGATCCTAGATGGGTGATTAGATGCTCTAGAGGGGGGGTGAATAGAACTGAATGTACTTAAACAAAATTCATTAGACCTTCAAGATATATCACAAGATAAGGTTTCTAAATATGAAATTTGAGTGCAACTAAAACATGCATAGAAAGGGAGAGAGATTGAACATACACCAATTGACAAGCTATTTAGAGTGGTTCCACACTTCAAACTAAAAGTGAGTCAGTCCACTACCTAGAGAGGTCAACCTCTAGGATTTCTTAACCTTGCACCTTCATTATATTCATTATAAGAGATACAATAAATGACCACCAAAGGACTTACCTATCCAATACAAAGAGTCTTCAACCTTACCAAGGACTTACCAACTTTGTAAAAGTCTTCTGCCTTCTTCCAAGGACTTACCTACTCTTACACAAGTCATCAACCTTCAAGGAATTACCCACTCTTCTTGGATCTTCCTCCTTTGACTTCACCTTCACTTGGAGAAGCTTCCACCAAGGACTTACCCAATTGAGCAAGGAGTCTTCTACCTTCACCAAGGGCTTACCCACTCTTGCTCCAAGTCTTCAGCCTTGATCTTCACCAAGGGACTCCTTCTCTTGTTCTTCTTCACCTCTCTTAGCTAAGAGAGAGAACCTTCATCTTCATGGTTGAAATGAGAGATAGGGAGGTGGTGGAAGTGAGAGCCTCACAAGATATACATGTAGGACTATCTCTCTTACAGATTTCCTAATCACTCTAACAAATGTAGCAAGTGATTAAGCTTAGAGAGAGAGAGAGAGGAGGTTGTAGGAAGCACTCAACTATGGAATAGGAACCTCACATAGAGTTTTGCATTGAATGATCAACCTTGGAATGAAGCCCAAGGGGTCCTATTTATAGCAGGGGATGCCTCTTAGCCTTTGGGAACAATTGAGAATGAAAACTAGCCGTTTTGTGGCTTGCAATGGATATATTTTCACTTGTTGCAACTCCACAACGGATAGAAACACTTTTCTGCACTTTTCCGTACAGTGCAATCGGTCGAGTTTCTATAAGGGTAACTCGACTGATAGAGTAAAAGATTAAGCCGATATTTAGACCATCGATCGAGTTTGTCCTGGGAAAACTCAACTGACCAATGAAAATCAAATTGGTCAGGTACTCCATCGGTCAAGTTCTATGAAGTGTAAACTCGACCGATCAAAAGTCATTTTCAAGATCCAATCAGGATCGGTCGAGTTTGCAACTCGACCGATGAACAACCTGATGTGAATTTTGGAAAATGGCTTTTGAGTGCTTAAAAATTCGATCTAAGTGCTCCTAATTTTTTCTAAGCTTAATTACAAGTCATACAATCCTTACATGTGATTTACAACATGTTTCTAATGGATTCACATCATATTACAAAAATGTGCACTTGTATTGACTTTGACTTATCTTTTCTCCAATTTGATATGCGCAAGTTAGGGCATTTGGAGCGTGTCTATACCTAATCTGAAATCACTCAAGTAGAGACATTAGACACAAATATGTGGAATGGTTATTCATCATCAAAACACGGGTTTAGTCAATTTAGATGTGAGTCAACATTGACCTAATTGACCTTGAGTCAACAAGGAGAACAGATGGGAGAGTGAGGTATACCACTCAAACCCCAACTAACAATTGTGAAGTGCTATTCAATTCCATATAAGATCTAGGAGTATCGACATCCTAAGATCTCCCACCCTCGGTCAATATGAGTGAAAAGACTGTGACATAAAAGTCAAGTTGTCTATAGTGACATATAGTCAAGTTGCTAAACATTGGCTCATCCTTGGTATAAAGGTCACAGTGCCTGAAACCAGGGAATATACCACCCTATCACCTAAGGTACAACTGCATCTGTCTTTGATCACATATGTGCAAGTATCAGTTCTTTTTACATTAAGGCATGACCATAGCCATCCTCTAAAACTTTGAGATCTAGATATCAAGGATGTACTCTCCTTGCACCCCGCATACTCAATAGTACGCTCTCCAAATTTTCCATAGGAATAATCATTTCCCCATTTAGCAAGTCTTGACATTGAATGGTTCTACAACTCAGGGGACTACATGATCAGGGTTTCACTTGATTAGTTAATGCCAAATGGGTGGATTAAGGCTACATCAAACAAGTGGACATACATACCCTAATTCATTTCTAACACGTATTAAGGTATAGCAACTCCAGAAGATATAAATGTATGAGGTATGAATCTTGTCACTTCACCACATAATTCCATTTACTATCACAAAAACATGGAGATCACAACTCCAATAGGGCTCAACCATGACCAGGGTCATTACGACCATCACATCATAATCACATGCCAGGATATCATTGTATTTCCATGCCTTAGCAAAGGCTCAACAAAAATCACCATACTTGTGAAACTCATGTTTAGCATAACCTTACATTAATATGTTCATCTACCAACAATTTAGGTTTACAACCACATTAAGAGAATATTCCATCACCACATAAGTTACACAAGGGAGCTAAGCATAAGCAATCACCATTATTTTTTTTGGTCAAAGCAATCACCATTATTTGATTATAGGAATATTCTATTCAATAAATATATTAAGTATTATCAACTATCATCACTTAGTTGCATTAGGGTTTAGTGTATCAAGGTAAGCTAGATCAACATTTCACATTATTTCATTATGGTGATCATAAGTTTGCATCCATACAAGGGCAAAGGTAAGACAACATTATTAAGGGAAAATCACCATCATATTCTTCATCATTCAAACCAAACCAAACCAAAACACCACAACATCACCTCAAAGCCATCAGATGCGAGAAGGTAAACCATTGGTTGTCACAAAAGCAAACACCTTGAACAAACCACTTAGAAAACCATTGAGTGTGACCTAGAGAGAGTCACCAACTAAACCTAAACAAGCCATCGTTTGACAACATAGAAGCATCATCGATTTTTGACTCAAGAAAACCATCATTTGTGGGACTACAACCCACCATTGGTTGTGGCACCACGGATCACCATTGGTTGTGGTGTCCAGTACCACCATCGGATCATAAAGTTAGAACCTCCATTAGTTGACACCATTGAGTGTTGAACCACTAAGGTCGTCGGTTGATGATCATAGGTCATTGAACCTTCGAGTTTGGGAGTGAAAACGACCATTGGTTGATGGACCGGGAGGGCCATTACTCATCAGACTTAGAGCTCCCGTCGATTCTTATTCACAGGTGAGAAAACAAAGAAAAACACTAGGAAAACCATCATTTGGTGAAGGGAAAGAAAACCATCGGATGAGGCCATCACTAGGCACTAAGGCATTTGATTCTTAAGAAACAAAGGAGTCAAAATAGAACTAAAGGTAGGGCCATCATTTGGCATGAGAAGCATAAACAAAAAAGTACTAAAAACTTTAGCATTGGTTCTTGTAAGAAGGCAAACCATCAAGTTTGCACCAAGGTGGAAAACAACCTTAAAAACCAGAAGAAACACATCAATCAAGAGATACCAAGAACATCATTTGTCATACAAGAAAGCCCCAAAGCTTCCTATATCATAGGAAGGTCGTGCACAAGGTTTAGAACACATCCAAGAAGATAAACCATCCAAGAACTAGCACCTAAGCTCAAAACCTAGACAAAGGTAGGATCTTTCTACATAGAACTTAGTTCTAGAGTAAGATCTAGCACATGCAAGCTATAAGTGAAGCTCACCTCTAGGAAGAAGAACAAGCTCCAAATAGAAAGCTAGCTCGAGCACAATAGAAAGGAGATCCTATCTTAGCACTCCACATGGCAAGCAAGCTTCTTCTCCAAGAAAGAGAGAAAACCCTAGGTCAAGGAAGCAAGAAAGCAAGGTTCTTTAAGATCTAGGGAAAGTTGTACCATGGAAAACCATGACCACAGTCAAGAAGAAGGAACAAGGAAGTAGGGAAGCAAAGAAAACAAAGGAAAGAGGGTATAAATTACTTACTTAGGTCAAGAACAAGCACAGGAAGCTCCACAAGTTCCAAAAGTGTGTCGATCTCAACCTAGTTGCCCATGCAAGGAGATCGACCACCGTCTTCTACCATGGGAACCTTCTTCTCCACTAGAGAAAGGAGGACAAAGATCTAGACAACAAGGAAGAGAAGGAAGTCCAAAAGGTTCGTTTGCATGGAAGGTAGGAGTTTTATGTAGTTATGGGTGAGAGAGAAGAGAAGGATAAGGTGTTGTAACATGTTTTCCAAGTATCCATGGCCAAGGGACATCACATATATGAGATTCCATTACACTAAATGAGGTTACTCAAAGCATAATACAAAATTGATCACTAATTAATCACAAACCATGAAAAGAGGGTAAACTAAAACTATTTCAACATCATCACATTGCTCAGAAACATTTGCACGAAGCCTAACATCTTGCTAGTATTCATAATATGCCAAGAATCTGATACAATTTTTTCTATGGCCTTAGATACAACATATATACATAGGAGAGCATTATCCATATATGCCACACAAACAAGTATCAACATGATAATAGAAGCCTGATTCGATTGAAACATAGCATACAAATTTTACCACTCGGACCTGAGAGTACATGGATGACTTATAGGACACACTAGACATCTAAACAAACTACTCTAACATCCATCATCACAACTTCTCCTTACTGCCACAGGTCTGCTTCCGCCGTTGTGGATCACCTAAAAATATGTGGTGATCAACGGGTGAGACCCATGTCCCAATGAGAGACATAACTCTCAACATCGCTTATTGATTACAATAGGTTAAGTAATTAAACCATTTAAGGAAATTAAACAAGTATAACATATAGGATTAGAAAGATACATAGAGGAGTAGATAACAATTATCACTGTTAGACAAACTATCATCCTTTACCTTGTTAACAATATAAGTCATTCAGTAGCATGTGCATAACTAGCATCATAAGCAAGTTTAGTAGCATAGCATATCTAACATCATGAATAAGTCTAGAAGCATTGGGATAGCTAACAACATTAGCATGTCTAACATATTGGGAAGATCTTCATCATAAGTAGAGCTAACAACATATGCACAACTATCTTCATAAGCATGATTAGTAGTACAAGAATCTCTAATTAAAGAGGCATAGCTAGCAATATACGCATAGCTAACAACATTGATAACAAATGTCATAATCTTAGACAACACTGGTAGTATATCTATCAAATTAAACATGGCTACATTGATAACAAATGTCATAATCTTAGACAAAATTGGTAGTGTATCTATTAACTTAAACATGGCTATTGTATGTACACCTCCATAATATGATCATATCCACAACATAATCATATCTACTACCTTTTTGATGCATTAAACATCATATCTATGTAAATAGAGCAAACATGGGTTATCATCCAATATGAAGTGTTGTGTATAACCCTAAATAGATATGATACACAGATGTATTACATCTTTTATTAAGCCTTGAGGAATTTGAGGATACCACTCAAAATCCAACTGACCATTGCTAACTCAAAATCGATGCCATACAAAATTTTAGAAAGAGCCGCACTCCTAAGATCTTCTCTGCCCCAATCAGTACAAGTCCTCTAAAACCACGCATAAGGTCGAGCTACTAACAACTTAGTCTATCATTGGTACATATCATGACACTAGTAAAAGGAGGTGTCTATGCAACCCTACCATCTGAGGTACAACCACATCAGTCCTCAATCACATCATATACACATATCTGAGACACGACCGTAACCATTCTCCTACCCAGGTATGACAACATCCATCCTCAAAACTGTGTAGTTAAGATGACAAGGACACATAGTCAGTTGCACCTTGCATACTCAACAATATGTGCTCTGAGTTTCCCTTAGGAATACTCATTTCACCATCTGGAAAGTTCTCACACTCGGATGGATCTTTGGCACAGGGCACTACATGATTCAAGTTTCTCTTGATTATTTTTTGCCAATTGGGTGAATTGAGGCTGCATCAAACAAGTGGACATACAAACCCTAATTCACTTCTAGTAAGCAAATAAGTGTAACAACTTCAAAAGATATAAAACATATGTGACATATTGTTCCTCATCTCATCATCACATGGTAATATTCACTTGACATTCATGAGACCATGCTTGTCATCACATCATCACTACATGATACAAATCCTTATTACATTATTCTAGGGTTCCAACCCTTGTCAGGTCACGAATAGGATTATACCTCCTTCAGGGCTCAACCATGCCCAAAGGTCATTAAGACCATCATATCATTCCTTGAAATATCATCATTGTATTACCATGCCTTATAATAAGGTTCAATAAGCATCACCATACATGTGATACACATGCTCAACATGATATTGCATTAAAGAACTAAAAGATGTTTCCATAATAACATTGTAGGATTATCTTAGCCTTTAAGAGCATTCCTTCATTATATCAACATATAAGGAATGTATGTATGATTGGTCATCATTTCACTTATAGTGTATAAGTTTAGCATAATAAATCTTTAATCATAAAGTTATGATAACCATTAGTTAGCACATTAGAGTTATAACAACATTAAGAAGAATATTCTATTAGGATATTGACCATTCAAGGAAGGCTAGCATGATTAACCACCATCATTTATTTTAATTAGGGCTAGGTGTAACAAGATAGGTTACATTGAAGCTACAATTTAGCACTCATTCACAAACCTCAACCCATGACATCCTCATCTGATCATGGATGTATAAGTTAAAACATTACCTTCAAACCCCATACTATTATCAAGTATGATTCTATGCATAATACAAGGTTTAACCATCACTTATTGCATACTATGGTTTCAACAACAATACGAGAGCACTCTATTATTATATTAATCATTCAGGGGGGTTGTTCATAATTAATCACCATTACTTGGTTACATTAGGGTTAGTTGTAACAAGCTATACTTCATTAGGGTTACCCATTAACTCATTATGGTGATTACCAATTATATTCATACGAGGGAAAAGGTAAGACTATAAGTTTAAGGCATTGAACCATCTAATTCTCATACTTAGGGCCATAACATTACACTATAGGATTCACCCAAAATGATGGGAATGTTGGGGCATCAACTCCTAACCATTGAATCATGCTCTTTGTTTAAAACCGTTGATTAAGATATAAGCTTGACCTTTTAACCATTTAAATAAGAAGCCATCAAATTAGGGCTTAAAGAAATCAACACATTAGATTCAAATTCACCATTGGTTGTGGTATCTAGGACCACCATCGTTTGTTAAGCTTATGCACCATCCATTGTTATTACTAGGTGGTAAATCAAAGTAATGGTGCAAGAAAAACCATCATTTGTTATAAGACATAAGGACATCATTTTAAATCATCATTAGGGTACTAAAACCATCAAGTGTTATGTATCCAAAAGAGTCCAAATCACCACTAAAAGGGTGCCCATAATTTAAAACACTAAGGCCAAGAAAAATAGAAAGAAGAGAAAGCCATTGGAAAGAAGGAAAATCAACTTGAAAACCCCTAGATGGTGATCATCCAATCATGGAACTCTAGCCATTAGTTGTTAAGGAAAAGCACACCCATCATTTGTTTTCAAGGAAGAGTATCAAAGAATCTGTAAATGAGTCACCATTGGTTGTTAGGACAAATGACACAAAACAACCAAGGAACTCAACCATTGAGTGTTAAGCATTAAGGAGTAAAACAACCCTTGAACCATAATTACAACCCACCATGTAAGAGGCACTAAACCATCAAGTATTAAGCTTCTAAAGGAGTAAAAAACTGACCTAAGGTGTGACTATCACTTGACACCATCGTTTGTCACCATTGGTAATAACCATCGGTTGTCAAGAAGACAACTTCATTGGTTCTAGTGTAAGATCATCCATCGGTTCATGTATAAAGTGGAAATCAGCCTAAAAACTCTAAGTATAGGCCATCATTTGATAGGTGGTAAGCACCATAGGTTTGCCATATAACCTGATCTAAGTCTTCCTCTACCCTAGTAATATTGTAAAACTAGTTTCAGGTTCATCTAGAGTTGGAAACTAAGCAAGAAATAGAATTCAAAGCAAAACCCTAGGCAAGCATAGCTTCTCTAAGCTTAGATCATCATTTTGGAGAAAAAACTTGAGAAAGCAAGCTATTAGTAAGCAATAAATGTGAAGAGGGTTATAAAAGTCACCTCTAGGAAGAATATTAGATCCCAAACATCAGGAAAACTCGAGTGAGGAGGGTAGAAAACCCAAGCATAAGCTCTGAACTTGGCTAACTAGCACCTTTCTCCACAAAAGTATCAAACCCTAGGTAGAAGGAGCAAGAAAGGTAGGTTCTTTGAGATTTGGAGAAAGTAACCATGGAAAACCATGGTTCCATCCAAAAAGAAAATAGGAGGAAGAAGAACGTAAAAAGAAATGAAGGAGAGAAGGAGATACTTACTAGTTTAGGTCAAAATCACCAAAAGAGGGCTCCATAAACCCAAATGAGGGTAGATCCAAACTCTAGACCCTCCAGCAAGAAGATCGACTGTCTTCTTCTACCTTGGGCACCTCCTCCACCACCAAGAAGGGGGGAAGATGAGATCTAGAGAGGATAGAAGATATAAGGAACCAAAGGTTTCGTTTGTGAGCTTAAGGATAGGTATATAAAGCTTAAGGATAAGGGAGAGAAGAAGCTTGATGTTTCCTAGCAGCTCTCCATGTGTCCATGGCTAAGAGCTTCCACGGTCATGCAAGCAGAAGATCCACCATTTTTTGAAGTCTGTTAGACCATAAGTTGTTGTATCTATAGGTCAAACATCATTTGTTATGCATGGGAAGCTATCGGTTCTTGAACCCTAACCACTTAAGTGATGAACCATCGATTGGACCACCTCCTTTAAATGAACCACCAGTTGAAGTGAGCTAAAACTAGAAAACTATTTCCCTACTACCTTCTAGGATGACCATTTCTTGTCACAACCTTTTGGTGACCATCAGATGTCAACCAAATAGGGGGATCATCGGTTGACGGCTCCTAAAGGTAGCTCATCCATGAAGGGGTAAACCCTTATTCACCACAGAATAGAATCACAACCAATCAAAGGTTCAATTAAGCGCCCCATGGATCAACAAGCTCAATCATGATAAGAAAAGATATAAGGAACATAATAAATGTGAAAAATTGCAAAAAAACCTTATATTTGGGTAACTTGCATAAAAGTCCAAAATTTGCACGGAATTGCATAACTTGCTCAAACAACATCCAAATTGGACCAAATCTGAAACTTAAGCTGATCACATGATATAAAAGCACATAATATGATTTTCTTAAGGTTTTAATCACCTTATTATGATAATTAAGCATATTCAATCATTTAAGCAAGGCTAGGGGTCTCACAATCATAAACCCCTGATAGGGGTTTCACCCCTAAAATCCAAGGCAAGCAAAGATGAGTACTTCTCATGCACCTCATCCTATAACCTCCACATGGTTACTTACATCTCATGGTGATGTCACATAACCCTCATAGGAAACATGTTTTTCTCCCTCAACTCATGCATGTTTCTTCTTCGGTTAACAAAGAAACCCCTCACATAAGAAGACATTCTCAATATGGAACATAGAAACTTGTTCTTTCGTATGTACAACTTTGGTAGTAACTTTCAACTTGAAATTATAGTTGTCATCCTAAACTATTCTATCTATTGTATTAACACATAACTCAAGATTCATACTTGCTTGATTTTTACTGATCATGGCATGTGTCCCTTACCATTCCTTGAAGCATTACAAAAGGTGATGTATCCATCCCTTTGTTCTAGATACACTAACATTGGAACACTTATCAACTTCTTCTTCAACATCTAAAGAAAATGCTGACGTTGGCACCTGTCATTCCATACAAGGAGAAATGTAATTCCTAGTCAACCTTGTTGGGAGTGAAACAATGACATGGTCTTCACCTTACTAGGATTTACATTACATACTTAGCAAACAAATCATAATACCAAGAATACATTTTAGTCAACCCCTAACTCACTCTTGTTCAACTTGTCACATAGCTATTGTTGCTTCATCAATCCTAAGGTTTTTGCAAAGATGTTGATCATGCTATTAACTATCTTTAAACTTCATGGAGATGTTACCATTCAAAAATTTCTACAACTTATAAGGACATTATCTGAGAACTCTATCCCTCAAGTTGATAAACACTATTGATGCATTGGTTAGTCTAAACGACATAACCCTAAACTCACCATGACCATATAACATATGTCATGCACTCTGAGTTATATTCACTGATATCCCAACCTCAAGCCTACCTAAAGAACATTATATTACATGTCCATTGATCAAAAACCATCTATCCTTGACAGTGGTCTTGCCCAACTCTCAGTAGACCATATACAACATTGAAGAATTACTCTCCTTTCCAACAACACTTGGAGGATCTCAACTTTGACCCTCTCTCTCTCTCTCTTTCTTTGCAAGGGATAGGAACACTATAAAGCTCATCGGATACACACCTTCAAACTCAGGTGCCACTGGTACACCCTGGATACTCATATTGGTTACCTTGGTATCCACCACATGTGTTATAAGGAACTCACATACTTGTGTCAATAGTTTTTCCACCATCATAACCCAACTTATAACATATAGGAGTCTTCCTAACTCGTGGGAAGGATCAAAAAGCATACTCATCACAAACATCATGATCTTGGAACCATAGTCCAAGAAACCACATGTTATAATAGGGTATACATCCCTGGGATTACAACGAATCTGCATGTACCAACCGGAATAAGATCCTGTTGAAAGTTGTGCCCCAAAAAGAAAGAACACAAAGGGAAACAATCTTCCCATGACACAACAACATTGTCTTGGGGTTTCTAGAAAGGGGTTACCGATTCTATCTTCATTATGTTGGTTACAACTTCTTATGTATTATTTTACCTTTTACAACTTGGGTTCCTTGCCCTTAGCATAGGAATCATCATGATTAATGTATCTCATTACTCTTTTCTTATTAACTGTCCATCATTATTGTATATGTCCTCTTGTTTTATCCTATTTTTTAGCCATTTATCAACAGGTAGATCATCACATTTCACATTTTCTTCATTAAAAAGGGATCTTCTCCCTTAATTTCTTTTACATGTTATGAAGATTTTAAATTAACACTTTCTTACACACATAGGTAGGTATGAGTTAAACTCGGGTTCTACTTTATCCATCTATCAATATTCTTATTCATCTTCTCATATCAAACTTATCTCATGAGTTCTCTTCTTTTCACGTGTGTTTTATATCTTAAATCACTTCATTATCACAAACTTATCAGTCTTTTACTTTATTATCTTCTTGAATTATAGCTTCAAGAACTCCTCTTTTGTTGATTTGTATTCAAATTTAGGTTTTATGGTGTTGTATCTTTCTCTAGTAGTTACTAATCATTCAAGTTTTGATATATTACGATATACTTCTTATCTTCTTTAGGGCAAGATTGAGATATTTGCACCATGATTTCCGATTTTCTATGCTCTTTAGATTGTTTCAAAATGACTAATTGATCATAGTAATAAAAAATAAATATATTGAAGAGCTCCATACTTACCTTTTCTTTAATATTGGAATACATGGCCAGGCCATTCAAGTACTAAGATTAGGTAGTATGCAACATGTTTTCATGTCATGTTCCTTACTTATACATTATCGTATTCATAAGTCCTAGTGTCTTTGTAGACTCAATGAATCTAAAGCTCTCATAAAAAATTGTGAGAACTCCTGACACTAATGAGGTTACTCAAAGTATAAATCACAATTGATCACTAATTAATCACAAACCCTAAAAAGAGGCTAAACTAAAACTAATTTCAACATCATCACATTGCTCAGAAACATATGCATTAAAGCCTAACATCTTTCTTGTATTCATAATATGGCAAGAATCTGATACAATTTCGTACATGGTCTTAGCCACAACATATATACATAGGAGAACATTATCCATATATACCACATAAACAAGTATAATCATGCTAACAAAAGCCCGATCTGATTGAGACATTGTATACAAACTTTACTGCCTAGGCCTGGGAGTACAAGGATGACTTCTAGGACATGCTAGATATCTAAACAAACTTCTCTAACATCCATCATCACAGCTTCTCCTTGCTTCCATAGGTCTACTGCCACTACTGGAGATCACCTAAAAAGATGTGGTGACCCACATGTGAGACCCATGTTCCATCGAGAGATATAACTCTCAACACTGCTTATTGATTACAACATGTTAAGTAATTAAACCATTCAAGCAAATTAAATAAGTATAATAGTTAGGATTAGAAGCACGGATGATTAGAAAGATACATAGAGCAGCAGATAACAATTATCATCATTAGACAGATTATCATCCTTTACCTTGTTAACAATATAAGCAGTTCAGTAGAATGTGCATGACTAACATCATAAGCAATTTTAGTAGCATATCATCTCTAACATCATGAATAAGTCTAGCAGCATAAGCATAGACAACAACATTAGCATGTCTAACAGGTTGGGTAAATCTTCATCATAAGTAGAGCTAACAACATATGCACAACTATTTCATAAGCACGATTAGAAATATAGGCATCTCTAGTTACAAAGGCATAGCTAGCAATATAAGCATAGCTAACAACATGTGATAACTAATGTTATAATCATAGACAATAATGGTAGTATATCTATCAAATTAAACATGGCCACTATATGTACACCTCTATAATATGAACATATCCACAACATAAGCATATCTACTACCTTTTTAATGCATTAAACATCATCTCTATGTAAAGAGAACAAACAAGGGTTATCACCCAATATGAAGCACAGTGTATAACCCTAAATAGATATGCTACACCACTGTACTACATCTTTGAGCCATGAGGAATTTGAGGATACCACTCAATTCCAATTGACCACTGCTAAGTTAAAATCAGTGCCATATAAGATCTAGGAAGAGTCGGACTCCTAAGGTCTTATCCTCCCACGGTCAATTTGGGTCTACCACAATGACACATAAGGTCAATTTGCTAACATCCTAGTCCATCCTTGGTATAGGAGGTCAGTATGCAACCCTACCATCGGAGGCACAACCACAATTTCCCTTAATCACATCATATACACATATTTGTGACATGACCATAGTCATTCTCCTACTGAGGTATGACTGCAACCATCATCAAAACATTGCAGTCAAGATGATATGTAGTAACTTGCACCTCGCATACTCAATAGTATGCACTCTGAGTTTCCCTTATAAATACTCATTTCACCATCTGACAAGTTCTGACACTCAGTTGGATCTATGGCACATGGAACTACATGATTAGAGTTTCTCTTGATTATTTGTTGCCAATTGGGTGAATTAAGGCTGCATCAAACAAGTGGACATACAAACCCTAATTCACTTCTAGCAAGCATATACGTGTAACAACTTCAAATGATATAAAATGTATGTGACATATTATTCCTCATCTCATCATCACATGATAATATTCACTTTCCATTCATGAGACCATACTTGTCATCACATCATCACTACATGATACAAATCATTATCATATTATTCCATGGTTATTAAGACCATCATATCATTCCTTGTAAGATCATAATTATCTTTATATTCCTGATAACAAGGTTCGACAAGCATCACCATACATGTGATACACAGGCTCACCACGATATTGCATTGAAGAACAAAGAGCCATAGGCAAGTGATAAAAGAAGAACCTAAATGGACTCTAATCGAGCGACAATGAAATGACAATCCTTCTTTAATCTTTGCCCGAGTATACAAGAAATACAGTAATATTACACGGCTAGAAACTAAAATCTAAGATATAAGATGTCCCCCAGGGGAAGATATGTGATCCCTCATAAAATGAGATGATTTTTGTACTTCGACTCCCTCTCCTTTTATAGGAAAGGAGTGAGGGATGGATGCCCTAGAATTGGATGCTCCTGGTGACAGATGGAACTTTCTGGATATGCTCAATGGAGTAATTTTTTTATAAATTAATTGCTTTCTCAATAGACAATGGAGAAGATTGTTTATTGACTTCTTTTAATCATTTTGACTATTCAACTTCTTTGACTCTCTTTGTTGTAATTTTTATCATAGTAGTTTTGAGTAAATTTTTGGGCCGGTAACAAGTTCAAAAGTAGTATGCAAATATGCTTTTCTTGTAGATAATTAATGTAACATACTAGATCTTGGACCCTACCCTAGAACTTTGACCTTTTGTATTTAGCCAAACAAGGTTAAGGTTTAGACCTAAAAGATGTTTGGTATAACCCTAATGAGCTAATGCATGTATAAGTCACCCTAATGTAACCTAATGTTATCACATTAGTATTAAGCGAATAATGGACACACAAAATATGTCACATGAGATAGTAATGAATTATATAAAATTTTGTACAAATAATTAAACATAATTCTTTTTGTGATAATATTAAATTATGGTACATAATGAAATGAGCCATAGTTATAATAATGTGATAATAATGCCCACAAATATTAATTGTGACATAACTCATTAAAGGGAACCCCATCAGTGGAATTTAAGTTAAAAATCGTGTTATTTGGGTCCCAATTGCCTTGGGAATCAAGTTTCACATTATTCACATAATAATAATAATAAAATTAATTGAATTTGGAAAGAGAAGATCTAAGTTTCTCCAAAATATCAAATAAAATAATAGATAACTCCAAAAGAGGAAAATAATCTTGGATTTGTAACCTACATATTAAAAATAGCCTTTGGGTGAATTTTCATCCAATTTGGAAGATGTTTGGTTAAAAGGTGAAATCAGGAGATAGAAAGTGTGAAGAACCTTCAAAGTATTAAATAAATTCACAAACAACTCCAACATATAAAATTGATGGCAAATTCATATCCAACACATTAAGTATGACTTGTGGGTGAAGTTTCATAAAATTTGGAGAATATTCTAATCATTAATGCATAAGAGAAAATAGGAATTGGTTTATTTAACACATTAAAATTTCCAAAAAGGCAAATCTAATTGCATAATCCGAATCTACATGCTTTCATTAGCCTCTATGTAAAATTTCATCTAATTTGGACAATGTTTGAATCCTCAATTTAAGAAAGAGAAAATAAAGAAATAATGCATCCACACTTTAGTTTAATCGGAATCGAATTTGATTTGAATGTCACAATTTATTTCTCAGGATTCGCATATGCCTTATTGTCACATGATTTATTCTTGATCTACAAATTATTTCCCGGTTCACTTATGTTTCATACAGTTCTTTCTTGCAACTTGGTTTTATTGATGATCATCGGATTAGTTTTGGACGGCTCATATTTTTTCTCCTACCTCTCGCTACCTTGTTTCCTCTTTCTTTTCTCACACCTAAGGACCCATTCCATGTGATCTTTCCTTTTCTGATTTCTCCCTCCTCTCTCTATTTCCTTCTCTGATTCCTTTTCCCTCACCTTCGTCACCCTTCCCCAAACCCATAGGTATATATATAAGCTAGGTTTTCTTCGCTTCCCTACCACCTCTACAACCTGGTCCTCTTTTCCTGTGTTTCTCCCCTGTCCTTCTATTCCTTCTCATCTCCTCACCTCTTTGGTTCATTGGACCATCCCCTAATGGTCGCAAAACCTCCACCAAGATCCCTAGTATGGTTTCCCCCCATCAGATCAACCTCGGATGATGTCCGACATGGTCCTTGTACTCTGACCACGGGCGTCGGAGAGGCAGTTTTAGGTGTGAGGCTTCTAACCCCTAGCTAGAGTCTGGAGATGTCTTGGATGGGTCAATCTTTATTGTTCACAACTCCCTGACACTACAACTTCATTAATGCATGTGAGTTTTATGTTTCCCCAATTTTTGACCTTCTTCACCAATGTTGTTATAGTCGGGTTCTTCTTTGCGAATTAGATGCTTTCTAGATCTAATTTCTTCATTTATGTCTGTGGTTGAACATCATGAAACAATGAATACTCTGGATCTCCTTCTTGGCCATATTTTTTGTGTTTTTGTGTTGCACCCTTCCTTCCTATAATGGTGGCAAGTATCCTTGGCCCTTCAGGTCACCACACCAACCTAGCCTTAGCTCGCTGAGTTCGATGGGAGGCAAGGAAGGTGATGGGCGTCGCCATTGCCATTATCTCAGCCTATTTCACAAGTTCAAATCTAGTTTTTAGATGTTGTTGTCCGGTGGATTTCCATGGCTTCAATTTCTTTGATCTGACAAAGAAGATAACAATTCGTTGAATGATGTCTAAGCCCCTATTTTCCCTTCCTTATTTTGTTTTTGGTAGGGGCAATATTTGTCTTTTAGCCCTCTCATTTTACTCATAGATGCGGTGAGTTTTTGCATTGACCTGGGTGCTGAGTTGGCAACATGCGGTTGGGCCAACTCGGCATGGGTGCTCTCTCTCTCTATTTCTCGCGAGTTGTGTGCTGACGTGGCATTTCCCTTTTTCCTATTGGTCAAATTTGAAAAATTAATAACTAATTATATATTGGTCAGAAAAATACAAATAAATATCCATTGAATTCAAAAAAATAAGAGATATCTTTGGTTTGTCACATGAATTTGATTTTATAAAGAGGTGATTTTAATGAATTTACTTAAATAGATAATAACTTGTAAAATTCATAACTAAATAAATATATGTCAAAAAATATAATAAATATATTTTGGACTCAGAAAAAGGGTAATCTAAAATATGACATGGTTTTTATAACCTAAATCAGATGTGAAGAAAAGGGTAATTTTTTGGGTTTGATTAATCCATATTAAATTTACCTAAAATCTACATATATGCTCAATAGGTTCTTTGGAGGCCTAGACTTGGATCTAGAAGTGACTTTGATTTGTATAGACTCTGAAGTGAGGTATGATTGCATCCCGCATTATTTCTATTTTGAGCAATTTCTAACTCTTCTCTCTAAATGTATGTGTGCATCCCCTACTATTCCTTTTGAGAAATTAACCTATGTTTCTTCATTCTCTTGGTCCTATGGACATTAACCTACACCATATATTGTTGTTTCAAAAAATATGCTTCATGTGAAGTATCTTATTTGCTTCTGATCTTGTGATCATATTATATGCTTTGACATTCTCTTATAATCTTTATTATGCTTTTTTGGTCGGTAATCTTTATTATGCTTTATTCATGATGGAACTCTATATGATGACATGTGATGTTTTTTGTCCACTTGTGAGGTGGATGTATATGTTGGTCACTTTTTTTTGTAACTAGTTTGTATAATCTGACTATACTATCGACTTGCCTCTACATTAAACATGCTATGTGATTCAGTAGCACTAGAGTAGTGTAATTGTATTAGTTTTTGGGCAGATTTGTATTTCCTGTTCGGGGCAGTATGCTCCTATTATTTTTTGGATGGAGGTGGCCCCTTACTCGGGTTTCAAATTTATGAGGTTTGGCCTACTTTATATATATTTGGGAGTTTGGTTATGCGCCATTCTCTATAAGGTTTCAAGTTTGTGAGACTTGGCTGACTTTGTTGTTATATTATTCTAGGGCTATGTTTATCTCACATGCATGCAGGTTGGTGATAGTAGGGTGTGTGCCCTACTTTCTTTACATGTGCTAGTATGGCACAACTTTATTGTTTTTTTATGGCAAGTATCTATTTTATCATGTGATGGCGATTCTTTCACTTTTATGCCCTTTTGGGTAGTCCTTATCTCTTTCATGGGAAGACTTTTATATTTGTTGTCCTTTTATTCCATATATTTCTCAATTTCCTTTTTAGTATGCACATACCAGCCTTTGCTGATGTCTTCTATTTTTCTCTTCTTGTTGGGGTATGCTTCCAACCCTAGGTGAAGGACTTGGAGGACATGGCATAAAGATATGGACCTAGCTTAAGGATTTAAAGCTTGGAGACAAAGTTGTTATGGTTTAGATTTCCCTCTACTTAGATCCATATGGTGTATCTTTCATGTAAACCCTTTGTGGGAGCTTATGATGTTCTTTTGTAACCTTGGTGAGAAATAGAATATAGTCAAAATTTTACTTCCGCTGCTATACTATTGGTTGTTTTAAAAACCATTCATAAGATTTAAAAATTTTACACCCACTCCAACATATCTTTTGGGTGTTTTGGACTGGAGGTTTTATTCTTAAAATTTTTAGCAGGGAGTGGATCCCCTTATGGGTCCCACTCCTTACAATTAAATTCCCTTTCCATTGCATACTTGATCATTGAATTCCACCTTGTGATGAAAAAATTATGGCAATGTTGGTGTGGGGTATATATCTAAATCAGTCACTACTGGAAATTGTGCAACCCTATCCCAAGAGTATTTGATCTTTAGAGTGACTTCTCCATTTTCCTACATAATCCAAGTACGTTTAATTAAAAATTTCATAAAGAGAGAAAATATAAACTAAGACAATTAATTCTAAAACTAGGAAAACAATCAACAAAACAGTCCTAAAAAGATATCCAAAATATGTAAATAAAATGAATAAACTTAGGAGTACCTTTGGATTATTTGGGCCATATAAGGCATGTGCAAATCCCATTTTCGTTTGGGAATTTATATGATCATAACCCACATTTCTTAAGATGGGAAATTATCCCTTATTTGATACTTCTTATTGTTCCATTTGGAAATTCATGATTCCTAAATTGTTATTGTGATAATATAGAATTTTCTCTCTCCTCATGCATGTGATATGCACGTTATCTTTTCAGTAATTTCTCACTCTCCCTCGATTTCATGATTTTAGTTGTTTTGCTTATTTTTTTAGCTTATCCACTGTTCACATTTCAAGTAGTAACACTCAGTTTGATATGAAACCAAGGTTGCACCTATATTATACCTCATCATCTCTCATCCCCTTTTTATCTCATCAATGTGTCTCACTCTACCCTAAACTTGTGCTAGTTGCATAAGGATACTCTCCATGTTCCTAATGCACCAAATTTCACTGAATTTCAAGATAAGATGAGAGATATGTTCCTTTGAAATCTCATTATTTTAAATTTATGGTACAGCCCACCTAATCATATTTAAACCTAAATGGGCCTAGATTTATAGACCAAAGACCCATTCCCCCCAGTGATGTAGCACTTCCCTTCTAGACCAACAAGAGCCACATTTTGGTAGTCTATGAATGTTGGTCAATAGATCTTACCATCACATATCTGAGCCCTCATCTGACGGCCATGCCTTTGTCTTCTTTGTTCGTGCCATGGTCGGAGGTCATGGCATTGAACCCTACCAACTCCACCCTATCTCACTCCCTTTTCTCCATTTGACACCTCATTTTGCCTCATCTCTTCACCCCTCTTCTTTCCAATTGTTTTTCCTTACTTCCCATGTTGTGAATCTCTCTCCTCCATCTCCTTCTTCCATCCACACCATGGTTAAACTACCCCCTTCATGGAAATTGGGTGTCCACCCTGTGGTCCCTATTGACACCATCTAGAAGCTCCCCTAACCTCACGGGATGAGGGTGATGTTTAGTGGCCTCTTCCCAAGGCCCACGACACCCGCCCCTAGCTAAGATTTTTCATGTTGTGGTGAGCCCCAACACTGTGAGCTGTAGACTGGAGAACCTCACAACATGTTGAAGGGATGATAGACAATAGATGTTGATCGACTCACAAACCAGTATGTTCCAAGATCCCATGGTTGTTCTCCACCCTCTTCCCCACCCACCTTCTTGAAGGCTTAATGTACATAGTGCAAGGGAGGTAATGAATCATGGTAGGTCCATCATGGACCGCATATCCACATTTCTCGTTTAATTCAAAAAACATATTTTAATATCCCTCTCACCAAAAATCAAATAAAATCTTGCAAAAAGCATAGTAAATATCTTGTCTATCCAAAAATAGACTTCCCATATTCCATTTTGATCAAAAACCCAAAACTTTCCAACAAAATTGGTTTCAAGACTTGCTTTTTCTCGTAGTTCTACTGATATGCTAAAGATGATAAGGTTGATGTCATTGTGCATGATTCAATCTATTTAATGGCAATCTTGATCTTTAATGCCCAATCTTATCTTGACCAAATATTAGTAACTTAAACATCTTGATGTGACGAGATTTGACCTTTGCTCACAATATGATCCATAATGTGATGTATGTTGCTTAATTGACCTAAAATGGACTTTTATGAAAAATGCCAACTCTTTAATGGTAAATCTTTCTCAAGTGCATCCCAGATATCCTTAATTCTCTATATTAGTATATCTCATCATGTAATAAAGTCATTTTCATCATGGTACTTCTTCAATGTTAATGATGATCTTATGTCACTTAATGTGTCTTATTATGACCTTATGTGTACATTTGTGATGAATGTTAAGCCTTATGATTTATTGATATAAATTTACTGAAGATTTTTATGTGGCCATGAAATCAGTAAGCCTACATGTTGTATACTCCTACATTCCCTATGTATCACTATCATTCCCTTATATGACTGGTTGAACTAATATTGCCTTAAAATGTGATCTAGTATACTTGTTGATAATTGAAGATCCAATCTTGTGCAAATATTTCCCTAATGATCATCCATGTTACATAATGATACGAAATAATTATATTGATGATATTCATGACACCAAATCTTATTTTGATCTACTTATACTCTAGTGATGACTATCTTGCATGGAAATGACTTGAAATGACTAGTTTTGACTTTGTTGATGCCTAGAAATCTTACCTTACTTGAATATCATGATTTCTATATTTAGGTCATGGAACCCTAATGTTAGATGTCTAATTTTAGTAATGTTGTGTCTTCCTAAGATATAAAATGAATTCATGTTGTATGATGTAGCTTGATAACAATCTCTCATGGTCTAGTTGAGACATTAAAATCCATATTAAAGGAATTGGTATCTAGACTTAGGTGACACATCCAACTACCATGATATGATTAGAATGGTCTAAATATTTCTGACGTTTATTGTGTTATACTCATTTTTAATGTTAGGATCTCTATGGTAACCTAAATGCCAAGGTCTATCCAAAATTTCTAATTATGGTTTTCTAGTCAATAGTTAATCTTATGCTCTACTAAAGGTACACTTTATCCTCGTATTGGACACAATAGTGGTATTGAATTACTTTGTATGTATGCATGTCTAAAATGCTTGGATTTATATGCTAGTTTGAGTTACTTTCTCTCAATGTTTAGTACTTTTATTTTGGTCATACAATGTTGAACAAACCTTGAACATAATCTAGGAGTCTATTATCTACTCTTGTGTATCTTTTTGAACTCTTGGGATAAAGGCACAAGGCACGTTGGAATAGAGTTATCTCATTGACTTTGGTCTTGAGGTCCCTCGTGTAGGAATAGGGTGACATTAGGATTTGAGTCTCATATATGCCTCACAAATCCTTCCTATGGAAAGCTAGTCAATGGCCATAAAATTTAGTTTTATATATTGGAAATGCAATTGAAACACACTTTCATGTTAATAAGAAATTCTTTAAGATTATTTCTTTGTTTATTTGTTTATATTATACTAAATTTTCCCAAGTACATATTTTCTCTTAAACATGTGATTTTATATCTTTTATAGTGTACTCAGCACAACTGTGTTGATGTATACACATTTTATGATTTTAAGTAACATGTATACTACAACTCTTGCTGTGATTGTTGCTTCTTTCCTATTGTTTTGATCTGCTGCTCTTACTCTGATTATATCTAATAACATGCAAACGAAATTCACATGGTTTGAAATATGGGGACTAAGATCTTATGGCAGGTACTAGTTTACTTTCTTTTAGTATGTCATGTTGTCTCTTACCTAGTTCTTCTATGATCTTGATTTTGGTTTTATTCATGCATGTTCTATGTGATCCATTCTAGGGAAGGATGTCTGATTCCTCTCACCTTTGACTTTTTATAGATATTAGGGGTTTGTATGTGGATAATAAATGATCCCATGACAATTGGTGTCAGGGCAATCACATATCCTCTATGCATGTTTAATAACCCAATTCCACATATCTTAGAGGGTCTTCTAGCATATCATCTCTTCTTTAAAGTCTATGCTAAGAAACCCATTAGATTATGATTAGTTAATTTATCATCTCTTCATGTGATCTCTCTCATGACAATTAATCACATGATATCTCAATTATTGGTATTATATGCATGAGGAAACTAAAATTTGAATGAATTAGTAAATTTTGAGTAAAATGGTGATGATGACATGATTTGACCTTAATGTGAAACTTGATTATGATTAATGACAGATACTATTAAAGCTAAGAACTCATGAATGACCCCTTAGATCATGTAAACTCAACTTTGCCAAATCTAGACTGCATGCTTCCTATGGTTGATGTAAATGACAATAATCTTGATATGATGAAATAAAGAGGATATATACCTTCTACCTCATGGTTGATGAGGTCCCTATTTGATTAAGTCTATGTTTTCCTATTGTTGATTGAATCCCAAACATAATTAAGCAAACTTTTCCCCTATTTGATATGTATCACGGTCATGCTTGGAAATGACTATGCTTTTTGACTCTCAAAATCATGATGAAAGACTTTAATACAAGAAGCATTTTCCCGTATTGATTTCTATGCCTTTTTGTAAACTCATTTTTAATAATATGATGGTCGTGGATAGAGTAAATCAAGGGGTTGATGCTTCAACTTCAATCAAGATACCTTGTCCCTACCTGGACCCCATCTCCCCTCCTTTGACTTCAATCTAATTCTTAAACTCTTGGAGTATTCAATTTGACTTCTCTATTTGCAAAATATACCCTTATCTTGATCTTACAAGGAAGGAATGCAATTATGACTGTGATCTTGCAAAGTATTGAAACATGGTTACCCTATTATGACCTTGATCTTTGATCTCATGACCTCATGGAATAAGATGTCATCATCGAGACTCTCTCCATTTAGATATGATTGATGGGGCTCATTGACTTATGTGGACTAAGGTGCTAGATTAGGGTGGTATCTGACTTCTGACTCCCCTAAAATAAGTCATATCCATAATGTGATTAGCTCTAGATTGTCATCTCTAGGGGTGAGCATTGGCCATAACTGGACCAGGCCAAGCACCGTATTTGTGCAAAATTAGGGACCACAAACCAAACTATTTGAAGTAGGACCAGACCGGGACCAGACCCTTTCAAAGTAGGATTGGACCAGGACCAGACTATTTGGACTGTAAACAAACTTTTTTAGCATTCCATAATTTTTTAAAATTAAAACTTTGATAATTTTTATTACTTCTAACTATTGTATAACATTACTATCAAACATTTACACTATAGTGTTGTAATATGTGATTTGTATATACTTTGACATAATAAAACTTCATATTTAAAGGAATTTTTATGTATAAAATGGTCCACGATTCGGACTGCGGTCTGACCGATTTTAGACGGGACCGGATAGCAGACCGAATTTCCAAAATTTCCACCACAGACCAGATGAAACTCAAAATAGTCTGGGACCAGACCAAACCAAACTGACCGGTCTGTCCCATTTCACATCTCGTACCATCATTTTCTCACCCCTAGTCATCTCATGACTATTCAAAGTTTAGAAAGCGAACCTCTTCTAATGCAATTTTGATTTTTTGACCTAAATTTGTAATAGATATTGACACTTGATCTTGGGTCTTGATTTAGTGATGATTTTGAAAGATGATGACATTGACCATAGATTTTGTTAAGTTCCTAGAATAACCTAGGTCTAGATCATTCATCAAACTCAAATACCATGGCAATGAAAATAATATTGATATCACAAAATGTTGCTCGATTATTTTATATGAATGAGTGATCACCTCTAAGGTCTAAATAGGAATCTAAACCCTATATTTGAAATATTTGGACATGTTCCTTTGATGTCCAAACTTGACTCTCAATATTAAATAATGAAATCTTTACTCATGACTATTTATCTTGATTTTGATTTGACTCCTATGATCACCCTATATGGATCTTGAGATCACCCTTGACATATTATTAATGATTTTCATGTTCCCAAATCCCAAAATTTTGAAATAATTATCATGTTGCTTTTTTTATTTATGACATTGAGATGAGCTCTCATGTGTATTAAGGTGGGACCTTCCTATGATTTTGAACACAAAATCACAATATTGAAATACGATGTTTGTCTCGATTTGTTGAGATATGTCATCTCAACCATGGACGCATAACCCCACCTAGGCCAAGGTAGAATCTAGAACCCTAAATGTTGGTAGTAAATTCATTTTTTACTCTTGATTCAAATAGTTGTGTCTGAATGACCTAAAATGTGATCTCTCCAAATTTGTGATATATAGAATAATCTCTCCAAACTTGTGATTCATGTGGTCTTTCCAAATTTGATGATCAATGTGACTATGCTTTGAGCTTGATGCTAGATCGATTGATTTTGAAATGATGTTGATATTGAAAGTTTTACCAAGATTATTGTGAATAAAAAAGTCCCAATCTCGATTGAAGGATTGTGTTAATTTTGAGGACAAAATTCCCTTTAAGGTGGGGAGGTATGATAACTTGAACATTTCTCTCTCCTCATGCATGTTCTATGCACTTCATCTTTACACTTATTTCTCACTCTCTCCCTCAATTTTATGATTTGATTTGATTTGATGCTTTTTGAGCTTATCTCATGTTCAGGTGACAAGTAGTGACACTCAACTTGAGATGCAACCAAGATTGCAACTATAATATATCTCATTATATCTCATCCCATTTTGATATCATCTATTTGTCTAACTCTATCATAATCATGTCCGCATTGTGTAGGGGATACTCTCGTGTTTCCAACGCACCAAATTTTGCTTAATTCCAAGCTAGGATGAGAGAGATATGCTCTTTTGATATCTCATTTGTTTAAATTTATATTATAGCCCATTTAATCAGATTTAAACCTAAACGGACCCAAATTTTTGGGTGTGTGGCCCATTTTACCCCTTCCACTTTCCTTGTTGATCCGCTACTTCCCTTATCGACCAATCAGGAGCCACATTTTAGTGGGTCATGAATACTAGCCATTGGATCCTACCACCACTAATATGAGCACCCATATGACAGTCATGCTTTTGTCTTCTTCATCCATAACATGGTTGGTGGCCATGGCAACCCTACCAAATCCACATGTCTCACTCCATTTTCTCCAATTGAAACCTAAATTTTGCCTCATATCTTCACACCCCTTTGTTCCCACTATTTTTACTTACTTCCTATGCTCTGAATCTTTATCTCCCATATCCTTCTTCCTTCCATGATATGGTTGTTCTTCCCCCTCCATGGAAATTGGGAATCCATCATGTGATTTCGATCAGTGTTGGTTGGAAGATCCCCTGACCTAGAGTAGTAGAGGTGATGCCAAGAAGCCTCTTCTCGAGGTTTGCAACACCCTCTATACCCACCCCTGGTCGATCTCTGTCTCACTCCAGCGAGCCTTGGTGTTGTGAGATGGAGGTCAGAGGATCTCACAATAGGATGAAGGGATGACACCTGACAGTTGTTGATTGACGTAGGGACCGACATGTGATAGGATCCCATGGCTTCTCTCACCCACCCTCTTCCCCACTTACCACCTCGAAGGCTTAGTGGATGCAATGCACATGAGCCACTAGGTTGTAGTGGGTCCATCATGGACAATAGATCTACAATCCTCATTTATATAGAAAAAGGTATTTTGATATCCATCTCATCAAAACATCAAATAAAGGGCCTGATCTTGTAAAATTCATAGTAAATAGATGGTTTGTCCAAAATATACTTCCAAGATACCATTTTGATCATAAAATAGACCTTTCCAAAAAAAATATTTCAAGACCTAACTTTGTTTGTACTTCCACTAATGTGCTAAAGATGATAAGTTTTAATATCTTTTTGGATGATTTGATATATTTAATTCTCAATCCTTCTCTCTTGTGCCACAAAATTTTATCTTGACCTAATATCAGCATCTTAAACAATTTTATGTGATAAGTTTCAACCTTTTCTCACCATATGAACTATAATGTGCTCTATGTTTCTTAAATGACCTAAATGGACTTTTATGAAAAAAATCACTTCTTAAATGATAAATCTTGATCAAGTGTGCCCAAAATATCCTTTCATGATCTATATCATTAGATCTCACCTCTAATAAATTCATCTTTAATCATGGCACTTCTTGAATGTTAATGATGATCCTGTGACACTTAATGTGTCTTATTAAGAACTTGTGTACATTTGTGATGAATGTTAAGCATTGTGATTTGTTGATCTAAAGATACAAAAGATATTTATGTGGCTTACTAATCAATAACCCTACATGTCATGTACCACTAGATGCCATATGCATCACTATCATGCCCTTATTTAACTACTTGAACTAATTTTGACTTGAAATGTGATCTAGTATACATGATGACAATTGAAGATCCAATCTTATCCATATATTTCCTTAATGATCATCCATGTCACATAATGACATAAAATAAGTATATTGATGATATTCATGACACAAATTCTTACTTTAACAAACTCATACTCCAATGATGACTATCTTGCATGGATATGACTCAAAATGACTAGTTTCGACTATGTTGATGACTAGATTGCTTACCTTGCTTGAATCTCATTATTTTTGTATTTTGGATCATGGAACCCTAACGTTATATATTTGATTTGGTAATGTTGTTTCACCCTATCTAAATGAATCCATGTTGTATAATGTATTTTGGTAACCAACTTGCATGATCTATTTGAGACACTAAAATCAACATTGAGGGAAATGACATCTAGACTTAGGTGACGCATCCATCTACCGCGATATGATTAAAACGATCTAAATCTTGCTAATGTTAATCATGTTATACTAATTTCAAGATCTCTATTGGGGCCTAAATGCCAAGATCTAGTCAAAGATGTTAATTATGGCATTCTAATCAATGGTTAATATTGTATTCCACTCAAGGTACATGTTATCCTTCTATTAGTCAGACTAGTTTATTGAACTTGTTTGTATGTGTGTATGCATAAAACTCTTGGATTTATATACTTGTTTAAGTTTCTTGCTCCATGTGATTATTACTATTGTTTTTGCCATACTATGTTGAATAACCCTTGTACATAATCTAGAAGTCCATTATATACCTTTGTGTACCTACCTAAATTCTAGGGGTAAGGTCACATGGCATGTTCAAGTAGAGTTGGAACATTGACTTTGGTATTGAGGTCCCTCATTTAGAAATAGGGTGGCAATTAGGCTTTGGGACTCATATGTCCCTCACAAACTCTTCCTATGGGTAGCTAGTCAATGAAGATTAAATGGTCTTTAGTATAATGGAAATACACTTTAAATACACTTGCATGTTAATGGAAAAGTCTTTAAGGTTGTTGATTCTTTTTTTGCTATTTCATTGAGTTTTCCAAGCATATATTCTCTTTTAAACTTGCATGTTTATGTATTTTATAGTGTATTTAGCATAGTTGTGCTGACATGCACTCATTTTATGATTTAGGTAACAAGTACATTGTTACTTTTTCTACCATTGTTGATTCTACCCAATTATTACGATTTATCACTTTTACTGTGATGATATCTAAAGACATCACTAGTACATAACCGACATTTAGTGTCGGTTATTTAAGTCCTTTAGTGTCGGTTTCTAAGCGACACCTATGTGGGTGACGCTAAAAGCCCAGCCGTTACGCGTCGGTTAAAAAACCGACGCCAAAACCCTTCGCACGCCACCGAAAATGCGCCAGCAGGGCACTATCAGCGTCGGTTATTAGATAAGAAACCGACGCCATATACCTTTGCGCCACAGAAGGGCGCCATCTTGGGCACTATCAGCGTTGGTTATTAGGTAAGAAACCGACACCATATATCTTCGCACCACACAAGGGCACCATCTTGGGCACTATCAGCGTCGGTTATTAAATAAGAACCGACGTCATATAAACCCCAACACGGCCATGCTGGCCAGCACGGCCATGGTGTCTGGTCCGCTGCCACGGCCATGCACTCCCAACACGGCCGTGCTGGCCAGCACGGCCGTGGTGTCTTGTTCGCTGCCACGGCCGTGCTGGCATCAATGTTTACTGGAACGATGTGCTCTAAAAATGTTTCTAAAAATTGGAGGTGGATCGGTGTGCTCTACCCCACAACTATCTAGCATCGCATCAACGATGTCTACTGGAACTGGTTCATTCACATCTACGTCATTGTAGGCAATTTCTTCTTCCACACAAGCACTGCTATCGACATCCACTGGTTTCGGGTTTGAAATCTCTCCATGCCAGTGCCATTCTGTATAGCCTTGTATAATCCTGTTGCACATGACATGACTTTTGATTTCGTCACCAGTGCTGACTTTCAAGTTGTTACCGCAATGCCTACATGGACAGTAGAACCTATCTCCAGGTTTTTTCCTATGTTCCTCGGCAAATCTAATAAACTGGTCAAGACCAGAAATAAACTCTGGGGTGCAGCGATTGCGAATGGACATCCATGATCTATCCATTCAATGATCAAAGAGAAATCAAATATACATTACAACAAGATTAGGGTCTAGGGTTTACAGATTAGAGTTTTTGCATGGTTAAAACTTTAGGCCAACAAATACATGTGTTGTCATTCTTATATATAATAAATGTGTACCACCTATCCCATTCTTGAACACCTAATCTCACTAGTAAGTGTATAATGTGTATTGGGTTTTCAAGAAAATTTCGGCAGCATTTCCCCACTGTTCTCTAAGTACATATGTACTTAGAGAACAAACGGGGAAATGCTGTTGAAATTTTTTTGAAAACCAAATACACATTATACACTTACATCCTAAGTGAGATTAGGTGTTCAAGAACAGTCCCAAACCGGGGACTATCCAAGATTTACTCCTAATGAGTATATCTTGGATGGGTTTCTTGGCCAACAAATACATGTGATGTCATTCTTATATATAATAAATGTGTACCACCTATCCCATTCTTGAACACCTAATCTCACTAGTAAGTGTATAATGTGTATTGGGTTTTCAAAAAAATTTTGGCAGCATTTCCCTATTGTTATCTAAGTACATATGTACTTAGAGAACAAATGGGGAAATGCTACTGAAATTTTCTAGAAAACCTAATACACATTATACACTTACATCCTAAGTGAGATTAGGTGTTCAAGAACAGTCCCAAACCAGGGACTATCCAAGATTTACTCCTAATGAGTAAATCTTAGATGAGTTTCTAGGCTAATGAGTACATATCCACTACATGTATTTGCTCACTTACATTGCATCACTCACAATGAGAGCATTATTAAATAATAAATCAAGAATTCAATAGTTTCAAACATGCAATAATTCAAAATTAGAGCGATAAGATTCACTTTGTACAAACATACATGGCATAATTTAGGCACAATAGCAGGTGTGGTCATTGACCCGATTCAACAATATAAGAATAATTTTAGAAGAGTAATGTAGCACAACATTATAGGCTATCCGATTATAATTGAGCAATATAGCACAAAATCAACCAACATGGCCATGCTAGCACGGCCGTGCTATGCAGCACGGCCGTGCTGCCCAGCACGATCGTGCCAACCTGTGATTTCACACACCTCGGCAGAGGAAGAAGAGGAGGAAGAAGAGCAGAGCAGGTACCTTCGGCGGCGTTGGCGGGAAGAGTAGCAGCAGCGAGCAGCAGGAGTAGGAGAGCAGGCCGCCGGAGCAAGATAGAAGGTCACCGGAGAAGGAGAGAAGGCCGTCAGAGCTGGGGCAGAGGGCAAGCGGCAGCGGAGGTGGGCAGAGGACCACCCAAGCGAGCGGAGCAGCGCGCGGCCGGAGTAAACGGCGGCGGAGGTGGGGGCAGAGGAGAAATCACCGGAAATCGCCAAACCCTGGAGTAGCAGCTGGCGAGATAATGAATGAAATAGAGAAAGGGGAAGAGTCGGGCTCACGGGTGTTTTTAAGTTATCAATCGGCGTCGGTTATTGAAAACAACCGACACGTAAACCTAAAGGTGTCAGTTCTACAAACCAACCGACACCTATTCTTAATGATAGTCATAGGTTTTTACTAGAAACCAACCGACGTCTATCTACATACACCGATTAAAAAAATTGTTCTCGATTAATGACCATAGTCGTCAGTTTCTTTCTAAAACTGACGCTCATAGGGGTGTGAAAATTTTTCCGGGAAAACGCGCGAAAACCCATAAGCGTCGGTTCTTGTAGTAAAACCAACGACCAAAATGTTCCCAATTTTTGTATCGCGAATAACCTTTCGTCGTCGGGTTTTTAGTAAATAACCGATGCCAGGTGTCAAATTTTGGAGGTAATTATTTTCACGTGAAATTTGGGATTTGGCGGTTAATTTTAGGCGTCGGTTGTTTATTCTAGAACCGACGCTAAATAGAAAGCGATACCCGTGTCTGGCCACTCCTCTCCGATATATGTCGGTTTGTGTTTTAAACCGACGCTGTAGGTTTTAGGCGTCGGTTCTTCGTTAATAACCGATGACTGGAAAGTGACTACATAAGCCATTTCTGTAGTAGTGCATGCAAATAGAATCCACATTGTTTGAAATATGGAGACAAAGATCTTATGTCGGGTACTAGTTTAGTTTCTTTTGATATGCCTTTTTGTCTCTTAATTTGTTCTTCTATGCTCTTGATTGTGGTTTCATTCATGCATATGTTATTTGATCCATTCTAGGACAGATGTCAGAGTGCTCTCGCATTCGACTTTCTCGAAATTAGGGGTTTGGATTTGGGTTATAAACGGTTCTTTGATAGTTATTCTCTAAGTCAATTGAATATGAAAATGGGTCTATGACCCCACTTTCCTTACTATTTGGATTTTAAATATTGACTAGACAAATATATTTTGCCTCTCTATTATGCATGCATGGTATTTGGACTATTTACTATCTGTAGTTATAAACATTAGCACATGATGTCCCTCCTAAGGTGTGTTGTTTCCATCTATTTTATATACAAGGGGGTATTGTTCCACCCAGGGTGTGTTTTTCTACCTATTTTATATATTAAGGCCTATTTTTTCCCCCAAGGTGTGTTGTTCTACGCATTCATATATTAAGGTGTGTTCTTCAGCCTATGGTATGTTGTTCCACCCATTTATATATTAGGGCATGTTGTTCTACCCTGGATGTGCTTTTTTACCCATTTTTTGGCCATTGGCCAATGGTGCCTTGTCCCTACTTTAAATACCTTTAGTCTATCTCATACATGCATGGAATTATTTTATTTATGATATTATGAATCGATTAATGGCAAGACATTTTATGATGCATTATTACTATTTCATGCCACATTCTCTTGTTTTATTCTGATTAAACTTACCTGCTTGTTAATACCCCCTTGTGGGAGAACCCCCTCTTTTATACTTACCTACCTTGTAATGCCCAAATATTTTATTATGCACACTCTTAGTTATTACTGACACATATTTCCTCTTCTGGGTGTTGTTCCCAGACCACCTAGATGTAAGTGTTGTAGAGGATGTTCACTCAAGAGGACCTTGAACCATGGAATTTGAAGGGTAGCTTGGAATGGCTAGGTTTCCCTCTACATTGGTCACTTGTAATAATTAGACATATCCTAAAGTCTTTGTAATATCAACCCTAAGGTAAGGAACATGTAATGAGATCAATATAAAAATTGTCAATTTTTCCTCTTTTGTATAAGGACTCTGATTGATGCATCAAACTTGAGAAAATAAAATTCCTATTTTCCATCATACATATATGTGTGTTAGGATTGGATGAATTTATTTCTCAACTAACTTAGGATTAGATTCCATATCTAGTGTCCCTCCATTAAGAGTATGGTATCAGAACCAGTGCAGTGGTTGAACTCTAACTATTTTGAGTTATCCTCTATTGTTCTCATACATATGCCTATACTAGGTAGTTAGGTGACCTTTGTAAATGATAGTGGTACACCTTTCCTGAGTCATGGAATACCTACTAGGGTTTCAATTCCAATATAATTTTGCCATTACCATTACTTACACCACTTCAGGTGATGAGCCTAAATTCATAGAAACCATAATCACCCCACCCTCTCTATGATGGTAGATACCCAAAGAGTTCCCTTAGGACATATGGATATATATTTTACTGACAAAACCAAGTTTGAATGCCCATATAGTCCCCCTAGTCTTGTAAATCCTAATATCTTCTTAGGAAAGTTGAGTGACCAAAGGACACCCTGATATCCCATTTTGAGGTTAAGTATATTGTGAGAGGATCGAGTACGTTTAAGATGAAGCATTTTAACAATAGGGGAGGTAACCAATACAGATCTGGTCTAAGTTGGCATCATGTTCATGTAATTTATATTCCTATCATTTATGGTGTGAGTCAACCATGCTTTTATTAAACCCTTATAGAACCTTAGGGGTGTATACTTGATCAGTAAAATGAGCTATTATTAAAAGTGATTGACTTGGTTCTCACATTGATTTTGGCACCAATTTTCTAGCATCATGTTACAAGAGTTTTTGTTGGTATGTATGCCCATAGAGACAATCATATGGTGATTGTTATGGGGCATCATATAATTTATTTGATAATTATAAAGGCAATTTTTTCTATAATGTTTGTCTCAAACATGAGACGATGACACAGATATAATAGATGTATAAAGAACAATGATACTCAATGACATATGTCTTTAGGTTGAGGACATGAATAATGAGATCATATGTATCATAAGAGTACATACCTTATTGTTATGTCCGTAGTAAGATATTATTGTGGAAGAAAAATAGATAATAGTAATACATAAGACTAGAGTGTGTGTTAACTGATGATAGAGTCTCATTTTTTATGATATGTGATATCAAGTCAAGAACACAACTACATGTTAGAGAGAAGTGTATGGGACATATCCGCCATGAGAGTGATACATGGAGACTATGGAATGGTAGTTAGAATCATCTCTCATAGTGATAGTGGTGATTTTAGTTCTTAGACCTAAAATCACTACACCCATCACATGTCAATTATTGGACTTTGACATCATCCAACGTGACCTTGAATAAGGGTTTCCATATAGGTGATGCTCAGGTACACTGTGACACATGGGGATTGAGTGTGAGTGATGTAGATGGGATTTGTCCCTCCTAAAGCAGTTTGATATCCAGGCCACTTGATAAGAGAGACTGAGAAATGTATGGCCATACTCATGTAATTCAATATATGATATGTGAACTTACATGCATCTCAGATAGACTACTCTAGTTCAAGGAACATGGATTGAACATCTAGAGGATGTGATGTCATAAATTAGTTATGGAAATTCACTGCCAATGTAATTTGGGACCTATAGGGTCACACACATAGGATGCACTTGGAATAGGAGCTTATTCATGAATGGTCTTTAATTTGATACTAAAATGTTTAGCTATTTAATTTAAACAACATTGGTTCAAAATCAATTGAATGGACTATGAATTGACCGATTCAAATGTTGAACCGATCAATTGGAGTGTCAGGTCAATTAGAAAAAAAATTGTTTGAACAATTCCTAAACCAACGCATGAACAGATTGGTTCACTAAGTGAAACGAATGGTTCATGGTCCCAAATGATAGTTTCATGTGATGAACCACCCAGTTCAATGGTCAATTAGATTGGATCGCAGATTGATGTTGATGTCATGTTTTGCATTAATCTTGTATTGAATACCATTCTGATTTGAAATAAGAAAACTACTGAACTGACTGGTTCAATGGATGACCTGACTAGTTCACCTGGTCAACCAACCAGTTCCCTGTTTGTAGTTTCCAGAAAATTCATGAATTTTGTCTCTTCGACTCCCTGATCGACTGGAAACCATGACCCTGGCTTCTCCTATAAATAGAAGGGCACTGGGGGCTTCCCAAACACAACAATAAGCTCTGACAATTGTTATCCTATCTAGTTGTGGTAACCAATAGAGAGCCTGAGTAAGTTCTACCTATCAAAGGGAGGAATAACAAGGGAGAGACAATTTTGGGATACTGAATCAATCCTAGCATATTGATGTTTGAAGGGACAACTCCTCACCGTTGGATCTAGTAGCGCAATGTGGAGTTCTTGGTGGTCTGTGTGGACTACTCTACAGGAGACTAGGCTTTTTCCTGCTGCTAGGAGGATGACCTCAACCGTCATTCATGGTGATCAACCTGGAGGCCATTATTGACAACTGCTTGAGTGTTGCTTGAAGAAGAAGCGTGTTGATACTAGGGATTGTCACTGGACTTTCTCTAGGACTAGGTATAACCTTGAAACCTACTTTCCTAGATACATCCTTGTTGATGAGATCTTGCTGATTAGGGAATGGGGCATTAATTTTTTTTGTTTCCACTACCTCATATGTTGCCTCGGTTTCCCAATAGTGGTATTACAGCCACATCAATTTACGGTGTATCGTGGACTTAAATTGATGTGATTGGCTTTATTTTATTGCATACAATGAAAATATTAATATGGTTAATGTGTATATTCGATTAATACCACATACAATTCCACAAATATAAATATACATATATGATATGATATATATATATGTGCAATCAATGTGTGTCGCCTTAAAAGTGTTTTGATGGAGGATGTGAGCATGGTTATGGCCAAAACCCCTGTGGATTGTGTGCTTAGTTGTTTGGTTTATTTCCTATTGATACTTGGTTTGCATACTGAGTCTCTCATGCCTTTCCAAAAGTAAATCAATGCTCTTCTTCTTATTTCCGCTCAAATGTAACTTGAGATTTTCCCTTTTACAATGTAATATGAAATATGATAGTTTTAATTTATGTTTCATTGTGAGAAGATATTCCACATCAGATGAATCGTCTGGCTCGTGAGACGAACCAATCAACTAGACGATCAAGAAGGCCAAGCAATAGGAGGAGATGAACTGATCTATTGGTAGTCCAACTGATCGGCTGGAGGAGTCCAGACATCACTTGAATCGAAGAACTAAATGACCATTTTAACAGACCAACTGACCGACCAGGAGGCAAGCCAATCAATTCAATGGTTGAATCGATCGACCCAGATTGGTTTGAGCACAGATCTTCATCAACAATAGGTTGCTACATGTGATGTAGACCT
Source organism: Alisma plantago-aquatica (assembly GCA_963693085.1). Taxonomy (NCBI): domain Eukaryota; kingdom Viridiplantae; phylum Streptophyta; class Magnoliopsida; order Alismatales; family Alismataceae; genus Alisma; species Alisma plantago-aquatica. The sequence continues at coordinate 217,452,850 of OY856412.1, forward strand.
TAGATGGTAGTTCTTCCTTGTGGCTCTAAGGAATTACAATAGTATGTCCAGAACCATCGTTTGTGTTTATAATTGCATATTTTCATTATGTTTATAGCATGCATATGATACATACTATAAGTATGTGGTTATTGGATATATATATATATTTATTTACTTATTTATGTATTTATATTTATGTATATATATATTTATATATATGTACTTATATAAAATCCCTCTTTATTAAGTCGTAGATGCTTTCCATACGCAACACACATGAAAAGCTTGATCCACCAAACATGGTGTGTTGTCTATCTCCTAGAAGTGTGATGGTAGATAGGTGGGTCTGTCCTAGAAGGGTACATATTCTATCATGTTGGCTTTTGGGTCAGGCTTAACAAGGTGACCTTCATAGGATTAAGTGCATAGAAGCATACATATGGACTATAGCAAGGAGTTGTGCATACTATGTGTCCAAGAATGCATGAGATATCATTGGAAAATGTTGCCTACCTTAATAATTGGTTATGAGTGCTAACGTTGGTTGGGTATTAACTTAATTATTTTGGATCTTGGCTCACTAGAAAGTTGTACACTGCAATCTTCCAATTGATAGTGAGGGATATCAATTTTGAACAAAATAGTGGGAGTAATAATTATTTGAAGGCATAATTAATATCGTCAAATGTATCAAATCAAATTAATCACAAGTGTTTTGACTAAAGTTGTAAACTTTCTTTTGTGGAATCTAATGGCAAACACAAACACATTTTCTTTATGATCGGTCCTTTAGAAGGACAAGTTGAACGGGAACAAGTTCCATGACTGGTTCAGGACGTTGAGAATTATTCACACAGGAGCGCAAGCTCTATGTCCTGGAGACACCAGACCAGATGAACCTCCTCCCACTATGTGTAAGGTTGATAGGGATGCTTACAAGAATCACTCTGAAGATGTCGTGGACATCAAGTGTCTGATGTTGTGCTCAATGAACTATGAGTTTCATAAACAGCATGAAAACATGGATGTTATTGCGATGGTAACACATCTTAAGAACATGTACCAAGATCATGCAAGACAATAGAGATATGATGTCTCAAAGGTGTTGTTCAAGTGCAACATGGAAGAAGGAGATCCAGTAGGTCCCCACACATTCAGGTTGATTCGGTATGTGGAGAACCTTGCTAGACTGAGATTTCCCTTGGGTCAAGAGTTGGCCAAAGATGTGATTTGCAGTCACTGTCAGAATCATACAACCAATTTTTCATGAACTACAACATGAATGATTTTGACAAGCCATTATCATAATTACATGGCATGTTAAGGACAGTTGAAGCACAGATGAAGATGGACAAACCAAATTTGTATGATGGTCAGCAGATGAAAGTCCAAAGGCAAAGGAAAAGCTAAGAAGAGTTCTAAAGCTAGCCAGAAGACAAAGTCTTATGAATTGAAAGCTAAGGGAGGAGTGAATAAGGAAGGAAAGTGCCACCATTGTCACCATCCTAGACACTAAAAAAAGGAAATATCCTCTTTATAGAGGATCTCAGGAAGAAGGAGATAGAGATGTCCACTCCAGGACCTGAGAAGAAGTAAGCTACAACTGTGCAGAGCAAGAGTTGCTGCCACTACAGTTGCAATCTATCACTCATGTAATGGGCATGTAATAGAATTAATGAATTGCTATTATGTATCTGCTATGAATGAAAAACATGTGTCTTGTATGGACAAGAATATTATGAATATATTTGATGTTTTTCTTTCAAAGATTTGATTTTTTATGGTAGTGGCCCCAATGTCTCATAGTTTATAACTGACAGTTCTAGAGACAGTTATATATAATAAATGACTCGATGACTCAAACAATGAATACCTGTAGCATTGTCATCTAGAGCACACAAATGAGAAATGCATGTCTAGAATTCATATAATGATTATCTAGACACTTTTGGTTATTGAACCATTAGAAACATGTAGGTCTTATTTGTTGGGAAATATGACTAAAGAATATTCACTAGATGTAATGGGAGAGCGACTATTCTATTAGGGATTACACATACTGATGCATATAGACCTTTTAGAATAAATGCTAAAGGTGGTTATTAGTACCTCATTATATTTTTTCATGTTCTCAGTAAATATATTAGATTGTATTTAATGAAATATGAGTCAAAATCACTTGAAGTGTTCAAGGAGATTATGAATGAAGTACATAACCCACTCAATATAAGTATTCAAACACTTTGATATGATCGATGTGGAAATACTTTGAACTAACAGTTTGAGGACCTTATAGGAAATCATGATAGTGTATCATGATGAATTCCACCTAAAACATTATGATGTATCAGAAAGAAGGAATTGGTCATGGTGTGATTATCAATAAATCTAGCTAATCTTAATTTCCTTTATGGCACATGCTTTACACTAAAACTATCTACTATCTAAAATGTTTTAAAACACAACATATGAAATATTACATGGGAGGTGTCCTGATGAGTCTTTTATAAGGATTAGGATTGAAAGCTTACACACAAAAATAGTTTTTTGAAAATCTTTGTTCACAAATCACATAAATGTTATTTTGTTGTATACCAATTTTATATTCCAATCTAACAACAAAATTGACTAGGATGGTTGTATTCCTGAAGGGGAACTTAGTTCCAAAGGAAACAGTTGGAGAAAGGGTAGAACTCAAAAAGTTTTAGACCAACAAGAAAAATATTTGAACCTAAAGAGGTACAGTAGAAATAAGGAGAATCACAAATTGTTGTGGAATCTCAAGTTCCTTATATAACACAATACCTCATAGTTCTAAAAGAACACACCTTGAATTTGAAAGATTATGACATCTTATAACTCAAGAATGTGATGTTTTGGTCATAGATGGTGAGCCAAAAACCTACCTAAAAGCTATTGAGGGACCATAGTCTGAGATATGGCTTGATGCCATGAGATCCAAGATGAAGTCCATGTAAACCAACAAGGTATGATTTTGGTGGATCCACCTGAAGGGGTAAGACCCATAGGGTGCATTTAGGGTCTTTAAGAAAAGACCGACATGGATGATAGTGTACAAACCTATAAGAGTAAATTGGTTGCATAGATTTCAAACAAGTTCAAATTGTTGAATATGATGAAATTATTTCACCAGTTGTCATGGTTAAATCCACCAAGATCATGATTGTCATTGCAGCTTAGTATGACTATGAGATTTGGCAAAATGGATGTTAAAATTGCATTCCTTAATAGGAATGATTTAGAGGATGTGTATGTGACACAACCTAGAAGGTTTGATAAATCTAGTTATTGCAAATAAAGTATGTAAGTTGTCAAGGTCAATTTATGGATTATAGCAAACATCTCAGAGATGGAATCTTCTATTTGATAAGATAGTCAAAGAGTTTAACTTGAGTCAAGAAGAAGATGAAATCTATAATTATAAGAATTTAGTGGGAGCATATTTATATTCCACATAATGATGGTAATAATGTCATTATACTACAAATGTTAAAACATGGCTGGGAAGTACCTTCTCTATGAAGGGTTTAGGAGAAGCATCTTATATGATAGGAATTGGGATTTATAGGGATAGATATGAAAAGCTTCTTAACCTAAGTAAGAGCACACATATTGGCAAGATGTTGAAGGGGTTTGGCATGCATGACTAGATAAGAGAAAACTTGACCATGTTCCATGGAGTTAGTCACTTAGGAGCCTAGTTTTTTAGTTCTTATGAAGAACATGAACACATGGATAGATGACAGGTGCATTCACTATTGGATCTATCATGAATGCAATGTTATGCACTCATCATGTTGTTTTGTATATATTGGACATGATGAGTGGATATCGGTCAGGCCCAGTGAGAGCCATCGAACTTCCATAAAGAATATCCTCAATTACTTGAGAAGAACTAAAGGATTTGTTCCTTGATTGTGGTAATAAGGAAGAGTTTGGGGTAAAGAGTTGCATTGATGCAAGCTTCTAAAATGACAAATAAAATTAATATTTGCAATTTTAAATTTGTGTTTGACCTTAAAATGAGAACTGTAAGCTAGAAAAATTCCAAGCAAGATACAATTTTTCTACAATAGAAATTGAATACCTTGTTGTTATGAACAATGTAGGACACTATATGGATGTATAAGTTCATATAGATGAACTTTCCAGAGGTTCTAAACCATTGATGACATAGTAGAGATATTGTGACAACAACGGAATTGCTGATTAGACAAAGGAACTCAGATAGCATACTGCGACACTTCCATCTCATGCGAAAAGTCACACAATAAGACGATGAGAAACTTGCAAAATAGTGACTTGAAGCAAACGTTGCTAACTCGTGAGTAAAGCACCACCGCAGTAGAAACATGATGAACATGTTAAAGATCACTTGGAATAAGATTCGTAAGTGATTGGCTCTAAATGCAAGTGGGAGTCTGTTGGTATGTATTCCCATAGAGACAATCACATGATGATTGTGATGGGGCATCATATAGTTTATTTGATAATTATAAATGTAATTTTGTCTATAATATTTGTCTCAATAATGAGTTGATGGCATAGATATAATAGATGTTTAAAGAATGATGGTACTCGATGATATATGCCTTCAGATTGAGGACTTGAATAATGAGACCATATGTATGATAAGAGTACATACATTCTTGTTATGTCCCTAGTTGGATACTATAGTCAAAGCAAAATAAACAATAGTAATACATAACACTCGAGTGTGTGTTGACTGATGACAGAGACTCATTAGTCATGATATATGATATCAAATCAAGCATACATGTACATGTTAGAGAGAAGTGTATTGGACAAACCCACCATGAGAGTGATACATGAAGACCATGGATGGTAGTCAGAATCAGATCCCATAGTAATAGTAGTGATTGTGGTTCTTAGACCTAAAATCACTACACTCATCACATGTCATTCCTTGGACTTTGGAATCATCCAACATGACCCTGAATAAGGGTTGCCATAAAGGTGATGCTCGGGTATACTGTGACACAAGGGGATTGAGTGTGAGTGATGTAGATGGGATTTTTCCCTCCTAAAGGAGGTGATATCCAGGCCACCTGATAAGCGAGAATGAGAAATGTATCACCATATTCATGTGATTCAATATATGATATGTGAACTCACATGCATCTCAGACAGTCTTCTCTAGTTCAAGGAACATGGATTGAATGTTGAAAGGATGACGATTCCATGCCTCAAGTTTAATCTGGATATCAGAGACAAAGGAACTATACGATTGCTGGAACACTGATCACAGATTGTAGGTTGAAATTGTTCTCCAACTTTCCTAATTACTTGGGTAGAAATGATGTATTGCTAGATATTGCTCATTGTTTGTGATGTCATAAATTGGTTATGTACATTCACTACCAACGTAATTCGGGACCTATAGGGTCACATGCATAGGATGCACTTGGAGTAGGTTTTATTCATGAATGATGTTTAATTTGATTTGTATAGTGTTTAGGTATTCAATTTAAACAACACTGGTTCAAAATTGACTGACTGGACTCTGAATTGACCAGTTTAAGTGTTGAACCGATCGGTTGGAGTGTTAGGTCAATTGGAAACAACATTGTTTGAAAAATGCCTAAACCAGGACATGAACCGACTAATTCACTAAGTGAAATGACCAGTTCATGGTCCCAAAAAACATGTTCATGTGATGAACCACCCGGTTCAATGGCCAATTTTATTGGATCAAAGATTGATGTTGATGTTATGTTTTGATTAATCGTGCATAAATACCAATGTGATTCAAAATAGGAAAACTACTAAATCGACCAGTTCAATGGATGATTCGATTAGTCACCTAACAACCACTTGATTGGATAGTGAACTGATTGGTTCACCATTTGTAGTTTCCGAAAAAATTGTGAATTATGTCTCTCTGACTCCCAGACCAACTGGAAACCCTGACCCTGGCCTCTCCTATAAATAGAGGGGTATTGGACGCTTCCCAGACACAAAAATAAGCTTTGACAATTGTTGTCCTCTCTGGTTGTGGTAACCGATAGTGTGCCTGAGCAAGTTCTACTAGTCAAAGAGATGAACAATAAGGGAGAGACAATTGTGAAAACACAAATCAATCCTAGCAGATTGATGATCGAAGGGACAACTCCTTGTCAGCTCTGGTAGCGCAACATGGAGTTTTTGGTGGTCTAGAGGCAAGGAGGCTTTTTCCAATCGCTAGGAGGATGTCGTCAACCACCATCCATGGTGATCAACTAGGAGGCCATTTTTGATGGTTGCTCGAGTGATGCTTGAAAAAGAAGCACATTGTTGTAAGGGATTATCACTGGACTTGCTCCAGGACCAGGTATAACCTTGCAACCTTATTTTTCTAGATACATAATTGTTGATGAGATCTTACTGATTAGGGAATCAGGCATTAAAAAAATTTATTTCTACTTCCTTATTTGTCACCCCGATTTTCCAACAGTTTCATCATCAAAAATGTTTATTTATTTATTTTTGTACTATATGTACAAAAAGAAAACTTTTGTACATAGTGTTGATGGTTTCATGAACCAAGTCACCACTACATGAAGTTTATAATCCCTTAGTGAAATATCATTGAATAGTTAGGTCAACTATGAAATCCCTATACCGATGTATGGATCAATGAGTTAGGAGAAGTTTCAAATATATATATGACTTAGTATACCTACTCAGACATGCCTCTTTAGATGGCTAGGTTGAATATAGTGATACCCTATAAGTGGATTACTTTTTTACATTAACTATTTTAGGAGAGTAAGTCGACTCCAGTATTATTTCAACTTAATATTGAATGCACTATATAACCCTTGGATAGTTCCTCAATTAATGTTACACTCATATAAGTACTCCCTATTAAAGATAAACTGAACCTTGTTAAGTTGGATACCATGGACATTGATTGGATAACCTAAATTAAGTATCAATGCAAAAGTTATTCCCAACATATACTATTAGTTTCTAGTCTGGGTGAACTCATTTGATTCATAGTATAAATAGGGTACTTAAGAAGTAAAAAATTTGGCAACTCAACATATTAAAAGTTGATCTTCATGGCCTTATCCCCTATCTCTTTATATGGGTAATGGTGTGGATCAATTCACTTTGGAAACTAACTTAAACATTTTAGAAATGATAAAACATAATGAACATGCATATTGGCCACACATGGTTATAAATAAACTCTAGTGATGAACAACTAAGTACACCCTAATCATATTATTACTACTTGTGCATGTGTATCTAAGTAAACTTCCATTTTACACCTTATGAATAGGTTACCTAGAATTTTTTATTCATTAGAAACAAAGTAAATGACCTCTATTGATGAAATTTATCACAATGGATAATATAGTATGTACCACAAAAAATGTGTATTTTGGTTGATGTTAGGCATATTAGTGGGCTCAGTTATGAATGGCCTGATTTCAAGGACGAAGTCCTCTTTAAGGGTTGAAGTGTTGTGATGTACCTAAATCTTGGTTCATAGCTTAACCCTCCCTTATTCTAGGTCCCTTTTTATTATGATTAACATGAAGTTCATTTTCCCTTATTTATATTAAATTAGAAGAATTTGGAACTGAAAATCATAATAAGATGATATAGATATCCTTTTACATGAGGGTTTAGGATCAATTGATGAATTAAGTCAACTACAAGAGGTTAATATAAAAAATCACTAATTAATTCATGTTAGCCCTAAGTTGGCACAATAGAATAATTCTAGTTCTATTTAATGAAAGGAATTAGAAAATTGTGAAATAATGTATCAAATTGGTCAAGACATTAAATACATTAATTGAATACTTAACTTACAAGTAAGGAAACAGAATGCAGATGTTTTCAAAATGTAAAATTAACATTAAAATTGACTTATTCACATCTTGATTAGCATATGTACGAAATTTCATGTCAAACAGACATAATTTACCCATTCCAATTAATTGAATGAAACTTGCCTATCTTCATACATAGTAATACATTCTTGAAACTAAGTTGTGCTTCATTTTTTACGTAACTTTACCCCACAACTTTCCCTTCCCCTGTACAAGCCCTCGAGCTAGCTAACGTAACACCCACAAGTGGTTGGGAGACGGTAATTGATGCTGCTATTTTTCCTTCTTCTCCTCTTCCTCATATTCTTCTCTCTTTCCCTCTCCTCTCCCTCTCATTCTCCACAAATATCTAAACCCTAGCAAGACTATTCACTTCCCTAATGTGCACTCTCCAAATCTAACAGAGAGGTGTTTTTCCATCATGTTCTTGCAGCCAACATACCAGTCAAGAAAGTCATTACCTATGTTTCAACACATACTCTACATTAATTCATGCATAATTTGTGTAGCCCTCTCCCATTATCACCTTCTTTCCACAACCAGATGCTAACCCTAGATGTCCTTTATCTTCTTCTCCTTGTTGTGCCTAGAGGCAAACTAAGACTAACCACTCTATATGAGTTGCAGTGGACGGCATGGACTCTTTTGGCGATGGAATCCTAGTGAACTTTCTTCACCTTCTAATCCACCACCACCATGGGAATTATCTCTAGACATTATAAGACACCTCCCTTCTCCTTCATCATCTTAGTGTACCTATCAACAACCTACATTTCTTCAGCATGGTTGCAACCTTTTACGGCAATGACACTAGAAGACCACGACCCTTGGTCACGTGGAAGCCTAATCAACAAGCTCGAGAGGGGGTATGGAAGCTTTCCTTACTAGATATGTTATGTTTATGAAATCAGAAACATTTGCTCAATGTTGTGGTTATGTTTTTAGAATCAAAATACAAACTTATTGATGAGAACATATTCATGTTTTAATGCATTAATTAGATTAATTAATAAACTTTATGCATGTATACATTATAATTAGGTTTTAGAAGGCATGACCCTAAAATTTAGGAGTACCTTTGGATTATTTAGACTACTTTTGTAACATCCCTGACCTGGGTTATGTATTAACCCTGGGATTTTTGCTTAAGAAAGTTAATTAGATCCTTAATTTTATTTTGTGAAAAGTAATTAAGGCTCAAGAGGAACTTATGTTTCAATTTTGGTCTTGTTTGAATAATGTTGAAACAATGTTTGCTTATTTTGGACTAAAGTACAAATTACCCAAGTGGAGGGGTTAACTTGCAAATTTTACATGATTAAATATTCCTCATATGATGAAGCATAATGAGAATGAAAATGATGCAGTGGTATGGCTTGAGAAAGCCTGAGTACCAAGAAAGAGCTGATAAAGCAATGTTTGTGCATTAAAACCTAGTTTTGGAGTAAAGTGCAATTTACCCAAAACCTAGGGTTCAATATGCAAATTACCACTTCAATAAGGTCCCTTATATTTCTTGGCATCATGTAGAGCAAAGAAAATAAGAGGGGCACCTCATTTGAATTAATTTGGAGGAGAGAGAATCTTGATATTAAAATAATCAAGATTTATGCATAATTGAAAGCCTAATTCAATTTAATGCAAAAAGAAATATATTAATTAAAGAACCCTTCAACCAAAATTTGAAGGATGAATTTGCAAAGAGGTTGGACGAGCTTGTGCATTGAAAAGGCACGAAAATATCCAAACGAAGTGGATAACTCACTCACATTATTATAAGAAAAAGAAATATCCACTCACATATGGATATTAGTATAATATGATCTAAGGTGCTTAATTTGCATTTATTTAAATTGAGTATAATTGAGAGGAATAAGAGGAAAATGGTATATCCTCATATCCAAGGAATGGAGGGGGAAGAGGCGGCACTAATTTTGGAATTAAATGATTTTTATAAGGCACTTTCTCTCTCATTGATTTTCTTATAAAAACACCCTTTATAAGCCAAATCAAAGGCTTTTTCGGAATCCACTTCTTTCCCTTGCTTGCAAACGACCAAAGGAGCTTTGGAGGATCAGGAGGACGACCCCCAAACTTTTGGTAATCGTCTTGACCTCCTTTCACCTTGAATCCATGGTGAAAATAAAAAAAATCAATGCATGAATTCTTCTTATCTCGATCCCCTCTTCAAATCTAACCATTCCTTTTCACTCAAAGCTTGAGGAAGAGCCTTGGGATAATGAAAGGAGTTGCATCCACCATTTTTTATGTGAGCTTGAAGCTTTGGAGCTCAATTGGAGGTGAGTTATATAACTTGAACCCCTTTACATTGTTATTCAACTATCAATCTTGCAATTTTTTTGATTCCTTCATCTTCTTGATTAATTGCTGGTTGAAATTGGTAATTCCATGAAATCAGAAGTACTAAGATCTATAGGGACAAATTTAGATGATTATGACATCATCTTGGACTCTTTTTCCAATGAAATTGTATTTCATTCGGTTTCAACAAACTTGCTCATTCAGTTTCAACAAAACCGTTTGAAAGCAAACGGTTTCATCAAACCGTTTGAAGATAAACGGTTTCAAACCGTTTGGGAGGGTTGAACATGGTTGACCGTTAGGAAAATATGATGCTAATATTGATGGTTAATGACCCATCAAATTTTATTGATTAATTCCAAAGGGTTCATCAGTTGAAGGTTAATCAATTAGAAAATCCTAATCGGGTTAAGTGCTGAAATTCAATTTGGTTAATTTAGATTTTTGGGTGTTTGAGCCCAAACGGTATCAAGACCATTTGGAGGTCACCCAAACAGTCTCAAGACCGTTTGGAGGTCTAGGGCTAAGTATGGTTGAGTATTTTAAGGTCCAAAGACACCAAATGGAATTTTATAAAATCCAAGGATAGGATGGGGCAAACGGTCTCAAGACAATTTTGAGGTCATCCAAATGATCTCAGTACCATTCGGGGTCTGGTCATATCAAAAATTTGTTGATGATTCATTAGTTGCAATGGAATCAATTCCACAATGTTGAACATTGATGGCTATTTGATTCCAAGCCCTAATTGAAGGTTCCTTGAGTTGAAATCCTAGATCAATTGGGTTCAAAACCCTAATTGATGGTCAAATTGAAGGTTTATTCAATAGTTAAAGTGATAAATGAATCAAGGACACAATTGATAATCGGTTCATCCATTGAAATCATGAATCGTGTAAGTGTTGAAAGGACTTTTTGGTCCATTCGGTTTTGAGATGGTTTGGACCAAACAGTCTTAAGGTCGTTTGAGTCCAAACGGTCTCAAGACCATTTAAGACCAAATGGTCTCAAGACCATTTGAGACCAAACGGTCTCAACCCGTTTGAAGACCCAAGTCCAATTGGTTTCAACATCCTTCTTAAACGGTTTCAAACCGTTTAGAGATCAAAGGGGTCAAGGTCGTTTGGTGATTCAATGTGATCAAATCAATTGATAACACAAGGTGATGGTTGATCCATTGATACAATGATTGATGTTAATGATCATCAATGGTAGGTACAAAGGTTGAAACCCTAAAGTACTTAGATAATCAGTACCTTTAAAAAGGTTAACCCTACAAGATTATGAAAGCAATGTCTCAATACACTATGTCAACCATAGTTGTATTTATATTTGATTGAAAGGTTGATGTAACCTAATCAAATTTAGAGGATGATAGAAAGGAATCCTTATATGGGTATTAATCATGTGGTGATTGGGTTATGATCCTTAGTAAAAAGACCATGAAACCCTAATTGAGGGTCATTCCATGTGAAACCCTAATTGAGGTTGATTCCATGTGAAATCCTAATTGGGGGTGATTCCATGTGAAACCCTAATTGAGGTTGATTCCATGTGAAACCCTAGTTGAGGTTGATTCCATGTGAAACCCTAGTTGAGGTTGATTCCATGTGAAACCCTAGTTGAGGTTGATTCCATGAGAAGCCCTAATTGAGGGTGATGCCATGAGAAACCCTAGTTGAGGGTGATGCCATGAGAAATCCAATCTAGGGTAATGCCATGTGAAACCCTGAATTAGAATAATGTTATGTGGAACCCTAATGTAATGATGTGATGTGAAATTTAAATCCAGGGTGATGCCATGTAATGACATATGAAACCCTAATGAGGGTATAATGGTCAGTCCACTAACGTAGAGTGATGCTGACATGATCAAGTAAGATGAGAATGTTACACCATGAAGGGTGAAATTGATAAACCATATGAATGGTAATATTAATACTTTAATATGTAAGGGTATAAGGGACAAGGTGATGCCTAGATCATTATACATCTAACCCTATACATGTGATTAACTTGACATACATGTATCAACCCTATACACCTTACAAAGATGAGGACATGACACTCTTAGGAGTGATGTATGCAATACTAAATAATGGTGTGGATAGTATTTTGAGAGTTGAGATACCTAAAGTGGTTGATAATGATATCAACGATGCCTAACCATTAGACAAGTCCATATCATTAAAGATAGTTGGACAAATCTAGTGTGTGACCTATGCACTATATGATAAAGGTGATAGGTGAGTGGTTAAAAGTATTAAGAGGGAAATACTTTAATACAAGATAAGTTGGTAAATTCAAGTGAGTTAGAAGTGATGAGAAAAGTGATACATCAAGAAATGATAGATATCACATTCAGTACTTCAGGATTGATACACCTTGTTACACTTTAAATCCAATTTAGTTGGATAAGAAACACATGAAATGTGCTATATAAACTGATACAATGAAATGTAAGGAGTTTGATACATTTTGATAAGTATAGGCTAACATACCTTGAGAAAGGGGTTAAGCCAAACTAATGAGTATGATGTAATCATACCCTGGAAAGGATGAGAAACAAACCCATACCTTGCATTAATAATATTTAATGATATGTGATGAGAGAAATAAGCATGTGTGAATGCTTGTGATATTAAAAGAGGCTCTTAGAGGAGTGGAGAAATTAATTAGGGTTGGATTCATAAAATGAACATAAGCCCTAATTAATGTGTAATGGGAAATCCTAACCCTAATTTCGGGTAATAGGATGAAAAACCCTATTTGATGGTAAACCCTAATCCTGGTAAGGAAATAGTGGTGTTACTATTGTATTGTATGTTGTGATATGCTTTTGTTGCTTACTGAGAAGTAACAAGATATGCATTGGCATGGTGTGCCATTATATTATATTTTGCTTAATGAGAAAACAAAATGTGCAGTGGCATTGTAAGCCACGTGATCAAGTTGTTGCCTAGTAAAAGGTGACAAGACAAATAATGGGCATTGTGAGCCATGTGTGATGCTTGTGTAACAAGTATCATGTATACCTCGGTCTGAGGACCTAGAGGTGATAGTTACCTAACAAATGGTAACAATGATTAGTGATGAATTGAGGGTATGAATACCCAGTTTTGATAAGTAAGATAATGATGTTGCTGTGAGATCTAAACTTTCAAGTAATGAGATAAGGGACTGAGATCCCAATGCCTCATAAAGAATGAGAAGTGAATGGTGTAAATAGTACATGTTTCTTTGTAACATTTGTCTTAATAAGTTATGGTTGAGAACTTGGCTGATGCTAAAAGAATATGATAATGTACTTAATTAAGCAAGTGATATCATATCATGTAGATCCCTGACCATAGATCCATCAGCGTTGAATTGTTGAACGGTGAAATGGGTGCTCCGCGGAAAAACCAGGAACACATATTTTGAATATGCAGGGGTAAATGGGCGAAAATATCCTTACGTCCTGGTGAAGAGATTGATGGAAGGTAAACATTAAACCCCTCAATCCTTCATGTGTCAGGATGGATGTATCACAAATCTCCCGATGATTGGGATAGATGCCATACACATCTCCCAATGATATTAATGTCGGGTCGATGGAGATAAACATTAATTCTCTCGATTGCCGATGAGAGTGCAGTTGAAGCTGTAACTCTATAGTGAAGTTGCCAGTATATCTTGGAAAGCTATCTAGCAGAGACACAAGGTGTCCTGCATGTTGTCTCGTACTGACCGAGATGTGGGAGGTCTTGGAAGCTGGCTCTTCCATTGACCTTGTATGGTACCGATTTCAACTTTGCAATGGTCGGTTGGAGTATGAGCGGTATACCTCATCTCCTCAGGGTATAAGTATGATTGTAAAATGTAATCAGCCGTATAGCATGTTTGCTTAAGGATTGAATACAAAAATTCATTGGCCGATGTTACATTTCTTTTATGCATCTCTAGCTGATAGATGTTATTCATATCTCTTTATACTCATTGCAAGAAGATGAATGAATTATGATTCTACCATGGATAGATGCAATGCTCTTCTTAGGAAAGGAGATTATTTTACTCTGTTCATTCAATGATTAATACTGTTGTTAATATATAAGAACTCCAACTCAGTTTTATTATAATAAATTGCTATAACAATGTTTTGGCGGAGAGTTATATCTCTCGCTGAGGCAATTTACAATTGTCTCACCCCTGTGTGATCCAACTTTTTAGGTAAATACAGAAGAAGAAGTAGGAACCCTATAGCAAGGAAAAAGCAGCAGCAACATCATCAGGGACAGCAGTGATAACTCAGGTGGAGGCACTGGCTGCCAAGTTTTGTATAGAAAGTCCTATGTGTCATCTCTATACTCTCAGGTCCTTGGAGTTTGTAGTTAATATTTTTTAATGAATTGATCTGAGATTTTGGCTTGATGCCTCGAGGTTTTTATGCTGTCTGTACATAATGTTAATAGGGCAGTTTATGATGTAATCCTCGAGAAGAGATAGTACAAGTTATGTACTTATGAACCAGGATGTAAATGTTATACTTTGGTTCTTGATGAAAGAGACTTCTTATGTTTGGATCTCTTTGCAAAAAGTTTTAATTTTTAGTGATTTTCAGTAATTCACTACAAATGATTTGCTTCCGCTTAAGTAAATCTTATTTTTGTGAGTTGGATGCTACAATTTAGTGGTATCAGAGCTCTAGGTTTGCTGAGTCTACAGAGACATAGGACTAAGGTAGTAGAGTCTGTTCTAGTGTCTTCCAATGTATCTGATAGTGTCTTCTGCTCATATAGGAGAAGAAGAACTTGAAGATGACTGGGTCTCATGAGGAGTTTGCTGCATAAAGCAGCAATGTTGCACCAAGAAGGGAAGCAGGGGATCAGAGTAGAGAAGAACATACACCTGCACATCCCCAGTTTTACCTACCCATAATAGAGAGCCCAGCTTTCCCTGCTATGCTTGAGAAATTTAGTACAACTATGATACACATAGTAGATTGTGCATTAGCAATGAAACTAAGACTGCCAGCCCCCAATGATGAAGTCTTGAACTCCAATAGGTCTCCTTCTCAACATCAGCCTATTGAAGCAATGATTAATGATGAAAAGAATAGGATACAATCTGAAACCAGGATTTGCCATAGGTGTAGGAAGCCTGGACATATTAGACCCAATTGTCCAGAAAAGGAATATAAAGGAAGAATTGAGAAAAGGCTTATCCAAATCCATGAACAGAGGCCTGGTACTTCCAAAAAGAAGAAGTTTTAGGCACTACCAGTACAACCAGTGACTAATACACCAAGGCAATGGCTATCCAGAAAAGGTAAAGAACCTTTTAGACCATATCAAGAGCTCAGAACTTGTTACCATTGTAGACAGGTAGGACATCTGGTAAGAGATTGCTCAGCCAGAAACATTATGATGAGTCAACCCCTGAGGCAGAATCAGCCTGAGGCAGTGAACCATCCACGAATCATGACAAGTTAGACAAAATAATGTCATTCTAATATGTCTTTTTATGATTTCCTGGATTAAATTGAGAAAGTAATTGATTGAGTTTTCCTTGATTAGTCCTATGAGGACTTACATTTTGCATAGTAAATATTATAAATGTTTTATATTGTTATTACCTCTATGAAAAAGGGATGAGGTATAGAAGAGCTTCCTGGATAAAATTTAGGAATGTTAAATATTATGATTGTGATAATATGAAAAGGAAGCAATATGATAGTATACAAAGTGCATACTACTTAATCTCAGTATTTATATACCCTAGCCAGGTATACAACTATTGATGATAAAGTGAGTATGGGAACTCCTAGATTGTTATCTTTTTGATTGCTCTGATCAAGCAGTCATTCTGACACAATCTAATGAGTAACATGAAATTTGAAATATGGTATGGATAAATGTATCATATCCTAAGTACAATAAAGAGAAGTCTGAGATAATCTCAGATAAGCATGTGTGCATGAGGAATTAAAAGTATACTCCTCATAAGATAAGAATGGGAACAAGGGAGATGATCCCTATCCAATAAAGTTTGTAAGTATAATAAAGATCTTTTCCCATAATGTGGAGATGGAAATATGATAAGATCACAAGATGCTCATGAACATGTTAGATAATAATAAAGAAAGGAATAATGTCATGTAATCAACTTTATAAATTCCTATGCTGAGGGCAAGGAACTTAGGATGAGAAAAGAGGAATATGATTCCTTGTTTTCTTTCCTTTCGGGGACATGGCAATCAAGTGGGTCTTAGGACACTTGATGTGCATAAGATAAAAATGTTCATGTGATGGATACTTAGAAAAGTATCAGTTTATCTTGGACTTTGTTTCCAAGGTGAAGATATATGTAACAAATAATGTTCCGAGATGAAAGGAAGATAAATATGTGATGTGTTTTCAACACATGTGATAGATAACAAGGTAAGAAATTCTGGTATCTAAGAAATATCAAATGATTTATGTTGACTACCTGGAATGGTCAACCATGAAGCCAAATTAATCATGTAAAATAGTGTGGACATCACACGTTAGGGGTTTATGCTTTGCATAAACATGATATTAAAAGAAGAATGTAAGATGTTTCTTTGAATAAGAAAGATGTTACTTGACACAGAATTAACTCCACAGTCAATAATGAGAAGGACAGTGGAGTAGGTGTCCTGTGTAAATGATTCTATGAGAATCTTGTGTGGAAGAACCTTGTGTTGATCAAAGCTCTATGGTGTCTTCATAATAATGAGATGTTATGTGAAGACATGATGATATAATGCATGAATAATATCTGTCTCCCTTTTATCTGGGATTTCGGGGATGAAATCCTTGTTAGGGGTTTATAATTTGTAACATCCCTGACCTGGGTTATGTCTTAACCCTGGGAGTTTTGCTTAAGCAAGTTAATTAGATCCTTAATTTTATTTTGTGAAAAGTAATTGAGGCTCAAGAGGAACTTATGTTTCAGTTTTGGTCTTGTTTGAATAATGTTGAAACAATGTTTGCTTATTTTGGACTAAAGTGCAAATTACCCAAGTGGAGGGGTTAACTTGCAAATGTTACATGATTAAATATTCCTCATATGATGAAGCATCATGAGAATGGAAATGATGCAGTGGTATGGCTTGAGAAAGCCTGAGTACCAAGAAAGAGTTGATAAAGCAATGTTTGTGCATTAAAACCTAGTTTTGGAGTAAAGTGCAATTTACCCAAAACCTAGGGTTAAATATGCAAATTACCACTTCAATAAGGTCCCTTATGTTTCTTGGCATCATTTAGAGCAAATAAAATGAGAGGGGCGCCTCATTTGAATTAATTTGGAGGAGAGAGAATCTTGATATTAAAATAATCAAGATTTATGCATAATTGAAACCCTAATTCAATTTAATGCAAAAAGAAATATATTAATTAAAGAACCCTTCAACCAAAAGTTGAAGGATGAATTTGCAAAGAGGTTGGACGATCTTGTGCCTTGCAAAGGCACGAAAATATTCAAAGGAAGTGGATAACTCACTCACATTATTATAAGAAAAAGAAATATCCACTCACATATGGATATTAGTATAATATGATCTAAGGTGCTTAATTTGCATTTATTTAAATTGAGGATAATTGAGAGTAATAAGAGGAAAATTGGATAGCCTCATATCCAAGGAATGTAGGGGGAATAGGTGGCACTAATTTTGGAATTAAATGATTTTTATTAGGCACTTTCTCTCTCATTGATTTTCTTATAAAGACACCCTTTATAAGCCAAATCAAAGGCATTTTCAGAATCCACTTCTTTCCCTTGCTTGAAAATGACCAAAGGAGCTTTGGAGGATCAGGAGGACGACCCCCAACCTGTTGGTAAGCTTCTTGACCTCCTTTCACCTTGAATCCATGGTGAAAATCGAAAATCAATGCATGAATTCTTCTTATCTTGATCCCCTCTTCAAATCTAACCATTCCTTTTCACTCAAAGCTTGAGGACGAGCCTTGGGATAGTGAAAGGAGTTTCATCCACCATTTTTGACGTGATATTTAAGCTTTGGATCTCAATTGGAGGCAGGTTATATAACTTGAACCCCTTTACATTGTTATTCAACTATCAATCTTGCAATTTCGTTGATTCCTTCATCTTCTTGATTAATTGCTGGTTGAAATTGGTAATTCCATGAAATCAGAATTACTAAGATATACAGGGACAAAGTTAGATGATGATGACATCATCTTGGACTCTTTTCCCAAAGAAATTGTATTTCATTCGGTTTCAACAAACTTGCTCATTCAGTTTCAACAAAACTGTTTGAAAGCAAACGGTTTCATCAAACCGTTTGAAGCTAAATGGTTTCAAACTGTTTGGGAGGGTTGACCATGGTTGAACGTTTGGAAAATATGATGCTAATATTTATGGTTAATGACCCATCATATTTTATTGATTAATTCCAAAGGGTTCATCAGTTGAAGGTTAATCAATTAGCAAACCCTAATCGGGTTAAGTGCTGAAATTCAATTTGGTTAATTTAGATTTTTGGGTGTTTGAGCCCAAACGGTCTCCAAACCATTTGGAGGTCACCCAAGACCGTTTGGAGGTCTAGGGTTAAGTATGGTTGATTATTTTAAGGTCTAAAGACACCAAATCGAAATGCAATTAAGTGCTGATTTGATGATCAATCCAATGATCTAAACCCAAATGGAATTTTAAAAAATCCAAGGATAGGATGGGGCAAACGGTCTCAAGACCATTTGGAGGTCATCCAAATGACCTCAATACCATTCAGGGTCTGGTCATATCAAAAATTTGATGATGATTCATTAGTTGCAATGGAATCAATTCCACAATGTTGAACATTGATGGCTATTTGATTCCAAGCCCTAATTGAAGGTTCCTTGAGTTGAAATCCTAGATCAATTGGGTTCAAAACCCTAATTGATGGTCAAATTGAAGGTTTATTCAATATTTCAAGTGATAAATGAGTCCATGACTCAATTGATAATCGGTTCATCCATTGAAATTATGAATCGTGTAAGTGTTGAAAGGACTTTTTGGTCCATTCGATTTTGAGATGGTTTGGACCAAACGGTCTTAAGGCCGTTTGAGTCCAAATGGTCTCAAGACCATTTGGGGCCAAACGGTCTCTAGACCATTTGAGACCAAATGGTATCAAACCGTTTGAAGACCCAAGTCCAATCGGTTTCAACATCCTTCTTAAACGGTTTCAAACCGTTTAGGGATCAAAGGGGTCAAGGTCATTTGGTTATTCAATGTGATCAAATCAATTGATAACACAAGGTGATGGTTGATCCATTGATCCAATGATTGATGTTAATGATCATAAATGGTAGGTACAAAGGTTGAAACCCTAAAGTACCTAGATAATCAGTACCTTTAAAAAGGTTAACCCTACAAGCTTATGAAAGCAATGTCTCAATACACTATGTCAACCATAGTTGTATATATATTTGATTGAAAGGTTGATGTAACCTAATCAAATTTAGAGGATGATAGAAAGGAATCCTTATATGAGTATTAATCATGTGGTGATTGGGTTATGATCCTTAGTAAAGAGATCATGAAACCCTAATTGAGGGTGATTCCATGTGAAACCCTAATTGAGGTTGATTCCATGTGAAACCCTAATTGAGGGTGATTCCATGTGAAACCCTAATTGAGGTTGATTCCATGTGAAACCTTAGTTGAGGTTGATTCCATGTGAAACCCTAGTTGAGGTTGATTCCATGTGAAACCCTAGTTGAGGTTGATTCCATGAGAAACCCTAATTGAGGGTGATGCCATGAGAAACCCTAGTTGAGGGTGATGCCATGAGAAATCCTAATCTAGGGTAATGACATGTGAAACTCTAAATTAGAATAATGTTATGTGGAACCCTAATGTAATGATGTGATGTGAAATTTATATCTGGGGTGATGCCATGTAATGATATATGAAACCCTAATGAGGGTATAATGGTCAGTACACTAAAGTAGAGTGAGGCTGACATGATCAAGTAAGATGAGAATGTTACACCATGAAGGGTGAAATTGATAAACCATATGAATGGTAATATTGATACTTTAATATGTAAGGGTATAAGGGACAAGGTGATGCCTAGATCATTATACATCTAACCCTATACATGTGATTAACTTGACATACAGGTATCAACCCTATACACCTTACAAAGATGAGGATAGGACACTCTTAGGAGTGATGTATGCAATACTAAATAATGGTGTGGATAGTATTTTGAGAGTTGAGATACCTAAAGTGGTTGATAATGATATCAACGATGCCTAACCATTAGACAAGTCCATATCATTAAAGATAGTTGGACAAATCTAGTGTGTGACCTATGCACTATATGATAAAGGTGATAGGTGAGTGGTTAAAAGTATTAAGAGGGAAATACTTTAATACAAGATAAGTTGGTAAATTCAAGTGAGTTAGAAGTGATGAGAAAGGTGATACATCAAGAAATGATAGATATCACATTCATTACTTCATGATTGATACATCTTGTTACACTTTAAATCCAATTTAGTTGGATAAGAAACACATGAAATGTGCTACATAAACTGATACAATGAAATGTAAGGAGTTTGATACATTTCGATAAGTATAGGCTAACATTCCTTGAGAAAGGGGTTAAGCCAAACTAATAAGTATGATGTAATCATACCCTGGAAAGGATGAGAAATAAACTCATACCTTGCATTAATAATATTTAATGATATGTGATGAGAGAAATAAGCATGTGTTAATGCTTGTGATATTAAAAGAGGCTCTTAGAGGAGTGGAGCAATTAATTAGGGTTGGATTCATAAAATGAACATAAGCCCTAATTAATGTGTAATGGGAAATCCTAACCCTAATTTTGGGTAATAGGATGAAAAACCCTATTTGATGGTAAACCCTAATCCTGGTAAGGAAATAGTGGTGTTACTATTGTATTGTATGATGTGATATGCTTTTTTTGCTTACTGAGAAGTAACAAGATATGCATTGGCCTAGTGTGCCATTATATTATATTTTGCTTAATGAGAAGTAACAAAATGTGCAGTGGCATTGTAAGCCATGTGATCAAGTTGTTGCCTAGTAAAAGGTGACAAGACAAATAATGGGCCTTGTGAGCCATGTGTGATGCTTGTGTAACAAGTATCATGTATACCTCGGTCTGAGGACCTAGAGGTGATAGTTACCTAACAAATGGTAATAGTGATTAGTGATGAATTGAGGGTATGAATACCTAGTTTTGATAAGTAAGATAATGATGTTGCTGTGAGATGTAAACTTTCAAGTAACGAGATAAGGGATTGAGATCCCAATGCCTCATAAAGAATGAGAAGTGAATGGTGTAAATAGTACATGTTTCTTTGTAGCATTTGTCTTAATAAGTTATGGTTGAGAACTTGGCTGATGCTAAAAGAATATGATAATGTACTTAATTAAGCAAGTGATATCATACCATGTAGAGCCCTGACCATAGATCCATCAACGTCAGAATTACTGAATGGTGAAACGGGTGCTCCGCGGAAAAACTCAGAACACATATTTTGAATATGCGGGGGTAAATGGGTGAAAATATCCTTACGTCCTGGTGAAGAGATTGATGGAAGGTAAACATTAAACCTCTCAATCCTTCATGTATCGGGATGGATGCATCACAAATATCCCGATGATTGGTATAGATGTCGTACACATCTCCCAATGATATTAATGTCAGGTCGATTGAGATAAACATTAATTCTCTCGATTGCCGATGAGAGTGAAGTTGACGCTGTAACTCTATAGCGAAGTTGCCAGTATACCCTAGAAAGCTATCTAGCAGAGACATAAGATGTCCTGCATGTTGTCTCGTACTGACTGAGATGTGGGAGGTCTTAGAAGCCGACTCTTTCATTGACCTTGTATGGTACCGATTTCAACTTCATAGTGGTCAGTTGGAGTATGAGCGGTATACCTCATCTCCTTAGGGCATAAGTATGATTGTAAAATGTAATCATCCGTATAGCATGTTTGCTTAAGGATTGAATACGGAAATTCATTGGCTGATGTTACATTTCTTTTATGCATCTCTAGCTGATAGATGCTATTCATATCTCTTTATACTCATTTCAAGAAGATGAATGAATTATGATTCTACCATGCATAGATGCAATGCTCTTCCTAGGAAAGGAGATTATTTTACTCTGTTCATTCAATGATTTATACTGATGTTAATATATAAGAACTCCAACTCAGTTTTATTATAATAAACTGCTATAACAATGTTTTGGTGGAGAGTTATATCTCTCGCTGGGGAAATTTACAATTGTCTCACCCCTGTGGGATCCAACTTTTTAGGTAAACGCAGAAGAAGAAGCAGGATCCCTATAGCAAGGAAAAAGCAGCAGCAACATCAGGGACAACAGTGATAACTGAGGTGGAGGCACTGGCTGCCAAGTTTTGTATAGAAAGTCCTATGTGTTGTCTCTATACTCTCAGGTCCTCGGAGTTTGTGATTAATATTTTTAATGAATTGATCTGAGATTTTGGCTTGATGCCTTGAGGTTTTTATGTTGTATGTACATAATGTTAATAGGACAGTTGATGATGTAATCCTCGAGAAGAGATGGTACAAGTTATGTACTTATGAACCAGGATGTAAATGTTATACTTTGGTTCTTGATGAAAGAGACTTCCCATGTTTGGATCTCTTTGCAAAAAGTTTTATTTTTAGTGATTTTTAGTAATTCACTACAAATGATTCGCTTCCGCTTAAGTAAATCTTGTTTTTGTGAGTTGGATGCTACAACTTTGAGGTATGTGCAACTCCCACTTCAATTTTCCCATGTATATGATCATAAACCCACATTTCTTAAAATGAGGCAGTTACGCTTATTTGATTCTTCTTATTTCTCCATAAATTCATGATTCCTTAATTGTCATTCTCTGAGTTGATTAAATATGTTGTATAGGGTCTATAATCTCACTTGCCTTGCTATTTCGAATTGAAATATTGACAAGACAAATATATCTTGGCTCTTGTGCATGGTATTTAGACTATTTATGACAAGACCTAAATCCACTAACCAGGGTTTAGGTCTGATAATGAGGAATTAGAATAACCATCCACTTTTAGTCACTTACTAAAAATAGTCTTCATTTTTCCTTTTCTTATTCTAGAGGAAACTTATTGAACATCATACTATAGAACCAGAAACATTAAACTTACATACATAATTTCAAATTACAATAGAGTTCAACTTTTAAGTCAACAAAAGAATTATTTAGTGATGTACATTAGGCATCACATATTACAAACTCTGTTCAACTCACTCTCTCTTTTTCCCAGGATCTAGAGGAAGGATAAGAAACTGCCTAACTAATCTAACTCATTCTTCATAAGACCTTAGCTCTACTCTTGATAAAAACTAGCTTTTGGCTTTTCTGGAAGTGCTAGTCATGTACCTAAAAGGTGGTTCAATAGGTTGTTAAGCTAATCTGGCTTAGTGCATAGAAAATCAATATGTAACCATGATATTTTGGATGTATATAGTTAATAGACTCTAAATGCATAAGCACATAAGAATGCTAGTCAAATACTATAGATCATTCAACATGGTCGTTGATATGATAACGATTATAGTGAATATATAAAGTGAATCCATCCACATGTCCTTTAATCCATTTATTATGCTCTAAGCCCACATTAGGTGTACCACATCATGTGAAAGATCGCATTAAGCTACAATCTCACGGTACAAGACGTAGAACAATGCTCATGATTTTATATTGAAATCTCTACATACCTTGTCTACAGCGGGGATTGCCAAATCTGGCTCTTAGCAGCTAACAAGAGCGGCCGGATATCTAGATTCCTCCTCCAAACATGGGTACTTAGGCAAAGAGTCAAAAACTTGCTATTTTCTACAGCAGTGATTTTTCTAGAGCTAACCAACTGACCAATGTCACATGTACCGCTAACATCTCTGGTTATTTTTGGGTATCACTGTATCATAAGGAGTCTATCCTCATTGGCCTACACCCTTGCACCCTTATCCAGTACAATCTGGCTATCTAGATCTGGACTTATCCTCTAATCAGGAAGCACATCTCCTCCTCACAATGCAGGCCTCATGTGAGGATTCCACAACGTTCACAACATCTAACATCTAATGGTATTTAGTTTGTCTGATTCACATTTTTGTCTTTTCTAGTATTACCCTATATTTGACAAGTAAACATTTAGCATAAAATAATTGTAGTCTAGAAAAAAGAAACTTTCAACATTTCCCTCAAATTAGAAATTTCATTCTTTTAGATATAGAATTAAGGCAATCATTGGATTTCAGTGCCTCTAAACCCACCATTTAGTCAACCATATTGCATAGTAGTTCGCACAACAATTGGATATATAAACATCATAGCACATGATACATTGAACAATGTGTACTCTATTGAGAATTTCTATATATATACAATAGTTTCACAATAATAAATGCCAAGTCTAATGATATTTAGTTTTTCTATCTAACATTTTTGTCTTTGCTAGTATTACCCTATCTTTATAAGTAAACATTTAGCATAAAATCTCCGTAGTCATCTAGAAAATAGCAACTTCAACATTTCCCTCAAATCAAAAGTTTCATTCTTTTAGATACAAAATTAAGGCAAACATGGGATTTCAATACCTCTAAACCCACCATTGAGTTGACCAAACTGCATAGAAGTTTGCACAACAATTGAACATATAAACATCATAGCACATGATATATTGAACAATATGTTTACTCTATTGAAATTTTTTATATATACACAATAATTTCACAACAAAAAGTACCGAGTAACGATCAACATAGAAACATCATTTTATTCAAACTTGTATATTGTACATCAAGAAGGTGATTTTTCACTCACATGCACACGATCTCTCTTATTACTCTCAGATTCTAGCTTGCATGAGTCTGATTTGAGCTTCATATCTCAAGATATCGTCAAAATCATTCGTCGATAAGTAAAGATACCCTAAAGAAGTCGGATGGAGGTAGAAGATGAAGAAATAAAGTCAATGAAAGCCTTTGGGTGCTGAAACAAAGAGTTTTGCACAAGAGAACACAAAAATAAGAAGAAAATATGGTTAAAACTTACTTACCATGCATGTTCTAAGACAAAACCATCAATTTTCAACGCCTTCCATGTTGCTTGTCATTGTCACCCTAAGAATCACGTCTACAATCACCCTCTACCACCACTCTAGGGTTTTAGGAGATAGTAGGACTAAAACATAAGTTAATGAATCTCAGTACATTAGTTTTCATCAAGTGTATATATGAAGTTTGAAGCTCTCGTGATTTGACGAGTTGGGAGGTGGTGCAGACAAACCTTCTTTTGGTTCTACTGATGGTTTGCACAACCATTGGTTGCTTGATCTTCGGTAGGCACAAGCATTCGATCTGGACAACCTTCCATTGTTGCATTTTACTATCACACCTTATGTTGATGGCTATTAGTGCAAACATCACTTTCTAGAACCGTCAGTCTGATCTTCATTCGATTGATGTTCACTAGTCAAAACCATCAATATATCGTACCCTAGAAAAACCTTCAGAAGGCATTCCCATTAAACCTTTGGTCTACCCAACCTTCAGTTCTAAAACCTTAAACTTACATGTCCATCAGTTGTTGCTACTGACCAAGTATTCCGTTGTGGCTAACTTCTTCCATCTACCTGTCCATAAACAAAAACCATCAGTTTACGAGTACTGTGAAACCATCAATTTCTATACTCAGTGAAACCTTCATTTTACAACCATCAAACTAACAATCATTTTGTTAATGCAAGAGAAATCTTCTATCTAAAGACAAGTAAAACCTTTAACAACTAGTGAATCCCCTTCTTTTTGCCATTGAACTTCGTGATCAAATTCATTGTAACACTCATTGACCTTAATCCATCGGTTGTCAACTGACGAAATCTTTGTAGAAAACTAAAAAAACTGTAACTTCAACATTTCAACTTTGATTTGGTTCATTCTTTTTTCTATGGATTCATAATTAAATTCAGTACAATTTTACATCAAAATTTGTTTTAAAAATATTAAGAATGTAATTAATCTCGATATAATTAAGATACATACAAGCATAATTATCACTAGGGTTATCTTTAACTCTTATGATTTCCAGTTAAGCTTGGTAGGACTTGTAAGAATCTCCCACTATAATGAAAAAAATTCTCAAAATTTCTAGAAGAGGAAGGGATGCTTGTTATACATCTTTGAATCTAACTCCCAAGTAGCTTCTTCTACACCATTATTTCTCTAGAGAAGTTTTACTAAGGGTACATCCCTCTTTCTAAGCATTCGAACCGTACCTTCTAGAATTCATATAGGACCTTCAGAATAGGAGATGTATTCTCTCAGTTGTATTGGTTTTGGGTCTATGATCTTCTCTATACCTGGATGACACTTCTTCAACATGAATACATGAACACATCATGTAAGTTGGCTAGCTTAGGAGGAATCTCAAGTTTTTATACTACTAGACTAATTCCATGAATGATCAGATAGGGACCCATGTATCTAGGTATTAACTTACCTTTCTTACCAAACCTCAATACACCTTTTGAAGGTGACACTTTCAAGTAAACCTCATCCTAAACCTCTAACCGAAGTAATCCATGGCATTTCTCTACATAGCTATTCTAATTATCATGTGCAACTTTCAACTGTTGTCTGATCACAAACATCTTTATTTTTGTCTCTTCCCCCAACTGCAGACCTAGAATTTGTCTTTCTCCAAATTCATGCCAACAGATAGGTGACCTACACTTTCTCCCTTACAATGCTCATAAGGGGCCATACCTAAACTGGAATGGTAATTGTTATTATAAATAAATTCCATAAGACTAAGACGATCACTCCAGTTGCCACTGAACTACAAAACACATGCTCTCAACATGTCTTCTAGGGTTTGAATTGTCCATTATGACTGTCCATATGTATGAGTGCGAAACATTATGCTAAATTTCAATCTTGTTCCTAACAAATAATGAAACTAATTCCAGAATCTAGATGTGAACTTTGAGTCTCTATCTAACATAATCGAAAGTGGTATTCCATGTAATATGACTATCTTGTATATATAGACTTTGGCTAGCTTTGGGGTATCCCATGTTGTCTTAACCGATTAAAAGTGAGAAGACTTAGTTCATATGTACACTATTACCCATATAGAACCAAATCCATGTGGTACCCTAGGTAGCCCAACTACAAATTCCATAGTGATATGTTTCCACTTCCACACAGGAATAAGGAGTGGTTGAAGAATACCCTGTGGCTTTTGATGTTCAGCCCTAACTTGCTAATATAAAACACACTTATCTACATACTCAACAACATCTTTCTTCATACATGACCACCAATACAATTCTTTGAGGTTTCTGTACATCTTAGAACTACATGGATGCATTGTATACATAGAAGAGTGAGCTTCTTCAAGAAGCCACTTCTTTAATTTAGTGTCATTTGGCACCCACAATTTGTCATGCTGATACACCATCCCATCATCTAAATATCTAGATTGTATTCTCTTATCTTCTATCATCTCATTCATAATCGGATGTATATCATTATCACATTGTTGAAGTTCCTTAACCTGATCATAAAATGTAGGTCTAACATTCATCTAGACAATCATCCCACCTTGTCCTGGCACTTTCAAATCTAAACTCATCTCTCTCATTTTTACCAACAAATATTTCCTTTGACATGCCATAGAAAACATATACACATGTGATGTGGATTTCCTACTTAGAGTATCTTCCACAACATTGGCCTTCCTAAGGTGATAATTAATGGTAACATCATAGTCATTTATAAGCTCCATCCACCTTTGTTATCTTAGGTTAATATCCTTCTGTGTGAAAATATATCTTAGACTCTTATGGTCTGTAAAGACCTGACATGACTCACCATAAAGTTAATGTCGCCCTATCTTTAAGGTATGACTATGACTTCCAACTCAAGATCACATGTAGGATAGTTCTTTTCATTCTTTTTAAGATGCCAAGAGGCATAAGCTACCAATTTTCCTTCTTACATAAGAACACATCCTAATCCTCTTCTGGATGTATCACATAACACTACATAGTCTTTATCTTCTTATGGAAATATTAGAACTGGTACTAAAGTTAATCTTTGCTTTAATGTTTAAAAGTTTTTCTCACAATTATCATAACAAACAAAAGGCACATCCTTTCTTCTTTAATGAGTAAGTGGTTCTACTAGAACAATGAAGTGCTTTATGAACCTTCTACAATATTCTTCTAACCCAAGAAAACTTATGATCTCAGTAGGAGTTGTAGGATGCTCCCACTATAGAGTAGATTATCATTTCTTAGGTTAGCACTAAATTGTTCTCCTAGATATGTTCCAAGGATACTTTAGCCAACCAAAATTCACATTTGTTGAAATTAGCATATAAGTAATGTTGTCTCGACAAATGTAGGGGTATCATCAGATGTTGCTTGTTTTGTTCCACAACTCTAGAATATATAAGGATGTCGTCTATGAATACTAATATGAACTTATCTAGATACATTCTAAACACTATGTTCATCCTATCCATAAAAGTTATAGGGGAATTTGTCAATCCAAAACAAATAACTAAAAACCCATCATGCCCATATCTTGTCCTAACAGCTGGCTTGGGTACATTTAATGGCTTTATCATCAACTAACGATAACTTGACCTAAGATCTATCTTTGAGAAAAATGTTTCTTTGTGCAATTGATCAAATAGGTTACCGATCCTAGGTAGAGGACATTTGTTCTTGATGATTATTTTATTCAGTTTCCTATAGTCTATGCATGTTCACATAGTTACATCCTTCTTTTTCACAAAAAGCACTGGACCTCCCCAAGGTGAGGTACAAGGTTGATTGAAAATCCTATCTAGTAACTCTTGTAACTGAGTTTTTAAGTCCTATAACTCTGGAAGTTCCACTCTATAGACTAGTAATGCTATTGGGTGACTACTAGGTAGAATCTATATCTCAAAGTCAACATATCTCTTAGGAGGTAAACCTAGTAAAACATCAAGAAAAACATTTGGTCACTCACATGCTACAGAAACATCCTCTACATTAACTATTCTTTTCTCTACCTTTTCATCTACCACATGTGCTAAAAAAGCCTCACACCCTTTTCTCATCATCTTATCAACTACAACAATTGAGACTATATACAAGGGCAAGACCTTTTTGTTTCCAATGAAGACACAGGAAAAGCCACCTTGCTAAAAGATAACCTTTTTCTTCCAACAGTCTAATTGGACATGGTATGTCTCAAGGAAATACATACCCAAAATTATTTGAAAAGAATTCATGTCTAGGGGCATGGGATTAACAGATACGGTATAACAACTAAAACTCAAAAGACATATCAAACATAATTATGTTAAAAGTGTTAGTTCAGTTAATGGTACCATTAACAACAATTCTAAAGATAAATATTGGGTTAAAAGATTCAATCCACTAACTATTAATCTTTGAATAAAAGAATGGTTTCACACTAGGATGTATCAAAACTTTAACTAAAATGTTATTAAGGAGAAGCATCTCACCAATAATAATTTTGGGTGTGACTACTCCTTTAGATTGTGTCGTAGAAAAGAAACACCATGCATCTCTCCCTCTGCCATGTGGTCCTCGCTGTTCACTAATCGTACTAGGTTATCCCCCTCTAGAGTCTGAGGCTACTGAAGAACTTGTCCTTCTAACTGGATCATGTCTCTAAGGAGTTTAAAACTATGATTATGGACTTTGTTCAGGTATAAAATGAAGCTTTGGGAAGTCCCTCTTAATATGTCCCATGTGTCCACAATAATAACATGCTTGAGTATTAACTTCCCAACATTGATCTGAATGTGTCCTACCATAGTTGTCAGACATAGTTGTATCATGTCTCTGCAGACTTGTCACTGATGTTGACGACCATGAAGGCCTTAATGAAGGTGACCACCTTGGTGGTGTACTCCATCTACTGAAACTGGACCTTCCTCCACTATCTGAAGAACTATATCTTTGTCTTCCAAAACAACCAACCCCCATTCAATGTTCCCACAGAGTCCCAATTAATCTCAATGGTAAATGCAACCCATATGAGTGTGTTTTTTGTTTTATATAAGACTAAGATCAACAAGGACATTGTCCCCATGTGGACAAAAAGTCACTATTTATTTGGACCTAATTGTTCATCCAAATCATGATAAGTTGGTCAACTAAGGGTTAAAACTCAACAAAACCCTAGTTATAGTCAATTAGTAACCCAATAAGGTCCTTCTAGCAACCCTACTAAGGTCCAGAATTCCTCCAGGTTGATGCTACACCTCAATGGAAAAATCAAATTTGATACTTATGTTATTGTAGTGATGTTTTATGTCATTAAAGACCAAATTACCCATGTAGCTAAGTTAATCAAAGTTAGGGTTCCAATCATGTCAAACTAAAACTAATCACATGTAAAACATGTCTAGTAAGTAAGAAAGATAAATTTCTATTTCTAGAATTCGTTACTAAAGAAATAGTAAAACACATATTTAAGGTGATAAAACATGATCAGGGTTAAAGTTAGGAACAAGGTCTCACATTCTTCACTACCTTTTTGTGCAATCTTTGTGACATACTCAAATTTGGACTTCAAATTATTTTGAGATATTATATTCTTTTATCCTCATTGAAAAGCCCTAATTCATTTCCCTCTCATTTACATTCTAGTTTGTTTTGAATAACCTTGAAAGTTGTACACAAATTCAATTATTGATGTTTTGGTCTGATCTAATTATATCAGGTCCCATTGTAGGTTAGCCTGACCCAATTGAGATTCATTGTCTTTGGAATCACTTTAAAACACATTTTAGATTATTAGAAATTGTAATTTTAGTTATCAATGGAGATAGAGCAATATGGGTTATTAGAATGACAAAAAATAGATATTATATCTTGAGCTATGGTCAAAATTCAAATGGTTTGGAGTACGTATGTCACCTATAGAAAAGGGACCAATAAATCATTGAAATTAATTGTGACTCGTTCATTCCCTGGACCCTACTAATCATAGTTGTGGATCCAAGGAGGGACCATGCGCATCAGACCCAGGGTCATCTTCCCTGAACTTGAAGCATCTGGTCATCTTCGAGGAGTGATTTCTCCCTACTCCGTCACCCCATCGCTTGATTTTAGACTCTTTGACTTGGTCATTCTACCGTCTACCCAACCGTAACCACCTTGTGTCACTCCTATTTATCTAGGGAAAATTCTTATATGGTACACCTTCATGGAGCCTGAAACATTGCAAGCTCCAAGTGGAGTGTCACACAATCACCTCCACAATTGGTGATCCTAGTACCTTCACCCCTATCCCTGGAATCAAAGACCTAACCTAAAGCTATGATATAAATAGCCTATTCCCTTGAACAAATTATCTTACCACCTATAAAACAAACGAACTCCACATTTGCTACCAAGCCACCCCACTACAATCTACTACCACCAGTACATATGCCAACCTCTAACGAATCTTTCTAGCTAGAAGACTCACCCTGAAACCACCTAAAATGTCATGGTCTACCCTCTCCTCCCTCTTGTCTTGCTTTGAGGCCATTAGTGAGCCACATGGTTTTCCAAGGCCCCTTGTCAGTCCCATAATCTTCCTCATCTCTCCTTCCACCTTCCTAGATTAGTGGAGACTTCCATCAACCCCTAGACTCCTTACAACAAGTTTTTCTACCATGCTTCTTGTAGGAAGTTCGATGACAAACTTATCTCTTCCCATGCCACCATGCCGGAAAATAAGCTTTTTTCAACCTTGATAGAGATTGTTGGCACCCTACATCGATCTACATCCTCACCAAAAAGCATGGAGAATCTATGTCTTCCTACTTTGGCTAGACCTTCCTTTTCTATTGGAAAGTCTTCTCATCCTTATTTTTTCTCTTTCTTCTTAATTACATTGGAATTGATGAATAATCGAATAATAGTGGATTAAATGTAAACAAATGGAGATTATGGTGGAAATTCTTGCAAAGTATAAAATGGATTAATTAAAACTTGAATGAGTGTTTCCCCTATAATTCAATTGTACCATTACATATATTTGAATTGTCTACAAACATTTTGGATGTCCATTCTAAACCAATGCAAAAAGAGGTGGCACAACAAACAAGTACAATAAATAAATAATATGGCATAAAGAAAAATAATCTCTCATTAGATACAAAATCAACTACTCGATATGTAGAATGAAATGCCCACCAATGGGAATCCCAAGCATTCTTATGGAGAATTTGAGAATTTAGTCCCCATCATTGAACCAATAACATCATTATCATCATTATCACCACCACCATCATCATTTAAGTCCCACTCTCAACCATATTGGATTAAGTTACATGAATCATTATTCTATTTAAGCTAGACTATGGGTCTAATTCTCACTAATAAGTAATGAGTTCTCCTCAAGTTCATTTAGACCAGATTAAAATGTTTAACATTACTTCTGATTAGTGATTGATGTATTTATTGTTCTGTGATGATTCCAATAGTACAACCATCATATAATTTCTTTTATAAAATTTAATTTTTTATCTAAGAAGTGTCTTCTAGTCACGAATTCTCTAGTTACACTCCTCAAGCATTATACTGAAAGTCACCACTTATATTGATAACAAAATTAAAGTAAAAAAAATAACATATTTTGATACAGACACCCCCATCAAACCTAGAACCACCATTCACTAGTAGATTGTATGTTGCAGTTGTGATGCATATGCTTGATTTTGCTTCTAGAGGTCTTGAGTATATTCAAATTTCAATTTTGCCAAAGTTCAACTTTATGATACATTTTATTTTTTTTATTTCATGAACAACATAAAACAAACCTTTTTTTCTTGCAGTTATTGTGAAACTAATTGGAAAGTTTATTGGTTATTTAACATTGTGGGACAAAATCTATATCCTATCGAAGCTTACTGCTAGAATGATGATGTATGAGTTAAGCATGAATTATTATGCTATACAAATCACTTGTGAGAAATATTATCTACATGATCTGACTAGAGGCTCATGGTCATTATTTGGTTGTTGTCTTATGGTAAGCATGTGGTATAGTGATTTTGTTCCTACAAATGGTCTACCACCTCAAATTGTGTCTTGGGTGAGGATCCTTGATTTTCCAATACATCTCTACAACCCAATCCTATTTGAAAGAATTCAGGAGGTACTAGGCAGATCTATTAAAGTAGACGAAGACACAGTCACAAGGAGTTGCTTTGCTAGGTTGGCTATTGAAATGAATTATGTAATCCATTTAATCCAGGATCCAACATTAATGGTACTATTTGAGATTCCATATTGGGAACAACTTCCCTTGCCTAGACCTGTCAAATGGGTGGGTGGGTTGGGTCGTTGCAGGTGTGGGTCTGGTGGGTGTGGGTCAAAAAGACACTTCTAAATGGGTGGAAGAAAACCCCACCCAAACCCGACCCAGTGGGTTGCGGGTTTCCCACGGGTGCCTATTTAAAATGTGTCCAATCAACAATAAGTTTCTAGTTGCTTTCCATAATACTAAAAACAACATTTAAAACATCTCGCAACTATTGTTTTTATGTCAAATATAGTGCAAAGGAAGAAACCAACTGCTATGTTTGATGTCAAACCATTGGATTAGTTGTCGATATATATTTATGCAAACCTAAAGAAAAAAATGGCAGCTAGTTGTTGTATGTCTATGTAAAATAGGAAAACCAATGTGGTTTTTATAGATAAATATCACAAAAACAACACATAATTTTATCATGTAACATTAGACATGTCTAACATTACAAGTACTTGTTATTGCCTATTACAAACACAAAATAAAGAGCATATAGTTATTGTTGGTAAAGGTAAAGATTTGACTTGTATGAAATAACTAACATCTTTTAAAAAGTGTATGCATATATTATGTATATAAATATATTTGCTTCAGTTAAGTGGGTCACACCCGTGGGTGCCCGCGGATCACCCGTGAAACCCGCTAAATAAATGGGTGGGTATGGGTTTGGGTGATTTTCAGTGGGTGGAAAATTTCACCACGCAAACCCAACTTAAACGGGTCGACCCGTGGGCGCCCATGGATTTTGACCCAGTTTGGCAGGTCTACCCTTGCTTGAGGTATGGCCACCCTATCCTCCATATGTGAAATCGTAGCCATAAACTGTCCAAACATGAACTGAAAGGGAGGGTTGGCTACAGTTGTTGGGTTGATCTGAGGCACTTCAGGCACTCCATATTTTCTAACCTACCTACTGGCACCACCTCCAGGTGCAACAACACTTCTCTCAGCATGTTCTTCATGTTCTCCAAACATATATTCTTCTTCTTCTGCATAAGAAGAAGCTATGATCAGTTATGTTGGATAAAGTAAGAACAGACACAAACCCTAGTCCCATGTCCTTGTATACTCATCAAACCTAGAGCTCTAATACCAACCAAACTGTTATGACCCACCATCATAAAGCAAGATTACTCAAAACCAAATTGTGAAATTATCAATTAACAACCACATTACCACAAAACACGATAAATTAAAATCAATCTGATATAACCATCTCAAGCGGAAACATAAACATTAAGGTTTACAACTTGCCATCACATGTAGCACATATCATACAATAAAGGAATAAACATCATTGTACAATGGCCATCATGCCACAAACTGAAACATGTTCACATATATAAGCCATGCATGTACAACCATGGCATACTTCCAAAACCTTGTATCAATGTACAACATATACAAAACACCCCCAAGGGCCTGAGAGTACATGTATTACACATAGGACTCTACTACAAAAAACAAATAGCATATCCAGCCTTCAACAACTACTGATCTCCTTGTTCCTCTTCCTCAACCACACGATCTCTACCTCATCATGCACGACCACCTAAAAGATATGAAAATCCATAGGGTGAGACTAACGTCCTAGCCAAAGATATAACTCTCTGCCAACAACTATTGTCAACACAGAAGGTTATATAGCAGATTCAGCTAAATGAAAAAGTAAAACTGATAACACGGATTAAGAAGATTAAGCATCTATAACTAATAGGTAGAACATAATATACTATTAGAAGGAATATGAAGAACATGTATAAAGGATAACATCAAAGCAGTATAAGAAACAAGGCAAAGGGCACCATCCAATGTGAATCATGTTTAACCCTAAGCAAACATACTACACAGTTGTATTACATCTTTAATTCCTCATGGAGATTATACCACTCATATTCAAAATGACCACTACTAAGTCAAAATTTATGCCATACAAGATCTAGGAGATCCGAACTCCTATGATCTCCCACACCCTTGATCAATTTGCATCTATTGTAGTGACATATAGAGTCCAACTACATAACAACCTAGTCTACCTTGGTATATAGGCATGACACTAGTAAACATGGTATACAAACCCAATCATTTGAGGTACAACTATAGATGTCCTCTATCACATCATATTCTGAGATATGACCGTAGTTGTTCTCCTGTAAAGGCATGACCGCAGCCATCCCCCTGTAATTGTGGATGTAAGGATATACCCTCAACTTGCACCCCCACATATTCAACAAGATGCACTCTGGGTTTCCCTTAGGAACTATTTGTTTCACCATCTAGCAAGTTTTGACGATGAAGATGGATCTATGGCTCAGGGCAACTACATGATTAAGGTTTCACTTGATTAGTTATTGCCACTTGGGTATCTTCTATTGCATCAATTAAGTTACAATGTACATGCCATAAATAGATTCTATTAAAGATAAGGGTAGATGCAACTCCAGAAGATATAAAACCTATTAATCATAAAGTTGATCACATCGTCACATGATATTGTTTCACTACCGTCAACAAGGCCATCGCCATTATCACATCATTGTCATATAAAAATCCCTCATCACATTATTGGAGGATATCACCTCAAATTAGGAAAAAGCCTCTGCCCATTCATAAGACCTAATCACATAGTTCCTGCATGACATCATCATCTCATCATGCCTCATCTAGGCTCATAACCATCACCTCGTGTTACATAAATATATCACAACAATTGCAAGCTATGATGTTCATTCAACCTGCAACATAAGGGTTACACAAATAGGAGAGAGAAAATACTTCAATACATGCTAATCATTCAAGCAAGTAAGAATTAATCACCATGTAATCAAACATTATCACCATGTACTCAAACATTAGGTTTGGGGTTTCCATAAAGCAACTAGCATTAAACCCCAAATCATCAAGATCTCCAACATTATTGGAACTTATAGGTCAAGGTTATCAACACCAAGGTCAACCACCAAAGGACTACTGAAAACACATGGTATGATTGCGGAGATAATAGGTTCATGATTGTTGAAAGCATGAGTTTATAACTATATAGACCATGGTACTATGACCACTGAACTCAAAGGTCATGCCCCTCTTCATCGGCCATTGAGAGG
The DNA here is from genome assembly GCA_963693085.1 of Alisma plantago-aquatica. NCBI lineage: Eukaryota > Viridiplantae > Streptophyta > Magnoliopsida > Alismatales > Alismataceae > Alisma > Alisma plantago-aquatica. The sequence continues at coordinate 217,489,510 of OY856412.1, forward strand.
GTCCAACATCAGTGACCACATAGTCTAGGTTGACCCTTCATCGGTCACATAAGATGTCCACCTTCAGCGATCTCAAGGGTCTAGAATCAACGACTGAAGAAGACCATGTCAGGTCATCAATCAAAGAGATGTAAGACTGGTCTTCGACCAAAGAGAGAAGTTCAGCCATTAACAAACCCATGAACCCAAATTCTTGTGACCGAAGGAAAACAAAAGAGCAACCCCATCGACTGAAGAACCTAGGCCACCTATGAGAACTCTCAAAGAAACCATCTTAGCAACCAAAAACCATCACCAAACCTTCGACCACTTGGACCATATCATGAAGAACATATGGAGAGGAAAATCACTACCAAAGTTTGATCAAATTAGGTGGGTTACCATCATGAAACTAAAAACCTCAAGGAATGAAGTACATGAAGGAAAATATCATCCAAAACCCTAAAATCTGATCACCAACACAACGGAAACCGAACCCTAAATCACAGAAGAACCAATGTTTCAAAACATAACACATATTAAAACCTTCCATCACCAAAAGAGAGAAACCAAACCATAATCATGATGAGAAACCAACGTTTAAACGTGTGCGTGTGAAACAAATACTTCCACCATTCATAGAATTGCGAGTACAAGAATTAGGATCCATGAAAAAGAGCTAATCCATGCAAGAATACTACAGAATCATAAACCCTAGAACAAGGTATCATCATCAAGCATCTTATAATCACGTTTTAGAGATAAGATAAACTTGCATGCAATATTAAGGTGCAACAATAGTAGAGGAGAGGGTTATATAACTTGAGGTGAAGATCAACTCCCAAGCCATGAAGCTCCAAGAGAGAAAAAATGCCAAGCTTGGATCAACTCCATGGTTAAGAAAGATCACCCCAAGAGAAGGAGAACAAGATAAGATCAAAAGGTGCACAAATGAGAGAGGGTACAAACTTTAGGACGGAAAGAAAGGGGAAAAGGAGATTTCCATCTCACATAGGTGCTACCATGGAAAACCATGGATTCGAACTCTATCAGAGAGAAGTTCCTCAAGAAGACCACTGTGGAGTGTTGGGTTATAGGGGAGGCAGATAAGGCAGCGGAAACAAAAAAATTCTCCTCCCCAAACCCAGAACAAGGAAACGGGTCAACATCTATACAATAGGAAAGGATGGTTTGTGGAATCATACCTTGTCCCGAGGCTTGCTCGGCGACAATACCACATGGCTTGCGTGGTCTTCACCTCAGGTCTTAGACGGTGTCTATGCAGCTCCTGGTCGCACCGGGACTGACGACTCCTGCCACCCGTCACTTTCTACAGTTGTCTTTCCCTTATTGTGCCTCCCTTATCGGGTAGCACTTGCTCGGGCTCTCTCGGTTACCAAAACCAGAGAGAATGACAACTTTACAGAGCAACTGGTTGCACTGAGTTGTACTATGAGAAGCCCCCAATACCCCTATATATATAGGAGGGTCATGGGACATGGTTCTCTATCTCGGGAAATGTGGGACTAAAGTAGGAGTAGAAGGGTTTGAGATTTTCCACAAAAACAACCAACTGCACAACCTGAACTAATTGTTTCATTTCTGAAACAGTCAGTTGGGGACATGAGCCGGTCAGTTGACACTTCAACTGATCGGTTGGGACCCATGAAATGGTCAGTTCACTTCTGAACCGGTCGGTTCGTGGTCCTGGTCAGTTCCCAATTGACTTTTCCTCTTTTGTTTCAAATTGGTATCAAATACCAATCCTTGTTCCAATCAAATTGGGCAAGTGAAATGAAAAGCAATTTCTCACCAACCTGACTTTCCCAACTTGCTTGGTTGGACCAATTGAACCGATCATTTCAACACTTGAAGCGATTGTTTCACCTTGTCCATCAGTCGATCGACTTACCATTTGAACTGATCGGTTCACCAAGCTCAGTCGATCGGTTCATCACATGAGTTGATCGGTTGGGAGTGCAGATTGTGCAGAATCAATCAATTGCAGTTTCAATCAATCTGATACTCCAATCAATGTGTCCAACACCTTGAACATTATGACATTGAGCTATCAATTAATTGAGTGTTTAATTGAACTACTAAACTCCTTTAGTAATCAACCTAAACATTGTTTGTGGACAAAACTCCTCTTCCAGGTTAAATCCTATGTGTGTGACCCTGTAGGTCCATTTCATGTTGGCAATGAAAGTCCATAACACTTATGACTTCACAAGCAAAGAGCGGTGCCTAGTCACACATCAGTGCTACCCAAGTGAAATAGAAAGTTGGAGAACAACTTTCAATCCTACAATCTGTGAATGGTGTTACAGTGAATGTATAATTCCTTTGTCACTGATGTCCCGAATGAACTCGAGGCATGGAACAGTCATCCTATCAACGTTCATTCACTTTCTTGATTTCAGAGTAGATTGGAAGATATATGTATGACATCAATATCACATATTGATTCACACATGCATGCATGCCTTTCTCAATCCTACTCATCAAGTGGCCATGGATATCAAAATCCCTTAGGAGGGACAAATCCCATATCTATCACTCACCCCTCAAAAGCCCCATGTGTCAAAGCCACCCAATCATCACCTTTATAACAACCCATGTTTCAGGACTGCGTTTGATGATGTCAAAGTGTGCCCAACGACATGTGTTGAGTGTAGTGATTTCAGGTCAAAGAATCACACTCACCACCATCACTGTGAGTACTGAATGTGACTACCATGTCATGGTTCCATGTGTCAAACTCACGGTGGGTCTGTCCGGTACACTTGTTCTCTAACAAGTACCTATGTGTTTGGTTTGATATCTCTATATCATGACTAATGAGATTCTGTCATCAACCAACACCACAATCTAGTCTTGTGTGTCATTTTTGTCTATCTACCTTCCACAATGATATCCGACTAGCGACATAACAAGAATGTACAAACTCTTAGCATATGTATGATCTCATCGTTTAGGTCCTGAACCTGAAGGCATACGTCATTGAGTACTATCATTCTCTAGACATTCAATCTACTCTATCACTATCTCATATGATTGAACCAGAAAGATATGGAAGCTTGCCTTTGATGTTTATCAAATCAATCTTAATGTATCCCACGATTGGCTCTCAGGGCATACATACCAACAGACTCCCACTTGCACTGCGAGCCAATCACCCTTGAATCATATTCATAGTGATCTTTAAACATGTCCCACATGTTACTATGCTCTAGTGCGATCATAGTGAGTAATGGCAACACCTTGCCAAAGTCAGTATAAATTGCATGTCTCACATCTCTTCGCTGTACGTCACACGTATGAGATGGAGTTGTCATAAAATGTGATCCAATATTCCTTTGCTATCCTTTAGCCACATTGCATGATCAAGGATTCCATACTTGTCATCAATGAGCAGAATATCTATAAGTTCATCTCATGAACTTCCAGATCCATATAGTATCCACTAATGTTCTCTAACATATAGATACTCGGCATTTCCCTTTTAAATGGTTTTATTGGAACACTTCCAATTATCAACAATCTTTCACTTTTATATATCCTATATATATTTTGCGATTAATTTTTTGTCCCTTTTCTGGAAGTTCGCATCAGTGTAACTCTTTACAGTGAACTCTTCCTTATTTCCATAGAACTAGTACTTCCCAAGTACTTATCAAGTTCTCATGGTATTCCAGTAACCCTTACTGGAAGTAGACAAACATCCACTCGTCATATCTCACATACGAGTTATCAGGATGAGCACATCATATTTCCATGTCCTACATACAAGATGATGAATCCATTTTGTTCTTGCCATGTCGATACATGCAAGATAATGGGATAATTACATACATCATAGATCCATATCTATTCTTAGTGTTCCCATTCTTCATAAGAATCGGACACTTGGCCTTGGGATACTAACTCCATGTAACATGGACAAGTTTTTCTCCCACTAAATCTGTGCATATTGAACCCTTCAATACAGATTGCCAATGTATGCTTTCTCTTTTTAGGTCAAGAGTTTTTCAAGAACTATCTCTATAGATCTCTATTCCTATCACATAGGAAACATCTCTATCTTCCTTTAAGATATTTCCACTTTTGGATTTCCATTCTAGAACATTTCCATTTCACATCAACATGTGGAATGTGAACACACTCCCACTAAATCACGGATCCCTTCTTTATCTTTGACATATCAATCAAACCCTTTGACTATATTATCAAATTAAAGATCCAATTCTGAGTTGCTTGTACTCAATCAATCACATTGATTAGTCCATTGTAACTTATAGACTTCATTTGCATTAGTGGATTCATAAACCTTATAGGTTGTGTCACGTACACATCCTTGTTTTATTCCTCATAGGAATGCGGTTTTAGTATCCATATGCCAAATGTCTTAGTCATTAAGTTGTAATCAACAAGCATCATCCTTCTCAAAATGTTATCCATGTGTCTTAACACTTAAGACTTATTTGCACTTATGGATTTTGTCCAATGGGTGCTACCATCAAGGTCATACCTTATGGTTCACATGGAATTCATTAGGATGTAATGGTCATAAACCATAACTCCAGATTCGGTTCCTCATATTCATCTGGATAGTTGACTCATCACATGAACAACTCATCACATAGATAAACGAGGTGTATCTATTAAGGATATAAGAACTTACAACTCCTTGTGATTCTTAATGTCCTTTATTAGTGTGGGGTATTCTTTTATTAAGAAGAATTCAGTTATTTGATAATCATTCTCTAACTCCTTAGAGTATGATTCCTTCTTGATTTAGACATCACCATGCCTTAATCATGAGTTCACTATGATACACTATCATAATCACTCATAAGGATCTCAAACATTTGGTCCAAGTATTTCATTCATTGATCTCATCAAGAATTAACACTTTACCAAATTTGCACTTCATCTATGATAATCTTAAACACTTCAAGATATTCATATTGGTATTTCTCTAAACACCATTTGAAGTATTAGCATTTGTTACAATAGGTATGTAAATACATCACATGTATCATACCTAATAGGATAATCATTCTCCCACTACCTTTAGTGAATATTGATTAATCATGTCCAAGATATTCATGTCTCTTACTGGTTCTCAAACCAAAAGAGTCTAGATTTATCCATCACATGGAAACTAGAAATGAATTTCTCATGATTGATGCTAATTTGATTGTTTGAGTTATCTATAACTTTAGGTGTCATTTTATCTTATGCATATCAAATACCACAAGATAAGCAAGGCATTGCCATAAAGATCATATCTTTGAGATCAACTTTATTAATTGCCATCATTGTCATACAATATGCAAAAATAAAGTGTTTCTATCTATTGGAAAATATGAAATAGCACTTCATAACTGTATTACATGCCTTTTTAGGCTGAAAATAAACTAAAGTACTCCTATCTATGGCAGCAACACTTGCCCCATTTATTGAGTGCTTTACACTTTACATCTTGGTATCATATACCTCAAAAGTGTTACAAGTTTACTTTCATGACACCTTTAAGTAGAGACGTCTGTCGCCTCCTTCTTCTTTTGTTCTTCAACATATAGAGGGCAATCCCTCATACACCCTTTCCCCATGTGCCTTGAGGCTGAAGACAGCTTGGATTGCTGGCTAGCATTAGAACACTTCTTTGCTTTGCCCTTGTCCTTGCCCTTAAGAATTACCTTTTCTTTGATCATATCAAAGATTATGGTTTGTCTTTCTTCATCTTTGCCTCTACTATCCTCAACATGTCCAAAAACTCTATCAACACTTGTCAAAGTTGTTCATCATGAATTGTATGATTCTCGCAACATTTGCAGTATCATACCAATAGACAACTCTTGGCTCATAGGGAATCCTTCTTAGTCAGGTTTTCCACATACCCAATCACATTGAGTGTGTGAATACCTTACTGGATCTCCTTCTGTCATGACATACTAGGATAATGTCTTGGAGACATCATATGTCTCATGTTGTCTCTGCAACTCATAGTTCAGAGAACACAACATCAAGCACTCCTCATCAATGTCTTCCTCGGTATGCTTCCATAAGCATACTTTCAGCCATTGATATGGTGGGATCGAGTTCATCTGGTTCTGGTATAACTAGGACTTAGAGCTTTCACTCTTCGATTGAGAACACTTCTCAATGTCCTAACCAGTCGTGGAAAAATTCCCATTTAATTTGTCCTTTTCAAGGACCGATCGCAAAGAAAAGTGATTGTTGTTTGTTGTCATTTGTACTACAAAAGGAAATATGCAATTTTAGTCCAAAAACTCATTTTTGACTTATTTGATTGATTTGAAAAGTTGATGATATAATTAGGCCTTTAATTAATTATCGCTCCCACTATTTTAGTTCAAATTGATAGCCCTCACCATCAATTCGGAAGATTGCAACGTACAACCTTCTAGTGGGCAAGATCCATATTTCATCAAGTCATGAGTCAGCTTTGGCTGATCGCCCACAATCTTGACTATTTAGGTAGGCCATCATGCCAATTGCATCATATGCAACTCTTGATGAATGAACATGCGCAACACCTTGCCATGAATATTTCTTGCCTCTGGGCTTAGACGCTCTAAGAATCACCAGTTAAGTCTAACCCAAAAGCTGACACGGTAAACATGCACCCTGCTTTGGCAGAACCTACATGTCTACCCTTCACACTTCCACAAGATAGATGGCACACCACGCTTTGGCATAACCTACACTTGGTCGATCGAGTTTTTCATGTGTGCCGCTAATGGAAGGCATATAAGACTTAATATTTTAATGTGGGATTTGGTTTTATATACATATAGATATCCATTCACCACAATACATAGTATGTATCATATACATGCTATATCCCACATAAAACATGCAAAACGTTAAAAGCGATGATTATGGCCATCCTAATGTGATTCCTCGAGCCAAGAGGAATCACGGTCATCTAGGTCTACATCACATGCAACCTTTACAAGATGAACTATGTGCTTTGCCTTTCTGGGTTTGATCAACTCATCACATGATTGATCGGCTCACCATCAAGCCGGTCGGCTGGGTGCCACCAGCCGATCGATTGGATCGTCCAACCGATTGGTTTGCCTGGTCGTCGTGCATCTCATCATGGCCACCACCCGCTCGTCTCTCTTCTGGAACCGGTCATCAACCGATCGACTCACTCCTTGAACCGGTCGTCTCGAACGTCTACCGATCGGTTCACACCTTGAACCGATTGTCTCAGCTGTCGTCAGGATGTCCTTCGTTCTTGGACATAACAGGAAATAAAATTCTATCCTATTTTACATTGTAAAAAGAGAAACCTCGAGTTACATTCGAGGGGAGAAAAGGTAGGAAAGAAATCTCGAATTATTTTGAGTTACATCAGTAATAGGAGAAGGAAGATCGGTGTGCAGACCGAGATGCAAGCAACCACATACAACCATACACAAATAGGGTTTATCGGCCATAACCACGCTATCCATCAACCACAAAACTCGTTTAAGGGTGACGCGTATCGAGTGCATTCATATTACATATCATATATGTATATTGGGATTTGTGGATTTAGGATTGGACATGCATAAAGCCAATTTTATTCGCATCGTATGCAATAAATAAAGGCGACAAACCAAAATCGATCATATCGATAATCATAAAGTATAGAGCAGTTGACATGGCTCTGATACCACTGTTGGGTTATAGGGGAGGCAGAGAAGGCAGCGGAAACAAAAATTTTCTCCTCCCCAAACCTAGAACAAGGAAATGTGTCAACGTCTATACAATAGGAAAGGATGGTTTATCGAATCATACCTTGTCCCGAGGCTTGCTTGGTGACAATACCTCGCGGCTTGCGCAGTCTTCACCTATAGTCTTGGATGGTGTCTGTGTAGCTCCTGGTCACATCGGGACTGACGACTCCTGCCACCAGTTGCTTTCTGCAGTTGTCTTTCCCTTGTTGTGCCTCCCTTATCGGGTAGCACTTGCTCGGGCTCTCTCGGTTACCAAAACCAGAGAGAATGACAACTTTACAGAGCAACTAGTTGCACTGAGTTGTACTATGAGAAGCCCCCAATACCCCTATATATAGGAGGGTCATGGGACATGGTTCTCTATCCCGGGCAATGTGGGACTAAAGCAGGAGTAGAAGGGTTCGAGATTTTCCACAAAAACAACCAACTACACAACCTGAACCGATCGTTTCATTTCTGAAATGGTCGATTGGGGACCTGAGCCGGTCAGTTGACACTTCAACCGATCGGTTGGGTCCCATGAAACGGTCGGTTCACTTCTGAACCAGTCGGTTCGTGGTCCTGGTTAGTTCCTGATTGACTTTTCCTCTTTTGTTTCAAATTGGTATCAAATACCAATCTTTGTTCCAATCAAATTGGGCAAGTGAAACGAAAAGCAATTTCTCACCAACCTGACTTTCCCAACTTGCTCGGTTGGACCAGTTGAACTAATCGTTTCAACACTTGAAGTGATTGTTTCACCCTGTCCATCAGCCGGTCGACTTACCATCTGAACCGATCAGTTCACCAAGCTCAGCCGATCGGTTCATCACATGAGTCGATCGGTTGGGAGTGCAGATTGTGTAGAATCAGTCAATTGCAGTTTCAATCAATCCGATACTCCAATCAATGTGTCCAACACCTTGAACATTATGACATTGAGCTATCAATTAATTGAGTGTTTAATTGAACTACTAAACTCCTTTAGTAATCAATCTAAACATTGTGTGTGGACAAAACCTCTCTTCCAGGTTAAATCCTATGTGTGTGACCCTGCAGATCCGTTTCACGTTGGCAGTGAAAGTCCATAACACTTTATGACTTCACAAGCAAAGAGCGGTGCCTAGTCACACATCAGTGCTACCCAAGTGAAATAGAAAGTTGGAGAACAACTTTCAACCCTACAATCTGTGAATGGTGTTATAGTGAATGTATAATTCCTTTGTCACTGATGTCCCGAATGAACTCGAGGCATGGAACAGTCATCCTATCAACGTTCATTCACTTTCTTGATTTCAGAGTAGATTGGAAGAGATATGTATGACATCAATATCACATACTGATTCACACATGCATGCACGCCTTTCTCAATCCTACTCATCAAGTGGCCATGGATATCAAACTCCCTTAGGAGGGACAAATCCCATATCTATCACTCACCCCTCAAAAACCACATGTGTCAAAGCCACCCAATCATCACCTTTATAACAACCCATGTTTCAGGACTGCGTTTGATGATGTCAAAGTGTGCCCAACAACATGTGTTGAGTGTAGTGATTTCAAGTCAAAGAATCACACTCACCACCATCACTGTGAGTACTGACTATGACTACCATGTCATGGTTCCATGTGTCAAACTCACGGTGGGTCTGTCCGGTACACTTGTTCTCTAACAAGTACCTATGTGTTTGGTTTGATATCTCTATATCATGACTAATGAGATTCTGTCATCAACCAACACCACAATCTAGTCTTGTGTGTCATTGCTGTCTATCTACCTTCCACAATGACATCTGACTAGGGACATAACAAGAATGTACAAACTCTTAGCATCTGTATGATCTCATCATTCAGGTCCTGAACCTGAAGGCATACGTCATTGAGTACTGTCATTCTCTAGACATTCAATCTGTTCTATCACTATCTCATATGATTGAACCAAAAAGATATGGAAGCTTGCCTTTGATGTTTATCAAATCAATCTTAATGTATCCCATGATTGGCTCTCAGGGCATACATACCAACATGGAGAACATGTTGGTATAGTATGCCCAGAGAGCCAATCATATGATGATTTCAATGAGGCATATGATACTTGATTTGATAATGATAAAGGCAATTATGTCTATTATGTTTGTCTCACTCATGAGATGATGACACATACATGATAGATCTCTAAAGAATGATGTGACTCGATGACATATGTCTTCAAGTTGAGGACCTGAACAATGAGACCATATGTATGATAAGAGTACATACATTCTTGTTATGTCCCTAGTCGAATATTACTGTGGAAGAAAAATAGACAATAGTAATACATAAGACTAGAGTGTATTTTGATTGATGACAGAGTCTCGTTAGTCATGATATGTGATATCAAGTCAAGCATACAAATATATGTTAGAGAATAGTATATCGGATAGACCCACCTTGAGAGTGATACATGGATACCATGGAATGGTAGTCACAATCATCTCTCATAGTGATAGTGGTGATAGTTGTTCTTAGACCTGAAATCACTACACTCGTCACATGTTGTTGGGTACACTTTGACATCATCAAATGCATTCCTAAAACATGGGTGTTAAAAGGTGATGGTTGGGTGACTTTGACACATGGGGATAAACTGTGAGTGATAGAGATGGGATTTGTCCCTCCTACAAGGAGTATGATATCCAGGGCCCCTTGATAAGAAAGACTAAGAATTGTATGTCCATACTCATGTGATTCAATATATGATATGTGAATTCACATGCATCTCTGACAGTTTGCTCTAGGTCAAGGAACATGGATTGAATGTTAAAGAGGATGATGTTCCATGCCTTGAGTTCAATTTGGATGTCAGTGACAAAGGAACTATACGATCACGGTAACATTAATCACAGATTGTAGGTTGAAGTTGTTCTCCAACTTTCTGAGTTACTAGGGTAGCAATGATGAGTTACTAGATTCCGCTCATTGCTTGTGATATCATAAGTTGTTATGAACATTCACTGTCAATGTAAATTGGAACATATAGGTTCACACACATAGGATACCCATGGAAGAGGAGATTGTCCATGAATGATGTTTATATTGAGACTAAAGGTGTTCAGGTACTCAATTAAACATACAATTGACTAAATTGACTCGGAACTATCAAGTTCAAGTGTTGAACTAGCTGGTTAGAGTGTCAGGTTGATTGGAGACTACATTGGAAATGTCAGGACTGCCAATCGACCGGTTCACCCAGGTGAGCCGATTGGCTGGTGTGAGCCTACTAACCAGTTCACTTGGTGAACCAGGTGGCTCACAGTCCTGCCAATTGAGGAAATAGGGATTTGCCCAGTTGGAGGAAAACTTTCACGTTTCACTTGTTCAATTCGATTGGAATAAGGATTAATCTTTACATTAATTGGAAATGATTGAGGAAAGTCAATTGTAGGCAAAACTGGGAAGTGAAACGACCAGTTCACTTTATGAACTGATCGGATCACACTCCCAATTGACCGGTTCATTAGTGAACTGACCGGTTCGCCTGCCATAGTGCAAGTTATTCATGGATTTTTTGGATCCTTTTACTCCCAAACAGATTGGGAACCCTAACCCTACCCTCTACTATAAATGGAGGGGTACTGGGGGTTTCTCAGAACACACAACTCAGAATATCAGTTGCTCTACAAAGTTGTTGTCCTCTCTTGTTCTGGTAACTGATAGAGCCCGAGCAAGTGCTACCCGACTAGGGAGGCACAGTGAGGGAAAGACAACTGTAGAAAAGCAGTCTGAGTTTGGGAGAGCAGGTTGATGCTAGTACACCAACAGGAGGGTCATCTCCTTCCTACTAGTTCTTCTAGAACGGTAGGAGTTCCAGGTGGTCTGTGTGGACTATCTACAGAGGCGGGATATGCCTGCCTCTTAGGAGGACACATCAGCTGCTGTCTGTGGTGGAGGCAGGCGTCCATGGCGAAGACCAGGAGTTGCATAGACACTGTCCAAGACATTGCGTTAAAGACCGCACATGACTGTGAGGTATTGTCACTGGGCAAGCCCCAGGACCAGGTATATCTTGCTAAAACCATCCTTCCCATTACATAGTCATTGATGCAATCTCTTGTTATGGATTAATGGCCAGTAAAATTTTTGTTTCTGCTACCTATTCTGAGGCCATAAAACCCAACAGTGGTATCAGAGCCACATCAACGTACTGTGTTTTGGGATAAATCGATATGATCAGATTTTGGTTTTATCATCATTTATTTATTTCATACGATGTGAGTATTTAAAATGACTAATGTGCATATCTGACTAAATACCACATGCGGCCACAAAATAATATACATATATGACATGATATATATGCAACTGATACGTGTCGCCCTAAAACAGTTTTGATGGTGGATGTGTAGCATGGTTATGGCCTATAAACCCTATGTGTGCTTGGTTGGTTATGGTTGTTTGCATCTCGGTTTGCATACCAATCCTCTACCTTCTATTCCACATGTAACTTGAGATAACTCGAGATCCTTCTCTTCTACCTTTTCTCCCCTCGAATGTAACTCGAGGTTTTCCAAAGATTATGTAAATGTTGGATAGTCTATTTTTTGTAACATTAAAGAAGAAGATGCTCAGCACTAGACAAGCCAACTTCCTGGAGGATCGAGGAGGATTGCGAAGGTGGAGCTGCATCAACCGGATGATGACCCAACCGCTTGTTGGAGGTATCCAGACATCAAAGGCTAGACCGACCAACCAACCGACCAGGAGGCGAGCTGATCATGTCATAGGATGAGTCGATCAACCCAAATTGGTTCAAGCACAAAGATCTTCATCAAAAACATGTTGCATATGATGTAGACCTTAGATGAACATAATTCCTTGTGGCTCCAAGGAATTACAATAGGATGGCCATAATCATTATTTTTATCGATATTGCATGTTTCTCATTGTGGTTATAGCTTGTATATGATATGTACTATAATAATGTGGTGATTGGATATGTATATGTACTTATATAAAATCCCTCAAATAAAATATTAAAGTCTAAGATGCCTTCCATAAGCGGCACACATGAAAAGATTGATCGACCGAGTGTAGGTTACGCCAAAGCATGGTGCACGGTCCATCTCGTGGAAGTGTGATGGTAGACATGTAGGTTCTGCCAAAGCAGGGTGCATGTTTATTGTGTCAGCTTTTGGGTCAAACTTAACTGGTGATTCTTAGAGAGTCTAAGCTCCAGAGCCATGCAAATGATCATGGCAAAGAGTTGTGCATGTTATCTATCCAAGAGTTTCATATGATGCAATTGGCATGATGGCCTACCTAAATAGTCAAGTTGTGAGCGATCAACCAAAGTTGACTCATAATTTGATGAAATATGGATCTTGGCCACTAGAAGATTATATGTTGCAATCTTCCAAATTGATACACGAGGGTTATCAATTTGAACAAAATAGTGGGAGCGATAATTATTAAAGGCCTAATTAATATCATCAACTTTATCAAATCAAACAAATAAAAAATGTCTTGAAAAGTTGCAAAATTCTTTTATAGAATCCAAATGACAAACACAAATACATTATCGTTGCGATCAGTTCATAAACGGGATAAACTTCAAATTTGGTTTGGGACCTTTGAGAAGTGTTCTCAATAGCGAGTGTAAACTCTAAAGTCATTGAAAGACCAGAGCCTGTACAAACCCTCCAAATGTGCCTAAGGATACAATTGGATGCTTACTTGAAGTATGCCAATAATGCCTAAGACATCAAGAACCTTATGTTGAGCTATATGAACTATGAGTTGGATAAATAGCTTAAAGCATGGACATTCTTGAGATGGTTATACATCTTAAGAATCATGTAAAGCATGAAAGGTATAATGTCTTTAAAGTGGTGTTTGAGTATAATAAGATAGATGGAGATCAAGTATAATCTCATATGCTCAATATGATTGTGCATATAGATTAACTATGATTTCTTATAGGTTAAGGGTTGACCAAACATATGATTCTAAAAATCATCGTGTGAATCATATAGCCAGTTTATCAAATGTTGAGAAACTTGGCCAAACCACTATCTGAAGTGCTTGGCATGTTGATGCCAAAGCATGAATGAAGAAAGGACAAAACCTATGATAATGATCAACAGAGTGAAGTCCATAGACTAAAGCAAGGTCAAGAAGTGTTCTGAAGCCAAGCTTAGGTCCAAGTCTTCACCACTCAAGATATGGAAAAGGGTAAGTTGGAAAGGGAATAACCTCTTTATAGAGGATCTCAGGAAGATGATAGAGATAGAGATCTCTACTTCAGGACCTAAGAAGGAGTAAGCTAGAAATTGTGGGGATTAAGAGTTGCTAGCATTACAGTTACAATATGACATTCATGGGCATATAATAGAATTAGAGAATTGCTATTATACACCTGCCATCAATGAAATCATCATACATCTTGTATGGACAAGAGTGTTATGGATTGATGTTTCATTTCAAAGATATGATCTTTGATGGCAATTCCTATGTCTCATCAACTATACTTGATAGTTAAAGAGACAAATGTGTGTGACACATGTAATGAATGACATGATAACTCAAGGTAATCAATAGTACTTCAATATATTTACTGATGACCTCAATAGATATGTTAGTTTGTATTTAATAAAATACAAACATGAATCTCTTGAAGTGTTCAAGGAGATCATAAATGAAGTACATAACAAACTTGGTATAAGTATTAAATTTTGATATGATCGATTTGGAGATACTTTGAACCAAGCGTTTGAGAACCTTATGGAAGATCATGATAATGTATCATGATGGACTCCACCTGAAACACAATGATAGTGTATTATGAGAAGTGTGTCAGAAAGAAGGAATCACACCTTGATAAGTCAGAGTGTGATTACTAGCTAAATTTCAAATTTCCTTTTGGGCACATGCTTAACACTAAAACAATGTACCTTCTAATTAGTTCAAATACACCATATGAGATATGGAATGGGAAGTGTCCTGATATGTTTTTATAAAGATTAGGATTGAAAACTTAAATAAGAACATTTTTCTTAAAAGGTTTTCGTCCACAAATCGTATAAATGTTATTTTGTTGATTACTACTTTTATATCCCAATCCAATAACAAAGGAGTTTTGGATAGTTGTATTCCAAAAGGGAACCTAGTTCTAAAGGAATCAGTGGGAGAGAAAAGTAGAACTTCAAATGTTCAAGACAAATAAGAAAAACATTGAACTAAAAGAGGTACACTGGGAATAAAGAGAATCACAAAATGTTGTGGAATCTCAAAGTTCCATAAGTAACACACAGAATTCATGGTTCTGGTAGAAAACACCTAGATCTTGAATGATATATGATATTTTATGGACAAGAAGGTGGTGAGTTGATCATATGATGAGTCAATAGTCTACCTAAAAGCTAATGAGAGCCAAAAACTGAGATATGGCTTGAAGCCATGAAATCCAAGATGGACTCCATGTACATCAACAAAGTATGACCTTGGTCGATCCACCTGAAGGGGTAAAACCCATAGGGTACTTTTGGGTCTTCCAGAAGAAGACTGACATGGAGGGTAATTTGGTTGCAAAGAGTTTCTAACAAGTTCAAGGTGTTGAACATGATGAAATCTTTTTTGCAGTTACCAAGGAGAAATCCATCAGGATAATGCTTGCTATTGTAGCTTAATGTGACTATGATATTTGGCATATGGATGTTAAAACTGCATTACTTAAATGGAATATTGTGCAGGATGTGTACGTGACACGGCCCAAAAGTTTTATAAATCCAATAATGCAAACAAAGTCCATAAAGCTGCATAGATCAATCTTTGGATTGAAGCGGGCACCTCAGAACTGGGATCTTATATTTGACAAGATAGTCAAAGAGTTTGACTTGTGTCAGAATAAAGAAGCAATATGTGATTACAAGAATTTAGTGGGAGCATATGTATATTCCACATATTTAAGGGGAATAACATCCTTATACTACAAATATTAAAACCTAGCAACAAAGTGCATTCTAATGTTTTAAGGAAGCATCCTATGTGATAGCAATCAATATCTATAGAGATATATCAAGAGTGCTTCTTGACCTAAGAAAGAGAACATACATCAGCAAGATGCTGAAAGGGTTTAGCTTGATGAGAGAAAACGTGTCCATGTTCCATGGAGTTAGTCTCTCAAGAGCCAAGCGTCCCAATCCTTATCAAGAATAAGGATCACATGGATAGATGCCATATGCATTCGCAATTGGATCTATCACGTATGAACTCATCTCATTATCTTGTATGTATCGGATATGACAAGAAAATATGAACTAATTATCTTGTATGTATTAGACATGACAAGAATATACAAACTCATAATATTGTATGTATTGGACATGACAAGAATATACAAACTCATAATATTGTATGTATTGGACATGACAAGAAGATATGAAATCATCATCTTGTATGACAAGATGATATAAATATCCAGTTATCTCATATGTATTGGACATGACAAATGGATATATGTCGAACTCTAGTAAGAGTTATTGGAATCCCATAAAGGACATCTTTGTGTACTTGTGAAGTACTAAAAGGATTAGTTCTTTAGTTATGGTAATAAGGAAGAGTTGAGTGTAAAGAGTTACACTGATGCAAGCTTCAGAAATGAAAAAATTGTGTTTGACCTTGGAATAAGAATTGTTAGTTGGAAATTTTCCAACATAAAATAATTGATTAATTCTACAATAAGAAGTCAAGTACCTTAGTGTTACGAACACTGTAAAGGATATTGTATGCATCTAGAAGTTCATATGGATGAACTTATGGGAGGTTCCGACCATTGGTGACTCAGTAGTAATATTGTGACAACAATGGATCTACTGGTTAGGTAAAGGAATTTTATATAGCATACTACAACACTTCCATCTCATACGAGTTTTTGTACAGTGAGGGGATGTGAAACATGCAATATATCGACTTGAAGCAAATGTTGCTAACCCGTTATAAAAGCACTTGTGTAGCAGAAACATGATGGACGTGTTAAGATCACTTGGAATATGATTTGTGGGTGATTGGCTCTAAGTGCAAGTGGGAGTTTGTTGGTATAGTATGCCCAGAGAGCCAATCATATGATGATTTCACTGAGGCATATGATACTTGATTTGATAATGATAAAGGTAATTCTGTGTATTATGTTTGTCTCACTCATGAGATGATGACACATACATGATAGATGTCTAAAGAATGATGTGACTCGATGAAATATGTCTTCAGGTTGAGGACCTGAACAATGAGACCATATGTATGATAAGAGTACATACATTCTTGTTATGTCCCTAGTCGGATATTACTGTGGAAGCAAAATAGACAACAGTAATACATAAGACTAGAGTGTGTTTTGACTGATTACAGAGTCTCATTAGTCATGATATGTGATATCAAGTCAAGCACCTAGATATATGTTAGAAAATAGTATATCAGATAGACCCACCTTGAGAGTGATACATGGATACCATAAAATGGTAGTCACAATCGTCTCTCATAGTGATAGTGGTGATAGTGGTTCTTAGAACTGAAATCACTGCACTCGTCACATGTTGTTGGGTACACTTTGACATCATCAAACACATTCCTGAAACACAGGTGTTATAAAGGTGATGGTTGGGTGACTTTGACACATGGGGATAGACTGTGAGTGATAGAGATGGGATTTGTCCCTCCTACAAGGAGTATGATATCCAGGGCCCCTTGATAAGAGAGACTGAGAATTGTATGGCCATACTGATGTGATTCAATATATGATATGTGAATTCACATGCATCTAAGACAGTCTAATCTAGGTCAAGGAACATGGATTGAATGTTGAAGAGGATGACGTTCCTTGCCACGAGTTCAATCTGGATGTCAGTGACAAAGGAACTATACGATCACGATAACACTAATCACAGATTGTAGGTTGAAGTTGTTCTCCAACTTTTTGAGTTACTTGGGTAGAAATGATGAGTTACTAGATTCCGATCATTGCTTGTGATGTCATAAGTTGTTATGAGAATTCATTGCCAATGTAAATTGGAACCTGTAGGGTCACACACATAGGATACCCCTGGATGTGGAGATTCTCCATGAATGATGTTTATATTGAGACTACAAGTGTTTAGGTACTCAATTAAACATACAATTAACTGACTGGACTCAGAACTATCAAGTTCAAGTGTTGAAGTAGCTGCTTAGAGTGTCAGGTTGATTAGAGACTGCATTGGCAATTTCAGGACTGCCAACCGACCGGTTCACCTAGGTGAGCTGATCGACTGGTGTGAGTCAACCAACCAATTAACTTGGTGAACGGGGTGGCTCACAATCCTTCCAACTGAGGAAATTGGGATTTTCCCGATTGGAGGAAAACTTTCACATTTCACTTGTTCAATTCGATTGGAATAAGGATTAATCTTTGTATTAATTGGAAACGATTAAGGAAAGTTTATTGTAGGAAAATCTGGGAAGTGAAATGACCGGTTCACTTAGAGAACTGATTGTCTCACACTCCCAGCCGACCAGTTCATTAGTGAACTGACTGGTTTGCCTGCCGATGTGTAAGTTATTCATGGAATTTATGGATATTTCTACTCCCGAACAAACTGGGAACCCTAACCCTACCCTCTACTATAAATAGAGGGGTACTGGGGGCTTATTAGAACACACAATTCAGAACATCAGTTCTCTACAAAGTTATTGTACTCTCTGGTTCTGGTAATCGAGAGAGCCCGAGCAAGTGCTACCCAGCTAGGGAGGCATAGAGAGGGAAATACAACTGCAGAAAAGCAGTCTGAGTTCGGGAGAGCAGGTTGGTGCTAGTACACCAACAGGAGGGTTGTCTCCTTCTTGCCAGTTCTTCTAGAATGGCAGGAGTTCTAGGTGGTCCGTGTGGACTGTCTGTAGAGGCGGGAGATGTCTACCACTCAGGAGGACACATCAGCCGCAGTCTGTGGTGGAGGCCAGAGTCCATGGCAAAGACCAGGAGCTGCACAGACATTGTCTGAGACATGGCATTGAAGACCACACATGGCTATGAGGTATTATCATTGGTCAAGCCCCGGGACCAGGTATATCTCGCTAAAACCATCCTTCCCATTACATAGTTGTTGATGCGATCTCCTGTTATGGGTTAATGGCCATTAAAATTTTTGTTTCCATTATCTACTCTAAGGCCATAAAACCCAACAGAACTAAGGTTTGGCAAAGGGGAGAAAGAGAGGGTAGGGTTTCAAGAAAAATGAAATCAAGAAGGATAAACCAACTACCAAGAATAAGGGTTACCAAATGATCAACAAAGGAAGATGATCCAACCCTAGATCACCACATGCAAGGGTTTGTTCACCTTGCTCCAAGATTGAGATCCTTAACTTACAAGAACCAAAGAGGGACGATATCCAAAAAAGAGGAGAGAAAGAGAGGACACAAAAGGATCATATGCATGCAAGGAGGGAGGTACATATATCTAAGAGTAGGAGGGAGATAAGGGAAGATAGGTGTTCAACTAAACATGCCACTTGTCCATCATAGAACCTACCTACAAGCGCTAAACATGCACATGCACATGCACATGCACATGCACATGCAGTAAGGGTCATGAAAACCAAGGTAGATCAACGACTTCATCTGTTCCAAAGGACCCTTGGTCAAAGAGAAACATAGCCTACAAGGCTCATCGGTCAAAGGCAAACCAAGAGGGGTAATCGATCACATAGAAAGAATCCTAGGGTTTCATGGCTCTTCAAGGCCACTAGGTGTACTCAAAATGTCATAAAAAAAAGGCACCAAGGTCGAAGACACAACAAGGTGGGTCACTGAAAACCAACTCAAAGGGTCACCCATCTACGCAAGGCACCAAAGCAAACCCTAGAAACATCAACACAAGATGCCACCTCAATATCCATTATCCAAAAAGGCGCCCCTAAGCATCATTCTCTCTCTCTCTCATGATGCCAAAACATAGGAGGCACATACAACATGTGACAAATTGCAAGATAAATGCTCAACATGGGTAAATTGTAACTTGGTCCAAAACAAGCACACTCATAGCATAACTAGCTCAAACATCATGCAAACTAGACCAAACTGAAAGCATAAGCATGTCACATGTTATTAAGGCACATCACATGATTAGATTAAGGTTTTAATCATCTTATCATGCAAACAAAATAAGGTTAGCAAAAAATCTAGGCTAAGGGTCTTACAACCATAAACCCCTAATAAGGATTTCTCCCCCCACAATCCTATGAGAAAAGAGATGGGTAATTCCTACACATCTTGTCCTCCACCTCCCATGTGACTTCCTCCATGCCACGATATTGCCACAAAACCTTCACCAAAAGGATATCCTTCCTCTTCAGGTTCTTCACCCTTCTATCAAGGATCAAAACATGACCCTCCACATACGACACATCCTCTTCCAACTCAACCTCCATGGGCTGCAACACCAACTATGTGTCAAGGTGACACTTCCTCAACATAGAAACATGGAATATAGGATGTAAAATGTGCAATGCATGTGGAAACTCCAACCTGTAATCCACCTTCCCAACGCGTGCTACCATAGGGTAAGGCCCTATATACTTAGGATCCAACTTACCCTTCTTCCCAAACCTCGCACTCCTTTCCAAGGAGAGACCTTAAGGTACTCCTTGTATCCCACTTAGAACTCCAAAGGCCTCCGAGGATTATCAACATATGACTTCTGTCTATCCTGGGATGCCTTCAACTATTGTTGTATCATCTTGATCTTCTCTGTCATCTGCTATAAAAGCTCAAGTCCCAAAAGCTGATACTTGCTTGTTTCATACCAACACAACAGAGACTGACAACATCTCCCATACAAATCCTCATAAGGTTTCATGTCTATACTCTTTTGATAGTTGTTGTTATAGGTAAACTCTATTAAACTAAGGTCCACATCCCAATTGCTTAAAAATTGCAAAACACAAGCTCTCAATAGATCTTCTAAAGTTTGAACAACCCTCTCATATTGTCCATTTATATATGGGTGAAATGTTATGCTAAACCTCAACTGCATATCCATCATTGAATGCAGACACTCCCAAAAATGACTGGTAAACTAAGGACCTCTGTCATACATGTCATCACTGGGATATCGTGCAGACATACTATCTCATCAACATACACCTACGCCAACTTCTCAGTTGTATATGTTGTCTTCACATAGAGGAAGTGTGCTGGCTTGGTCAACTTGTCCACTATCACCCAGATGGAATCATGACCTTTGGTTGTCCTCAGAAGACCAACCACAAAGTCCATCATGATATGATACCATTTCAACTACGGTATAGGTAACAGTTGCAACATTCCTACAGGTTTCTAATGCTCAGCCTTAACTTGTTGACACATAAAAAACTTCACCACTAACTCAGCTACATCACTCTTCAAGCCAAGCCACCAATACATATCTTTTAGATTATGGTACATCTTGGTGTTGCCCGGATGCATAGCGTACATCAAAGAGTGAGTCTCTTCAAGAACCAACTTCCTCAGATCATCAACATCTGGCACCACTGCCCTAATATGGAAACACATTGTCCCATCCTCTATCTCATGGAAACCATCACGCTTCTTACTGACCAACTCTAACCAGATCTTCTATATCATAGTATCATCACAATGTGCATCTCTGATCTATTGACTCAACGTGGGCTTCACCTATAATTGTGCTAGCAAACTTGCCAACAAGGATACTTCCATCTTCACATTCATCTGGCGAAGAGACACCAACATGTCTTGCTTATGGTACACTAAAGAACACAATTGTGCCTTATTTGCAGATGATAACAAAGAAGACTTCCTGCTCAAGGCATTTGCTACCATGTTTTCCATCCCTGGATGGTAGTCTATGGTGCATTCATAATCCTTGATCAACTCCATCCATCTTCTCTTCTACATGTCCAGCTCCTACTTTGAGAAGATGTACTATAGGTTGTTGTGGTCGGTGAAGATCTGACACTTCTCACCATAAAAGTAGTGTCTCCAAATCTTCAAGTCATAACCACAGTGGTAATATCCAGATCATGTGTTGGGTAGTCCTTCTTGTGTTTCTTAAGTTGTTGCAAAGAAAAAGAAATCACGTTCTTATCCTACATCAGTACGCAACCTAAACCATTCCTCGACACATCATAGAATATGATATAGCATTTCCCTTGTTCTGCCAACACTAACATTGGTGCACTAGTTAGTTTCTCCTTCAAAATCTAGAAAGAACTCTGACACCTATCTTCCCAAACAAATGGTACACCTTTCCTCATTAGCTTTGTTAGGGGTAATGACACTGCGTTGAAGTTTGTGATAAACCCCTTGTAGTATCCTATCAGGCCTAGGGAACTATGAACCTCTGTCAGTGTCTTAGGATGCTCCCACTCTAGCACTGACTGAACCTTTTTAGGATCCACACAAACACCTCCATCAAATATCACATGCCCAAGCAAAGACACCTCCTTCATCTATAACTCACACTTGCTAAACTTGGCATACAACTTGTGTTGTCTCAACAAGGTCAACGCCTGTCGTAGATGCTTCTCATGTTTTTGGCTGTCTGGGGAGTATATTAGGATGTTGTCAATGAACAGAACCACAAACTTATCAATATAAGTCTTGAACACCCATCTCATCATATATGTGAACACTGCTACTGCATTGGTTAGCCCAAACGACATAACCACGAACTCATAGTGATTGTACCTAGTCTTGAAAGTTGACTTGGGTATGTCATCCACCTTGATCCACAACTGATGGTAACCTGATCTCAGATCTATCTTACAGAACATGCAACACCTCTCAACTGATCAAACAAATCATCTATCCTCAAGAATGGGTACTTGTTATTGATAGTCACCTTGTTCAACTGCCAGTAGTCGATGTACAACCTCATAGAACCATCTTTCTTGTTCACTAACAACATGGGAGCACCCCAAGGGGAAATTCTCAGTCGAATAAATCCCTTCTCTAGTAGCTCCTACAACTGCTTCTTCAACTCTTGCATCTGAATTAGTGTCATCATGTACATTGTTTGTGCTATAGGTTGTGTACCAAGAATCATATTGATCTCAAAGTCAATCTCTCTCAGAGGGGGGACATCGGGAAATTCATCTGGAGACACATCATCAAACTCTCGTACTACTGGCACCTCTTGATACTAGGAGCTCCTCACCTTGGTATCCACCAAATGAGCCAAGAAAGCTTCACACCCCTACCTCATTAGCCTCACCAGTGTCATCATCGACACCAGACACATTAGAGAAATCTTCCTATCTCCTTGAAAGACCCACAAAATGTCACAATCAAAGAACATCGCCACCTTAGAACTATAGTCCAAGACCACCTACTACTTCTCCAAAATATCCATCCCAAGGATCATATCAAATCCATCCATATCAAGTGGTATAAGGTCCACTTGAATGTTGTGTGCTAAGAAAGAAAGAACGTAGGATGGACACACACCCCTCAACTTGGTGGAACCAACTAGAGGGGTTTCTAAGGGAAGACTATCAGATCTACAAATAATAGGCAAGGAACATGTAGATTTCACTTTTCTAGTGATAAAAGAGTGTGTCGCATTCGGGTCAACCAAAATAGATATAAAGAAAAAAGAAGACAAATCGAAATGAAATAACCCCATCATACCTTTCATGACCTATGGATTGTCCACTCCCTTCAGATGATTCATAGTGTACAATTGAGCTATTACCTGCTGCCGCCCCAACCTCTACTGGCCTGCCAAGACGATCCTGCTTGTGACACCTGACTGCATCCTCTGCCTCGACCACTGCTGAACTGTTGTCGTTGTTGTGACCCTTGTTGACCCCTCTTAGTTTTTGCATCACCTCCTCATCCTTCACTGAGAAAAACATCCTCAAATGTGCTTGTTGTCCACACCTATAATAGGTCCTTATGTCAAACTGTGGCCTGAATGGCCATGTGCTGCACTGTGAGCTCCTGTCGGTGGAAAGCTATAGCCTGAGACTGGACTACTGACAAGTGTTGTGATTGAGGTGTTGAAAACCTAGGATTCTTGACGCCTCCAGAAGATTTCCCCTAAAAATATGCAAGTTTCTTCTTGGTGTTAGCTTCATGCTTCTCTATCACCTACCGCTCTATCCTCCTCACAAGTTCCATAAACGTGGTAAACTTATCTTTGTTCTCCAAAGTTGGCATCATCATCGTCAACTCTATGCTCAAACCCTTCTCAAAACGTCGTATCCTCTCCTTTTCCATTGTAGCCATGTGTGAGAAAAACCTCAGAAGTTCTACAAACTTGTCCTCATACTCATTGATCGTCATAGATCTATGTCCGATTTTCTCAAACTGTGAGATCCTCTCATCTAGGTATGTCTCAAGGAAGTATATGCTTACAAACTCCCGTCAAAACTCCTCCCAACTGGCCAGCGCTCTAGGCCTCTTCTCCTCCTCAATGGACCAGCAATGGCCAACACTGCCCTTCAGCAGGTACACCCTGTGCTTCACCTTATCCTCCTCAGGGATATTGAGGATCTTAAAGGCCTTATCCAGCTTTATCAGCCACATATCTGCATCGGTTAGGTCTGTCATACCCACATACTCCAATTCTCTAACGCGTCGTAGCCTCTCGAAGGTCTTCCCAAAACCCTGGTATTTTTCATTGGGAATAGTTCCCCTTGCTTGAGGTATGGGCACCCTATCCGCCATAAGCAAAATCGTAGCCATAAATTGTCCAAACATGGACTGAAAGGCGGGGTTGTCTACAGTTTTTGGGTCAATCTGAGGCACTTCAGGCACTCCATCTACTCTAGGTTGTCTCCTGGAACCACCTCCTAGTACAACAACATTGCTCTCAGTATGTTCTTCATGCTCTTTAGACATATCTTCTTCTTCTACATAAGCAGAAGCTACGACAATATGTTGGATAAAGCAAGAACAAACACAAACCCTAGTCCTATGTCCATATAGACTCAGCGAACCTAGAGTTTTGATATCAATCAAATTATTATGACCCACCACCACAAAGTGACATTACTCAAAACCACAACGTGAAATTGTCAACTAACAACCACATTACCACAAAACATGGTAAATTAAAATTGATCTGATATAACCATCTCAAGAAGAAACATAAACATCAAGCTTTACAACCTGCCATCACATGTATCACATATCATACCATAAGGGTATAAACATCATTGTACAGTGGCCATTATGCCACAACCTGAAACATGTTTACATATACAACCCATGCATGTACAATCATGCATACTGTCAAAACCTCGTATCGATGTACAACATCTACAAAACACCCCAAGGACCTGAGAGTACAGGGATGACACATAGGACTCTACTAAAAATACTAGCAGCATATCCAACCTTCCACAACTACTTATCTCCTTACTACTCTTCCTCAACCGCACGATCTTTGCCATGTCATGCACGACCACCTAAAAGATGTAGAAACCCATGGGGTGAGACCAACGTCCTAGCGAGATATATAACTCTCCACCAAAAACTATTGTTAACATAGAAGGTTTTATAGCAGATTAAGCATTATGAGAAGATTCAGCTAAATGAACAAGTAAAACTAATAATACACATTAAAAAGCTATAATTGATAAGTAGAACATCATATACTTTTGGAAGGAATATGAAGAACATGTATAAAGGATAACAGCTAAGAAGTATAAGAAACAAGGCAAAGGGAAAAATCCGCTGTGAATCATATTTAACCCTAAGCAAATATACTACACGACTGTATTAAGTCTTTTATGCCCCGTGGAGATGAGGTATACCACTCATACTCCAACTGACCACTGCTAAGTTGAAATAAGTGCCATACAAGATCTAGGATAATCGAGCTCCTTTGATCTCCCACACCCTTAGTCAGTCTGAGTCCTCTGTAATGACACATAGAGTCCAACTTCATAGCAGCCTAGTATGCCTTGGTATATAGGCATGACACTAATAGACATGGTATACAAACCCAACCATCTAAGGTACAACAACAACTCTCATCTATCACATCATATTCTAAGATACTACTGCAGTCGTTCTCCTATCAAGGCATGAACACAATCATCCCTGATAACCTATAATTGTGGATGCAAGGATATACCCTCAATCGGCACCCCCGCATATTCAACATTATGTGCTCTGAGTTTCCGTTAGGAATTACTCGTTTCGCCATCTAGTAAATTATGACATTGTAGATGGATCTATTACTCAGGGCAACTACATGATTAAGGTTTTGCTTTATTAGTTATTTCTAGTTGGGTATCTTCTATTGAATCAATCAGGTTACAGCGTACAAGACTAAACATATTCTATAAAAGATAAGGGTAGATGCAACTCCAAAAGATATTAAACCTATTAATCATAAAGTTGATCACATCGTCACATGATATTGTCTACTGCCAAATACAAGGCCATCACCATTATCACATCACTATGGGATAACAATCCCTCATCACATCACTGGAGGATATCACCTCAAATTAGGCACAAAGCCTCTTCCAGGTCATAAGACCTAATCACATAGTTCGTACATAGCGTCATCATCTCATCATGCCTCATCTAGGCTCATAACCATCATCATGTGTTAGATAAAGATATCACAACAATCACAAGCTATGATGTTCATTCAACCTACAACATAAGGGTTACACAAATTGGAGAGAAAATACTTCAATACATGCTAATCATTCAAGCGAGTAAGCATTAATCAGCATGTACTCAAACATTAGGGTTAGGTTTTCCATACAGCAACTAGCATTAAACCCCAAATCCTCAAAATATCCAACATTCTTGGAACTTATAGGTAAAGGTTATCAACACCAAGGTCAAACACCAAAGGACTACTGAAAACACATGGAATGATTGCAGAGATCATAGGGTCATGATCACTGAAAAGATGAGATTATAACTATAGAAGACCTTGGGACTATGCCCACTGAATTCAAAGGCCATGCCCCTCTTCATCAACCATTGAGAAGGTCCAACATCAGTGACTGCATAAGCTAGGTTGACCATTCTTCAGTCGCATAAGAAGTTCACCTTCAGCAACCTCAAGGATCTAGAATCAGCGACCAAAGAAGACCATGTCAGGTCATCGACCGAAGAGATACAAGGTTGGTCTAGGAATGAAGAGATACAAGGCTGGTTTTCAACTAAAGAGAGAAGTTCATCCATCAACAAACCCATGAATCAAAAGCCCTACAAACGAAGGAAAACAAAAGGGCAACTCCATCGACTGAAGAACCTAGGTCACCTATGCGACCTCTCAAAGAGACCATCTAAGCGACCAAAAACCATCACCAAACCTTTGACCGCTTGGACCATATCATGAAGAACATTAGGAGACAGAAATTCACTACCAAAGTATGATCAAATCAGATGGGTTACCAACATGAAACTGAAAACCTCAAGGAGTGAGGTACATCAAGGAAAACATCATCCAAAACCCTAGAATCTAACCACCAATACAAGGGAAACCGAACCCTAAATCATGGAAGAAAGAAGCAATGTTTCAAAACATAACACACATCCAAACCTTCCATCACAAAAGAGAGAAACTGAACCATAATCAGAATGGGAAACCATCATTTAAATGTGTGCGTGTGAAACTAGTACTTCCACCATTCATAGGATTGTGGGTACAAAAATTAGGATCTATGAAAAAGAGCTAATCTATGCGATATTACCATAGATTCATAAACCCTAAAACAAGGTGGCATCATAAATCATCTTATAATCATGTTTCAGAGATAAGATAAACTTGCATGCAATATTAAGGTGCAATAATAGTAGAGGAGAGAGTTATATAACCCGCCTTGAGGTGAAGATCAACTCCCAAGCCACGAAGCTCCAAGAGAAAGAAGAAATGCCAAGCTTGGATCAACTCCATGGTCAAGCAAGATCACCTCAAGAGAAGAAGAACAATCCAAGATCAAAAGGTGCACAAAGAAGAGAGGGTACAAACTCTAGGCCGAAAAGAAAGGGGAAAGAGGAGATCCCCATCTCACATAGGTACTACCATGGAAAACCATGGATATGACCTCTATCGGAGAGAAGTTCCTCAAGAAGACCACCATGGAGAACCATGGTTCATCCAAGGGGAGAAGGAGGGGGTAGGCTTTCAAGAAAAACAAAATCAAGAAGGATAAACCACTTACTAAGCACAA
Source organism: Alisma plantago-aquatica (assembly GCA_963693085.1). Taxonomy (NCBI): domain Eukaryota; kingdom Viridiplantae; phylum Streptophyta; class Magnoliopsida; order Alismatales; family Alismataceae; genus Alisma; species Alisma plantago-aquatica. Next base: position 217,517,402 of record OY856412.1, read on the forward strand.
GGATCACCAAAGGATCAACAAAAAAAGATGCTCCGACCCTAGACCACCACATGCAAGAGTTCGGCCACCTTGCTCCAAAGTTGAGCTCCTTCTCTTCTAAGAACCAAAGAGGGATGAGCTCTAAGAAAGAGGAGAGAAAGAGAGGATGCAAAAGGATCATATGCATGCAAGGAGGGAGGTATATATATCCAAGGATAGGAGGGAGATAAGGGAATATAGGTGTCCAACTAAACATGCCACTTATCCATCATAGAACCTACATGCAAGCACTAAACATGCAAATGCAACAAGGGTCGTGAAAACCAAGGTAGATCAGTGACCTCATCTGGTCCAAAGGACCATCGGTCGAAGAGAAACATAGCCCACAAGGCTCATCAATCGAAGAGAAACAAGGAGGGGCCATCGATCACATAGAAAGAATCATAGGGTTTCTTGGCTCTTCGATCGCCAAGGCCACTAGGTGCACTCAAAAACTCATCGGCTAAAGGAAACAAGGTTGAAGACACAATAAGGTAGGTCGTTGAAAACCAACTCAAAGTGTGAACACTCAAGCAAGGTCAACCATCTACACAAGGTACCAAAGCAAACCCTAGAAACATCAACACAAGATGCCACCTCAACATCCAGGGTTCAACAAGTCACCCCTAAGCATCATTCTCTCTCTCATGATGCCAAAACACAGGATCCACATCCAACATGTGATAAATTACAAGATAAATCCTCAACATGAGTAAATTGCAACTTGATCCAAAACAAGCACACTTATAGCATAACTTGCTCAAATATCATGCAAACTGGACCAAACTAAAAGCATAAGCATGTCACATATTATTAAGGCACATCACATGATTAGATTAAGGTTATAAGCATATTATTATTCAAGGCAAATAAGGTTAGCCAAAAAGCTAGGTCGGGGGTCTTACAACAAGAGGTTTACGTCAAGGATATTCCTTATCTCTATATTTCCTTCTTATGTGCCTAAATCACCTTAGCCAACTCATTGATAGAACAATATCTCAAGGTTTTTGGAAGCCTATTAAAGTATCTCATCAAGGTCCTTCCATTTCATATGAATCCTTTACTGGGGATATTAATATGTTTAGCAAAGCTTTAGTCAACTAATATTCATTCTATAATGAATTGCTTTTGAAACTTTGAGGAAGCATCAGGTCATGCAATATCTACTGATATCTTATTCTTTGGTTCAGTTCCTTCTGCAACTAAGACTGATATATGTACGATAACGAGTATGACACAAGTCAATGACATTGGAAAATGTTTGGGAGTTCCTATACTTCATGTTCGGGCTTTAAAGACAACATATAATGACATTATAGACAAATTTCAATCTAGAATATCGGGTTGTGCAGCACATACTCTAAGTTTACTAGGTAAACTGTGTATGGTTAAAGATATGTTAAGTTCTAGTCATACTTATACTATGCGACTAGTATTCTACCGATAAGTTTATGCACAGAACTAGACAAATTGATAATGCATTTTGTTTGGAGGTGTGATCCTGCTCGAAAACCACTATCTCTTGTTGCTTGGCCACGACTGGCTGCTCTGAAGGAAGTAGGAGGGTTAGGAATTCCACACATGCTTCAATGGAATATGGCTTTATTAATGAAATCTTCTTGGAAGATGATAAACAAAAAGTCATTGATTTGGGTACAAGGTCTTACACATTAATATAAGTTGTATAGAACTTTATATGGACATCATTGCACATCATTTCGGAGAACTTTTTCATCATTACAAGACATTGCAAGTCAAATAGTACCATTATTATCATAAATGGTAACTCAGTTTTTGTATGACATGACATTTGAGTTCCCGCAGGACAAGCATTGTCAAGCAAAGTGCTAGTCGATATTCCATCTGACTTGGAAGATTTGAAAGTAAGATCCTTGATTCTATTGCTAACGACTGGGATGCTAACTTTCTCAATCAGTGTAGTTGTTGATAGGATACAAAGTCTTCGTGTGCCAAGTAATAGGCTTTTTTAAGACACACTATGTTGGAACCTTGACAATATAGGTACATTTACAACAAAATCGGCTTATAGGTTACTAACTAATGATATAACAAGATCTAAAGTTGGTCCTTGGAGTAGTATTTGGAAACTAAAGTCCCCTGCAAAGTATACTATGTTTATTTGTCTAGTTGCACATCAAGCTATAATGACAAATTTTGGCGAGTGCAAAGACATTTTGTAGATGATGTGTCTTGTCCACTGTGAAACCATGCAAGCGAAGATACTCTTCATATTTTGCGAGATTGTCCTTTGGCTATGAATATTTGGAATGGTATAGGATTATCAACACTTTGACAGTTTGTTACAGTGGATTTAAACTCACGGCTGAAGCACTATATAGTCTATATTCAATTGGATCTTAAAATCCGTCGAGTGTTTGTTATTTCATGTTTTGAAATCTGAAAAGGTAGAAATAACAATATTTTTAACAATACAACTACTACTGTCGAACAGATAATTAGGTCTATCAACATAATCTTACACAATATAGAACTGCTTGGTCTCGAGAGGGTGATGAACATGATAGGGAACATGAATCAACAACTTGTCAAGACACTGCATGGAAGCACCCACCATTGGGTTGTTGAAAATAAATTCAGATGCCTCAATTAAAGAAGATAAAGCATATATAGCTTCAGTTGTGCGCGCACATGACGATTGCTGGGTCACAGGTTGGGCAAATAAGTTATCAATATCATCTGTCTTAGTTGCAGAAACTGTTGCTATCTAGTTTGCTCTACAGAATGCTTGGAATCTGGGTTAGAATTGTATTATCCTAGAAACTGACTGCACGGTTGCATTACACGCCATCCAGAATCCATCAGTTTCTTATCCTGTTCTTAGTACAAGGTTACCTCTGATTCATTATCTTCTTCACAACGACCGGACTGTAAAGATTATCGAGGTGTCATGAAGTGCTAATAGGGATGTAGATGAAGTGGCAAGACTCTTAATGCGATCAACAGTTGATACTTTAAATCTGTCTTATTCACCTCTAGGTTTATGAGTAAAATCAGAGCCCTCAATGCTCGGGCTACCATTCCTTGAAGCCATGTAATGATTTCGTAACAGATTTTCTCTCTTGCCTTGGTAATGCAGGTTAAATAAAAGAGCATAGTTAAAAAATTAAGAATATGACTCAATATTGGTACAATATAAACAAACACTTTCGCGGACCAATTAAACACCGGAGTACAGTAAACACGAAACGCTATGGTAGCAGATATGAGGCAAATGACCTAGGTAACCAATTTCCCCGTGTGAAAGAAGCATGTTTCAGAACAGCAGCTAATAAAGAAGGAACTAATTACAAACCAGTACGATACTAGTAGTCAGCTAGCACTGCATAAACGTTGTGGCTTCATCAAGAAGCAAATATATGAAACAGTAGAACTATCCGTGTAAACTACCAGTCCAGCCATGCCACAACATAATCAACTTCTTAATTGTTTTGAGGGACCACCACCACCCCCCCCCCCACCACCAAAAAAAACAGACTATCAAAGCAACTGACTGGTTAGCTGGCCACGCTCTTCTCCAAGGTGTTATAGTTGAGTAACTTCTCGATTAAATCCACATGGGTCATTAGCATTCTCCTGCAGCAATACCGTACGAGCCCAAGGGCATCCAGAGCATCTCCTTCTGAATAGTCAGCCTGAAGGAGGTCCAGGTAAGTGTCCCACTTGTTGCCAATCACCTTACCACAGGTGAAGCAACGCACTGGGATGATCATCTCGTAGATGCTGCTAATGAGATAGCCTAGAATAAAGAAAACAGCCACCAAAATAAGTTATTTAGGAAAAGAAACTGCATGTAAACCAGACAACTGGTCCAAAGTTACTCCTAGAATAAAGAAAACAGCCACCAAAATAAGTTATTTAGGAAAAGAAACTGCATGTAAACCAGACAACTGGTCCAAAGTTACTTCATTTTCCATAATAATTCAAATTAAAGTAATTGCTCACAAAAAAAAAGTGAAATGAATGGTGAAGCCAGCTAACTTTACCCATTTACCAGGAGACGAAAAGCATAGCTGCAGTGGACATTCTACTCCCTTAATCCTTTACACAATCGTCTCTTTTGTTGGAGAGACAAAACAACATGCTTCTGCATCACCAATTGACCAATTGAAGAATATCGCAACCTCCTAGTCAACCAGTTGTAGTAGTTTTACTTGGAGCAATCTAGTGGGGAGAACGCCTGAGCAGGATAGGTAGCATAAGGTACACAGACATTGTTGTGCAGCACATGTTGCTTTTATTAGGATTTTGTTTAGAATCATTTCTTTGTGCTGGGTTTTTCAATAATTCAGTCGGAATTAGTGCCACATTATCCACCACCCAAGTTGTCTTGTTTCGTGTGCCGATATACAGATTGTAACTCTTTTTAGGGGAATTAACTTTAATGATTCAGATTTAAATTACCGTGCATTGCCAATTATTAGAAAATTAATCTTAATCATATTAGGTTTATTCGGTAGTAGGGTATGCCCATGCATCCTCTTCCTTTAGCCGACACCTTCTTCCCCTTTGACTGCCGCCTCACAATCCCCCTCTCCTCTTTCTTCATCATCTTGTGCTCCACGCCTTACTTTGCCCACCACTCCCCCGTTCAATCTAGTTCTCACATCGTTTGTCTTCTATATTGCTACCACACCATCTCATCTTCCGTCCTCCTTCCAACCCCAATTAATTAGAAATTTAGTCTTAACCATATTAGGTTCCTATTACGTGGTAATGGAGCCTTGGGGCGGAAAAGGCAGGAAATGGAGCCTTGGGGGAGGTGGAGCTAGAAGGGGAAAGGTAGGGAGGGGAAGGTATAACCAAAAGACGAACAAAAAAATAGAACCCCTGGTTGGTGGCGAGAGGGGTACAAACAGTAGGCAAAGTGGAAAGTGCACCCCTCTCGTTAAGTTATACTTTTTTCTGCGTGGCAGGAGCAAACTCAGGCCGAGTTGGTTGCATCGAGCAATGGGAAGCTCATTGCGACGAAGGTGGAACCACACCTAGGGAACCCATGCTAAGTTTGTGATGTATTGGTCTGGGAGCTCCCAATGCAACGAAGTTTGAAGCTGCTTGTTTGGGTTTAAACAACTCAGCCGAGTTGGTGTGAACTTGGCCGATGTACTCCCATTAGTTGATGCATATGCTCAAAAATGCATGGTGCAGGACTTCGACTTCGTGTCGACTTCCCTAGGTGTGGAATTGGAAGTTTGTGGAAAGTGCGAGGAAGTTTAGACACAAACTTCCATAAACTTTGATGCCACTTTTTTGAAGAAAATGATGTGAATTTGAAGCAAACTTCGATTAAAAACTTCTAATTATGCTATACTCTATCTTACATATGTTAATTTAGCACAAAAACACGATTCATGACTATAACCCTATGTAGGTCGATAATGCAATATGCACTTACAGTTGTAAGGTTTAAATGTATAATACAAATACAAGAATACATCCCACCATATGTCCTAGCATACAATATGGAGTCAAATAGTAGTGACAACATCTTCTCCAGCAAATAGTGGCAGCCAACAAACATAGAAATTTAGATTAGAAGTTGTAAAGATGGTTGGAGGCACCACTTATGCCTTATATGGCCTTTCAGGCACTAGTTAGGACAAACATTCTGTGCCCCAACATCACCAATTTCAGGGAAACATTGATAACTTCAAGGATGTTGGGACGAAAATACACTGTAAAAATCCAACTTCGTCAACAAGGGGGAAACTTCGGTCCGAAGTTGAAGACCAAGTCGACATAGTGAAGTTTCGACATCGCATGGGGTGGAAGTTGGAAACTTCGGGGAAGTTTAGTTCCATGCTTTGATGTCTGGATTCAAGCCTTAAAAACTCGAGCTGAGTAGGGTGGGAACTCGGTCGACTGCATGGGGACAGCAGACCAAAATTGGCTAAATCCGTCTAAGTCCCTTCAGTCTTTGAGCAAAATCTCAGCCAACCAAAGTCGGCTGAATTCGTCTAATGCCCATCAAATCCACTACATACACAACCAAGCATGTAATAGAGTTTTTTTCATCCCTTACACAAAATGGCACAACCAACTCAGAACTTGCAGAACCTAGGTGACATGTCCTAGACAAATGTGAATCCTCTAAAGCAGACTAGTCATCAACAAAATACACAAGGCATTAGTCATCAACCTTGATATCTACATCGATAATCACATAGGTAATGTGAACTGTCATATAAGGAGCATTGCCTCCAAGTCGCTTTGAATGTGATCTCATGCCTCGGTGGAGGAAGCAAAACCCTGAACCAACTTCCCCTAAGCATTCCTCATATAATGTATATTCCCCACCTAGGCAACCCTCCAAGCCACCACTTGGACATCTGGCTTCAACCTCCCCCATTTGACGAACCCAGCTAACCACACAAAATGTAATCCTCCTAACCATATCCTCTAGCATAGTCTCTTTATCTTTCATGTCTCCTACAAACTCCAACAATCTCCTATCTTATAAAAGGTTACCCCCCTTCATATTAATTTGATAATATTGCATGTCTGTTATCACACTCTACCAACATCTATCCTCGCATCATCATAGCCGCTTGCAACATTGCGTCCCCTCCAATAACATCATACCCACTTTTGGGAAAATTGGACCGCACTGTCGCATATACGCTCGCATATACTTATTCGGTCACCCTACTGCACCACATATTATTAATCAGTCCACTAAGCGGTCATGAGTTGCATATACTCTCGCTTGGCTGATTAAGCGGCTAATTTAACTTTTCTTTTTGAAACACCGACTAATTATGCCCATATATTGCAATTGCATATATACAACCATATATGTGTTTATATGTCTATAGATATGTACATTTTATTATAAATTTAAAATATAGTCATAAATTATATGTAGAAATGTTCATGTACATATTTTATTTATACAATTATATGTATACCTTTTAATATATTTATATGTGTACATATGTATATATATTTAAAACTACAGTCGTATATTTATATAGACATTTTCATTTAAATATTTCATTTATACAATATATGTATACCTTTTGATACATGCAACCATATATATGTATATATACATGTGTGTAGATATGTACATTTTTTATATATTAAAAATATAGTCGCATATTTATGTGTAGACGTATTTGTACACATATTTCATTTGTACGATATATGTATACCTTTTGATATATTTATCTATGTACATATGTATATTATATATCCTATATTTAATATACCTACTTATACACAGATTCCACACACACGTGTACATTTATGTACAGTGTTTTAAAAAGCGGCCCAGGCAGCTGCTCAAGCAGCTCAGACCCCTGACCGCTCCAAATAGCTTTTAGGCGGCAGCCAGGCGGCTCTGCATTAAGTGGCCGCTTCATGCCTACTCAGTCCGCTCAAGTGCCCGCCTGAGCACTGATCTTGAGCGCCCACCTGAGGCCGCTTAAATGAAAAATAGGATCTAGGCCCACTTCTTAGGCCCAAAAGTGAAATGTAATGCTATATTTAGTATGTAATATTAGATTATTAGTATTGTATAACTATAACATTATTTAACATGTTAATATGATACTATTGTATTAAGCAACTAGTATGTATCTAAATATTGTACAATAGCTAACTAGTGTGTAAATCTACACTGATTCTGTTGGTACTATACTAGGAAGCACGGACACTTCCCGGAGGCTGCCGTGTCCGTGTCCAACGCGTGTCCAACATGGACACACCTTGGACACGCCTGGACACGTGGCGGACACGCCTCTGACGTGTCCATTTTTTTAAAAAAATATTGAAGTGTTGGACACGGCTTGGACACTCCATGGACACATCCAAGACACACCATCCCTACCCACTTAAGCTTAAGCATACGAAAAAAACCCAAACCTTGCCCAAATCCCTACCTCATGTTCTACACTGCTCTTGCCCTACCAATATTAGTTAGTTAAGCTTCAGTAGCTGCCAAAATGTTCCTTCGCCTCTTTTTCCTGCTCCATGTTTGCTTCTCATCTCCCTTCTCTTATTTCATGCTGGTCTTTCATGTGTCTCCTTCTGCTTATCTTACCACTCCTCCCCTACTTTTCTTCTTGCTTCTCGAGATAAAGGTAGAAGAATATTGTCCTCCCTACGTCTATTCTTTTTCTTGCTTCTCTACATCTACATCTTCCCTCCTCTTCTCTTATCCATCCATCTTAAGTAGCTCTCCATGTATTCCACTTCCTTTTCTTCCCTCTCAACCTTGAAGACACCTTCATTCTCCATCTCATCCACCACCAGCAATAACATCTTAAATAGCTTACAATTTTTTGTAATATCATGTTATATTAGTTAGTTAAGCTTCAGTAGCTACCAAAATGTTCCTTCGCCTCCTCCTTTTCCTGCTCCATGTTTGCTTCTCATCTCCCTTCTCTTATTTCATGCTGGTCTTTCATGTGTCTCCTTCTGCTTATCTTACCACTCTTCCCCTACTTTTCTTCTTGCTTCTCGAGATAAAGGTAGCATAATATTGCCCTCCCTACGTCTACTCTTTTTCTTGCTTCTCTACATCTACATCTTCCCTCCTCTTCTCTTATCCATCCATCTTAAGTAGCTCTCCATGTATTCCACTTCCTTTTCTTCCCTCTCAACCTCGAAGACACCTTCATTCTCCATCTCATCCACCACTAGCAATAACATCTTAAATAGCTTACAATTTTTTGTAATATCATGTTTCAAGGTGAATTTCATGTTAAGTTTAATTTACAATAAATCTATGTATATGTATATGTCAATGTATATATACTGTATAAATATATATATATGTATATGTTTGTATACATATGCATATGGATATGTATATGTATATGTATATGTATAAGTGCGTATGACGTGTCCAACGCCGTGTCCGTGTCCTGTATTTTTTAAAATTGCCGTATCCCGTGTCCGTGTCCGTGTCCATGTCGTGTCCCGTGTCCGTGTCCGTGCTTCCTAGGTACTATACAATAGTAACGACTATGTACCATTAAGTCTATTATAGCAAGTAATAGCATGTATATGTCACATAAAACTATGAAATTTGTACCCTGATTCTGCTGCTACCACACAATAGTAACGACTATGTACCATTTAAGTCTATTATAGAAAGTAATACCATGTATATGTAATGTAAAACTATGAAATCAGTAATATTGTGTTGTTGTATAGTACTGATTACTAAGTATAGAGAATTAATCTAATAAACAACAACCAGTGTCTAAATGTAATACAAAATCAATGTAACTTACTGTGAAGTATTGTACTACTATATAATACTAACTACTGAGTGTATTATATCATCGCTTGAAAGTAGTATACGACTGTACGTGATAAATTCATCTATACATGGTACTAACTTTAAGTAGATTACATGATAGTATGATACTAGTATACTGTTGTATATAATAAATATATCTTAATGCTTCATCTATAGGTAAGCAACTATTAAGTAGCAATATTGTTGTGTAGGGTGAATTTTACACTGCCACATGGGTTTAGTTATGTATACAAGTTTCTAAAAAAATATTATATATATATATATATATACAAATGTGTGTGTGTTTTGTATAAAATCATGTAGAAAATTATGCATCCGCCTTTTCAAAAAGCGGCCGCTTGAGCGCCCGCCTGGCGCTCAAGCAGCCATAAGGTGTTGTCCGCACGTCTCCTACTTAACGCTTTCTAAAACATTGTTTATGTATATAATTGTTTATGTTCTCACATATAACATATATTATTTTATTTTATTGAAGTGGAGAATTTCACCCCTGTTCAAAGTAGCAGGAGAGAGAGAACACCATCAGCTACACCGAGAGCAATAATCCCTTCCTGTAGTGCCCCAACGAGTTCGCTGAGATTCGAACCCGCAACCTGCGCTTCACAAGCTGCAGGCTTGACCAACTGAGCTAGTTGGCAAGTGCAGCATTATATATGTGTACATTATATATACATTTGTTTCTTTCTCTCACACACATACATAATAACATGTTTATATTTTTTTAAAAATTCCAAAATTGCATATACCATCCCATATACTCCTGCATACCATATATATCCCATCCGCCTGTACATTGCATACCACTTTTCTAAACAATGATCATACCTCTACCATTGGAAACAAACCTCTCAATGCACCTAGCTAATTCCTATTGCCCGCGTACCTCCAACGTCTACTTAGCGCATGCACATCACTTGCACCAGTTGTAAACCCACTCATGTTCAAAACCTCATTCATCCTCCTCTAAACCTTAATATCACACCCCTAGCACTATGTTTTGTACAGGGAAAAGAGAGGGCGGGATGGGGCAGCCATTGTGTTTGTATAAACAAAATGATGAGAATAGAAGAGGACTTCTAGAGAATGATCCGCTTACATTTTGTCCTACTTCTCTCTACATTGAATCACTGTAGAGAGGAGGGGAAGGGAATGATAATTTCTTTTCATACATTAACTTTCCTTTTTCAAGAGACTAAAAGTACAAGCTTTTACTTTTTGTACCCTTCATTCATTTCCCCTCCCCATACTAACTAAACACATTATTAACGAGACACTCCAGACCATCTCGTCATATCTTCCTTCCCTACAACTCCAACATCACGACGTCGACAAGATGTAACGGCTCTTACCCTATTATTATCAACAGACACCCTCCGCTCTACCTTCCAAGTCTGTATCCACATAATTGACGACAAGGTAGGTGTGGCTATTCACAAAAGAAGCCATTTGGTCTATGACATCAACATGTTTCTTCATTCCATTTTGGGCATGTTGTGAGGTGTTGCTTCAGTTGGGTTTTCCTGCTTACACTTGTTAGCCGTAGGCTCTTCACTTATCGACTCAAGGCTAAATTTGGGTTGAAGGATTTTGAGTGGGATCGGGGACTTTAATCCCACCTGCATCCAAAATCCCACGTTTTTCTATGCAAAACATGAACTTAAGTTGTTAGTGCCATAGTTGAAAAGTCCCACCTGAGCGGGACTTCTCAGTTTCACACTGCCCCAGGTACTTGTGTGTAGACACCCACCCTGCACTTGACACCCAACCCCAACTCCAAGCACTGCTATCAACCCTTTCTTCATTGTCAGTCTTCTTACTTGCACCTTCCTACATGGCTGTTTCTCCATTGTCGGTTAACCTGGTTGCCCCACACTGCGGTTGTTTATCTGTAGTCGATCTGCATACTTGCTCCTCCCAACGCCCGTCTTCTTGTTTCACCCTCTCTCTCTCTCTCTCTCAGTTGAAAACTTTTGTCTGAATTTAATCTGTTGTTATTCGTTGCAGCCCCTCCCCCTGTGTCCGTAAAATACTTCCGATAAGCGCCAGCTCCAAACTTGCAACCCCCCCCCCGCCTCTGCCAACCACAAAATCAATGAATGCAATCTCCTCCAACCAGATCTGATCCCCCATATCTGATGGCATTGCTCTTGCTGAGTCGGACTACAACATTGTCATCTACTAGCCCACGCTTGTAGTATGCTACTGTTCATTGTGTCGGCCTGTTCATGTTCATTTTGTTGTCCTATTTATGTTCATTTTGTTGTCAGTTTTTACTTAAGAGGAATGGATTTTCAGTCAATTTAATCAACAAAACAATCATCGTAGTGTGCTCTAGAGAGCAAGATACACATTTCCTATCATGTGTTCCTTAAAAAAAACATTATCCATTTGTTATGTATATTTGGCGTCTTCCTCATTTCTCATCTACATACCAATTATAAGCATCTAAAGAGAATTGCTATGCATCTTCCATTAATCAAAGCATAATGCACAATGCACAGCTAGATATGATTAACTCATCTTTATCACTGATCCCGTGCTATGTTGCACCCAAACATAGGCAAGAAAATCAAGTTCTTTTCATTTATTTAGGCCTTTCCACCGCGTCCTTTTGAACAGCATGCCGTAGTCCTATACAAAAGAACGGATCCCGCCACATGTCCTAAGAAGTAAGATATCTGGCATATTGTTGCACTGGTGTTGTAATGTTAACTGTATCAGGTGGGAATGGATTCATTTAATGGTCAACTTTGGTAAACCTTTTTCTTCAAATCAAATTGTTCGTTATCATATCCGAGGTCTGAATCCCACAATAATGGTATCCCGCCTAACAGAAACATGCTAGAAAGCAAAGTTCGACGGATCAATTTGTACAAAAGGCAAGCTAGTAACTAGCCCTTGAGCAGATCCGATAACACTGAGATGTTTCAAAAATTAACAAACAAATGACAGCAGGAACCGTCCATCGCGCTGAGGAGCGTCACAATGCCGATTCCGAAAGAGAGAGAAAATAGCCACAGTACGAAACAAGGCTCAGAAGAAACCAACCTCAGGGAAGCTTTCGGAGTGGAACCGGAAAGGAGCCTTAGTATTCAGCTTTGCAACTGTGCATTTGCCACGGTCTGCCGCTCCTCGTCGCCGCCGACCAGGCTCGACAAAAATGAGGTAGGGCGAGACAGCGGATTGGCTTTGGGTTCAACCTAAGGCCTGTTTGGTTGGATGTTGTTATAGCGAAATGAGTGAACTTAAAAGTATAGGAGTTGGGATGTATTGGTTTCAAACGATCGGTAATTTATTTGGTTGGGTGTTGGAAGAAAACAGCAATTTTGCTTTTTTTTATTTGGTTGGCTGCTGGTAAATGCTCGTGAAGTATGGCAGAAACAATGTAATATCCGAACTACACCTGACTTCACACTTTTTTAGCGCGGTACAAAAGGCATGAATTGAAGCCAAAATGACAGGTGCCGCTGCGTTGCAAAACAGAGAGTTGTTTTTCTTTGCACCCAACCAAATAAAAAACCTGATCTAATTCTATGAGTTCGTTTGTCATGAACTTATTTGTCATCCAACCAAACAGGGCCTAAATCAACATCGGACAAGGGAGGAAATAGCTCTGGCATTTCGTTTTACCCGACTCTTCTCGGTTTTCAATATGTTTTTCCAAATTTCCTAAAACTATTCTTCTCTCCAGTTCCATAATCATTATATAAAAAATAAATTTCCATATAAACTTCTTGATTGTATTTGATTAGAATTCACGCATAGACAATACAATGAACGTGTCACGGACGTGCAAACAAAAATATATAATTTTATCATAATAGTTTATATGGACTACTTTTTATATCGATATATCTATAACTATACTTAGGCCTTGTTTGGTAGGGTGTAGCTGGGGCACAAAGTGTGTTTTGGGATGTATGGGGATCAAAACTATAGAATTTAAACTGACAATAAATTATTTGGTTGGGTGTGATCAGAATTCTTGTTTTTCATTTTCTTCTGTTTGTTTTTATCGAAGCATATGCAGCAGAAATAACTGTACGTTGCCTAGCCATAGATAAGTAGACAACTAATTTGTACAGGCAATGAGGCCATACTATCCGTGAATGTGACCCAGCGCAAAGAGAAGGGCCAGAGAAAAAAAGGGCGGGAGAGAGAGAGAGAGAGAGAGAAAGAGAGAGAGAGAGAGAGAGAGAGCACTGCGGTCAAGTTGTATTCCACCATCACCACATCTACGTTCACGTACAGAATAAGAAATCCGTCAATGACTCTTTATGTACAGCTCGTGTTGACAGTCACTCCAAAGCCTTTTAACGCCACGCCAGAATGGAACTGCACCTGACCACGCCCTGATTTCGAGCACAATCGTGTAGTCCGATGTAACTGAAAATCCGTCATCTGCACTGTACTACTCTCTACCAAATAAAACTTAAACCGAAAAACAATACATTTGAACTCCATTTTTTCAAGCAACACCCTACCAAACGGGGCCTTATCTACGTTACTTATTCAGTCGTTTCTTAATTGGTTTTATATGTAGATACGTAGCTTCTCTAGCTTCACTTGTTATTCAGTTAATCTATTAGCTTCTCTAGTTTCACTAATCGGTTAGCTTCACCAGATGTTAACTTTGTCAAATCAGTTCATTTTAACTTTTTTCAGCTATTAATTTTTAGAATATTGTCTTTTTGTTATAATAGGACAAATATCACCTTCTAATAATTTTTATGGGTGTACGATACAATGTTCAGCCGTCATCATGGACACTCTAGCTATTAGATTGTTAGGTCGTGCAATGAGTGTGCTAACTTGTACAGTTGATCTGTCGTGTTTGTATTCATTGCACTATTTAATCACTTTACTTCTACCATATATATGTTTGTTTCTCTTCTTTTCTGTATGTTTAATTATCGGTGATGAGTGTAAAAAAATAACTTGAGTTGGTTCTCAATTAGGATATCATGCAGGCCAGCAAACATATCCAACCCAAAAATAGTATTCATATTTCGATAAATCGGAACCAAACATGTCCACAAATGAGATCTCACCCATTTATTTCCACTTATCGTACTACTTACTTGCATACGATTTGATTATTTGATTTTCTTATTTGACAATCGATCTTTCAGTGTCGTACTTCCTTTATTTTCTCAACTGTCATTATGTATTCATAGTGACGATAATATCAGTTAGGGTTGTTAAAAATTATATTTTGAGCTATTTTCAAATCTATTAAGCATCCAATCCAATGCAAAATTGATAAATTCAAAACTAATTAAATTCATTATTTGTTACAAAATAATCACATAAGAAACACCCTAGTTTTGTAGTATCTACGTAGGAATCAAAATCCATACTCTATTGTATATATGTTTATTCAAATAATATATTGATAAGTATCACATGATTATTAAATGGTTATGATTTTATTATTATTTGATATGATATTATTATTTTGACAAGTAATTTTAATCTTCTTTGCAAATCGTATAAACTAACATGCATCCATTTACATGCTAAATTGTTTGATTTTGTCAACATAGAATCAAGCTGGCTTGACACATCCAAACCCAGAATTAGTTACTTCTAAATCTAGATATGGGACGAATGACGAATTCTAAAAGGAATTGATTTATCTGAATTGGATTTATGAATTAGGTCGCACCACCTACTCATAATCATGTTACATTAAAATAGAAAAAGAAGTTACATGTTGTTTGATAGCAAATTTCTGAAAAATCCATCGTGTTAGATTCACAATGTAAAAAGTGAGACTTGAGAGGGGATTCACTCGTTAATAAAGGAATAAATGGACCTAATTCAAACACACATACATGTATGACTAGAAAAGATGAATTTTTAATTTCTCAAGTATGACACATCAATCTAAGTCTCTATGTAGCAATGAAAAAATGGTCAATTTCAATATTAATATCAGTACAAGTTCATCACCTGAAGGGTGGTATTACAAAGAGTTAAGGTTATATCTAATTACTACAAAAGATCAGTGCATAGGGTAAGCTGGCCATCTCAAGCTATCCTTCAAGTCCATAGTTCAAGGTCCTCATGAGTAAATGCCCTATACAACAGATATATCTAGGTGGTTTGGGAACAACACCCAAAAGAGGAAACAAAAGGCATGTGTCAATAATCACTAGGTGTGTGCATAATAAAATATTTGGGCATTATAGGGTAGGCAAGTACAAACGAGGGGGTTCCCACACATGACGGGTTATCAACAAGTAGGTAAGTTCAATACCAATTACATATAAGACATTGCGGCATTAAAGAGTAATAGAGCATCTTAAAGTCTCTTGTCATTAATTTACTCATATTATCATAAATAAAATAATTGTATGCAATTTTGGGATGAGCTAAAAGTGTGTAAAGTAGGGCTAAGACACCATTGATCATTGCCCAACAGTGGGTGGAGAAAGCACATCTTAGGTGGACCAACATGCCCTAATACATAAAAATGAGTGGAACAACACACCCTAGACTAAACAATGTGCCCTAATATATAAATGGGAAAAACAACAAAATCAAGAGAGAACAACATGATCCTCTATATAAAATAGGTGGAGTCAACACAGCCAAGGGGGACAATACGCCCTGAATATTATATCTACAATAGATAAATAGTCTAAATACCAAGCACATATAATAGTGAGGCAAGATATATTTGTCCAGTCAAGATTTCATTTCCAAATAGCAAGGCAAACGAGGTCATAGAATCTATATTCAACATATTTAATGAACCCAAAAAATAACAATTTATGAATCATGAATTTCTGAATGGAACAATAAGAAGAATCAAATAGGGGATAATTTACTCACTTTAGAAAAGGTACGTTTATGATCATATAAATGCCCAAATTAGAATGGTAGTTGCACATACCTCAAGGTGGCCTAAATAATTCAAAGGTACTCCTACAACTTAGGGTCATGCCTTCCAAAACCTAATTACGACATATCATGCACATGGTTTAGTAGTTATTCTAATTATTTCATTAAACCTTAAAATGACCTCAATAAGAAGTTTGGATTTTGACTCTAAAACATCACTACAAAGTCGGGTATATTTTTCTAATTTTGAAAATATATATGTACTTAATTTTCTAATTGGTCAATATTTAGCTATGAACTTTATAAGATAAAGTCATATACTTGAAATAATATAAAGCTCATGTGCTAAATGACCGAGGAGCCATTGTATCACACTTCATGCTTACACCACGTGACCGGACAGCTTGGTCATTCTACCACTTCAAATCTTATGCGTTTAGACTATAACCTCATGTAAAAAAAAGACTAACTGTACTATCCTCAAATTTGGTGAATTTGGATTCTAAGATATGAGTTTAATAAATAATGCATTGAGATCCATTTTAAGATAATCCAAGTCATGCTAGAATGAACTATGAATCTAAGACTTCTATAAAGTCTAAGAGTTAAAGAAATGTGGAACTATTATGCCTATGTGAGGCTTGAATGGAAGGATATGCCTTAATTTTGTAATTAGAAAGGTAATTAGGCTTGTGAACTCATTGGAGTGCCTACGTATGAGCTATGGGCCTTGTAATCCAATATAAGCCCAATTGGGCTATTAAAGTGACAAATAGATCCATGGGATCTAGGATATAGAAAATGGAGATTTTGTGCAAAAATGAGATAACAAATATATTGTGAATTAATTGGTGAGATAATTAAGAAATAATGAGCAAGTTTCTAGAATATTCCAGACTACCTAGTGACCTGGATAATTAAATGGGCATTATCTAGTATGTGGATACCAAATGAGTGTAATATGACCTAATGTGTGGCGTGATATGAGATAATGGCTAAAAGAAGATAAATCCAAGTTTTGGGATATTTATGTGATTGTTTGTGACCTAAGTGACTAATTTAAGAAAATATTTACATAGCAAGAAAAGGTATTTATCATACATAATTTAAGCCCAAACTTTACCTAGACCTAGATAAAGACAAAATAGTGGTACCCCTAAAATTTGGGGTCAATTGGATAATCCTAGTGGCATATAGGATTTTTAGAAGATTCATTACATTTTAAATAAAGTGAAAGATTATCATGATAATACGATTTAAATGATGTTTCACATTGGGGTCTGGATAATTTGGGACCTTAGGTGCGTGACAAGGGATGAGACTCCACATCTCAACCGTCGATCATAGATCGTGTGGCTGGTGGGTCATCATCTTCATCCAGTCGAAGCCCAATAGTACCTAGACTCCCCTCTAGTCTATTCCCTCTCCACACTCACCCAAACTCTGTGAAGTCAGTTCCATTGGATTTGGGGTAAAGAAAGGAACCCAACAAGCCTGAGGATCAACATTATCAGGAAGAGATCTGATAATTCCCTAAATCACACATTCGGAGAACCTCCTGCACTCGGAGCATCAAAAGGTTTTGGGTAGGGTATGCCTATATATAGGAGACCACATGCTTTGACGGGACGCTTAGAGCCTTGCAAACCCCTCATCTATACCCAGACACCTTAGAAGGTCACCACCAACCCATCAGATGCTCCAGTGAACCCTACACTTGTAGAAGATGAAGCTGGGAGGTTCTGACCACCCCAGACCACATCAAGGGTACCTAGATGCTTGTGAGGAAGTGGCAGATCTTTCTCTATCTTAAGAGAAAAGAATCATAATGTAATGGTTCCCCCTTTCTCTAACTACCAGTATCCTTGTAGTATTTGTGACATGCTAACCTCGAGATCAGCCACCCAACCCCTCGAGGCTCAACTCAGTAGCTCCTCCAGTTTGCCAGGTTCAGGCAGACATGATTCTAATCTCGGGTAACTCCACCAGGCCTCACTGGAGAGTCAACCATTAGGTTGACCTCAACCATGGATAAAGCACTGCCTAGAGTCATGAAAGGGAGAAGATGACCCTTGGGGTCATTTTTTACTAGAAAGCCCTAATATGCTTGACACATTAGCACCACCACACATGGGCAGAACAGTCATTTTGCCTCTTATCTAGGCCCAGTTCGCATGGAGTATGGTGGTGATGTGGCACTGGATCATGATTGATTCTTTCCCGTGTGACTTTTAGATACTATAATATTTGTTGATGTGTCAATGTACAATTGGTCAAAATATATTTAACTTGCATTGAATGTAGTAATTAGACCGTAACTCGAATAATTATGAAATTATAGGTCATTTTGATAAGAAAAATATGTAGATGATGAATGAAATATAATAAGAGGCTAGTTTATATCCTAGTTCAAAAATGTAGTTTTGGTACCTTAATAGTATGAGATTAATAAAAAACTCTAGATTTGATGCAAATAGTAAATATGTTTACTTTGATGAATTAATCTGATATTGTTGAATGAAAATGTTATCCTAAGATCGTGTACAATTTAGGATGATAATAAGGGTTTCCTAAATATTTAGATTCTTGCACTTGAGGAATTAGGGTTTTAAACCACATATGCTCTACTATGTGATAATATTATGCATGATCTCATCTGATTGATAATTATGAGTCAAAATGATTAATTAGAGGACATAGGGTTGCATGAATGTCAATCAGGGTTCATAACACTAATGACTCATAATGTGTTAACATTAAGGTTTTAAGCCTAACCCTAATGTTCAACCCTAGATTTACCCTAGACCCTTTATCATTACCTAAGCTGGGTTCAATATGAACAAAGTGAATACATAGTGACACATATGTAGTATGCATATTTTAGATAATGTTGATTGGTTGTGGCTTGATTGAATACATCTTGGTTGATTGGATTGCATAAAGTACACTTGAAGTATAATTGCATGACTTCTACATGAAAAAGGTATGTGGTTATGCTTATAAATACATGTATTGATTTCTGAAGTTCTCCGAGTTTTCTCAAAGATTGAATGAATGATAACTACTTGCTTGTTTATTTATTTCATACAAATTATAAAGCTCCTATGAGTATCACATAAATATATAGAATACTTTGAACCTTAGGTTTCACCCATCAAAGGGTAATGCACATAAGTGTGATGGATAGTGATTACACCCGAGAGTGCATACCAAACATGGGTTAGAATATGAAGGAAAATACAAGTTCACATGTGTTGCTAAATATTTGTTGAATATGTATATGTGATGTTTTGGATGAGCCCACATAACAATATAGAAATATGTTGACTGTGTTTTGTTTGTCTCATTTTAGGTAGTTGATACACATGATAAAGGACATGAAGATAATGACTGAAAGCTCATGAAGATATTAAAGATAAGGCAAGGAGGATTAAATAGTTTACTATTTCTTATCATTTATGTAAAATTAGTTCTTGAACTATTCATGTAACACCTTTGAGGTGTATAATTTAATATATGTATTCAATCAAGTTTAAACTAGTGAAAATTATTTACTGCTCTTTATTATTTGTTGAATGTAATCCTAGAAATTTTAACTAATGATCCTCGACTTTAAGGTCCTTTTGGACACTCACAAGTGGGGTTCATTGCATTTTTTATTAGAGCCCAGATTTAGCCACTAATATTTAATAGTTTATAATTTCAAATAATAATTAGACATATAAAGGAAAATTATTAGGGCATAATGTATCCTCTATGTTTCTCATCCCTAAATTTCATTCACTTCTCATCCCTTTTCTTAATAAACCCTAAAAATGCACTTCCTTCCTCATCTAAGTTAGGGTTTTGAGAAAAGGTAGGATTAAGGTATCCTTCCCAAATTAATGCACATATAATGTTAAAATAATTATCTAATTATGAAAATAATAGTTATGTGTTATTTAGGTTTTCTCTAGTGAGGATAAACCCTGGAACTAACTAGGTGTGGGTAGGAAAGCCCAGTTGTCCATAGAGGACCTGGGTAGGGTAACCGAGTAAAGTATGAAAACCCTAAGGAGTCAGGGGAAACATAAACCCTAATCCTAGATAATTGGATTTAAATGGGTGAAATAATAACCCTAAGCAACCAAACCCTAAGGAGGATGTAAAGGAAAGAGGAAATCCAAATGGGTATGAGTAAGCCAGTTGAATACTCCACATTAGTTACCCTAGTTTTCCTTACAAGAAAGTACATGGAGTAACACATGCATGATGCACATAAAGGGTTTTGAATATAAATGAGACATGAAATCAATAATGACACAATGAAAAATCTAGGACCCTCAACTTTTAGGGTTGGTGTCCCAACCTGTAATGAGTCAACACAAGATTGGGAAAAGATCTATGGGGGAGGCATAACTCTAAACCCATGAGATCGGTTGTGGCTAGGAAGCCTATCCTCCTCCTAGAGGTCAAGAAGATATGAGATAGACTAAAAGTATCTAAAGTAGGGCCAAGACATCATTGATCATTGGACAAAAATGAGTGGAGAAAACACATCATGGGAAGAACAACATGCGCTAATATTATAAAAGGGTGGAACAACACACCCAAGGTAGAAAAGTATGCCTTAATAGATAAATGCATGAAACAACACACCCTGGGTGGAACAACATGTCCCTATATATATAATAAGTGGAACCAACACATTGAGGAGGAACATAATGCCCTAATAGTTATAACTGTAATCAATAAATGGTTACAACCCATACCAAGCTTAACTAGTAATCATAAGATCTAAAGATAACCCTAGTGATAACTTCACTTGTATGCATCTTAATTATCTTGGGATTAGTTATTGTCTTAATATTTTCAAATAAAGTTTTGATGTAAAATTATAGTATATTTAATTATGAATCCATAGAAACAAGAATGAACCAATCTTGAGTTGAAATAGAGAGCAGGACTACAAATATATGGGTGCTCCCATTAGTCGCCTACAACCGGACTTGGTGAACCCCATTGTAGATAGGGTAGCTAGAGGTTTTAGACTTAGAATCTCAGACATTCTTCTAAGTCTTTTTTAGTGAGATCATAGCTTGGGGTGATGCTTTCACGTGTTGTGGTACACCTAATGTGGGTTCAAGGAATCATAAATAGACTAAAAGACATGTGGATGTATTTCGTTATTTTATTCACTGTAGTCATTATCAGATCAACTGTCATGTCGAATGATTTATAGTATTTAGCTACCATGCTTCCATGCCTCTATATTTAAATTTTATTAACTATATACATATAAAACATCATGTTTAGCGATTGATTTTCTAGGCACTGAGCTAGATTATCTCAACAACCTAGTAAAACATTTTTCAGGTAAAGGACCAACTCCTCCAAAAGAGTCAGAAGCCAGTTTTATCAAGAGTAGAGTAGAGGTCTTATGAAAAAGTAGTTAGATTAGATAGTTAGTCTCTTATCCTTATTCTAGATCTAGAGAAAAAAAGTGATAGTGAGCTAAGAGAAGTTTTTAATATGTGGTACCTGGTGTAAATTAAGAAATAACTCTTATGTTGACTCAAAAGTCAAACTCTATTTTAATTTAAAGTTATATATGCAAGTTTAATGTTTCTATTTTAATACTCTCATTTTAGTATGTTTCCTTATGAGTAAGAAAAAAAACATTTTAGGTTGTTTTTCTGTAAGTGATTAAAAAGTGGATGGTTAGTCTAACCCCTCTTTGGCAGACTTAAACTCTAGTCAGTGGGTTTGAGTTGCATCCACTTAAATGGTATTAGAATGAAGGTATGAGCTTCGAAATTTTACCTAAGTTTGGGATAGAGGCAATAACAGACCAATACATTAGGAAGTTTTCCTCCTTCTGTTGAAATTTTCTAACAATTGTTGTTTTGTTATGGATTACACAGATGGCAGGAAGAGGACGTGGTCTCTGTGAGGAACAAACTGAGAGCCATTATATCCTTGACCCTTGAGCAATGGCTCAATGAGGAGGAGATAGGGATGAGGCTGCATGGTTGTATTGTATCTTCCTAGATACAAAAAAGAAATATAATATGGATAGGAGGGCTTCATGTTTTGAAGGATCTGATGATATCCTATGAGCTAGTAAAGAAGCTTGGTGGGATGAAGTGCTCTGGAACTACAGATCCAACTATGGCAGATATGTGTCTCTAATAGGTGGAGAAGACTTTTTATTTAATGAAAATTACAGAAGACAAGCTGAACAACCATGCAATCTATTTGCTTGAAGGAGATACTGAGTTATATTGGCGTGGAGTGGAAGATAAGAAGAGACATACATCAATGACCTGGAAAAATTTTATGGATGAGTTCCACATAAAGTATTTTCCTACTACCTTTTTGAGTGATGAGATTAGGAAGCCATAAAATATCAGGTAGGGTGGCATGACAATTGTAGAATATGACACATATTTTGAAAGATTGGCTAATTTTTGTCCGCAATTGGTACCGGATGACATAGAAAAGTGTTGGAAATTTCAACAAGGATTAAGACTTGAAACTTGGCACAACATATTAGCATTTGGCCAAAGGTATAGAGAAAACTTTAGAGAGTTTATGGAGGTTGCAAGATGTATAGAAGAGTTAGTTAATTCTAATAAGCAGTCTGAAGGTAGAAAAAGATTTGGAGATTTCAATAGAGGAGGACAGAGCAATGGTGGATATTGAGGAGGCGGTGGTTTCTTTCAC
This sequence comes from Alisma plantago-aquatica, assembly GCA_963693085.1. Lineage (NCBI taxonomy): Eukaryota > Viridiplantae > Streptophyta > Magnoliopsida > Alismatales > Alismataceae > Alisma > Alisma plantago-aquatica. The sequence goes on from OY856412.1 coordinate 217,540,284, forward strand.
AATATAAGATGGACCGGTTTGTGCATCACATTCTCTATCTCTATGGGACAATGTCTTCATCTAAGTCAACCATACATCTAACTCAAAATCCAACCCTAAAAAATAATAGGTTGCATTTATGATAAAGATTATTTATGACATTATGGTGACACAAGGACGGAGAATTTGAACCCCTTAGCAAACTACATTTTCTGTCTCAAATGTCCTCTTTGATCCCAATCTTATATCTAACAAAAATGCACCCTAGAAGTGATGGTTGCATTTATGACATATATTAATTGGTTTACATCTAGGACACTAGATAGGGACATAGACACTAATAACACATAGGTTTGTGTAGCATATTATGTTAATTGTCATATATGTAATAGTGAGTCAGATAATGTATGTAGATAGTAAATTTAAAACTCCTTGTTTTTCTCTTTTTAGTTCCATTATGCTTACACTAACTAAAAAACTTTTGAAACACATGGTGAAGATAACATTTATTTGTGATCATATGGTTTCTAGTCATACATTCTTATAAATTAATGACCACTTCCATGTGGTAATCTTATATATACCAGTGGAAGCAAGAAAATGCTAGGATCTAAGGGCTAGTTTGGTAGGCGTGCAAAGTGTTCCTTTGCAATGTTTTCATCCATTATGATTTATTTTGTGAAGGGTTTACAACTCCGTTACAAGTGTGATATATGCCCTTTAGTTGTTTCTATATAAGCTCTTCTTCTTGGTCCCACAACAAGTTTTGAACCAAAAATTATGTCATCATGTGCTTTTTCTCACACATGATATCCGCATAGTGGAACATGTAGTTTACATGCTTTTTAGAAATTTTGGGAGGGGATGGTGGGGTTTATGTGCTTTTGAGAAATTTTGTGGGATGATGTGGAAATGTTAATGATTAGGTGACAAAGGGTGATGTGAGCAATTTTTGTTGAGATAATGAGTAGAAGATAGAAAAAGGGGGAGAGTGTGAGTAGATGAGGGTAGTAATAAGGAGACAAAAAAGTGAAGGGAAGTAAAGGGAGAGAGGACAAAAGTGATGGGGTAGAGGAGGGAATTGATGTGGTGAAGGAGAGAAGTGAGGAGGTAACAAATGAAGAATCAAAGTAGATAGAAGTAAAGGGGGAAGAGGAGAGAAGTGATGGGACTAGAGGAGGAAAGTGAGGATGGAAGTAATGGAAGAGAGGTGGGAAGTAAGGAGGGAGTGAATGGAAGAGAGGAGGGAAGATATGAATATAGTAGTGGGAAGAGAGGAGAAGAGATGGGGGCAGAGGCAGAAAGTGAGGAGCGGAGTGAGGGAAAAGAAGGCACAAAGTGGGAAAAAGGAGGTGCAAAGAGATTAAAAAAAGCACATTAAGAAAAAAAAGGTGGCACATAGTGGGAAAAAGGAGGCATAAAAAGAAGAAAAACAAGTGTAAAAAGAAGAAAAGAAGGCATGGTGTGGGGAAAAAGATGCAAACAAAATAAAAAAGAGGTGCAAAATATAAAATAGAAGGCATGGAGTAGGAAGAATAGGAACAAAGAGAAAAAGGATGCACAAAAAAAATCTGATGTGAAGTGGAAAAAATTAGGCACAAAGAGATGAAAAAGAGATTCAAAAAGAAGAAAAAAAGGTATGTAGTGGGGAAAAAGAGGCACATAGAGAAGTAAAATGAGGATGAAGTAGGGAAAAGGAGGCATAAAGAGAAGAAAATGAGGCGTAAAAAGAAGAAAAGAATGTCCGGAGTGTGGAAAATTAGGTGCAAATAGAAGCAAAAGGAAGCACAAAAAGAAGAGGGAAAATGAGGCATAAAAAGAAGCAAAAGAAGTGTGAAAAGAAGGCACAAAGTGGGAAAATGAGGCGTGAAGGCATCAAAAATAAGAATGAACATGTGAAAAATAGATGCAAACACAATAAAAGTAGGCACACTGCATAAAAATAAAAGGTGACAAAGAGAAGAGAAGCATGCACTAAGGCAAATAAAAAGAGGATTATTGAGAGGAAAAGTAGGCACATTGAGCATATAAATAAGGTGTGAAGTCTTCTAAAGGAGGTGAAAACATCATAAACGTTGGTTGTAAATCAAAATATGAATGGGAAATGACGCACTATGAGCACAAATAAGGCTCCAATGGTTAAGAAGGTACAAATAAAAAATAAATGTGGAAAAAAGAGAAGAAAAGAGGCACACCTCTTTTTCCATTCTTGAACTTCCTTTTAACTCTCTATGCCTCATTTTATGTTTGTTCCATAATCAATTATCTTATTTCCCCACTTATCTCCTCTGCCACTATCCCCTCATCGCTTCCCTCATTTTCCCTCATTACTTTTCTCATCCTCCATTTCTACTCTCCTCTATCCCCTAATTACTTCCCCCCTCACATCCTTTACCTCCCGCATTACTTCCCTCCTCTTTGCACTTTCTTCATCTCACTTAATTACTTCCTTCCTCTCCCACTTTACTCTCTCCTTTCCCACATTACTCTTCTCCTTTCCCTATTAACTTATTGATCACTTCCCTCCTCCTTTACTTATCTCAAAAAATAGGAAAAAAATGTGTAATAGGAGGATACGATGGGATCTAAGATGAGGTGATAGAGGGGGTGGAAGATAGGTCATTGTTGGCTGGAGGGAGGGGGTCCCTACGCATCAAACACACATGATGCCCCCTTCCACAAGCATAATGAAAATTAAACTCTTTTGAAATAACTACATGCACCACAACTAGCAACTGTTCTACCAACTAAGCCAACAAAAATACAATATTTTTACAAGCTAAGTTGATTGTTAAGTATTATGCTATTACAATGTAAGTAAGCATCATGCATTGATGCCTTACAGTTTGATTATGCCCGGATGAGTATGTATTGAATTTCTAGAAGTTTATTTTTCTTTAAATCTTGATATAAAGTTCATGCAGATTGTGTTGGGATGAATATTTCAAAAAAATAGTAGTTTATGTGAATTGTTATAGGTGTAATTTATTTCAATTTTATGACTAGAATATCAAATTGCAAGGGTGGTACATACATTACCTTAAGAACATCGTCTTCAGATACTAATATTCTTTTGATATATATTCCAATTAATATTTCCACTTTGTTAATTGAAAAATAATTCATGTCTACACCAAAAATAGCAGTGAACGTCCAGTCTTATTTGAGAGGTGCATGGTGTTGAATTGCATACCAAATTGGAATTCAACCGCAAGCTTGATAATTAACCCATAAAATATAGTAAATATGTACACTGATGGGATAACCCAGTCATTTCCAAAATAAGCAAATTAAAGACCCTAGGGATTAATATTGGAAAGATTTCATGGTTATACCTACTTAATAGGATTATTGATTAATATACATGATATGTGGGTTATTAATATAAAAAATGAAATAAAATTTAGAATAGTGGAGAATTAATAAATGTCTATAAATAATTATATTCAAATCAAATGTGACCATAGTGGCTTATCTTGACCGTTTTTAATCATTATTCACAATTAAAATCAAAATGGCTAGTATATATGTTAACGAATAATGCATATAGAAAATAAAAACAAATGATTGTAAATTAGGAAAAAATCAGGAAAATTCCTTAAATGGCTAGAAATACTATTTTGAATCATATTCAACCTAGTTTGAACCAAAAGAGTCTCCCTATGATGCTAAATGATATATTGACATATGTGCTTGATAAAGTGATATTTGGTTGAATAATGTATTAATAGTAAAAATGGGAAGAGGAATATATAATGGACTTGTGTTATATCTAATGGACAATTTAATGCTTGGTACCCTTATAAATTTGGAAATAACATGAGTATGAAATTTAGAATCTCACTTATTCAATGGATACATCAACATGGGATGTAGGAAAGCATGCAAAATAAATGTAAATACATGAAAAACTAACTTATGTGTAATAGTGAGTATTTAATATGTGACATGAGTAGGATGACTATGAATCTAGTAATACAAGTTGAATAAATGAATCCTAGTGAGTAGTTGTAACAATCGAACACATACTTTTCGACCATTATGCATGAAGGGTAAAATGATACTTTTATAGAGTAGAAATCTAATGACCTAAATAGCTTGAAATAAATATAGTATGCTATCTTGGAACATGTAAATCTTAGGAATGGGTAGAGAAGATATGTTGGGAACTGAATAGAAACTAAATGAGTCACGTAGAACCAAATTGGCATATTCTTAGTGAAATGGATATTAGAAAGGAAGACCTTACTGTTATAGATTAATTTACATTTTGAAATAAATTTAGGTGGGACTTTGTTTGGAATCACATGTAATGTTTCCTAAAGTATAAGATACCCTATATAAATGGAATGAAGAGTGATAATTATGGAATTATGTTGGGAACATAATAAATAGAGATAGAATGTAGGAATATCATAATGATATATTGAAAATTTGAAAGCCTCAAATGTGAATATTTAAATCTCAATAGCTAACTTGAAATGAAAATGACATGTAGTACCCACTTTACCACAATTTAGTCCCTAACTAAATGTTCACTACTACAGAAAAGGCCTTTGGCGTCGGTTATTTAGAGCCTTTAGCGTCAGTTTTCAAGCAATACCCAAGTGGGTGCCGCTAAAATTCGACACCTTCAGCGTCGATTTCTAACCGACGCCATAACCCTTCCCGCCACCAAAAATGCGCCAGAAAAGGGACTATAGGCGTCAGTTCTTAATGAAAACCGACACTATATCATGATCAAAGATGTCGGTTATTAAACAAACACCGATGCCATAACCCTTCCCGCCACCGAAAACGTGTCAGCAAGGGAACTATAATCGTCGGTTAGTACAAAAAACTGACACTATATCATAGTTAAACACGTCAGTTATTAAATAATAACTGATGTCATATTCCTTCCAGCACAGTCGTGCTTCCCAACACGGTCGTGGTACCTGGCCACTATAGGTGTCGGTTCTTACAGATAATCGACGCCAGCCATGGATGAGACGTCGGGTTTTTGCTAATAACCGACGATGTATGTCTTTCTTGTCAGTTTTATACAAATAACCGACACCTATGTTTTGATTTTTTTTCTTATTAGTTTGTAGGCCTGTTGTATGGCTGGTCGCAGGATCCAGAACCTGTAGTTCAGTTCTGAACTGTAGGTTTACATCATCCATTGATATCATCCAACAACAGGCCACACACATGTAAAGTAATTCACATTCAGACACATGTATTGATAAGATACATGTAGAAACATGTAAAGTCATTTACATCCACATTCAGTTCCATTCATTTCATCTCTTTTCACATTCAGACATTCATGTATTGATTAGAAAAAGTCATTCACATTCACACATATGACAATTCAGAAAAAGTCATTCATATTCACACAAAAATAATTATGAGAATAAAGTTTAGAAATATCATTGTTTATTCATCATCGTCATCATTATCATCATTGTACCAATTATATTAAAAAATTCCCACTCTTTGTAGGGCTTTTGCCCATTCTTCTCTTACAACATCTAATTCCTCCCTCGTATAGGGAGTATGTACATCTAATAACTTTCCACTTGTACTGAAGTTAGTTTTAAACACCTGCAAAGAGAATGACGTATATATAAAATTGATAATATATAATAAGATTAATATATCTCATATTATCTAATGAGACTATATATAATACCTGATGTATAATATCGATTTCCAATACATCATATTTCATGATTAGGTCCATAAATCGCATCACATAGTAGGTGCATGCCCAACTGTTGTCTTATGTAGCACACTATAAATTGAAACATATAAAATATTCAAAAATACAAATAAGCACAGTTCACATAAATAATATATACATTGGAGTCGGGAAATTACTTTCACATTCTCCCAAACTAGTGGCTGATTATTTTCCTGGGGACCTTTCCTCCAGCTTTTTTGAACTCTTATAAAGCCCTACATGTTAATGTAATACATTAAATTGCATAATTAAATAGTAATGTAATAACAGATGTTAACAGATATAAAAATATGAAATATTTCTCATGAGAATAATGGCCTTTTCATTACGTGTCCATATAATGTATTCAATTCATTCCCCGCAGGATCTAGATAATAGACAGTGAACGTCTTGGGGACAATAACTAGTAACTCCCAATGCCTACCACTACAGGTAAGAAAGTTAAAAATTAATAACTCAAAATTCACAATAAAAATGTAATTTTCTTAAGTCTAAATTATAAGCAAAGTAAACTTACTCGACATTGAATGGAGCTATTATCACCATCTTCTTATTTTTACCAAATTATTCAAAAGCATCACAGCAGTATGAAGTAACTGAAGAAGGGTCTATATCTACAAGACTAATCAAAGATGGAACCAAAAATCCCACATGGGAAAATGCAAAATATGTACATATCGTGTGTAAGTGGCTGCAAAACATGTATTACATATGCATTAATATATAAGAAACCAGATCACCATATATAAAACAAGGTATATGGATGTATAAATAAGATCTCACCATATCCTCACCTCTATCATAGATGTGTTCAGCCAATCATAACGAAACAACTCCAACATATCTTGTAAAAATAGCTTGTTTTTGTATGATTGACCTGTATTAATACCTATACATTAATACGTATGTAAAACTTGTATAAATAGATTGTTATTGTATATTGACCTGCAACATCCTCTAGAATTGTAATATTTATAGGGCAATTTCGATCATGTTCTCCGATCCATACTGCCATACCCCTACAATTAGGACCTAACGAGGTGTGTAGGTCCCTTGGAAGCCAACTTGGTAGTTGAGGAGGTGGACGTGGAGGCCGAGATGTAGTGGGTGTCATCGTTTTGACCTATATATAATTTCAGATCAATTAACTCATATATACACACTAACAAATTAACGTAATGTAAATTTACCATACAATATTAGTATAGACGACATCCGCTTTGGGCCACATTATCACTCCGCCTTCTGCCTCACCAAGCGTTTCAGAATATGGGTGGGCATATGGCAGTTTAAGATCCTTCCAATCAGGGAGTATATGTATCCAGCTCACACGAACTGCACCAGCTGATACTGGAGTCCCATGAAACATCTCCCCTGGAAGGTCTGGGTAAGCTTGTGCCTCTATAATGATATATTCTTTACTTTTTAGACGGCATGGCTTCAACCCCTACAAATTTACGTAAAGAATGTTATATACATATATACATAAACATATCATCTTGAAAATACTAGCTACTATGTCATAAAAATACTTACAGAGGATGTGCTAGGTGGTGGGTCTACATGATTACTCTCAACCTCTGCAGTAGGAGTAATAGAAGCGTGACACGTCACAAGTACTGTCTGAGTGGCCGTCTGAGATGTCTGCCACTTCACCATTGCTTCTTAGACTTTCCTCTCAATTAATTCATCTACCTATACATGGATAAAAGAAACATAGTCGATTATTGAATTCCCTTTCACAATAACATTCTAAAAAAGAATAGGTTACCTCAACTTGTGAAATTCCCACTTTTAGGACAGGTTTGTGCTGGGATGGCCCAAAGAACGCTTTGATGCCCACACCAATGCCTGCACCCCTAACACGTCTAGGATGCTATGGGTTACCCAGAGCAACTGTCAATTCATCCCTTGTGCCCTCAGGGATGAACTTGCCTTCCTTCCTCTACTCATGCAGCTCCCGCTAATCACCATCAACAGAAATTGGTAAGTAAAATAATAATAATCAATATCGATCGATTGCTCTAAGAGTTGAATTTTACCATTTTTGCAGCCGCCTCAGCAGTTGCGGGCTTCGTTATATCTCCCTTCTTGTTTTTCCTCCCAACTATCCACATAGTAGAGGACTCCTGAGTAGCAGCAGACTGAGCAGTAGACTTAGCCTGTAGTCCTTGGCGAACGCCTGCATAGCCTCTTGGACCCATTATGTGGTCATGCACATTCAGTGCACACCTTGCTCTTTGAGCATCGCTGATAGTCTTGTTAGTAAGCACATTGATTTGGTTAGTAACACTAAAGGTTAATCTTGAATAGGTGAATACATAAGAACGTATATTAATTAAATTGGGAGTGGCGCTTAATACCTTGAATTCATCTGTTTTTCTTTGGTTAACAAAGTCCTCCCAGTCTTTGGTGTCCAGATAGTTCCATTGCTCAGTGGCTGTCTTTTGCCTAAATTTATTTTTTAAAGAGAATACAAACAAAAATTATTAGTGTAGAGTTAGTCAAAAAGTGATCAATGTCTAGAATTGGAAATCAATCAAGAACCTCTTCTCAGCATCGCATATGTAATCTCGGGTAAGATTTGTCCTATAGTTCCTTAGGACCCTCCCACAGTGTTGCATCACGTATTTACGATGCAACTTTTCATCCAGATCAAATATACTCTGCAAAATAGAATTGCTATTAACTAGTATCCTAAAAATTAGTAATCTACAAAAATAGAATTGCAAATAATAATAACTCACACATAGTTCCTTCCATATTAAGTCTTTCTTCCCCTTAGGAACTTTATACCAGGATTCAAAAATAGGACTACAATGGCTGCGAGTAAGAACCCCAAGATATGAAATAAATAAGTTGCGGTTCACTCCAAATGGATTTCCTGCATGATCGAAATCCACAGCCAGTTTGGGTCCATTGCCCCTTTGCTTTAGTAACTTGTTCATCATTGTGATGCCCCTCACTTTCTCAATTTTTTTGCTGCTCATCAAGTGCCCCAATTTCTTCAGGGGGTACATCACCAACCTAAAATTTGACCCAAAAAACACACGTGCATGATATAACTATAAATGAACATATAGATAGAAACCTCAAGGATATATTTTTAAAACTTACATTGTGAGGCGGCGCATTGACGTCCTCACCCTCACGGTAATCATCAGCATGGTCATCAGGAGAATGCTCAGCCATCTGAAAGTTCACATTCACATTGTAAAGTAATTCACATTGTAAAGTTCACATTCACATTGTAAAGTAATTCACATTGTAAAGTTCACATTCAGAAAAATAAAACATATAAAAATATATAAACATGCATGCCTCTAATATTGTGATCTTTTATCAATTAACAATCCTTCATTGTGATCTCTGCATACATACAAGTCATCATTAGCTTCAATATTTGGTGGTGTTGGCAACCCAGCTGAGAATGGACTGGAGTCATCATATTTATCATAGTACTCTTCTTCATCTATAGGATCTTCAATGAATTGTCTTTTACCATGAAGAACAACTGACCATTTATCATTTGCAGGATCATTGATATAAAATACTTATTTCACCTGTGATGCCAATATGAATGGTTCACCCTTCTCGCCAATCTTTTCAAAGTTCACTAATGTGAAACCCAATTCATCCACTATAACTCCTTTGGTGTTATCAACCCAATTACATTTAAAGAGTGGAATTCTGAAATCTATGTAGTCAAACTCCCATATGTCTTCCATGACACTGTAATATGACATTTTAACTTTACATGGACTCTTATCCTTTGCACTTGCAAAAAACAATGAAGACGCTTGAAGGGTGACCCCACTATTTTGGACGATACTTTTATCATCTTGACACTTTGTGTAATATGAGAATCCATTTATGTCAAACCCTTCATAAGACATAACATTCAATTTTGGTTTAAAGGTGAGGCATTTGATAATTTCAGTAAGATTATCTGGTGTTTGAGATAGTTGATGTAAGACTTTATCTTCAAATCACTTAATAAATGTCTTGTTATGCTCTCTAGCAAGCCACATTGAATTGGCTCGAGGATATTGTCTCTTAATGAAATTGGTATGTTCCTCAATATAAACACTCACTTCATCAATGTTGTGTAAAATATACAAGTGACCTTGTTCCAACTACTCACAACTGATTACTTTCATCCGTGATCCCAAAATTCCTTTGCCAAAATGCTCTTGAATATTCTTGTCATTAACAGTAGCATCATTAGCACTCAGAAAGTCATTGCAAAAATCCATAACCTCTCTCGCCACATAACCCTCAATAATACTCCCTTCAGGCCGATAACGGTTTCGAACATCACCTTTAAAAATGCTCGTGTATCGTTCAAAGGGATACATCCAATGCAAGAAAACTGGTCCCAACATTTTCACTTCCCTAGTCAAGTGGACAACAAGATGTACCATGATATCAAAGAACAAAGGAGGAAAATACATCTCAAGATGAAATAGGGTAACAACCACTTCTCTTTGCAATTTATTGAGAGTATCATGGTCAATAACTTTACTACACAGACTGTTGAAAAAGAAACAAAGTCTGGTGATCGCAAACCTTACATGCTTTGACAATATAGATTGAATTGCCACAGGCAATATTTGTTGCATTAGAGTGTGACAATCATGAGATTTAAGACCTATCAACTTCAAATCTTTCATTGGTACCAATGTATAGATGTTGGATGAGTAATCTTGTGGCACCTTAACATTTACCAAGCATTCACAAAAAGTTTTCTTCTCCTTTCTCGACAACATGTAACAAGTGGGAGGTAAGTATGTTCTCCGATCGCTACTAACTACTTCTGTTAATTCTATCCTTATTCCCATTTGACATAGGTCCATTCTTGATTTTATCCCATCTTTAGTCTAACCTGGTATATTCAACAGAGTACCGATGACGCTATCACAGATATTTTTCTCAATGTGCATGACATCGATACAATGCCTGACTACCAAAGAACTCCAATAAGGAAGATCCCAAAATATTGACTTCTTCTTGATAAAGATTTGTCACTCCATGTGGCCATCGTACATTGTGATCTCTTACCAAATTCATTGGCAAAGTCTTTTACTCTTTCATAAACATCCTCCCCTGATATAGGTTTAGGTGCACTTCGTTCCTCATTCCGTCCATTGAATGCTTTGTGCAACCTACGATACACATGGAATTTTGGAAGAAACCTTCGATGACTAAGATATACAGTCTTGCCGCCATGTTTTAGTCATATTGAATCAGTATTCTCTTCACATATAGGACACGCTTTAGATCCTTTGACACTATATCCAGATAAATTCCCATATGATGGAAAGTCATTCACAGTGCAAAATAACATAGCGTGCAAATGAAATATCTCTCTTTGTGAAGCATCATAGGTCATCACACCTTCACCCCAGAGTTTCTTCAAGTCATCAATCAGAGGTTCAAGACAAACGTCGATATCATTTCCAGGTTGTTTAGGGCCCGATATCAACAACGGCAGCATAACGTACTTATTTTTCATACACAACCAGGGAGGAAGACTGTATATAACAAGTATAACTGGCCAAGTGCTATGTTGGCTGCTCAATGTCCCATACAGATTCATCCCATCTGTACAAAGCACAAGTCCTAGATTCCTGACTTCTTCACCGAATTTAGGGTACAATAAATCAATCTTCTTCCATTATGGGGAATCAGACGAATGTCGTAGGATCCCATCATTATTTTTCTTAACATCTGCATGCCACCTCAAATTCTTTGCATCTATCGGATTGGCAAACAAGCATTGAAACTGTGGTATTATAGGTAGACACCACATCACCTTGGCAGGAGAACCAGTTTTGGACTCCCCCCAAGTCATCAATTTATACCTTGACGCACCACATTTGGGACAATCTTTCAAATCCACATAGTCCTTTTGAAATAATACATAATCATTTGGGCATGCGTGTATCTTCTTGGCCTCCATTCCCATTGGGCACAACAATTTCTTTAACCGGTATGTTGAGATTGGCAATTTGTTTCCTTCAGGAAGAATTTCTTTCAAAAGAGACAACAATGACGTGAAGCTTTTGTCGCTCCATCTATTATTAGCTTTCAGCTTATACAATCTCAACACAGTGCTAAGCTTCGTCAACTTACAACCTGTGTATAACGGTATCTCAGCATCATGCACAATATTTCTAAACATGGGAGGTGGATCGGTGTGCTCTACCCCACAACTATCCAGCATCGCATCAATGATGTCTACTGGATCTGGTTCGTTCACATCTACATCATCAGAGGCAATTTCTTCTTCCACACAAGCACTGCTATCGACATCCACTGATTTTAGGTTTGAAATCTCTCCATGCCAGTGCCATTCTGCATAGCCTTGTACAATCCTGTTGCACATGACATGACTTTTGATTTCATCACCAGTGTTGACTTTCAAGTTGTTACCGCAATGCCTACATGGACAGTAGAACCTATCTCCAAGTTGTTTCCTATGTTCCTAAGCAAATCTAATAAACTGATCAAGACCAGAAATAAACTCTGGGGTGCAGCGATTTGGAATGGACATCCATGATCTATCCATTCTATGATCAATGAGAAAACAAGTATATATTAGAACAAGATTAGGGTCTAGGGTTAAAAGATTAGGGTTTATGGTTAAAACTTTAGGTTTTAAGGTCTTATATATAATAAATGTGTACCACCTATCCCATTATTGAACACCTAATCTCACTAGTAAGTGTATAACGTGTATTGGGTTTTAAAGAAAATTTTGGCAACATTTTCCCACTGTTCTCCAAGTACATATGTACTTAGAGAACAAATGGGGAAATGCTGCCTAAATTTTCTTGAAACCCAATACACATTATACACTTACATCCTAAGTGAGATTAAGTATTCAAGAAGAGTCCCAAACCGGGGACTATCCAAGATTTACTCCTAATGAGTAAATCTTGGATGTGTTTCTAGGCCAACATAATATAACACCAGTCCCTTGTTCACAACCCCATTCAACACACAATTTTCTTATAAAAACACTTGTAGACAGCCATAACAACATATCAATACTTCCTAAATTAATCAATGTATTATTTTATAACACAAATCGTGGTGGGTATAACATAGCAAAAAACTCAACATGTCATAATAGAAATATGTCCTTAACTTAATATACAAATATTTGTAACAAAACTCGTGGTATCTATACCATAGAAAATTAAGTAGCATGCCCAATATATAACAAAAGCAACATTTTTCCAGATTGTTATAACGATAACAACTCTTAACATTTTTCCATTGTAATAGCCTTATCAACATTTACCCTTATCCAAACCTACAACTAGCATGAGCAGAGGTTATTCATAACAACATATGTAGTGGAGGAAACTTTGGTAGGCTTCATTCTCTTCTTTAGATTTTACAAACTCCATGACGGACGGGGACAGATGGATGAGCAATGGTTTTAAATCTTGGTCTAATCTTTGTGCAGGTCTGGATGTGATTTGATTAGGGGACAAACTGATATGTTTTATGTCCTCTTTGACTCTTTTTGCGGCCCTATGTTGCATCCCCCCACCATATCCACAACCTATCACCCATCAGCTTCTGGGTAACCATGGCCTGGGTTTCAAATCGCCATTCAAATCAAAATCTCAATACATGTGTTGTCATCGGATCAAGTTTAGGATGAAACACTCAAATAAGTCAACAAATTATATAAGATCGAGATTGTAGGGTAATATGTCTCAATTAGGTTAAAAAAGAGGATTCACATGTAATTTCCCATATAGTTATGCAATAATATATAGTCATATAATAGTCACATGTGTGATATTGCACATGCAAATTTACTAGGGGCGAAATCACTAGAGTTTACCTTAACCAATGTACAATAATTACTACCTAAAAGTGGATGGATATTATAGTTTAAAATCAATCCCAAGGGACAATGTATCTAAGAATCGACTAATCAAGGTAAAAAAACAATAACTAATATTTAAGACAAAAGCTAGATTGATTGATTATTCTAAGGTTGTGATTAATAAAAGGGTTGAATTAAATATTGATTATTCTAAAGTTGTGATTAATAAAAGGGTTGAACTAAATTATCATATGAAAGTAACACAGGGTGGAATGAATTTCACCATCGCTGCCTATCATTCAATGTCTTACTGCATCATATTAAGCATGAACATATATGTTGAGGTCAGGTTAATCTACTTTTGGTGTTAATTAGGGTTAAAACATATAAAGCACCTATCTGAAGTTGTCATCAAGGGTTTAACAAAAAACGATTGATATGTTAGATCTGGAGTATCTATGAGAAGAATGGAGAGGTAAAGAATAACACCCCCTTTTCAAAGAAGCAAATAGGCATGTAACCTTGTAGAGAACCAACCAAGAAGCAAGCCCAGAAAAGACTCGACCATCACTCATCAAGTGAGAGGGGAGCATCAACAAAGGAAAAAAACAAACAACCAGCAGAGATAAGCCAAGCCTAGCTAGCAGATGCTACTACTGTCATATGTAGAAATACCCTAAAGGAAGAAGAGGAGGAAGAAGGGTACCTCGGCGGCGGCAGAGGAAGAAGAGGAGGAAGAACAGTACCTTCACGGCGGTGGTAGTGACCAGGAGCAGCAAGCAGGCGGCCGGCGGCGAGTAGGAGAAGGCGAGCAGAAGTAGGCGGTGACAAGCAGAGGAGAAGTCAGACCAATGAACGGCGGAAACCAGAGCAACAAACGGCGGCGGATGAGAGCAACGAACGGCGGAGGCGGCAGCGAGCAGAGGAGTAGTGAGCGGTGGCCGGAGCAGGGAATCGATTGCCGGAGTAGGGAATCGATCATCAGACCTAAGCGCGGAGTCGATTAAACAGAGAAAGGGGGAAGAGCCTGGCTCGCGCGGGTTTATTAAGTTAACAATAGGCGTCAGTTATTCAAAACAACTGACACTTAAAACAATCAGCGTCGACTGCTGTAAAAAACCGACGTCCAAGGGGGTGAAATTTTTCATGGGGAAAGCGTGCGAAAACACATCAGCATCAGTTATTGTAAGAAAACGGACGATAATAATGGGCCCAATTTCTGTCTCGCCAACAACCATTAGTCGTCGGTTGATTAGCTAAAAACCGACGTCGTATGATAAATTTTTTAGATAATTTTTTTCGCTGGAAAATTTGGATTTGGCGGTTGATTTTAGGCATCAGTTGGTTATTGAGGAACTGATGCTAAATAAAAAGTGATACCCGTGTTTGGCCGCTCTTCACAGATAGATGTTAGTTTGTATATTAAAGCGACGTTGTATGGTTTAGGCATCAGTTTCTTGTATGCAACCGACCCCTGTAAATGTGACGTTATACGCCATTTCTGTAGTAGTGGTTGATGCTTATGTGACGATGAATAAGTAGTCATGACAAAAAGGTTTTACCTACCCGAGAATATATATATATATAATACCGGTGTGGGTAACCTAAAATTTGCTACCCGTGCCGTCCGAAAAGTAACTATTTGGTCACGAAAGTAACACTTTGGACAAAAAAGTAGTTGACCAAAAAGTAACTATTCCACTAAAAAGGTAAAACTGGTTAGAATACACAGTGATAATTTTGGAACAAATATGTAAGTGTACATCGATACAAATGTAATTATCTATGCATGTAGAGTAACAATTTGGAAGGTAATGTAACCCTCTACATGTCCAAAGTAAAAAAATCCAAAAAAGTAACTAAATTTGGAGAGGGTAGCTACCCGCACGGGCAATGAGTGAACATTATATATATATATATATATATATATATATATATATATATATATATATATATATATATATATATATATGGCCCATCTTTATTGCCCGTGCGGGTAACTACCCGCCCACCCTCCCGATCACTTTTTTTCAAAAAAACAATTTCAAAATTGTAGAGGACTATTTTGTCTAGCTCTCCAAAAAATTTGAGCCAAAAATAATATCATTTGCCCCTCCAAAATCAAAAAACCCGTCCTTATATATATCTGCTATATATTTTGTACAGAGTTACTTTTTTGGCCAGCAGAGTTACTTTTTTGATACCATAGTTACTTTTTTTTACAGCAGATTTACTTTCTTAGCTAGGAGAGTTACTTTTTTGGCTGCAGGGTAGCGAAAATCCATGCTACCCGCGCGGGAAATGAATGAACACCCATATATATATATATATATATATATATATATGTGTGTGTGTGTGTGTGTGTGTGTGTGTGTGTGTGTGGTTCATCTTTAATACCCGCACGTGTAGCTACCTGCACACACTTCATGTCACTTTTTTTTAAAAAAATTCACAATTGTAGAGGAGCATTTTATCTAGCTCCCCAAAAAATTTCTTCCAAAAATAATATCATTTGTCCCACTAAAATTAAAAAATAATTTCAGTATATTTACTAACTGTATATTATCTGCGCAGTTACTTTTTTAGTCATATAGTTACTCTTTTATCAATAGAGTTACTCTTTTGATCTTAGAGTTACTTTTGTATACCATATAGTTACACTTTTGGACATGCATGTAACAAAAAATCAGGCTACCCACGCGGGTATTGAATGAACGCCCACATATATATATATATATAGTTAGACTAGAATACACTCGAGTGTACAGATCGCACGAATACACTCAAGTGTGTTTGCATATCAAGACTATTTTTTGCAAAATGTAAACTATTGATCTTCACTGTCATACTATAACTAGGCTACATACAAATTTTGAGCCCATTTGGATGAGTGTAAGTCACTCATCCAAGGGCAACAAAATCAATGCGCAAAACTAATTTAAAATGCATAATTTTTGCGGTCTTTATAACATGACCTATAAATGTCCAAATGTGCTCAAATTTTGCGTATGAGCTATTCACAAGATGTTTAAGAAGATCAATGGATTAGATTTTTGAAAAAAATATTGCATCATGAATAACTACTTGAGTGTATTCTGCTCCGAATACACTCAGTGTATTCTAGCCTGATTCTATATATAAGGATTGTTTTCACTGCCCGCGTGCAGGTATAATCTTTTTCTTCTCGTGCATGTGGACGTGGTGGCATCCTTAGTAAATACTACTAAATTTTTTATATTTCCAAACCCTTGGCCCCTGTTTGGTTCGAGACTGAGATTATGTAGTCTGGACTGGACTGGGCGGGGTTAGTCAGTAGATCTGGATTGGTGTAGTCTGGATCCAGTCTGATTCTATTTGGTAACCCAGTCTGATTCTGGTCAACTGATCTGGTTTGAGTCTGGTTTCAGTCTGATTCTGTTTGGTTATCAGTCTGACTGCAATCTGATTTTGTTTGGCAACCTAGTCAGGATCTGTCTATTCTGTCCTCTTCTAACATAAATGACATAATAGTTACACAATATATGAAGCTGTGATGGCACTACAATATAAGTAAACATTTTGGGAAAAAAATTGTCCATACACATTGTGGATGATATTATTTGTTGTTTAGTGGTATGGATATAAGATGAGTATGCTCTTTTTATATGTTTATTTTAAATAAATAATATACATCTGTCTTATCTTGTGTGGCATCTTGTATTTATGTATATAGTTATGCGTATTTGATCCAATAATTTGTAACTGATAAGATAATTGAAATTGTCATGATAGAACATAAAATTACGCACTTGTAGCATAACCATTTGAATATAAACATGTCCATACCAAAGTTACATATAATTCTTCCATAATAATAAAACAAATGACAAAGTGAAGAAGTTTTCATTTGAACTTAAATAACGCCAAAAATAAGGGATAATAGCATACTTTGGTCCTGGACAAATGCATCATGAACGAAGGAAGAGCGGGAAAAACATGAGCGACATTGCCTAGGCCTACTTCTACACATCCATACAGACATGCTAAGATGGCAGTGTGAACGATGATTTATGTTGATCCCAGGTAGGACCATCCAAGTTGGCCCACTTCAGGGCCTCATCATATTCGTCCCATGAAACGGGACATTCTTCCTACACAGGCTGAATGGGTTGTTTGACATCGTCTTTTGGCCAGTCAAACAATAATGGCAGATGACAAATAGGGTGATTGACCCCTTCCTTTCCTTATTCCTGTCTCCCAGATTTGCCCCCATTAAGTGAAGTCTCGCAACATTTTTTTTTGCGTACAAGGTTTTCTTTAACATATTTTTTTATCTTTGATGGAGACATCAATATCTTTTCGTACTTTGCCGGTGACTTTGATCTCGATGACGGCATCTATATTTAATAAAAAAATTACAAATATGAGCACACAATGATACTAGAAAAGTAATACTTATACTAATGTATAGAAATATAAGTTGTCAAGCAAACATACACAAATGCAAGTTTTAACGCGATGTAAGTCTTGTAATCAAAAGCGTAAAGTAGATGTTTTATCAAACGATGGAAAAAAAACTGATTGTGCCCATAAGTTGTACAACATAAAGAAATAGAAATTGGAGACAGCCAAACATAAACAAATATAAATTTGAGCTACTATGTTACAACTTCATGCGTTATTGTTGTTTTCGTCATTCGTAAGGTACTCAGCAAGTGCTGGTGGATAGGTGCGACGAGTAGTCACAAAGTTGCGTTGAACGCCGTGTTGCACGGACAATGGCGGGGGAGGCACTACATCTCCTAAAATGAAAAGATTATCTGTTATGAACTTTCTCATGATGTGCTGCCACCGCAGTTGCAGCTCGCTCAAAGAAATGTAAGACCCCCCTGTTATGTGCAGAAAGTGACGCCACACCTCCCTCCAAGCCTGAGCAGTATATACTCCATTCACACATCTCCCCATGTGATATTGGGTTCTCATCAAACCTCTGAGAACCATATCAAGCTCTCTACACCATATAACATACGCCGTAGTTTGTTGTGCAACCATATTACAAAATTCTGTATGTATATAATATTGCAATTAACATCCATAAGAATTGAACAGAATTAAGAAAATAACATAATAGCGGATATAATTCGAATGTTAGGATTTCATGATCAAATAATATATGGCATAAAATGTGATACATCCATAAGAATCGAACAGAATTAAGAAAAATATAAAGTTTGCGATGTAAGTGTAACAACAACTTTATGGAGTCATCGGGGGCGAAGGAGTATTCAAAAGCAGAGTACAACTGTCCTCCAACCTCCGAACGGAGGCTTGTAAAACTTCATACTTGTACTGTTTAGAGGTGTAAACATGTTGGAAGTCGTGATGGATTTCAACAAAGTCCTTCATGTTCATCGCATGCCCCCATACCGACTTGTACTCGTAAGTTAGTAACGTAATTTCATCCTTCAGCGAATCAGTTGTTGGGGGGGAGATCGACTGCCCAATGAAAGTATTTGCATCGGTCTTTTCCCTAAAAATATTTCCCAAATTCGAGTTAAAAATAACAAATTCACCATTTACTTAGCTAGTACAACTGAGTATTTGTGGTTGTACTAGCGCACCTCTCTAGAAGGACATATATAATACATTTCTCCCGGCCTTTGACTCAGAATGCCAAAATCATATAACCCTGCATCCTCTGTGTTAACTTGTAATGCTGCAACCAGACCACAATCACACCTCGGAACTTCAGATAGATTCATCGACATCTAAAACACGATTAATGATTAGTAACATAAACTTGGCTTCAAAACATGTCTCTATATGAGACTTAGGTTTGAAAGTAGTTTGTTAGTCGCATTTGAATGTTGTAACATGTAGTGAAGCCACACTTCATTACATATAATTATATTACATCTATGATGTACTGTATCCCTCTTCCTCCGTTGAAGAGTCATTATCACTCAGGAGGTGGAGTCATTCGCGTAGATATAGATGCCTCCCCCGCAACACTTCAATTTCTACTCTTAGCCGGTCTGTGTCTGCTCTAGTGGAACTTACAAAGTCACATTGTTCTGACCATGTCTTGCGTTCATTGCGTGCATATGCAAGTTGTGTTATTAGCGCATCCCTAACTGCAGTTAACGTGGCAAGTGTATGTTGTACGCGGTACGCGGGCAACATCATGTGACATCTGTTTGGAACAACTCCCCTACCACATGTAAAATATGGCCTGTGGGGGTTGTTGTCTTCAAACTGGCCATTTGCCACATCTGTGGCATCCATGTACACTTGTGTGGTGCACTGGAGCCCACATGTACACTACGACATTCCATTCTCCATTTCAAGACTGACAACCTAATCAAACAAAATGTGATATTTTTTATTATGGGGCATATAAAATGTTGAGGGGCTAGAATAATTAGAGAACACATGTGAAACATAACATCAGTAGTCAAACACTAACATTGTTATTAAACAAAGAGGGGCACACCACATGTCAACTCGTACATGAGTTTTAATATTGTATATAAATGAGGATAACTACAAAGTCAGTTCAACGAGTATCCCAAATAAAAGTGGAAATAGTTTCACGTTGTACATCACCCTCCCTTGCATTTGTCACATTTGTTCGGTGTAGCGAACTTAGATCGACGCCATTGGGTGGGACGGCAGATGTTGTACTGTTGTCTGGTATTTCTTCCATAATAGCGTCACCATCATTTTGGCGACGTATGAAATTGTGGAGGATACAACAAGCCATTACGAGGCGACACTGCGAATGAATAAGATATGTCGCCCCCTTTTTAAGGTAGACAAACAACCTCTTAAGCACTCCGAATGCTCTTTCGACGACATTATGCAATTGAGCGTGGCGGTGGTTGAACATTTCCTTCTTGTTATTGTAGGAATGTCTGTTACCCAGATACTCAGATATATGGTAAGCTATGTTGCGATACGGTGCAAGAAATTGCCAAGTGTTTGCGTATCCTGCATTCACTAGGTAATACTTTCCTGGAGGGACTTTAAAACCGCCTGTAGTTGTTGCTGCTTGTAGGACCCTTTGGTCAGTGGCTGAGCCCTCCCAGCCAGTGAGTACATATGTAAACTCCCTTGAGAAGTCTACAACAGCCATGACATTCAGGGAGACATTCCCTTTTCTATCTCGGTAACGATTTTGCTTGTCACGTCTTACCAAGACTGGGATGTGTGTCCCGTAAATAGCACCGATGGCATTCTACAATACCATAATCGAGTTTCAACATACAAAAAAACTGAACAATAATAAATACTACAGGAGATGACTGCTATTACCTTAAGGTAAGGGTAGAACCTTGGGTTCTCCGATATACGACGATGTGTGTTTGTGTTTGTGGTTTGCATGACAATATAGTCATTGCACAACGCGCACACCGTGTCCAATACTTTGTCAAACTTTCTACTGATGGTTTCACCAGAGTGGATGTAGTCCTCCACCAAAGCACGATTGGTATGGCCATGGCCAACCATCTGAAGGAAGTAGCATACATCCTCAACTGATGAGACTCCTCTACTACTCTTTAACAAGCCACGATCCTCAAGCTTGTCTACAAGGGTATTTATAGTTTGTGGACGCATTCAGAATAGGTCATAAGCCCTCTGTTCATGACCAAACATTATTTCTAGCACCTTTTGGTGCCTACTCCTAATACTAATTGATCTAGGTATTGAAGGAGGTACGTCATCATCATCAGAAATATCATCCATGATGGAGTTAGCTATTGACTCAGCTATTGCATCAGCAACACAATTTGCTGTACTAGTCATGATATCTATAATCTATGGTAGGAGGTCTATTGGTTGTGTATGCCCACTACCAGACATGATGCCTACAACCAAAATGATTTCAAACTTTCATAATTCGTACATTAAAAAGAGTAGCAACATGATCATAATATGATATATGTGAATGAAATTGAACAACATGAACATTAAATACGAATAAAATTGACGCGCTACAAATGTACTGATGCATCGTATTTGTTACAACAACGAAATGGTTTTCCTATTCGTAAACAAATAAACCATCATCACAAACTAAAATCTTGAAGTTCATTGATAAACGATACTGGAAAGCAAACCACAACCCAAACCCTCCTATAATTTATGATGCTGAAGGACCTGTGTTATTCCCACTTGTGCCACCAGCATTGCTACAAGTATACCACATAGATGGTATACTTTTCGTGCCATTGAAGTTTGATTATGGCGACTGCGAAGCATATCCCTGCTGAGATGGCACATAATCGGATGCCATTGAAGGTCGGGCTGGTGCACTGCCTATGTGGGACCTTTCCCAAAGATCATGCAACCATATAGTTAGTTTCTGTGGGGTGTCGGTGAGGCTGAGGTAGATCGTACGGTTTGTCGAATCCTTGATGGCGTTCATAAGAGTTGTAAACACTTGAGTAGGGGCTTCGAGAAAATTGTCATTGAAATGTTGTAAAATTGTTGCAAACTCCTCTTTTTCAATGGCTCTACTGGCGACACATGTGCCCAACTCGTGTACCTTTGTGTACACTTGTGTGAATTCAGATAACACTTCATTAGAAAGGGTGCATCGTTCGTGTGGCAAGGATGTCTGCTTCCTGTGCTTGTGGCTATGAGGAGTCCTTCCCCCCAACAACCTGGGAATCTGTGCCACCTCCCCCAGTATCAGCCTCACTCTGTATCTCGGGTGCGCCTAAGTCCGGTTCCGCAATGGACGTTTATGAGGGCATTGGTGTATTAGATGAATCTAGGTCGGCAGCAACTTCTTCCTCCGAGACGACATCGGATGGTATTTGTCTATCCGTAGAAGACATTGCATGATGTCCTCTAGCAATGTTCCTCCCCGCCATCAGCTCAATGTTGTAGTAGTGGGGAAAGGGACGATTAACCAACCTAGAAAGATCTTTGTTTACCTAAATTTGAAAAAAAAAACGTTTATTACGATACCAATATTTAAATGTGGCAAGGACTAGTTTTGGGTCAATGTAAGGTTATTCTACGTACCGCAAGGCTCTCCTTCCACTCAGGGGTGTCGGGCAGCTTTGGCTTGTTCCTAACTTCATCCCATCCGACGCCACTCTTGTTGATTACAAGCTTAAGTTTGACATAGTCCCTCTTGAGGTTCTTCCACCTTGTTTTCACCTGGTCCATCGTTAAGTCCGGCCTCGACATCCTATTTTGCATCTCACAGACCATCTCCCTCCATGCATCCCTAGTAAACTGTCCATCGATACACCTACCCATATCATACCGCCTCCTCAGTGTTGAAACTAAACCGTCGTCACTGTCTCTCGACCATATAAAACGCAACTTCGGGTCACTGGAAGACATACTCCCGTATGTGCTACAATATATAAATAATGTGAGCGGTGTTTATAGCATGTATAAATATATAATAAGCAATATATAAATATTCCATTTTATTTAAGCAGGATTTTCTACCATCAATGTTAACTTATACATTTACCTATTTACATTTGGTCAATTATGTCCAGACATTCTGTAAATGGAATAAAAAAATATCTAAAATTCAGGTTTCAGACTTGGGGAATGTCCTAATTCAGGTTTCAGACATGCTATAATTATATAATGGTGTCATTGTTATTGGGAATGGATTGATATATAATAGTTTGATATATAATGGTGTCATTGTTTCAACACATCAAACATATGTAATTATTATTGTGAGTACGAACTATAGGGAATGGATCATGTTTACCCCAAATTATTATACAAATCATTTGTAATTTTTCCTTTCCTTGATTTCTCATGTTTATCCCAAATTATTATACGAATCGACAAGTCATACCAATCCCAACCGAATCAAGACTCAAGTACCCAAATTAAACCCTAGTTTTCTCCCACAACAAAAAAATAGTCACTCTTGTTCTTCCTTAGAACACATAGCAGACATGGATCATAAGGCCCTCTCAAGGAGGCCCTGTCAAGGACAAGTAACGGTCCTTGTAGACTTTAGTCTTTGTCAAAAATGATGATGATATCATTTAAGCATATTTGTATAAAAACAAAATGCATGAATACTATTGTGAGTAGTAATTATATATTCACATTCAATGAGCTCATATTCAAACAGGGGAACACACATAAATTTTTCGACTACATATCAATGACAACCGGCTGATACATACACCGAAATAGTTATCCAAGAAATATGATAAAGTAAAAAATGAATAGATGTCAACTGACTGCCCAAGCTAGGAAGATATTGTTTTGACTCAAACATGGTGTTCCTTTGTATTTGCTTTTCCAATCTTGTTACATTTACATTTTATAGGGAATTCATTTCAGATAAACACTATTGCACAGATCCAAAATAGTATATATGATTAAACAGAAACCAATGGACAATCAAATTATCAAGGTTGAATTGTATTTCAGTTTGAACAAAGCTCACAACAATGAAAAAAAAGCACCGTTCAAACTAAGGTGGAATGGGCTAGGATCAAAAAGAGAAGAATGAAGGGATGTCGTGCCCCTCAAACGGACACCACAACAGCAAAAAGTGGCAATGATCATGGTGTGAGAGGGTCAGAGAGCATACCTGAACACCGGAAGTGCCGTCGCCGTCCACACACACCACAGTGTCGTCGCCGTCCACGCACACCACAGCAGCAAAAAAATAGAAACACAAACCAAACACACTGGCTAGTTACTAATAACTAGAACAATAAGAAACACAGACACAACTACAAACGAATACAGAAGAACACAATGCACTTACCGTGGAAGGACTGGTGTTCAGATCCGAGCAGGTTGTCGAGCTACAAAAATCGCCGGAACCGAAGGCGTCTGCGAGGAGGTTGATGACACTCACAAGGTGAAACGGGAGGAGTTGGACGACCACTGCCTCAAATTTGTAGCAGAGCTGCCTTTTCGACTGGGGCTGCTCGACGATGGTCAATGTCCTGCAAAATTGATGAGAGTTGTGACAGCAGTAGGGGGAAGAAGAGATTGGACAACACAATGCCCTTACCTGCTTTCAATTCACCGTCTGCTACGCCCTCCTGTTCGCCCCGTGAACCGCCTCCTAGCACCACTGCCATGGCGACACCCTACTACCGGCTACATTCTCAAAACACCTGCTACCACCACACGCCGGCGCCGGGACAGAGCCGAGTGGATGGAGAACAGGTAAAGCCAACCTACAACTACTCCTAGACCCATTTATCGTCTTCCTCGAGCAGCAATGCTCAGACGGAGTAAAGGGGAGTATCGGGTGGCGCCGGGGGTGGGGGAGTGTTGGGACGAGAAAGTCACGAACGAGATTGAAACCGGGTTGCAAATGAAATCCCGCTAAGATCGGGACTTAGTTGGTATGGGTTTTGGGATTACGGAACCGGACTGTTCGCCGATCCGGTTTCAGTCCAGACAGGCTCTTGGTTATTTCAGCAGTCTTCCAATTACGCTCCCAAGCGCCAACAGCCTTCCGTCGGAGGGTGACAACGACAACGTCTCATTCGAGTAGTCTTCATCGTTAAGGGCTTCGGAATCATCGTTGAAGTTACGAGTCGTTGGTGGACTAGTAGTCCGAGAAGCTTGACCACGATCGCACCAGTATGGGTGGCGGCCGGCAGCCGGGGAGCCCTACATGTCTCCCCTGGGCTGCTCTCGTCCGGGTCCACGGCTGGTTTCTGGCTTCTTGGGTGGTGGATCGCGTCCGGGCAGCAGCTTTCCACCTCCACTTTTCTCACCTCCCGCCAATTGTTTCCAGTCTCCTAGTAGACGGGGTGGTGTCATCGGCGTGAGTAGAGGCTGGGATCTGTGATTCCTCTCAAGCAGCCGCCAGCCAGATCGGGGCTTTCCCTCCCTTTATTTCTTCACTTTCGTGTAGGTCAGAGCTTTTGGCTTGATGAGGTTACTAGCATCATCCTATCGTTGTTTTGCAGGAGCATGGGACCATCGGGGGTCCTAGATTGGGAGGTGGGCGCTTTCCTATCCCCTATTTTGGCCCTTTTTCCTCTCGAGTTGTTGCTTGAGTTGGGGGGTGAACCGTGGTGATTTTGGTCATGTTTTAGGAAGGTGCATAAAGCTGGAAGCAGATTTTCTCAGTTCATCCTCCAGTCCTGCCTTGCTCAACATGACTAGGTCCAAGATTCTTCATTGCGGCGTCGATACTCCAGGAGTCCAGTGTGGCACAAGAATTGTAGGACAAAGACAGAGGGACGACGACGCTATCCCGAATAACATATGTCACGTCTCCTCAACAACGCAGAATATGCATAAAAGGTGTTCGGCGTGATGTTTGAGAAAGACATCATCGTTTCCTGAAATTTGGCGATAGTTCATCTGCATTTAATTTATGTTACATATATACAGACAAGGAAATGGAGGAAGTAGAAGTCTTATGTGAGAGCATGTGCACAAGGGACGTCGTACCTTGGTATGATACCAAATCTAATAACGCCATCAGCTCTGCTCATGAGACATCTGTTGCTTTTCATTCAAGAATTGGTGACGATGCAATGGTGAAGGAGTGGCTGATGTTGTATTCTTAGTGGGCCTTGACAATGAAGGTGGTCATGTTCACATTACCAAATAAAAATGCTATAGTTGTCAGGGTGCGTAATATACATAGAGGACAAGAATGTCATGCTGAATTAAAGATCTGAATTGACATCTGGAGAAAATGTATCATCATGTTCATTTTCATTTGGATAACACGACATGATCTATGGTGGCAGGATCGAAAAAAGATACAATAAATTATGTAGTGTGAAGTAAGTATTTGACACAGAGTAACACTCGGCCTTAAAAAGTAATTATTAAATACATGAAGTACCATTAAGTTATGAAAAGTAACTATTAGACACAAAAAGTAATAATATAACACAAATTTCTTCTCAGTCAATGTTTTCATCTTTTCCACAAACTCATATCTTAACCGCTACAAGTCCTCGTCTATTATGATTAAATGCATGAAATAGAAATGAACACAACTACAAATATGAACAATAAAACTCCATTATAAAGTAACAAGACTCTACACAGAATTAGCACAGGTTCACGGTTATAGAGCCTGAGGAACATCCACGCAGTGCCATTTGCTTTGCTTATAACTCCAATAACAGGAGCATGGGGGGGGGCGCAAATATGTATACTACAATATAAGTATGTAGACAACAATGTAACTATTTATACGCATATGCAACTATTTAGACAAAGAAGTAACTATATAAAAACTAGTATAACTTTTTATACAAATATGTAACTATACCCCAATATACCAATCTGTGAATGGACACGCCTATATATGGTATACAAAGTAAGTACATGGTACATAAAGTAACTATATGACATACAAAGCAACTATTTGATATAAAAGGTAACTATTTGAAACAAAAAGTAATTCATTAAAATATCAAATCAATTATTAATGTAATAGAAAATACATTCTATTAAAGGTGTCATAAAATATACAGTTGTGATTGCTTAGTTAATGAGTTGGATCATATAATTATGTAGTGGTTTTTGTGAGTGTTGACGATGAGGGATGTCATATAATAACAAGTATAGATGATGATGTCAGAGTCAGCCAATGAAATCAATCAGACAAAGGTGATAATTGAGGATTACATTTAATGCTAATAGTAGCATGCAGGAGGTCCTCAAAGATATTTAAACACATCCTTAAATTGGTCAATGGATGGAAGTAGGAAGTACAATTACATCAAACTAGGAACAAAAAGTTCGGAATAACTACATAATATTATACTGCACAGTAGTAGCTGCATTCTAATTAAAAAATAATTTGGTCCAGATCTTACAATTCGCTCATAAAGTTACTATATATTGAGGACTAAAAATCTAGATACAAATTAAAGTGAGGAGTTCAGCTGGTGACGATGAACACATGATATATAAATTTTTAGTTTAATGGAAGTTTGATTTCTGAAACATATACATATACAAGACATAGACGGCAAACAACTTTATTGACAGAATAAGATATTATGCCAAGTTATCTATGTCGCATATCACACACATTTATATAAAAAAAGGAGCGTGGTGGTATATTTCTCGATGTGATCAGCCAGTTTGTCATAATTAACGAATCAACATATCTTTAGTAATATATATGTACGCCAGTATGGATCGATTGCTGACCACCTGCATTGGACTATATCCATGTCAATAGAGGCACTATCAAATGACAACAATGCTTGTTGAGTTGTGCTATTTGAGATGTTGAGTTGGCACCGCATAGTTGAAGGCAAAGATCTGTGATATCCCACCAATACGAACCCCAGAAGGTCTCTTCCACATGACATGTAGTTCCAAGCTTTGTGTCCACTTCCTGCTTCATGTATCTATTGAGATTCTTCGTCCCCGCTTGGCACTTTCTCTTCACCGCTGACAGGTCCTTGAAGTCGACCAACATGTACGATAGGGTAGGGGCATGAACACATGTTAGGGAATCAGCTTTCAACAGGTCCTGTATTTGTCCTTGAGTGGGTCACAGAACCCCGACTCCACCTTGTTGGTCACAATGTACATGTCCTGCCTATCCTCTATGCCTTTGTCCCTAAGCATCATCGACATTTGGCAACTTCTCGGTGGATGTTTTCGCATTAAGGATTGGCCATAGTATATGATTCCAAACCTTCAACGCTCGCACGACGTGCACAACAATGAAGTTCCGATTGTTCCAGAAGTGATCTCCGATAAGATCCCCATGAGCCGTTGTGCCGATTCCAAGGGGCACAATAGTGTAGACTCCGCCTCACTCTCATAGACACAATAACACTATCTGTTGACCTCGTATCCCCACCTTCATCAAGCATCACTTGCGTCGAAGCAATTTTGGCTCAGAGCCTTTTCAACCCAGAAGGAGAGCAACGATGTCGATACCACCACTACAGATCCTCATCAAGTTCCGAACGGGAGACGAAGTTGCAGATTTGGCATATAGGACGGCATGAGGAGCCGAGATAACACATGCGTTGTCTTCCACGACGACGTCAACATTCTTTATGACATCTAAGGCGGTGTCGGACAACAACGATGCGGCGGGCCGAAAATTGAGGGAGGAAGACGGAGAATAAGAAAAACTGATTTGGGATCGCATACGAGAGACGAGAACTTGATATCCATATATTTACAATGGGTGCCACCGTGTTTTCAAAGTACGGGTAGCAAAGTAAAATACCCGTGCGGGCATTGAATAAACTCCATATATATATATAACAAAAAATATTGAACACATAATTGGTTTTAAGTTAAGTAAATAACCCATTTTGTTGTACACTATAGATTTCTCCTCTTGCTGTTATACAGTTAATATGCAACCTTTGGAGTCTCAAATACTTTGAGGTACTAGATTGTGGATTCCATTTTTGAGATATTCTTTCCCTCTTAAATTGCATGCATTAGGTCTTGGTTTGTAGTGAACCTAAATTTTTTTACAAACGTTTCTTGCATGTTGATGGTCACCACCATTACTAAATGAATGTTGAAAATAATTGAATATTAAAATAGAAATAAACTTGATCTATTTGGAGTTTTGACTCCCTTGGGCTTTGCCCCTTTTTGGACTTTGGTTCCTCTGGGCTTTGTCCCCTTTTAGAGTGTTGGCTCCCTTGAGGTTGGGTAACACCCCACCACCCTACATAGTGGATTTTAGAAATTAGTTGTCCCATTATATGTTGGTTAGCATAGAAATTAGGTGACAATGTTGTTCTTTCATAGACTATCGGGACACAAGGAACCTAGTCTTAGAAAAAGACATGATATGATAGTGCTCAATTATAATATTCAAAATTGATCTTATTATATTGAACAATCTTAGATGTTTTGATTAATATTGAATGCTTAATATCTTCTGGATAATTTCATGTGTTAAACAATTTTTCATATTGCTAAGTGGATAATCTTGTCAACTTGATATCTTGGCATTTGGACCTAAGCAACATTAATACTTGACATCCTTATTTTTTGACCTAAATCTTCCAAATAGTCCTACCTAGTTAGGAATTGTGTATAATTCTCTATTTTTGTATGTTCTTAACATAGCTTAATAATAAGGATTAGCACCGGTATTGGCCGACCTTTTCCTCTTTTTTCCATGACTTGGATGGGTGCATTCCTTTGGATGCACATGGACATGCTCTTGAAGGAAGACATAGAAGAGAAATACAAGATATGTCCTCTATTTATTGAAGATTAGATAGAATTATGTTTTATTTTGAGTCCTTATGTATAGGCTTCCTTGAACTATTATGTATCACATGGATGTCCAAAGACTTTTTTATACATCCTGATATACATTTTGGAAAATTTTGATCGTAAAGATTGAATATTTACACAATAGTATCAGATCTATAAATAGTTAGTACTCATGCGTAACTAATGCAAATTAGGGATTATTAGAAAGTATATACATAATATCTAGAATTGTCCACATCATTAACAATAAACCTAGAATATATATTGACTACAAGTAGAAGAATAAGAAATTAGACGGTCATGTATGTACCTCAACCTAGTAATACACAAAATTTGTGTATATCATATACTATATTTTGGGGTCCACATCCAGGCATGCATTTATTTATAGTATGGTTGATGGATATGTGTTTGAGATGTATGAGTGGACTAGTATAACACCACATTCACGCCCTAGATATACAACACTAATATAATATTCTAGATTTCCCCTTAGTATTAGGTACCCATAATTAATGAAAATATTAAAACTATTTAAACCTTAAAATAATTTGAATAATGTATATATAACCACATTTGATAACTTTGAATTTGAATATTGAGAGTTTTTTTTTAACGTGATGAAACTTAGGTGAAAATAATTCTACTTAAAATCTATGTATTGGAGGAACTAATAGAGGATAACTATCACTATGTAAGTGGAAATTAGTTGAGGCATCTAAGGAATGAATTTTTAGTGAAGGTTTTGAAAAAAATTACTTCTAATATTCTTAGGTGGTGGTGGGGTTCCTCACTCTAAAAATTGACATGGGCAAGGCACTAACTTGGGAAAAACCCTAATCATTGCATAAGGTCACTAACCCAAATCAGAAAAGAGTTTATATATGACAACCTCTAACATGGAGAAATCTAATGTTAATCTGTATGGCATACAAAAAAATCAAACTCAATACCAAACTTGTCTATAAAAGGATATAGCACTTATAAACTACATATCTACTCTAAGAAGTGCCCCTCACAACAACTTCAACAATAACAAACCATAGAGATAATTGATTGAAAATATGAAAATGTAAGGGATAAATAAGATGTTCTCCTTCTAAAGTTGTAATTACATAATTGGAACAAATTCTTAATATAAATCAAATATCAATAAGCATTGGATCCATATACATAGAAAATTGGGAGTTAAAAATGAAATGCACTTGGTTAAGAGATAATCTAACAATATGTTGAATTAGGATAAATATTACGAACTTGGGTGTTTTGAACTTGTAACTTTCATTTTCATATACAAATTATAGAACTACTATGACTTAGAAATCACAATGAAAAAAGTCTTACCCAACTCAAAAATGAAAATAAGTTTATCTAAATTCTTGACCAAACAAAACACCTCATAAATATCAGTGACAATAATATTGAGTAAAAAATGATAAAGTTTTAAGATTGACAATAATAGAAAAAGTTTAACCAATAATTTTGTGATCTAACTCAATTTTTTTGGTAATAATGTTTCAAGTCTCATAATATGCATCCTCAATTTCCATAGTCGAATATTATACAAAAAATTTTATGTTGTAGTCATCACTAAATGCCCAACTCAATAGTCTACATTGTTTGCAAGTAGAATTTGAACCAAAATCAAGTTAATATCTTCATGAGAGTAGTAGGAGAATATCCTAGTCTCCATGGCTAGATCTTCATACAGCGGAAGGATAATTAGACTTGTGTATTTCAGTTGAAGATGACATTTCGACAAGAAAGAGAGTATGATAGGAGATTTATGGACTAGATCGTAGTAGGAATATGGTTGTTAACAAGGATTTGATTTTAGAGATATAATCCCTTTTTAGGATGTAAGAGTTTTAACATATGGAGTTTTAGATTTAAACTTACTTTGACCTATGATATACTTTTCTCCTCATTGGAAATCCCCAATTGACTTTGCTCTCATTTACATTTCATTTTCTATTGAATAGACTGAAAAGTTTTACACATGCAACTTCAACAAACTCCACATGTCTACTAGGCCACCCCACTACAATATATCACCACCAAAACATCCACCAACCTCCCATGAAGCTTTCTAGCTTCCCACCTCACCTTGAGACCACCTAGAAAATCATGACCTACCCACTCCTCCCTCTTTGGCCACCTTGAGGACGTCAGCAAGATGTCAGTCCTAGAAGCTTCCTCTTCCCTCCTTCCACCTTCCCATATCACTAGATGTCTAATCTCAAGCACTAACCTCCTTGCAACAAGTCCGTTCTTCCATGCCACTTCTTGCAACAAGTTCAAAAACAAGCTCGCTACTAGGTTGACAACCAAGCTTTCTATTGACCTAGACAAAGGCTGTAGAAACCTAATGGACACCTACCTCCTCACCAATGAGCATGAAGCATCAATGACCTCCTACCTCGACATGCGCTCTCATGTTTGCACATAAGCCTTATCATCCTCCTCCTAATTTTGTTCAGTTTATCCTCAATTACATAGTAATTTATGAATAACTAATAGTAGTGGATCAAATTAAGACAAAAAGAATATACAACATAATATCATGCATTGTATGAACTGATTAATTAAAATATAAGGGAGTGTTACACTTATAATTTTATTATATGATTTTATTTAAATGCACATGTGGACAACTGAATATGATTTTGATAATTAACCACTAAAATATAGAAAATGGGCATGTTGATGGAAAAAATAAATCAAAAGATAAGAAAACTAAAAAACTTAGTGACTAATGTTAGAAGAATTTCATGGTTATACCTATCTAAAAGGAATTTTAAACATAGAAAAAACATATGATTTTAAATAGATGAAAATAGTGGATAATTATCAAACACCAACAAATGTTTGTATTCAAATCCATTTGACCATAGTGGCTACCCGATTCATTGGTTATTCTTAATTAAAATGATAAATGTCTAATATACATGTAAATGGATTATACATATAGAATATGAAAATAGTTGATTATTAATGAACAAAAAATTAAAGAAATTTACATGAACGAATACAGATATTGTTTTAAATTATATTTGACCTATTTTGAATCTAAATGACTCTCCCTACCATGTTGAATAATGCTTTGACCTAAGAGCTTAATAATGTGATAACTGGTCAAATAATGTATTAAATAGTAGAAATTGGGAAAATTATATAAATGGACTTATGTTTTACTTAATGAACATCTTAATGGTTGGCATCCTTAGAACTTCAAAAATTGCAAGTGCAAGGGAATTGGACTCTCATTCAATGGATGCATAAACTTGAGACTAGCGAAGTATGCAAAATGCATATGCATGCATGTGACATTAATGTTAATGCAGACTAATGAATGTTCAATATATGTCATGAGTGGCATGACTAGGAATATATCAATACAATACAAAATCAATGAATCCTAATGAGAAGTTAAAAAAAATTAAATCATACTTTAGGATATTCATGCATGAATCATAAAATAGAAAGAGAATGCATGACGATGATAATGATCTATTAAAAAGAAATAAAACCTCAAATGCAAATGTTGACATACCAATAGGTAACATGAAATGAAAGTGAAACATAATATCTAATCTGCAACATTTTAGCCCCTAACTAAATGAATATGTATATGTGAGCATGTATAACTATGCATGACAAAAATGTTTGACCCTAATTGTGATAACCTAGTTTTTCTCTCTCACTCAATTAATGTACATCTTGACTCAACAGATGCTATATTGTATTAAATAGCCTCCATACCCCTCAATTGGATGACTTTGAGTCACATTATGCTCAATTGATGAGCTGGATTTTATTAAATGTCACATTGTGTTTCATTAACTATATTTAAATGCATAATAACACTCTTGAAAATAATTTTACAAAATTGAGTTGCCTAAACATTGTCAACTTTGACTTAAACTTTAAATATAATAAGCAGAGATCATTTGAGAACCGAGGGTAAGAATTTCATCTCAATTGGAGTTACAATTTGAGAGATATGAGTTTTACAATGTTGTCAAAGAAACACAATTTGAGCTAACTTAAACAAGTCAACAATCTTTGGGAGCTCCTCTCGGCCAATGAGAAGGCTCCATTTTGAGACTACAAATCCACCCTCCTAGTCATTAGATCAAGTTGTGGTCCATGACGGCCCCTAATCTAAAGACTCTCGTGTTGTCTTCCACCTTGTTCCAGGGCAAGTACACCAACCTTGAAAACCCCTTTTGTTTGGCCAATCTGGAAATACAAGCCTCAATGGGATAAATTTGACGAGTACACTACATATCTTCATCCTTTCTTTCACTTCCCCATCTTTTACAACTATATTGTGCCACATTTTACCCTCCTTATCTTCTTCTTCTTCCTCCTTTAATGACATCCACCTTCTCCAATGAGGTGTTGTAGTGCCAACATGGCACCTTATCGTGGGTTGAACCCACACTAAGCTAGTGAGGAGTAGCAAATTACCAAAGGCAGGATCTATAGCCATCTCCCTCTTAATCATGGATCCACATGACTCCGGAGACCTGACACCACCACGAGGATGGCAACCCACGTAGGTTGGGGACAATATGGGCAATGATGGGCGACGTGTGGCAGCCCTGAGGCATCAGTGATCATGCACCAAGTAGCCACCAATTATGGAAGCCCACGAGCGGACCACATCGGGCTTGGGTCTTGTGGGCTGTTAGCCATGGGCCCAAGAGAGGGACGCCCATCCATGCATCCCCTCGATCCAATGGTCCAAATCTACTAAATATAGGTAAATATTTGTAAAATCATATCTTTATCATACTAGATGCAAATATAAACTTTCAATATGTCATTTTGATTGGAAAACCATGAACATTCCAATAAATTTTTCTAGAACCTAGATCTTATCTCACTTGCACTTATATCCCAAAATTTATGCTTATAAAGTATTTTTGAAATGATTTATGGCTTTTAATGCACAAGCTTGTTCTTTTATGTCTCAAAAGCTTATCTTTTTTAGAATAGTAACTTGAACGACCTTATGCATCAAGATTCAAACTTACCATCGTTGTACCCTAAAATGATCTTATTTTCTAGGATGACTTAAAATGGGCTTTTATTCTAAAGACCACTTGTGTAATGATTAATCTTGATTGAATGTGCCCCAATTCCTTATAATTGATCTAAATTAATAGTGTTTGATGCATATTGAGCCAAAATCATCATTTTAATATAATATCACCCTACTTTTATTTGATGTTGTGCTTTGAACCTTGAAACATGCTTAATATGGATACCTTGATGTTGAATCTCCAACCTTGGTCAAATATTGACTTATTACCACTCAAATAAGTTTATGATCATCAAATCAATAACTTCTTATGCTTTTTGCACCTAAATGCTATATCTACCATGCTTGTGCCCTCATGTGACTAGGTGCCCTAATCTTCCCTTGAATTGTGACCTAATGCACATGTTGATAACTAGATCTGTAATCTTATAAATCATGATCTTAAAATGATCTATGCTATATTATGACTTTAGATTATTAGATTAATAATGCTTGTGATACCTAAGCCGGGTGGATTTCATCTATGCTCTAATGATTGTATCTTGTATGGAAATGACTTGAAATGACTAGTTTGACTATGTTGATGCCTAGGTTGCTTATCTTACTTGAAGCTCACGATCTCTCTATTCAAGATCTTAAAACCTTGATGTTAGATCTCTGATTTGGTAGTGATGTGTCAACCTACTATCTAAATTGTTCCATGATGTATGATGTACATGATAACGATCATACATGATCTAGTTGAGATGTTGAAATTAACAATTATGGTTTTGATACCTAGATCTAGGTGGCACACACAACCACTGTGGTAATGATTAATGTGACAAAATCTTGGTGATGTTAATCATGTTATACTAACTTGTGATGTCAGGATCTCTATGATGACCTAATTGCCAAGATCTAGTCAAAGTTTTTAATTATGGTTTTCTAAATCAAGTGGCAAATCTTGTGCTCTAATCAAGGTATGATTTATCCTCCTATTTGTCAGAATAGTGGTATTGAACTTTCTTGTATGTGTGTATGTATGTATGCTTAAATGCTTGACTTCATATGATTGTTTGAGATACTTGTTCCCTATTATTACTACATTCATTTTTATCATAACACATTAAACAAACTTTAAAACATAATGGGACATCAATCATACAAACCTTGTGCACCAGCCTATATTGTCGAGGTAAAGACACAAGGCTAGGCTCCCTACTTGATTTGTCAAGCAAGGGAATACCACATCGATAAAAAGGGTTAACTCTAGGCTTAATCATGTAGTACCTCACATTGAAACATGTGTCGTGAGTATCTTTGGTTTTAATGACCCTTATGAACCGTTCCTTTTAGAAATTAGTCAATGGCCATATATTGTTGTTTCGTATAATGGAAATGCACCTAAAATACACTCATATGTTAATCAAAAGTCTTTAACATTGTTTATTTCTTTCTTGTTATGATATTAAGTTTTGCCAAGTATAAATGTTCTCTTTAACCTTGAGTTTATGTCTTTTATAGCACAATCAATATTGTTGTGTTGATGTGTACTCATTTTATGATTTTAGGTAATGTACACTATTTCTGTCTTATATGATCATGCTCTAGTATAATCATTTATTCCCTTACTATGATGATATCTAGTGACATAAAAATGGAATTCACATGGTTAAATATCGAGAAGGGTTACTATCTTGATGTATGGTACTAATTTATGTTTCTTATATTATTCCATGTTGTTTCATACTTAGTTCTCTATCTAGTTGGTTGTGGTTTTATTCATGCATATGTTATATGATCCATTCTAGGGACGGACACCCGTGTCCTCTTGCCTTCAGTTTTATTGTCGTTAGGGGTTCATATTTGAGTAATAAATGGTTCCATGACAAATGGTATCAGAGAAATCACATATCCTCTATGAATGTTTAATAACCCAATTCCTCATATCTTAGAGAATATTCTAGCATCCCGTATCTTATTTAAATACTACCCTAAGACATCCATCAATGATGATTAGTTAGTTTCTCACCTCCGCTCATGATCTCTTTCATGACAAATAATCACATGAACTCCCAATTATGGGTAGCTTATGTGTTGGGAAAATTAAAAATTTTGAATGAATTGGTAAAATTTGAGTAAAATGATGATGATGCCATGATATGACCTTAATTTGAAGCTAAATAATGATTGATAACAAATACTCTTAAAGTTAAGAACTATTATATGTCCCCTCACATCATCTAAACTCCATTTCACCCAACTAAACTATTTGCTTTCTATGTTTGAGGTAAAATGGTAGCAATGTTGATATGAAGAGATAAGGAGGATTTTTGCCTTTACCTCATGGATGATGAGGTCCCTATTTGACTAAGTATATGTTTCGTATTGTTGATTAATCCTTAAACATAATTAACCAAACCTTTCCCCTACTTAGTCATGACAATGCTTTAAAATGACTATGATCTTAAACTGTTAAAATCATGATGAATGATTTTGATACAAGAGGCATTTTCCCCTATTTATTACAATGCCTCTTTGTAAACTCGATTTTGAATGATATGATGGATATGGATCTCAATCTTCCACTATTATGCTATGGTTCATAGAGTGCTCAATTTGACTTCTTGATTTCCAAATATACCCTTACCTTGATCATGAAAGAAAGGGAATGAAATTATGACCTTGACCTTGCAAAATATTGAAACATGGTCGCCCTATTATTATCTTGATCTTTGACCTTATGACCTTGTAAATTACTATTTGATAAATTAAAATGGTCCCTATTTTGATATGCTTTATGGTTCATGCTATGGGGACTAATATTCTATGTTAGGGTGGTAGTTTGACTTATGGATCCACTAACCTAGGTCACATATCTATTATGATTACCTCTAAATTTCAACCTTGTTGATTATTTAGAATTTGGAAAGGTATCCCTTTTCATACTATTTGGGTTTCCTGACCTAAGTCTCCTATAGGTCAGATCTATGATGATATTGATACTCGATCTTAATTATTGATTCTGACCTAAGTCTCCTATAGGTTAGATATATGATGATATTGATACTCAGTCTTAATTATTGATTTGATGATGATCTTGTAATATGATGGTGTTGACTATAATTTTGATTAAGTTCCAAGAAATACCTAGGGTAAGATCATTCATAAACCTTGAATACCATGAATGTTACTCAGGTTGCTGGAATGTTTCTCAGTTGTTGTACATGGATGAATGATCACCCTTTAGGTCTAAATAAGAACCTAAAACCTAGATTAGAAATGTTTGTACCTATGACTTTGATCTCCAAACTATTACTCTCAATATTAATTTATGATATATTGAATCGTGATTATTGACCTTGATAATGAAACAAATCCTATGATCACCCTATTTGGATCTTGAGATCACCCTAGATGTATGATGACTTTCATGTTCCTAAATCCCCCAAAAAATGATGATTACATTGGCCACTTGATTTATAACCTAGGGATGAACTCTCATGTGGACTAATATGGGAACTTCCATTGATTTTAAGCATGAAATCACGATATTGAAATATGATGTGTCTTGAATTTTCAAAATACAAAATATCAATTATGGATCTATACCCCACATAGCCCAATGAAGAGGCTAGAACCCTAAAAAGTTGGGAGTAAAAGTCATGATTTACTCTTGAGTCAAAAAACACTACTCATTTGACCTAAAATGTGATCTCTCCAAATTGGTGATCCATAGGATGATTTGTCCAAATTTTTGATCATGTGATGATCTTTCCAATTTGATGATCGACGTGTCTATGATTTGACCTTGATGGTTGATCACTCAATTTTAAAATAGTATTTATGATACCTTATTGGAATACCAAGATGAGTATGGCATGGATTATGAGTCCCAAACTGAATTAAAGGATTGTGTTAATTTTTGGGACAAAATTTATTTTAAGGTGGGGAGGATGTGATAACCTGGATTTTCTCTCTCATTCAACTAGTGTACTACATGCTCTATTGTATTTAATAACCTCCCTCACACTCAATCGGATGATTTTGAGTCACATTTGCTCAATGAATGAGTTGGATTTTGTTAAATATCAGAATGTTTTTAATTGACTAAAGTTAAGCGCATAAATACACTCTTGAAAACAAATAACATAGGCAAATATCATAAACAAATGACATGAAAGGAAAAATAACTAAAAGTAAACCTATCGGCCGGTTGCTCCCCACTAACCTTGAAACTTGTAGTGTCCTCACTACATCAATAAAACTCAACTAGATAGCAACCAGGTACCTTCTAGGATGAATCAAAGTGAAGTGCTAGTGCACTCATGTCCGAATAGGAAATATTGGTTCATGGTGTCATCATCATTGGGAATGGGAGTGGAGGTCATTTCCTATGGTGGTTACCACGATGGTGGAGGCATGGCATAGTGGAACTAAGAGATGTGCCACATATCAATCCTATGTAGCATGTTGTGCATATCATAGTAATGCTAGCTTAACTAGTCTAGGCGGGTGTCGTGTTGATCAAAATGTTGTTGGACATACCCATTAAGATGCCTCACGTCTAGCATAACTCATTTGTACTCTATTTGAGCGCTAGTATAAGGAGGTTGAGGTGGTGTCATAACTCATTGGAAGCCTTGGGTTTGGTCTCCAGAGTCATTCCCATCATCAGATATCAATTTTTCATTGGTTTTGTTTGTTAAGTCAACCCCCTCTAGATCATGAAGTTCAATGAACTCTTCATGACCAAAAAAGTATTTCCTAAATTTGATATCATTAGAGTTATCCCTAACAATCAATCATGAGGAGATGAGGAACTGGAGGTCAATTTTATTCCTCCTGGGTGCAACTTCCAATCATGTCAATTTAGCATTAACTTTGTGAGCAATGTGGGTTAGTAGTCCTCCAAACATAATGTCATCATCTTTCTTCAGTCTGATCTTGAAGAAACAATACATCATATAATAACCAACATTAATCTTGAAATCATGTAGCATTTCCCAAAAGAAAAACAAATATTACTTTCCCCAAATTCCATGTGTTTCTTTCCTTGCAAAGACACAAGTGCTAAGGATTTTGTGAAGATAGGGTTGTGGATGTGAGATGCTCCAACAACTTTGGCTTCATGAAAGTCATCCTTAGTGTTTTTCTTCCAAAAATCATCATTGTTAAATTGAGTTGGATATGACATCGCCCCTCCATGATGGCATTGAAAAGCATCATATAATTACTTCAATGTGATC
This sequence comes from Alisma plantago-aquatica, assembly GCA_963693085.1. Lineage (NCBI taxonomy): Eukaryota > Viridiplantae > Streptophyta > Magnoliopsida > Alismatales > Alismataceae > Alisma > Alisma plantago-aquatica. The sequence goes on from OY856412.1 coordinate 217,580,312, forward strand.
TTATTATTGCACCCAAGAAGTCCAAAAGTAATAATGCCAAAAGGCTCATGTGCCCTTCTTGGGTCATCTTCAACATGCAAGATAGTTAAGAATTCATAAGTGAATCTTGGATAGGTATGGATTTTAGTGCAACAAGAATACTTGAGCCCTAGTTCTTTAAGCAATCCCAAGACTTCATCCTTGAATCCTACTACCTTCAATGTCTCTTCACAAACAAAGCATGTAGGCAAGACCCATGGGTGATCATCATTTCATAAGTTTTGTCTTCTTCTTTGGTTATGTTGAACTAAATTGAAGAGAGGTATGTTGGGGTGGAAGAAGAGCTTATCCCTTCTAGCACTTTGTTGTTTGCTTGGTGGGAGCCATGATGATGAAGTTTTGTTGCTGAGTAGCAGTACACAACGTGATTAGGAATACACATGATGTTATTGTCTTGACCTGGGTGAGCTCAAGTTGGAAAGAAATTGAGGTGAAATGCGTGTCTAGATTGGTGCATGATGTGTCTTTTTACTTGAACTGACTTGCAGGTTAAGGAAGGAGGCAGTGGTCACAGTGTGTTTGTTGGACTCACTGTGTGTCTCTTCTACTGTTGACCTTAAATGAGGGGATTTGAGCGATGAAATTGGATGAGAAGTGGATTCAGAGGCTTTGGCTAGTGACAGTGATGGTGAGACACAGTTGGATGTCAGTGGAGAAGTTGCTTGCTCAGCTGCTTGGATCAAGCAATAATGACGAGGAAGAAGGTGGTTGCTGGAGGTTATTGTGGCAAGGAAGAAGGTGGTTGCTGCAGGCTACTATTGCGAGGGAGATGGCTAATCAAGCTCATAGCAGCGAAGGTGGTAACTACACAAACACAGTCACAATATTTGGCATAATGCTAGGTATAAGTGGAGAAAACAAAGTTGAAATTGGGTTAAAACCTATTTCAAAATTTGCCCAACAAGCCGTGTCTAAGAAGACACACACCGTGTCCAGAAGTACAATAAGTTTCCTCATTTATTTTATTTTTTGTTGCTTGGTGATGGCACGTTGTGTCCTATATAGGACATTCTTGTTGACTCAAGGTCTAAATTGACTAAACCCTTGTTTTGATGATGACTAAACCATTCCACTTATTTGTGTCTAATGTCTCTACTTGGGTGATTTCCGATTAGGTATAGACCCACTCCAAATGCTCTAACTTGCGCATATCAAATTGGAGAAAAGACAAGTCAAAGTCAATACAAGTGCACATTTTTGGAATATGATGTAAATCCATTAGAATCATGTTGTAAATCACATGAAATGATTGTATGACTTCTAATTAAGCTTAGAAAAAATCAGGAGCACTTAGATCGAATATTTAACCACTCAAAAGACATTTTCCAAAATTCACATCAGGTTGTTCATCGGTCGAGTTGCAAACTCGACCGATACTGATTGGATCTTGAAAATGACTTTTGATCGGTCGAGTTTACACTTCCCAGAACTCGATCGATCCCTCTACTGACCAAAATTGATTTAAGTGAATCGGTCGAGTTATCCCAGGACAAACTCGATTGATGGCCTAAATTGGTCTTGTCTTTTAGTGGGATCGGTCGAGTTACCTTAATAGAAACTCGACCGATTGCACTGTATGAACAAGTATAGAAAAGTGCTTCTAGCCATTGTGGAGTTGCAATAAGTGAAAATATATCTGTTGCAAGCCACAAAATGGCTAGTTTTTGTTCTCAAGTGTTCCCAAAGGCTTCTAGGCATCCTCAACTATAAATAGGACCCCTTGGGCTTCAACCCATGGTTATCCAAGCACTATGAAGGTCCTTATTCTATAGTTGAGTGATCCTACAACCTTCTATCTCTCTCTAAGCTTGATCACTTGCTACATCCATTAGAGTGAGTAGGAGATTTGTAAGAGAGCTCGTCCTACATGTATATCTTGTGAGGCTCTCACTTCCACCACCCCCAATCTCTCATTTCAACCATGAAGATGAAGGTTCTCTCTTGGCTAAGAGAGGTGAAGAAGAACAAGGGAAGGCGTCCCTTGGTGAAGATCAAGGCTGAAGACTTGGAGCAAGAGTGGGTAAGCCCTTGGTGAAGGCAGAAGACTCCTTGTTCAAGTGGGTAAGTCTTTGGTGGAAGCTTCTCTAAGTAAAGGTGAAGTCAAAGGATGAAGATCCAAGAAGAATGGGTAATCCCTACAAGGATGAATACTTGTACAAGAGTAGGTAAGTCCTTGGAAGAAGGTGGAAGACTACTTGAAAAGTAGGTAAGTCCTTGGTAAGGTTGAAGACTCTTTGTATTAGATAGGTAAGTCCTTTGGTTGGTCATGAATTGTATCTCTTATAATGAATATAATGAAAGTGCAAGGTTAAGAAATCCTAAAGGTTCACCTCTCTAGGTAAGTGGACTGACTCACTTCTACTTTGAAGTGTGGAACCACTCTAAATAGCTTGTCTACTTGTGTTTGATCAATCTCTCTCATACTTGCTATGCATGTTTTAGTTGCACTCAAATTACCTATTTAACAACATTATCTTGTCATATATCTTGAAGGTCTAATGAATTTTGTTTAAGTGCATTCAGCTCTATTCACCCCCCTAGAGCATCTAATCACCCATCTAAGATCCAAAAATTGGTATCAGAGTGGATCTTATCCAAGCATACTTCAACAAGTAGGAGAAGATGGGTGACTATCAAGGAGGGAGATACTTGATTAACCTTCCAATCTTTGATGGGAGCAATTTCATCTATTGGAGAAGAAGGCTTCAATTCTACATCCAAGGATCAAGTCTTGAGATGTGGAAAATGGTGAACAACCCATACAAGCTACCTAAGACAAAGATTGAAGAATGGGATGAGGGTACCTTAAAGAAAGTTACCTTGAATGCTAGAGCCATGCACATCCTCTATGCCTCCCTGACCCCCACCGAGTTCAACCAGATTTCTTCATGTGAAACAGCCTATGAGGTATGGAGAAAGCTATGCATCACTTATGAGGGGACAACTCAAGTGAAGGAAAGCAAAGTCTACATGCTCAAAGGGCTGCTTGAGAACTTCAAGATGGGAAAGGAGGAGAAGATATCCAACATGTACTCAAGGCTCAACACCATTGTGAATGGTCTTGCTATTCTAGGCCATCCTATGTCTAGAGGAGAGATCAACTCAAAGATCCTTAGAACTATTCCCAAGATGTGGGAACCCAAGGTGACTTCCATCGAAGAAGGTCTCTTAAAGATGTTCCTATTAAAGAGCTCATTGGAAATATACAAGCACATGAAGCCACACTTGACAAGAGGGAGGAAGTAGAAAGACAAGAAGAGAAAGAACTTAAGAGAATGAAGAAGGATGAAATCAAAGCTCAAATCAAGGCTATTGTTGGTCAAGCTTCTCCATACTCTCAAGTTGAAGAATATTCCATGTACTCAAAGGGTAGATTCTACAAAGGCAAGAATTCCTCCTCCATTCGGTGCCTCAAGTGTGGAAAGAAAGGTCACTTCAAGATAGATTGTCTACAAGGCAAGAAGACCCATCATCACAAGGAAAGAGAAGAGAAGTACATGAAGAAGGAGAAATGGCACTCAAGCTCAAGTGACACCTCTAACTCAAGCTCAAGTGACTCCTCTAACTCAAGCTCAAGTGACTCCTCCAACTCAAGCTCAAGTGAAGAATCAAGTGAAGAATCAAGTGAAGAGTCAAGTGGAAAATCAAGCTCTAGTAAAGAAGGAGAATGTCATTTTGCTCTCATGGCATCAAAAAGTAAAGACTCAAGTGAGTTAAATCTCAACTCTTTAGATAAAGACTATTTGATTTCTATTATTCATGATACTCGTGCCTCTCTTAAGTCTTCTAAAAAGAAAAGAAAAAAGCTTGCTAGAATTGTTGATAATATGCATGTAGAACTAGATGATCTTGAACATGCTAATTCTTGCTTGCTTTATGATAAAAATGATTGTATTAGTCAAGTAGATTCTCTTAAACTTGAAAATGCTAGTTTGCTTGATAAGATTAGATTTCTAGAAGCTCAACCTCTTATGCCTAGTTCTAATGAAGAGCATACCTTAATTGTTGATTCTCTCATGCATGATATTGATGTTCTTAAATATGAAAACAAGGACAAAGATTTTGCTTTGAAAGGATTAGAATCTAAAAATGATGTTTATCTTTCTAAGATTGTTTTGCTTGAAATAGAAAATGCCTCCTTGTTTGCTAAAATCAATGTGCTTGAATCTTGTTCTAGTTCTACTAGTAGAGAGAATAATGTTGCTGCTCTTCATATTGATAGAGATTCTTATTTAACTAAAGCTCTTTGCTTAGAAAATGATTTTTGTATGCTAGAGATAATATCAATAATTTTCCTTCTACTATTACTTCTCTTATGCATGATAATGATAGTTTGAGATCTTCTTTGCAAAGATTCTTAGTTGCTAAAAAGAATCTTAATGATATCCTACACCATACTACTAAACAAATTGGTAGACATGGTTTTGGGTATGATAGTAGTAAAAGGAACAACGAAGGTAAAGGACCTCCAATATTCTATGGAGAATCCACTAGTTCCAAGACTATGGGCACATGCAACTATTGCAATGAAATTGGTCATTATTCTACTTGTTGTCCTTTTAGGAAAGCACCCAAGAGCAATTGGACTTGGGTTGCTAAGCTAACCCCTCCTGACCCAAAAACATGATTGGGGACCATTTAATCTTTCTTCTTGTAGGTACTTGCAAATGGATTGACTTGAGGCATTGAATTGCAAATTGACTTCTCAATCCACATGAAAGAAGAAAGGTGAGATGTGTATGAGGTGAAAACAAGTGGAAAAGAAATGGTAAGCACAAAGGTAATGTTTCTCTTGCTTATAACCAATCCTAACTTGTTTTTGTCAAGATAGTGTGCACTATACATATGGTTTTTGAGTCAAAAGTGGTATTTTGTGTTTCTCTTCACACTCTTACTCAAAAACTATTTCAAATGCTTTTATAGTGCATTACTAACTTGCTTACACATGTTTGGATATGGTTTGTATTTTTAGCATGCCCTTAAATATGTTTTTATGAAATATATGTGCTTTTTGACAACAGCTTTGTTGGTCGAGTCCGTCCTGTTTGAAACTCGACCGATAGGCACCAATGGGTGTTGCCAACAGATGTCATCGATCGACTTGTCAATACACAGAACTCGACCGACAGCACTATGTGCAGAATATACATTTGGCTTATTGAATGAAAATTTCCCTCTCAACTAGAATTTCTCAACCAATAGCCTTATTCTTTGGCACTCTCTTTTGATACCTTTATATATGCATATTTCCATGCTTTAAATTGCCTATCTTGCTTACAACTCTATCTTTCAAATTGCTCTAAATTGGTATATCTATAGTTTGAAATTGCTTGTATTGAGTTGTTTTGCAGGTTTTGATGATGACCTCTTTTGATCTCTTGGTTGTGTCTAAAATTGCTTCCATTGTACTCTAACTTGCTACATCTATCTAGGTGTATATCTTGTTTTGATACAACCTGGAGGTTCTTAGTGGTAATCATCTTTTGGTAAGGGTGCATACTTGTTAGTGAGTTATATCCTTTCATCCTTCTAAAATTGCTTATCTCTTTGTTTGGATATATCTCTTCATCTACTCATAGCTTGCTTTATCTTGTGTATCTTTTAGTATCTCTTGCTATGATCTAGATCCTACTAGAATCCATAAATTGTGATATCATCTACTAGGAGTTCATATACATGTAGTTCTGAACTTGTTTATAATTGGTATCTTTGCTCATCTAGTGGTATTTCACTATATGCTATGCTTGTATCTTGTCTCATACATGCTCAAGCTTGTTCCTTGAATTGCATATCTATTATCTTGAGTTGCTTACATAACATTGTGATGCATGGAACATAGAGCTACATTGTATGTAGAAATTGGAGCATTTTTTGATTTCATGCTGCTTTTGCTCCAGTTTCAGTTTTTGGTACAAGACTAGTGTTTTTTTTTGCAGAAACGACCTTCTGAGATGATACTTTTTGGGCAAATTATGTCATCTTGAGGGTAAAAATTGTGTTTTATTATTTTTCTACAACACTTTATCTTGCATAATGGGTTGTTCAAGTGCATGCTTTAACTTGCTTTTCTTTCTATGCTTGAACAAGCCCTTATCTGTGCTCTTCTACTCTCTTTATATAACTTTTTGTTATCTCCTTTCTCTTAACAAGTGGTGTTTCTTATCTCTTCATACCCATACTTTTTGAAATGACAAAGGGGGAGAAAGGTATGTCTCCTGTTGACAAAATAGGGAGAAGGAAGTCTTACATGAAGAGGATAAGAAGTCTATGTAAAGGGGAGAAGGTAAAGAGGAGAAGACATATATGTGTAGAACATATATGAGTAGAAGACATAGTATTTTATAAATGTTATGAAAGCTAACCATGCAAGAGAAATAACATAAATTGAGGGGGAGTATGAGAACTCCACTAGCATCAATTGAGGGGGAGCATATGAACTCAATTCTTTTGAAAACCCTAGATTTCTCCAAAGGTATGACTTTACTTAAATGCTTTCAATATATTTATGGAATGGTTTGTCATATTCAAAAGGGGGAGAATGTTGACTCAAGGTCTAAATTGACTAAACCCTTGTTTTGATGATGACTAAACCATTCCACTTATTTGTGTCTAATGTCTCTACTTAAGTAATTTCAGATTAGGTATAGACACACTCCAAATGCTCTAACTTGTGCATATCAAATTAGAGAAAACACAAGTCAAAGTCAATACAAGTACACATTTTTGGAATATGATGTAAATCCATTAGAATCATGTTGTAAATCACTTGAAATGATTGTATGACTTGTAATTAAGCTTAGAAAAAATCAGGAGTACTTAGATCGAATATTTAAGCACTCAAAAGTCGTTTTCCAAAATTCACATCAGGTTGTTCATCGGTTGAGTTGCAAACTCGACCGATCCTAATTGGATCTTGAAAATGACTTTTGATCGGTCGAGTTTACACTTATAGAACTCGACTGATTCCTCTACTAACCAAAATTGATTTAAGTGAATCGGTCGAGTTACCCTAGCATAAACTCGATCGATGGCCTAAATTGGTCTTGTCTTTTAGTGGGATCGGTCGAGTTACCTTTATAGAAACTCGACCGATTGCACTATACGAAAAAGTGCAAAAAAGTGCTTCTAGCCATTGTAGAGTTGCAACAAGTGAAAATATATCAGTTGCAAGCCACAAAATGGCTAGTTTTCATTCTCAAATGTTTCCAAAGGCTTCTAGGCATCCTCAACTATAAATAGGACCCCTTGGGCTTCATCCCATAGTTTTCAAAGCACTATGAAGGTCCCTATTCTATAGTTGAGTGATCCTACAACCTACTCTCTCTCTAAGCTTGATCACTTGCTACATCCATTAGAGTGAATAGGAGATTTGTAACAGAGCTCGTCCTACATATATATCTTGTGAGGCTCTCACTTCCACCACCCCCTATCTCTCATTTCAACCATGAAGATGAAGTTTCTCTCTCTTGGCTAAGAGAGATGAAGAAGAACAAGGGAAGGCATCCCTTGGTGAAGATCAAGGATGAAGACTTGGAGCAAGAGTGGGTAAGCCCTTGGTGAAGGCAGAACACTCCTTGCTCAAGTGGGTAAGTCCTTGGTGGAAGCTTCTCCGAGTGAAGGTGAAGTCAAAGGCTGAAGATCCAAGAAGAGTGGGTAATCCCTACAAGGCTGAAGACTTGTGCTAGAGTAGGTAAGTCCTTGGAAGAAGGAGGAAGACTCCTTGAAAAGTGGGTAAGTCCTTGGTAAGGTTGAAGACTCTTTGTATTGGATAGGTAAGTCCTTTGGTTGGTCATGCATTGTATCTCTTATAATGAATATAATGAAAGTGCAAGGTTAAGAAATCCTAGAGGTTGACCTCTCTAGGTAAGTGGACTGACACACTTCTAGTTTGAAGTGTGGAACCACTCTAAATAGCTGATCTACTTATGTTTGATCAATCTCTCTCATACTTGCTATGCATATTTTAGTTGCACTCAAATTACCTATTTAGCAACCTTATCTTGTCATATATCTTGAAGGTCTAATGAATTTTGTTTAAGTGCATTCAGCTCTATCCACCCCCCTCTAGAGCATCTAATCACCCATCTAGGATCCAACAATTATGTGTTTTCTCCCAAAAATATATCGAAGATATACCTACTTGCATGCATGTCGTGCGTGTAATAATCACACACAATATGAGATTCTAGCAAGAGGACCTACATTCTTCTCTTGATATATACACATCATGTGGTTAGGAGCACACATAGTGTATTCTTCCAGAAAGATACCTGAAGAAAATGCACTTTTGGATACACTATGTGTATTAGACACACGTCGTGCATGTTTCCAGTGGACTTCTTGAAAATTTCTTAAACAATACACATCATGTGGAAGATTTTTCATGTTGTGTTAGCTTGCATAATTCTATCGATAATTTTTCTATCATTGTGCTCACTATGTGTGAACAACCACCTGCCATGTATTATGGGTTGTTTGCCTTGAACTCCTCTTGTTTGAAGGTGACACATTGTGTTGCATGTCAAATACATCATGTCCGACTGAAACCTTGTAGAAATTCAATATCTTTTCTTGATTCTTCTATGGCACCTACAATGATGATGACATGTATGGTATAAAGGTCTAAATTATTACATTCATCTATGGAAACTTTATTTTAAAAAAGGAAATGTTCATGTGAAAATGCATCTAAATGAAATCTATCTTAAAGTGGGATCCTCCATTTTATTACACCAACATCCCATGATTACCACTAAACATGAGATTAGGGCATAAGTGAAAGGATTTAAACATAATTTAGATCACCCTTGTTTTTTTTTCTCTTTGATTTCAAACTCCTTATTTATGCACACTCAATCATATAATCTAAATATTCAAAGCGATTTAAAACTTGACTAAACTAATCTGATTTCAACAATAAAGATACATATTTAAACATTCATTTTGTTTCTGACATTTCCATGTACATACAACATGATTATTAGATACATTCTCTCTTATTAAGGAAACAATGATACCCATCATAATTTCACAACTCTCTCACTCTATATAAGGACCTAGAGTGAAAGGTACCGACTAAACTTAACTAGTCTCATACTTAACTCTTGTGGCAGATGTACTCTAATGCAATCAGTTCACAAGTTATCCCTAAAAATTATGAGTAGACGGGCGATCCTACTTCAACGAAACAATTTATAACACTTATATAATTACATATATACTGTTGAGGAAATGATAATAACTATAACAACCGTAAACTTTAAAGAGACTAATCATTCAAAAACATAAATACAGAAGGATACTCTTGATATCTACAAGAGTGAATCAATATATGAACATGCTTAATTAATCACAAAGAGAACTAATAATTTAGAAACATACAAAGAATAATTGAATAATTGCACTCACTTGGTTAATCGCTCATTCCTCTTATTAAGCATTGAATCCACATGAGGTGTACTACAACATGTGAAAGAATCACAACAAGATACGATCTCATTGTACAAGGCTTAGAAGCATGCTTGGGTTCCTAAGCCTATCTCTAGAGTAAGACCCCATCTGCAGTGGGCCTCGGCACGTCTACCTCTTGATGGATAATAGGAGTGATAGTATATCTCAGACTCCACCTCTCAACTTGGGTACTCAGATGATGAGTCAAACCCCTCAGGTTTATTGTGCGTCAATGGACCTACTGACCACTGATCACTACAAACCATAAATTAGGTACCACTAGAATCCCTGGTTGGTGTTAGATATCAATTACATAAGGAGTCCACCCACACTGGCCAAGACCGCCACACCCCACAATGATGCGCTTCAACTTACCATAACCTATGTGAGACCTCCAGATCGAGAAGCATGTTTCCTCCTCATAGAGCAAGCCTCATGTGAAGGATTCTACAATATTCAAGAGATCTAAATGTCTAATTCTCTCTATAAATTCATTGTTCAATTATCACATCAACATTTATCACTTCAGATTTGTAAATAGTTCATTTCATTGACCATCTATAAAATGTACCACAAATTGAACTACTAAACATCACCACATCTCATACTGAGAAACATTGATTTCACAATACTTGATTCATGCAATACCCTATCCTTAGGGTTTCATTTTCCTCATTCACAATATCACGTGACTCACATAAGGATTTAATGTGTCATAAACATTCATCAAATAAAGATTTCTCTCAATAGTTAACATATAAGAAAACATATATATGAAACCATGTAACAAACTGAACTAGGGGTTTCATGCCATTTACTAAAATATCATGCATCAACATAACCTTGAACAACTGAATTTAGGACAATAAAATAATCATATCAATTGAATTTCATAATGTCAATTTACAAACTTCCAACTTTCCATTCATTTAGGATTTCACCCTCTTTACTGATAAATCAACCAAACATAGTTAACATCAAATGAAACCCAAGATCATATTTGACATATATGTACTACACATTCAAATAAAATATTCATTCATAACAAAAGATTCAAATAGGCAAACTTCTTTATTAAGTTTCACAACAAATCTCAGACATAGACAAAAATCCTAGATTTCAGTATATTCTTATAACCTCTACAATTACTTTAGAAATTCTCATTTATATGGATTGTATTCATTTATAATATGATATCATATGAAATTCATTAGAAAAGAAAAATAATCCATTTCATATCATCTTGCAAAAGCTAGATCAAAAAGGCAGTTTAGGGTTTGTTGTGACGTCCCCGGATTTTCTAAAACTTAATCTGATGTGTGACGTCCAAATTGAAACCTCACCTCAACGAGCATCCCAATTTAAACATCCCACATTAGGCTAAGAAGAAGAAAATCAAGGGATTCAAAAGGAAACACAGTAGCACATGTACATGAACAATAAAAAAACCATACACACATGTTCACCATTCAACATATAATTACAACATGAATTGTTACAACATTTGATATTACATATTGAACAGCAAACTATACATATACATGTACTACCACTAAACCACAGGATCTTAAGACAACAGGTCCACCTGTACATCAGCTCGCCAAACAACTCTCAACTATCCTGGATCTTCAAGAGCATAACCAAAACCTAAACAAAAGATTACATGCGGTACACGTCAGCACAATATTCAAGAATATTGTAATGAGTACGCCTACGTGTCTTTTATATACCTCTCATCATATCTTGGCAATAAGATAAAACTAGTATACTTGGCAGTAACAGAAGAATATAAGAAAAGCGTATACTTGCACAAAGATATTCATTAACAAGAGAGAACACATATTTTAAGCAGAATTTCCGTTATATCATCCATGCATTTACTACCTGAGAGTTGAATACATTAAGTACTTTATGATCACTACCAAAGAGTTGGATCATATGTACAATGTGACCACTACCAAAGAGTTGGGTCCAAGCACACTACCAAAGAGTTGGTGCTTCTATATGTACAACGTGACCACTACCAAAGAGTTTGGTCACTTCCAAGCACACTGCCATAGAGTTGGTGCTTTCATATAATGGAACAGATATATTATGTTTGATGTGTTCATAGCGATACGTATGGAAATTCAAGCAACATATCATACAAGACAATCATTTCAATCAATACCACATGCCAAGTCTTTACTACCATATAACACAAGCATAATGTATAATAAGCCAAGTAAGAGGTAATGGCATACCTTGATCATGAACAAACCTAATAATCATATTCCTCATGTCAACTATGTCCTGGTCAACCCCTGATTAAGACAAGATCATATACTACCATCAGGTTATCATCATCTTACATCCCGTCTTAACCGTAATTGTATTCATATTAGGGTTTCACTTAGTTCATTGGATTATTCTCATTGTTACTTGTATTCTTGTCTTAGAATTATTTAACAGATGTCATATTCTAGATTATAGTTCATCAACTAGATATACTCATGTGTCACATTATTATGTGAACATATTTAACATTATGTGACTTTCATTAACCATAATAGGGTTACATCACATGTATTAATGGTGCTCTTTATATAACATGGATTTCGTGTATAAAACTAATATCAGAGTTACATATTATCTTCAAATTATTGAAATGAGGGTTTTCCATAAATCTCATCATTTATTGAGCTTGTATGTATTTATTACATTACATTTAGGGTAATTAGCCTTAAATAGCCACATTAAGCAAATTACATGATTTCATGTTTAAATCTCATCATATCTAATATCATATGTATTACCCATAACATTTAAGAGCTAATTGAGAATTTTCATGATTTTAGGTTCTCATTTATTATTTATTAGACATGAAACAAGCATTTTACAAATTACATGATAACACTGAGATTAGTTCATTAAAATCCTAATATTATTCTTCCATTGTGTTCTACATTTTTTTCTAAGAAAGACGACACCTTATTTGTATTTTTGTGATCATCGAGCTAATTACTAGGAATTATATACGAACTGAGCATTTTTGGGATTTTTACCTTGTCGGGCCAATTGCATGTTTCCACGTGGCCATTTGGGTTGCGCAGCTCTAGCTCTGGCTGCCTGGTTCTTTGGCAGTTCATGCGACTGGACCCGGTCTACTTCATCCTTCTCTCTCTCATTCATGTTTTTAGCGCCAGACGCGAGTCAACGCCCACCACCGCCGTTGCCCAGCCTAGCTCCAGGTTCTGCGTCTGCTCCTCCTTGGCATGCGATCAACGGCTAGACCTTCTCCTCTTCCTCTAGTTCTCACATGATCTTGGTCATTGCCTGGATGATGGAGGTTTCTCCTCTGTGTCTAAGGATTAGGGCCGCCACCGTGAGCTTTGCTAGTTCCGATTCAGCGGCTTTGAGAGTTGCGACTCCTCCTCTGCAGCTTCGAGCTCCATTCCTATCAGTCTCTTCGATCTTCCGATCTCGGCTCCTGTGTGCATCGACCTTCCGTTGGACCGTCTGCCTTTTGCTGGCTTCTAGGCGGTTCAACTCGCCATATCATGGCTTCCCCTTCGATCGCCGTCGCCAGGGTTCTGTTGCGGCGGATCAAAGAGGTATCTTACCTCTGTGCATCCTCGCAATGATTTGCAGCTTCAAAGATCTTTACATGGCCTTTGCAAACTTTTCCATGTCCTCCATTAGAGGCAAAGAAGCCTGCAACATCTTGCACAAACTCTGGTTTGTCCCCAGAAAGGAGGGACTTCGTCACCCGAGTACGTAACCCCAATAGGACTCAGAGAACATTCGTGTGATACTCCCTGGCCTCCACCTTCTTTCATTCATCCTCACATATAGCTATCACCCCCTCTATCTCCATTTCCTTCCTTTGGTCTTGACCTGCTCGCACAGTTGAGAGGTGGAAAGGAGCGGGAGTTCAAACTCCCTCCTCAGATGATCGTTCACCCAAAAAGAGGGGGGGGTCATCCGGTAGGTCATGGAGGGGCAAAGAGAACGACCCACACATTGTCCCTTCTTAGGCCACGACCACGACATGGGGCGAGGCTAGGCTTCCCACTCACTGTAACCCCATGATCTCCAGCCTGATCGGCGGTAGGGGGTGAATATCTAACCATCCAAGGTGCATCCAACGACTATAAAGGAACTCGCCCAAGGTAGGATCCAGGCTCACTTTAGACATCCCTCACTACCACTAGATTGGATATCTAGGGCTAGGATCTGACCACGCAAACCCAGCTCAAAAGCAAGGGGTGCGTGACACAACTTATTTTAGGCTCAACCTATTAAGCTTAGGTCTATTAACCTCAATAATGCACATACTTTCTCAAATTTAAAACCTCCATAGCTTCCTCTAGGAACATCCGAATGACACCAAATTTTAACCATAGCTTCCTTACCTCTCAAGATACATTATACTCTAATTTGGTGACAAAAATCAGCTATTAGAACATTCAATTAAATTCCTCAAGAAGGCATTAAAAAGAGATATCTTAATCATGATGTCAACCTCACATCAACACACCTACTTTGTCAAAAGCTTGAAACTCTTAATATAACTCAACCATATGATTTCACTTATGTTATTGGACATTTAGGATTCCAAAAGTCCACTCCATCACATCCTACACACCTTAAAAGATATTTCGTCCTTGAAATTAAGCCAGAAAACCCACTTTGTCGCATCATATACGTCTTAAAAGAAATTTCATCCTCGAAATTAAACCATTCTCTTACTCCAAGGAAAAACCAAAGCCTTCATTCACATGTAGGCCACCACTTGTGCAACATATCCAAAAACAAAACTCCATTCAAGGTTAAACTCAAGGTTTAGAAGCTTAGGTTATGTCATGACATATCTCATATGTTAGGGTTTCATCCTTATCTTAACTCGTGCATTAATATTCAACATCATACTATCACGTTCCAAAGAAGTTAACTAAAGTTAATTGATTATGTCAAGGTGTCATAAACATTATGTTGTGGTAGTTGTCAAACTATATTTTACCTCTTTATCAAGCACTAAGATTAACACCTCATGTAACATGTTTCATTCATATGAACTTATTTCATTACTCATAATAAATTGCAACATTTACTAGTGATTTCATCACAAGATTAACCAACAATATTACATGATCATTATTACTTATGTATATGGTTAACCATTTATGCATTTCTATCTATTAAACCATCTCTAGGTTTTCCATCATGTCATATCTATATATCACGTCTTGAGATTAAATCACATCCTTAGATATATTTTATCATGATTGTGCTAAACAAACTTATGTGAGTGGCTTATCAAACATATATCAAAACTTTATCTAATCCAACTGAGGTTCTCCTGACCCATATCATGAGGGTAGTGCCATACTCAGTCTCTCTGAGCTCACTCAACTCTATGAGTATCTCACATGCAAAAACTTTATATTTCCTCTCTTAGTCTAGGGTTCTCGGATTACCTCATTGGCACTAGTGATAGCCTTACAAGGTCGAGCCACACAAGCACAAACCAAAGACATGACATGATGTTCTCATCACAGGTCTTCTACCCATGAAACATGCTTACCCAAAACTCTCTTATATACACCAATAGATTCCTATGTGGGAAACCACCAACCCGAGCACGAGGCTTCATAGAAACTAACATAGCTACCTCCTCCAGGGTCTTGGGCTCTCTCCCTCACCCAGATGGCAGGCACTCATTTTCATGTTCTCATATGCACATATATAACTAGCCTCTCTCTGACTCTATGGTTTTGTCCTCCCAAGGACATCAAGGGCTCAAGATATCTATAGAAATCATGCATTAAGCAACTCAACTCATTCACTCAGGAATAGTCTAGTTTAGGACATATCATAACACATATTTCTCAAAATTCTCATATCTTGGAGTTTAGGTTCTCTGACCTTCTCCCTGTGGGTCTCGCTCTCTCTTGAGCTAACCCCAAAACTGGTCCTAACACTAGAGGTCCTCCTTTGTAAAAGA
Organism: Alisma plantago-aquatica; assembly: GCA_963693085.1. Classification (NCBI taxonomy): domain Eukaryota; kingdom Viridiplantae; phylum Streptophyta; class Magnoliopsida; order Alismatales; family Alismataceae; genus Alisma; species Alisma plantago-aquatica. Next base: position 217,595,787 of record OY856412.1, read on the forward strand.
GATTGAGGCTCATGCTGACTCACAACTTGTCTTTATGTAACATATCTTATCTCATAAAAGAAAGCATACTTGCATCATCAAAACTTATCTCAAAACCTCAAAACTAAACGTAAGTCCTCAAAGACAAACATATATCATCATAAACTATCGTATATCATCCCTATCAAACTTACATCATATCATCAAAACTTATTTCGTCTATTCCATCTATCATATATTCTAACAAGGCTCTAGACATCTAATCTAGAACTATTCTCTCTTCTAGACTGATGTCATACACTTTCACTTAGGTTGCATGGTCACCTCCTACTCATACATGTTGGGGACACATTTTTGTAATACATATACATATTAAAATATTATATAGTTTTTCTCCGATAAAACAAGCGTCAGAGAAAACTATCACGGTTCGATCTGGTTGGAATCCAAAACCAAATCCTGAAAATGAGTGTCCCACACATAGTAGAGAGTACATTGTCATGAAAACTAAGGAAATGGGTGAGAACAAGGGGTAGACTAGTGTATCTACTCTAGACAACATGCACAATATGTCTAGGGTTTCTCTTCCCTTGATGCATGTCATTTCCAAATAGTACAACGTCCCATACCACTGCACTATAAGGAAAGAACGACATCTAAGGACTTGTTACTCAACAAGCACCAGTCTAAACCTAGTTCTCGGACATCTAGGTGCTAACCTAGAGGCTAGGTCAGATCTAGTCTCTATAAGATGACTAATCTAATCCTAAAGATTATTAAGTTCAAGGTTCTTTAGTTTTGAGTTGCATAATGAGAAAATGTCAGGCTTTGCTATTGTTCATGCTCTGATACCACCTGTGACGTCCCCGGATTTTCTAAAACTTAATCTGATGTGTGACGTCCAAATTGAAACCTCACTTCAACGAGCATCCCAATTTAAACATCCCACATTAGGCTAAGAAGAAGAAAATCAAGGGAGTCAAAAGGAAACACAGTAGCACATGTACATGAACAATAATAAAACCATACACACATGTTCACCATTCAACATATAATTACAACATGAATTGTTACAACATTTGATATTACATATTGAACAGAAAACTATACATATACATGTACTACCACTAAACTATAGGATCTTAAGACAACAGGTCCACCTGTACATCAGCTCACCAAACAACTCTCAACTATCCTGGATCTTCAAGAGCATAACCACAACCTAAACAAAAGATTACATGCGGTACACGTCAGCACAATATTCAAGAATATTGTACTGAGTATGCCTACGTGTCTTTTATATACCTCTCATCATATCTTGGCAATAAGATAAAACTAATATACTTGGAAGTTACAGAAGAATATAAGAAAAGCGTATACTTGCACAAAGATATTCATTAACAAAAGAGAACACATATTTTAAGCAGAATTTCCATTATATCATCCATGCATTTACTACCTGAGAGTTGAATGCATTAAGTACTTTATGATCACTACCAAAGAGTTGGATCATATGTACAATGTGACCACTACCAAAGAGTTGGGTCCAAGCACACTACCAAAGAGTTGGTTCTTCTATATGTACAACGTGACCACTACCAAAGAGTTCGGTCACTTCCAAGCACACTGCCATAAAGTTGGTGCTTTCATATAATGGAACAAATATATTATGTTTGATGTGTTCATAGCGATACGTATGGAAATTCAAGCAACATATCATACAAGACAATCATTTCAATCAATACCATATGCCAAGTCTTTACTACCATATAACACAAGCATAATGTATAATAAGCCAAGTAAGAGGTAATGGTGTACCTTGATCATGAACAAACCTAATCATCATATTCCTCATGTCAACTATGTCCTGGTCAACCCCTGATTAAGACAAGATCATATACTACCATCAGGTTATCATCATCTTACATCCCGTCTTAACCCTAATTGTATTCATATTAGGGTTTCACTTTGTTCATTGGATTATTCTCATTGTTACTTGTATTCTTGTCTTAGAATTATTTAACAGATGTCATATTCTAGATTATAGTTCATCAACTAGATATACTCATGTGTCACATTATTATGTGAACATATTTAACATTATGTGACTTTCATTAACCATATTAGGGTTACATCACATGTATTAATGGTGCTCTTCATATAACATGGATTTCGTGTATAAAACTAATATCAGAGTTACATATTATCTTCAAATTACTGAAATGAGGGTTTTCCATAAATCTCATCATTTATTGAGCTTGTATGCATTTCTTACATTATATTTAGGGTAATTAGCCTTAAATAGCCACATTAAGCAAATTACATGATTTCATGTTTAAATCTCATCATATCTAATATCATATGTATTACCCATAACATTTAAGAGCTAATTGAGAATTTTCATGATTTTAGGTTCTCATTTATTATTTATTAGACATGAAACAAGCATTTTACAAATTACATGATAACACTGAGATTAGTTCATTAAAATCCTGATATTATGTTTCCATTATGTTCTACGTATTTTTCTGAGAAAGACGGTACCTTATTTGTATTTTTCTGATCATCGAGCTAATTACTAGGAATTATATAAGAACTGAGCATTTTTGGGATTTTTACCTTGTTGGGCCAATTGCATGTTGCCACGTGGCCATTTGGGTTGCACAGCTCTAGCTCTGGCTGCCTAGTTCTCTGACAGTTCATGCAGCTGGACCTAGTCTACTTCATCCTTCTCTCTCTCATTCATGTTTTCAGCGCCAGACGCGAGTCAGCGCCCACCGCCGCCGTCGCCCAGCCTAGCTCCAGGTTCTGTGTCTGCTCCTCCTTGGCATGGGATCATCGTCTAGACCTTCTCCTCTTCCTCTAGTTCTCACATGATCTTGGTCGTTGCCTGGATGCTGGAGGTTTCTCCTCTGTGTCTAAGGATTAGGGCCGCCGCCGTGAGCTTTGCTGGTTCCGATTCAATAGCTTTGAGAGTTGCGACTCCTCCTCTGCAGCTTCGAGCTCCATTCCTGTCAGTATCTCCGATCTTCTGATCTCGGCTCCTGTGTGCATCGACCTTCCTTTGGACCGTCTGCCTTTTGCTGGCTGTTGGGCGGTTCATCTCGCCATATCACATCTTCCCCTTCGATCGCCGTCGCCAGGGTTCTATTGCGGCGGATCAAAGAGGCATTTTGCCTCTGCGCATCCTCACAATGATCTGCAGCTTCAAAGATCTTTACATGACCTTCACAAACTTGTCCATGTCCTCCATTAGAGGCAAAGAAGCTTGCAACATCTCACACGAACTCTGGTTTGTCCCCAGAAAGGAGGGACTTCGTCACCCGAGTACGTAACCCCAATAGGACTCGAGAACATTCGTGTGATACTCCCTGGCCTCCACCTTGCTTCATTCATCCTCACATACAACTATCACCCCCTCTATATCCATTTCCTTCCTTTGGTATTGACCTGCTCGCACAGTTGAGAGGTGGAAAGGAGAGGGAGTTCAAACTCCCTCCTCAGATGATCGTTCACCCAAAAAGAGGGGGGGGGGTCATCCGATAGGTCATGGAGGGGAAAAGAGACCGACCCACACATTATCCCTACTTAGGCCACGACCACGACATGGGGCAAGGCTAGGCTTCCCACTCGCTGTAACCCCATGATCTCCAGCCTGATCGGAAGTAGGGGGTGAATATCTAGCCATCCAAGGTGCATCCAACGACTATAAAGGAACTCGCCCAAGGTAGGATCCAGGCTCACTTTAGACAACCCTCACTACCACTAGATTGGATATCTAGGGCTAGGATCTGACCACGCAGACCCAGCTCAAAAGCAAGGGGCACGTGACACAACTTATTTTAGGCTCAACCTATTAAGCTTAGGTCTATTAACCTCAATAATGCACATACTTTCTCAAATTTAAAACCTCCATAGATTCCTCTAGGAACATCTGAATGCCACCAAATTTTAACCATAGCTTCCTTACCTCTCAAGGTACATTATACTCCAATTTGGTGATGAAAATCATCTATTAGAACATTCAATTAAATTCCTGAAGAAGGCATTAAAAAGAGATATCTTAATCATGATGTCAACCTCACATCAACACACCTACTTTGTCAAAAGCTTGAAACTCTTAATATAACTCAACCATATGATTTCACTTATGTTATTGGACATTTAGGATTCCAAAAGTCCACTCCATCACATCCTACACACCTTAAAAGATATTTCATCCACGAAATTAAGCCAGAAAACCCACTTTGTCACATTTGTAGTTGCATACAAAGCAATTGAAGATTATTGATGATTTGACTTATTTCTATGTAATCTACTATTTAAAGGAATTACCCACTCACCCTAAGGTGTGAAAACACCTTAAAAATGCATCAAATCTCTAAAAAATCCCAAATCCATATCAAAACACTTACAAATCACCAACTTCTTCTTCCTATCAACTCAGAAACCTTAGAAATGGAGAATTACGGAGAAAGAGTGAGGAAAGGGGAATATTTGATGTCATTTTGAATCAAATCATATAAGGGTAGAATCTTGACATGTTAGAGAAGATTCACCATGAATGTCTATGCAAAGAAATTAGACTTACTTGATTTCATCATATCTCGGATAGTGAAACCCTAGGTCAGCATCTCCACCACTTTCTCCTCTCAAAACCCTAGCTCTCCTCTCCCTCTCTCTAAAATTTCATCTCTATGGAATGGATCACGAAATATAAGAGCTCCTTGGGTGATAGCTTGCTCATATAGAGAAATTGAGCTGCTTGGGTAATTTGCACACTAACCCCTCACTATACTTTCTCTTATTTCAACAGATTTTTCTGTCACAAAAGTGTTACTATAATTCATTTATTTCAGAGGTCAAATGTCCTACAAAAATTATGAAAATTTAGCATTATGTATAAAATGTATTTTTAGAGTTACATTAAAATTTCAGAACATTCCAAGCTACCAATAAATAATTAAAAATCAAACATTACACTGCTGAACAACACTCTATCAGCATGGTCAGTCGAAGTATAGTTTGACTAAGAACCGCATTCAAAGAACATCAAATATTCTGCAATTTTTCAATAGAATGCATGATTGAGTTATCCATATCATATCCAAAATTAAATTAAATCCAAGTTACATAGAAAATATGAAAATTCATTTTCCACACTGTTATCCTGATCAAATTCCATATTCATGTACTATCAAAACCCTATTTTTTGCCGACTAGGGTTTACATTTCTCAAATACTAATTATTCAAATTATAAGCATGCTTAGATTTCCTTATTAGGTTTGACACATCACAGTTGAGCTAAAGTCATTAATCAAGTTTAAACGATGATCAATCTAATTAAACATGTAATCATTCAGGTAAGCCCTAGTTTACCAATTAAGCACAAATGCGGTCATAACAATTCTCCCCCCTTAAAAAGTTTCATCCTCAAAACATAAATATGTAAACAAAGTAATTCAAGGTTTCTTTTAATTTTCTAAATTCTTATGTGTCACTATACTCTTATATTTCATATTAGAATTTTATTTTCAACATTGAGTCCTTTGTTTCTCTTCTAATCACAACAGATTTAAAGTAAGCTTTCTCAATGATAGTAGAAGAATTTTCTATCACAATCAATAATAGGAAAGAGAAATATAAACAACCATTTTAAATCATGTCATACCATGTTGAGGTGTTACCTCAGTACTGGTAATCTAATCCCATTGTCTTAATTCATACACTGCAATCTATACTTATTTTTCTGCATCACATCAGAGTTATTAAAGACAGTTCACCTTTCTATTTTGAATTTCGCTATTTTCCACTCTAACAAAAAAGCACTCATAAGCTGCAAGACTAGAAGTATCAATAAATGTATAAAACTGAGCCATAATACTTATATGAATGATTAAAACTATAACACTCATTCCAATTTAATATATTGCTCACACATGTACAATTGAAGTCATATGTAAAACAAATTTTCATCCCTTGATATTCCTTCAACAAACTATACCTCTTTTAAAGAAATTCACATATTATTGAAAACCATTTGTTTCTCTCTAATTTCTCTTCTTATGTATTACAACTTCTTCTTACTTATTCTTCTCATTTTGATAATATAGAATAAACCATCCCTAACATTGAAACATTCAGCGTAAGAACAGATTATTCATCATTCTTGCTATCACTACAAGAATTTATTTTAGATTACACTTTGCTCATTTTGCACTTCTCCTTTTGTTCAAATCACACTTCTAACATTTCAAATCTATTTCTTATCCTTCGTTAATACTCATTTCCACATTTTTTATCTATCTTTCACATTTGCAACTGTTAAACCTATAAATACTACAACTGCTATTTTCTTCTCATATTGATGATCTTAGGATTTTATTTTATAGAGATGTTTGTGCTTAAGGTTAGATCACTATTGACATCCCTTGAACTATTACAACCCTAAACTATCTAGGGTTTGATCCATGTCAATAACATTATGTTATTGTGGCATTTTTACTCCATTATTTTGATATGCAAACCTTATTTCTCTTCAGGTTTATGAAAGTCTTCTTTGCCTTTACCACTTGAATTTTCTTTTCTCATACTTGAGATTTTTTATCAGTTGCCTTTTTATTTACCTTACTAGGCTTTCATCTTCGTATTATGTGTCATTAATACATTCAATAGACATGTCTACCATGATAGTTATGTATCATTCAGAATTCATTCTCTTACCACTTCATCCCCACATTACTCTTATTAGGGAGGATACAAAAGAGAAGGTGATTCTATGATTTAGAATTCCAATCTTCAAGCATTCACTTAATACATTTATCATATCTAGGTTTAGTTACTCATCGTCAAGGAGACTAGCTATTTAACATCTTCTTACATCTCCCTATTTCTCTCTTTTATAATCTATATTACTCCCTCATATTTCAGCCCCTTATTTATTTTCTATCATCGGCTACTTGTTTGCCACTCTTCCCTATATCATTATTTACTTATACTTATCTCTTATGATCATGTTTCTCACTCTTGTATATGATTCCATATTCCATGCCATATATACTTTCTTATCGTCCTTTTACTTTTATCTAGTTGAAATTCTAAATCAATATTCTCTCTACTAGTTTCATCTTATGCATAATACATTACATGTCCTTTGTTTCGAATCAAATAGCTAATGCAGGGGTCAACCATAGTTTCCTTTTTGATCAAGCTTTTATGTTCTGAATACAAACTACCTTTATATGAGTTGTTCATTTATTTACCCGCACCGTTGTTATTCTTTTGAGAACTAGTTCCATTTCACCACTAGGAATAATTGAATACACTTGACGTAAACTAGGTTTCTACTATATAGAGACTTTGAATCAAAATCTAGTAAGGATGAATGCATCAAGATTTACGATAGAAGTACACATTCCATGTTCTCAATTATATCATGTAACCCTCCTTTCTAAATCAAACTCATCATTTCCATTACTTCCTTTTTGTTTCATCTTAGTTTCTTATCCTAGTATAACAATTCACATGTTCATCTAGTTCTCTTCACTTTCATTTTCTTGGACTTCACTTCTATGTACTTATTGTATACTTAACACTTTTCTCCTATTTTCCCTTTGTTGTAGAGTACATAAACACATTTTACTCGATTATATGATCCATTCATTCTAATTGATTCTTTCTACATTGATTTTCCATGTAGTTTTCTCTTTCTTTCCTTGATTTTAGATTAGGTAAAGGGCCTCAATTAGTTATATAGTTCATCTCTCTTTATCTATCATTTCTTCTTCATTTTGTATATTACATACTAATATATGTCTTGTATCTATATTCCCTCTTCCTTCATTACCAATTTAGGTTTTCTTATCTGAGGCATCAAAGTTGGATCTTAGATTTTAGTTCCAATTGATTATTAGGTATTCTAGTCTTTCCCTTATATTTAAACATCTTCGTGTATGTACATTCTCGCTGTGATGTGGGTTTAATTATCCAGAGTCTACTCTTATTATATTGTTAATAGCAGTCATTAGATCCCAGTAATGCACCCTGCCAGCTGGACCAGGCCGAACCTACAGTCCTGAAGCCAAGAGCTACTCAAGTTTAACCAACTCTTATTCATCTCAAACATGTGGAAAGAATATCCACTTAGGGAAAACTCATTTAAACATAACTTCTGGTCTACTTGGTACAAAGAATATAAATAGTAACTGATGCAACTTAATGATACAAAACAATCTAAAAGAACCATATATATTTTACAAACTGATAGTATGAATTCAAATATATAAGAGTATTTCTATTCATCTCCAATAAAAAAACAATATAAAATAAATAGTTGTATTTCATTCTATCTTTAAGCTCTTACTCCTTCATTACTTTCCAGTCTCCTGACCCTAATATTTCTGGGGTTTCTCTCTAGCCCATCCTTCCTTTGTATACCTAGCCAGGGCATCCAGAGAAGAATAGACAGAGTAACTTGATACTGGTCAACCTAAGTATTCAGATACCTAGCCAGGATATCCAAAGATTCATACCTCCTAAAGCTAAAGACACATCAACTCCTAATTGACACACTTATAACTCTAATTTTCTATCCTAATGGTCCCCAACAACTCACCCTAAGCTCTGTTATCAAGTTGTTACATCCACATCCCACGATTACCACTAATCACGAGATTAGGGCATACATTTGAGGATTTAAGCATAATTTCAATCACCCTTATTTTTTTTCTCTCTTTGATTTCAAACTCCTTGTTTATGCACATTCAATCACATAATCTAAATATTTAATGCGATTTAAAACTTGACTACACTAATCCAATTTCAACAATAAAGATACATATTTAAACATTCATTATGTTCCTCATACTTCCATATACATACGACATGATAATCATATACATTCTCTCTTATTAAGGAAACAAAGATACTCATCATCATTTACAACTCTGTCACTCCTATACAAGGACCTAGAGTGACATAGATCGATCCAACTTAACTAATCTCATACTTAACGCCTATGAATGATCTACTTTGATGCAATGACATCTTCAATCCATGAGTTATCCTTAAAAATTGTGAGTAGAGGGGTGATCCTACTCGCTCACTAAGTGAGTACTTCAAAGAAACAATTTAAAGCACTTATATAATTACAGATATACTATTGAGAAACTGATATCAATTATAACAGTAGTAAGCTTTAAAGAGACTAATCATTCACAAACATAAATATGACATGATACTATAGATATCTACAAGATTGAATCAATATATGAACATGCTTGATTAATCACAAAGAGAACTAATAATTCAGAAACAATACAAAGAATAATTGAATAACTGCACACACTTGGTTAACCTCTCATTCATCTTATTATGCTAAAGCCCACACATGTGTACACCAACATGTGAAAGAATCACATCAAGCTACGATATCATTGGATAAGGCTTAGAAGCATACCTAGGTTCCTAAGCCTATCTCTCGAGTAAGACCCCTTCTACAGTGGGCCTCGACACGTCTGCCTCTTGGTGGCTAATGGGAGCAGCCAGATATCTTAGACTCCACCTCTCAACTTGGGTACTCATGCGTTGAGTCAAAGCCCTCAGGCTTATTGTGCATCAGTGGACCTACCGGCCACTGATCACTACAACTCATAACTCAGGTACCACTGAAATCCCAGGCTGGTGTTAGATACCAATCATTCAAGGAGTCCACCCACACTAACTAAGACCCCTTCACCCTACAATGATACACTCTGACTTACCACGACCTATGTGAGGCCTCCAGTCAGAAGCACATTTCTCCTCATAGCGCATGCCTCCTGTGAAGGATTCTATAGTGTTCAGGGCATCTAAATGTCTAATTCTCTCTTTAAATTCATTATTCGATCATCACATCAACATTTCTTACTTTATATTTGTAAATAGTTCATTTCATTGATCATATATAACATGTACCACAAACCAAACTACTAAACATCACCACATCTCATACTGAGAAACATTGATATCACAATACTTGATTCACTCTATACTCTATCCTAGGGGTTCATTTTCCTCATTTACATATCACATGACTTGCATAAGAATTTAATATTTCATAAACATTTACTATATAATGATTGTTATCAACGGTTCACATATAGCCAAACATATATATGAAACTCTATATGAAATGGACTAGCTTTTTCACACCATTCACTGAAATGTCATGCATCAAGAATAACCTTTAAAAACTAAATTTATGACGATAAAATAATCATATCAATTAAATTTCATAATGTCTATTTGAAAACTTCCAACTTTCTACGCATTTAGGATTTCACCCTCCAATGATGAATCAAGAAAACACTGATAACATCAAATGAAATCCAAGATAGTATTCAGCATATATGTACTACACATTCATATAATATATTCATTCATAACAAAGATATTCAAATAGCCAAACTTCTTTATTCAGTTATACAACTAATCTCAGACATAGCCGAAAACCCTAGATTTTTGTATATTCTTATAACCTCTACAATTACTTTATAAATTCTCATTTAGATGAATTGTATCCATTTATTATATGATTTAATCACATGACATTCGTCACAACATAGAAATAATCCATTACATATCATCTTGAAAAAGCTAGATAAAAAAGGCAATTTAGGGTTTGTAGTCGCATACAAAGCAATTGAAGATTATCTATGATTTAACTCATTTCCGTACGATATACTATTTAAAGGAAGTACCCACTCACCATAAGGTGTGAAAACACCTTAAAAACACACATCTCTGAAAATCTCGAATTCATATCAAAACCCTAACAAATAATCAGTTTCTTCTTCCTTTCAACTCGGAAACCCTAGAAATGGAGATTTGTGGAGAAAGAGTGAGAAACGGAAAAGATTTGTATTTTAGAAAACAAATTCTATCATAAATATGTTACTATAATTAGTTTATTCCAGAGGTCAAACATCCTCCAAAAATTATTAAAATTTAACATGATGTCTCAAAGCTTCATTAAAAAATTCAAATCATTCTGAGATACCAATAAATAATTAAAAATCAAACATTGCACTACTGAACAACACTCTATCAGCATGGTCAGTTGAGGTATAGTTAGACCTAAAACCACATTCAAAGTACATACAAATATTCTAAATCTTTTTACTAACATGAATGATTGAGTTGTCCATATCATATCCAAAATTCAACTAAATAAAAGTTACACAGAAAATATTAACAATTCTATACCATACTACTATCTTGATCAAATTTCATATTCATGTACTATAAAAACCCTAATTTTTGCTGACTAGGGTTTACATTTCTCACACCCTAATTATTCAAATTATAAGCATGCTTAGAGTTCATTATTTTGATTGAAATATCACAATAGATCTAACATCACTAATCAAGTTTAAACGATGTTCAATCTAATTAAACATGTAATCATTCAGGTAAACCCTAGTTTACCAATCAAGAACAAATGTGGTCATAACAAATTTAGAGTCCAAAGTGAAACTTGAGTATGTAACATCAAACATCTGAGAGGGAGTAGGAGGATCCCTATTGTACCTTCTCTCCTTGGGTGTATAGTTTGCAATGTTGTCCTTTATATTTGAATGTTGATTGTTTTCCTTGCAGCTCCACAATTTTGTATGGATAAACTTTCAACACTAAGAACGATCCAAACCATATTGAGTGTAGCTTCCTTATAAAAAAAGCTTCATCTTAGAGTTGAATAGCAATACTTGTTGTCCTTCTTTGAAGTCTTTACTCTGGATCCTCTTATCATGCCATCATTCTATCTTTTCCTTATAGATTTTGGCATTTTCATATGCATCTAATCTGATCTCTTTGAGTTCCTAGAGTTTTACTATCCTTCTTTCTCCTACATTCTTTTTCCTACATTCTTCATTTCATAGTTGAGAAATTTGATCGCCCAAAGTGCTCTATGTTCAAGTTCTACAGGTGATGACAAGACTTCTCATAGATCAGCCTGAATAGAGTTGTTCCAATTGGTGTCTTGTAAACTATCCTATAGGCCCAAATGGATCATCTAATTTCAATGCCCAATCTATTCTTGAGTTGGATATTGTCTTCTCTAATATTACTTTTAATTGCCTATTGGAAATCTCAACCTGCCTTGAAGTTTGCTGATGATAAGGAGTTGAGATTTTGTGGTTCATCCCATACTTAATCAAAAAATTGTTCAAGTTTCTCTCATTGAAATGACTACCTTTATCATATATGACTACCCTTAGAATGTTAAATCTAGGAAAGATAATCTTTTGAAACAACTTAATCGCTGATTTTGCATCTGGACCTTGTGTCAGAATCATTGATATCCATTTAGATACATAGTCACAAGTGACTATGATCAACTTGTAGCTACATGAAGAGGGAAAAGGGCCCATGTAGTCTATGACCCATACAACAAAAACTTCAATTTCTAGGACTGAGTTTAATGGCTTCTCATCTTTCTTTAAAATTCCTCCTGATCTTTGGCATCTATCATGTGCTTTAAAAATGTGTGCCTATCTCAAAATAGAGTTAACCACTAGAAACTCTCTTGCAGAATTTTAGTGGACGTATTGTCTCCTCTAAAATGTTCTCCTTAAGGAGAGGAGTGACATTCTAAAATCACACTCGATATCTCTTCATCAGGAATGCATCTCCAGATCAGCCCATCTACACATGTTTAAATGAAAGTGGGTCATCCCAATAGTAAAATTTGATGTAATGAAGGGACTTCTATTTATGTTGATAAGTAATATCTGGAGGAAGGCTCTGTTGACTAGATAATTTGAAAAATTAGAAAACTAGGGTCTCACAAGTGAGTTCATTGCATAGAGCTTCTTAATTGGCAAATCATCATCAATAAGAATGTTGTCTTTGATGCAGGTGTTGAGACGTGAAAGATGATCAAGTACATTAATTTATTCTCCTTTCTTGTCTTTAATATCCACATCAAAATCTTGTAGCAGCAAATACAACAGATCAAGTGAGGTTTAGCACCTTTCTTGTTCATGAAATATTTGATTGTTGCATGATATGTATATACAATGGCTTTGGACCCCATAAGATATTGTCATAACTTATCAAAAGCATATGCTATTGCAAGAATCTCCTTTTTTGTGGCATAGTTGATTTGGGCATCATCTAAGGTTTTTCTCACATAATGAATGGCACGAATCTTGTTGTCTCGCCTTTGTCCTAGAACATCCCCTATGGTAAAATGACTACCACCACACATGATTTCAAATGGAGCACTCCAATCTGTTGGCTGCATGATAGGGTGTGAATTGAGATTATCTTTCAATTTTTAGAAGGTTGTTTGCATTCTTCATGGAATATGAATTCAACATCCTTTTACAATAGAGAGAATAATTGCTTTGCAATCTTCAAATATCTTTTATGAACCTCCTATAGAGCCTTATGTGTCCTAAAAAAACTTCAAACTTCTTTCATTGTGGTTGGTGTTGGCATCTTCTTAATGGATTCTGTGTTTGGTTTGTCTACCTCAATCCCTTTGTTTGGTGTGACATTACTGAGCACAACCCCCGATTGTACCATAAAATGGCATGTCTCCCAGATTGGGAACAAGGTGGACCTATTTATAGTACTACAAAACTTTTGTTTGATTTAACAAACAATCATCAAAGAAATTACCATATACATTGAAATCATCCATAAATATTTCCATGATCTTTTCTATGAAATCAGAAAATATGACCATCGTGCATTTTTGGAAAGTAGTTGGTGCATTACATAATCTAAAATGCATTCTCATATAGGCCTACGTTCAATAAGTGCATGTGAAGTTGGTTTTCTCTTGATCTAGAAGGTAAATAGGAATTTGGAAAAATCCAGAGTACCCATCTAAGTAATAAAAGTAAGAATGATTCACAAGTCTTTCCACCATGAGGTTAATAAAATGCAAAGGGAAATGATTTTTTTTTCTAGTGGCCTTATGTAACCTCCTAGAGTCAATGCACATGCGCCACCTAATGACTGCATGCGTCAGACTTAATTCATTATTATCCCCTTTCATCACACTTGTTCCCTACTTTTTAGGTACAACGTGTATGGAAAATACCCAAGGGCTATCACAGATACGATATATTATTCCAACATCTTTTAACTTAAATATTTATTTATTTAACACTTCTATCATGTCTTGATTCAATTTTCTTGGTGGTTCTATGCATGGTTTAGCATCTTCTTCTAAAGCAATGTGGTGCATACAAATAAAAGGATTAATTCCTTCTCTATCATAAATGGAATAACCTATCACATCTTTGTAAAGCCTATTCTCATTCAACAATTTTTCTTCTTGGTCTTGGATTAGTTTAACATTTATTATGACAGGAGAAGTGAAGGTTGAGTCTAAAAAAGAATACCTTAACCCTGGTGGAAGGAGTTTAAGTTTTATCTTTTTTATGGTGTGGTGGTGTCACTTGCCTCCTTCTCTGTCTATGTTTCCTTAGAAGATGGGCTTGATGTGCTTTAGAATGTTCTTCATCAAGAATGGACAACATGTCTTCTTTATCTTCTTCACCTTCAAGATCATCAAAAACTTATTCAAGGGAATTATTGTCCTCCTCTAACAAGGTATCAATGCTATCTATCAAGTAAAGACATTCCTTTATGCTTGGTGCTTTCACAGAATCATAAACAAAAATACAAGGGCTTCATCCCCCACTCTGACAGTAAGATTCCCTTCTCTCACATCTACAATATTACCAATAGTCCTGGGAAATGGTCTCCAAATGAGGATGGGATTTGCCAGATCTTCATGCATGTCTAGGACTAGAAAATCATGGGGAATGTAAAAGTTTATGATCTGCATAGGAATATGTTCATCAACCTCTCTTGGATGTTTGATAGATAAATCAGCCAATTTTATTCACAATGAGGTGAGTTTCAAGTCTCTTAGATCTACTCATTCCACAAAGAGAATGGAATCAAACTAATACAAGCACCAAGATCTACTAGTCCCTTTTCAAAAGTCAAATCTCCAATTTTGCAAGGGAGAGTGAATGCACTGAGATCATCAAGTTTCTTTGGCAATCAGTTCTAAATGATAGAACTGATTCTTTCAAAAAGCATTACCATTTCAACTTGATCGAGCCTCCTTTTCTTAGTGAGAATATCTTTCAAGAACTTAGCATAATAAGGCACTTTAGCAATAACTTAAACTAATGGAAGGTTGACATAGATCTTTTTCAGAATGTCCATTTTTTTTGGATTTGACATCATCCTTTTTGCTAGCAAACCTATGAGGAAAAGGGGCTTTAGGTTTACTAGAAGAATCACCTTGTTGAAACAAACTTCTTCCTTTGGTTTTCATATCCCTATTCTGCATTTGGATCAACAACCTCATGAGATTTCCTCTTTGAAGGCGGTGAGGATCCTCCAATCACAACTCCACTCCTTAGTGGCACTAATGCACACGTCTCTCCAACATCCTTGTATTTGTAGACAAGGAACTAGAAGGTGCTTTTTGATTAGTAAGGGCTTGTAGTGCAATTCGGTTCTCCAAAATCCTTGTATGTGTAGTAATATCATCCAAATTGGAGAAAAGTTATTGAATGACATCTTTCATAAGTTGTCCATGTTGACGAAACTCCTCATTTTGCTTCATTTGAGCTGAAACAAAACCTTCTAAAAGAGATTCTAAGTTGGTCTGTGGTTGTTGTTGTTGGTTGAAATTATTGCTAACATTGTTGTTGAAACCCGATGGATTGTTTGCTAATGGTGTTGTTGAAGATTTTGAGATTTTTTATTGTGATAGGAAAAATTTGGATGATCACACCAACCTAGATTGTAGGTGTTGGAATACGGATTATCTGGTTGCTTTCTTCCAAAGTTCCCTATGCATTGCATTGCTCTATAGTCTCCTCTGAAGGGATAAAAGAAGAGTAAATTGAAGTAGCTACTTGTCCCAAGGCTTCATTTGCATCACAAATAAGATTTACTGGATGAACTGGTTGAGTGTTCACTTCTCAAACTTTTGTGTAAGAGAATCTAACTTGGCTACAATCAAATCTATGACATCAACATAATGTATGCCAACTTGCTTCCCGGAAGAAACATATGATGAGAGTGGATGGTTGTTCCTCTTAGTACTTCATTGTACATGGCTAATTTCCATGTCTTAAATGATTGCATATGCTTCCCTATAGGATTTATTCATAAAATCTCCATTAGTTGCAGCATCTATAGACATTCTTAAGTTATAATATATCCCAAAGTAGAAAGTCTGAAGGAGTAGCAAATTGCTAAGTCCATGGTGAGGGAAAATACGTTGGAGGTCTTTGAATCTCTCCTACATGTCATTGAGGGTCTCTCCATCTCTTTAAGAGAAATTGGTAAGTTGACTTTTCAACTGAGTGGTTTTGCTTGACAAAAAATATTTAGCTAGAAAAGCTTTCAACAACTCTTCCCAGCTATTTATAGAATTCCTTGGAAATGAAGGGAGCCACACCTTGTCTCTATCTCTCATAGAAAATGGGAAAAAAAGTAGGTGTATACCATCAGAAGCAATGTCATTAATCTTGGAAGTTTTTGCGTACTACACGAATTCAGCTATGAAGATTAGGGTCCTCCATGGGACCCTCCAAAGAGGTTCTGTTGAATCATCTGTGTGATTTTCAGGTTGATAAAAAAGTTGTTTGCATCAATTTGTGGGTTGTTGATAGCCCCATTAATATTTATAGCAGCAGGAAGGTGAAATCTTGAAGAGAAGGTTGTCTTCCATGGTTGGTTCTTGGTGGTCCAGTGAAGATGGTGGTGATTTTGAAGTAAAATCTCCACATATGAAGATCTTTGCCTCCTCCTTGTTCTCCTATGACTACTAATTGTATGCTTGATCTCCAGGTCTAGGAATATGGATGGTTAAAGACCATGTTTCGAACATCGCATACAGTCCTACAAGTTCACAAGTGAGTGAGAAACACTTAATAAATAATGGAAAATATGATAGATGATAGTAATGATGATGAAATGATGGAATGTGGATGTGGTCTAATCTCTCTTACTGATCAACATGTCTTACTCTAACAAAAATACCTATGCTCCCTAGAAATGACACCAAAAAGTTTTTAGCTATGTGCGTAAGTTTTAAATTTGTAAACTCAAACACTAATGTGCAATTATAAGGGTTCATGTAATATTATCAAGGTCGTCCAAGGAGAAATATATTGTTAGGCACAAGAGTATTAAACTTCAACAATCTAGATCGAATTCATAGGTTGGTTTGGTTTTGTAGTAATAAACTACAAAATTAGAGAATTTAACTAAATAGAAATCATTTGTATTAACGATCAATTTTATTAATGATTTTGAGGATAGGGTTTCACATCCACATCATAACATGAAATACAAAAAAAGTCAAGAATACTTGAAATAACATATGGGAGGTCTACATTCTACACCCACCTCCCGATAGTGTAGAATAGTCCTAACTTTGTATACCACCACCATGGATACACTTAGATTCATACTACAAATTTTTGTTCCCCAACACATCCCAGCCATTCTCATGGTCGAGGTAGTACAGCTAAGGTACACATCCCTACTCCTATGCATATCTTCCCTGATTATACAAAGAGCAAAAATTATACACACAAAGTGGCCAGCAATGCATGTAAGAAGAATTCAACATTGATGAACCTTAGAATAGTTAAACAACTAGCATTATATATGAGATTCGTGTTCAACAATGTTATGACATGGGAGTTACTCCCTCATGCCCAAGAAACAAAGTCTTACTCACTCATGATGGTGAAACACAAGTACATGTTACATATTTATAAGCTAAACATGACCAGAGAAATAAAAAGCAAGGAAAATCCAAGGAATGAGGAAGAACAAGGAAGAAATTTGGGTTGAAGACAAAATTCCACCCTTGTTGGTGCTTCTTCTCTAGAAACCTTCTCTCTTGAGTGGCTGAAATGGAGAGGCGAAGTTTCTAATGCAATCCTTGAAAGTGAATGAAGTAGAAAAGAGGTTCTCTCCTGAGTGACCCCCTCTTCTTCCCCAAAATTGCCTCTATTCGCCTTTACTTTGTTCTTTGGTCAGAAATTGTTTCAAATGACGAGAGATAATCATCCCATATGTGGGATCTCATATTTAAAAACGAGGGACATTTACATTGAAAAAATATGGAAATTGACTGTGAGACACTGTGTTTGACAAGATACACATCGTGAAGCCTTGAGTAACTAATGTCAAAACTGCTTTTCTAGAAGGGAACATGGTGTTGGTTGGCACACACACTATATTGCTGAAAGTTGGTGAGGACTTAGGCACTTATCAAATTGAACACTGTGTGTGCTAATAAGCACGCCACATGTCTTCTAACAGAATTTCTGGCGAGAACTTTTTACTGATTGGGAACAGTGTGTAGGTTGAGGGACACGCCGTGTTGCTGCTCATCAGGGGGAAAGAATTCCATCTGTAAACTGAAACATCATGTGCTTAAACACACACGTCGTGTTCTCTTCAGAAACTTCAAGAAATTCCATGTGATATGTGCAAACTATGCAAACTCTCGGGGAATCTAACTAAGGTTAGATTTTGGTTGGATTGACCCCATTTCCTAATCATAGTCATGTACCTATGATCAAAAACATGATACGAGTAAAATAACTAAAAAGTGAGAAAATAGCATGATTGAGAATGGAAATATGATCAAAATGAGTGAAATGTGCATCCAAAAATGGTTCAAAAAGTGATATAATTTGTGCACATAAGTAGCGATGTAAGATCTAGGCCAATAGGTGCTCGATGTGCATCACTGAAAACTGGTGCCAGTTGATGGTGAACCCCTAAGGCAGGGCCATCATATACCTCTAAGCTAATGTGTCGTCAAAGTCTCCTGACATGAAATGATATCCATCCATTGGCCAACCGTAGATGGAGTTGAACTCATCTAGGGTGAAATGGTGGTTGCTATATTATAGCGGTGAGTCTTTCCACTTGTCATGTGGGTGACCCGAGTTTGATCCTCGACAATGGTGCCAAAAACTTGACACGCCTAAATTATGCATGCAAAATACAAGTGTACGCATCAAGTAGTATAGGACTGGGGCCCCAATGTCGAACTCAGGGAAACATACTCCAGAGACTACTACTTACTATAACCTACTCAGCTAGGCCTAAGAAAAAAGTGATTGGTTGTTTGTTTATAACTAAGGATAGAAATTGAAATCTTAATTAAGTGGAATGTGATCACAAATTTATGGATTCCTTAGGATTACAGTTCACCATGGTATATATTGCATTTAACTCCATTTCATTAATAATCATTTATCCCTAACCCTAGACCAAGGGACCTATAGCAAGTATTACTCACTCCCGTAGTGTAATACACTACATATACTAAGACAAACCCCTCTTCTATAACGATTTAGGAATTTTATAGGTGCATTAGCAAAAAATTTAGGTTATTCCTTTCGCTGTCGTGGGCCCTCTCCCGAGGCACGATATTGGCTGTGTAAATATATGACTTATAGAACCCTTAGTTCCTATTATGAAGCAAATAACGGTGTCTAAAATTGATTGTGGTGATCAAGCATAGGAAATTTATTAAGAAATTATAGATTTATGTCCAAAATTCAGGAAAATGTATATGTTAACTCATGGGAGTCAACTACAATGAAAAATTGATCTAATCCCAACTGCATTGGAACAAGGAAATTAGCCATGCATGATTTCTATCAACAAATACAATGAAGAAGAGAGAGACAATAAGCTAAACATTAGGAAAGCTAATGAAAAACCCTTGGAGAGACTGCTCTATACAATCTCATTTGGTGAGCACCTCGAGACTATAAATATGCTTCCCGGAGGTGCCCTAATTGACCGATACATGGACATATCCTTCATCTCTTCCTCTCTTAGATCTGTGCTCTGCTTAATGTGATAGAACTTGATCTTCCAATCTAACCAAACTCCACTTAGGTCATAAATGGGACTCAGGCCATCATTAAGTCTTAGCCATTAGATCTATTTTAATCTTTAATCTGCTCTAATCGCACAAACTTATACCATGGATAGGAAATTCAGTGGCACTGAGTTGCTTTCTGCAAGTTTTGACTTGTTTTGGATGCAAAATTTTGTACCACCAACTAGGATGTTGGTGGCACTAAAACCATAAAAGTTTTGTTCCTGATGCTTTCTAGGTGGAGAGTTATTAGCACTGACTTTGTATTTTGATAGCATCAAACATCCTTTTGGTAGCACCAAGCTCATTCTGCATAGCACTGACATTTTGAGATTTTCATGTTGATTTTTTCCTAGTGTCGGTACCACCGACATTTCTATCGGTAGCACCAAGTTGTGTTGTAAATCTTGAAACAAAGGAAAACCAACATGAATCCAAATAAAATATGATGAGTTGACATAATTTGGTAAAAATACTCATAATTTGATGCAATAGTGTTTTACATGATAGTGATGATAAAAATGCATGAATCATGTCAAAATGAACAATTTTGCATGAAATACATGGGAAAATAGCCTATCAAAGGCTATTAAAATCCAGTGCGTCATACCCGACATTTTGTTCAAGGCTTATACATTGGTGAAGCGTTGGAGGTGTTCTTGACAATTTTCACCCGTTCTCCCAGTAAAAGGATTGCCTTGAAGGATGGTGATCCATTGTGTGAGGATCTTGAATTGAGGGTCGGTGATAGTAGGATGCATAATGGGATATAGTACATCAATGGTGGAAGATACTGAGAAGTCCTTAAGTTGCTTTTATCATTCTACTTCATGATGGGTGGCGGTTTGAGCTTTTATCTTGGATATTGTGGTAGCCTTTGATTTAGCTGTGGAGGCCTCACTATGTATGACTAAGGCCTACTCTATCTGACAGTGGAGCTCCTCTTAATTCATCTTGTTCTGATGGGTTCAATTCAGATGATGGAAGGTCTTGTCAATCTTAGGATAAAAAATGTACAATGCATTGTCAACGCCTTTGGAGCATCACATATACAAGTGGTCCCTGAGAAAGTGGTCAGACAATGGAAGAATAGTTTTAAGAAGATAAGAGTGAATGTTAAAAATCAAGAAAAGTCCTAGTTATTCAAAGAAATTGGGTTTAAATTAACCCCATCATCCCCAAAAATGATACCAAATTTGATGTTGTTGCTTGCATAAAAATTCACTAAGGAAATTATCCCTAGAGTTTGACCTTTTAACAGCTATCAAATCACTTGTAAACAAGTGGTTTGATTTTAGTATAGAAATGTTTTGGTCCCATGGAATGGCATTTTTAAGAGATTATTTTAAACTAGTTGTGATGAACAATGTTTAGAAACCAGTTTGAAGAGAGTGACTAAACTCAAAAATAAAATATTATCAAGATAAAAACTAAATGAGAAAGTAAGAAAAAGTGAAACAACTAAACAAAGATTAATTTTAATTAATGTGAATTGTTGGAAGTTTGAGTCTCATAACCAAAAGCCTTTGTAGTTATCTTACCCAATCTTAATTCCCTTTGAAATAAATTTTAGATTATGATCATGTAGATTTGTTCCTTACAGAACAAATCTCATGGATCAAGTTACATGCAAACCTGGGGTCTCGACGTTTTGTGGTCATGTTCAATCATCCAACAAGTTTCCATCTGAGGTCTCATCAGGAAATTTGTGAGCCTGATTCGATGTTCTAGTTCATAAGTTCAAGGTCTCATCAACATGGATCATAACAGTCATGAAGAACAAATGATCAGTTCATAATTCACATCTTTAAACAAATGAAGACACATATTTTTTTTATTTGATGAAATCAAAGTTTCTTAAGACAAGTTACGGTCTCATGGGTTTCTTCCCATGTCCCAACAAAAGGGAGACTACTACATGTCTCTCATAGAAGTAATAACAAGGATTTAAAGAAGAGAAATCATGTTGATAATAAGACTTGCATACTCCATTTCTCCTTTCCTTGCTCCATTCTCCGAAATAGGGTTTTGAGATGATAGGGGGGTTGATGGTTTGTTTTATCACTCCCCCATTTCTTAGTGGAGGAAGCACCCTAGAAACTCTACAAAGGGGTCTGGAAGCTACTGAAATTCTCTAGAATCAATGTGCCAGCTGATGAAGTGGGTGGCCAGTCGGTCAAAATGATTAATTGTTGCATGACTTCTAAGAGGAGAAGGTTTGACTGACTAAATTGATACTTCAACTCTAAGGAAAATAGATCAACCATTCAAGAGAAAATTGAATACTTTAATCATGAAGATACACCTTCTTTCATGGGTCTGAGTTGATCAACTAAATGGTCAATCGATCAATTGGCATTTACGGCTCCTTCTAATTCTATTGATGAGTCCATCGATTAGAGAGTGCGAGTCGACAACCAGGACTCCTGGGAGGCTAATACTAATCTACTACTTTGCGTAGTGATGTACATTCTTGGATTGGGGTTGAAAGAGTGTGAAGGGGTGTAAAACCTACAAAATTTGAACAATAATAAGAGTTCTAATTAAAGAGACAAAAGTAAGGAAATTGCAATTAGTTCCTAAAATTGAGATAAAATAACATAATGCCTAAATAATTGTCCTAAAAGATGTAATAAGATGGGATGAATATGCATTCATCAACATCCCCTTCAGAAAATTTTATTAGGAGGGTAAACTATTCTAGCGACATCAATGGGAGCACTAGACAATTTTAGTTTTTCTTCTTCTTTTAGAATTGGGTTTCTCAATGTTTCTATTTGGTACAAGTTAGTTCTCCCTCTTCTCTATTTCTCCCTTTTTGTGAGGGGTAGATTTAGGGTCATGATGGTAAAACCAAGCATTTTCCATCCTTCTACCCTCTGTAAAACCCAATATTTCATGAGAACCTATATTCCAAGGTTGTTTCTATCCTTGGGGTTGTCCTACCTATCAGGCATCTATACAGGTTTTTGGGTTATTTTCTTCCCCACTTTCAGGGTTTCTTGTATGCTTTCCTTTTAGGGTTTCTCATATTCTTTTTGTTAAAGATTTCTCATTCACGTCCCCTTTTTATTTAAAATTTTAAAGTAAATATATAATAAAATAAAAATAGAATAAAGTTGTAAAAGGTAGAAAGGATAAGAATCGGCTTCCATTATGAACAATATTCTTTCCCAATGACTACATATATGATTGTATGAGAGACATCTTTTGGGAAAGGGATAAACATTTCTTGTTCATTGGGGCATCACCCTTACTTCCAATTTCCTTTTCTTATCTTTAATGGGCTTTCTTAAAAAAGGTAAAATTTGTACACTTTTTTTTTATAACGAGGAACCCCTCCTGGGATCGGCCACTATTAGACCCCACCCAGCCAAGGGTAAACCTCAAAACCAGCCACGTACTTGGGGGCACCTCGGCGCGCTCAATAACGTGGGGCCTTTGTTGCACCCTATAAACCCATAAGTTAATAGAATGGGCGCCAACTTTCACATTAGATCCCTAGATGAGGTGTATCGGTGTTAGTAAAGGTATTGACGCAACATAATGCTAGATGTTCAAAGGCCTTGAGGACACCTCCTCTCCTAACATTCACAATTGATTATAACCTTTGTAGTTATAGGGTGTATTGGGAGCAATACCCATATCTGATGAAATCAGGCTACCCCCACAGTGAGTGCCATCATGCCATAGAGAATGTAGTGACCAACCCCTCCATGCAGTTCATGTTTGAGTGAGGATGTAAACCACATCAAACGCATGGGCACAAAGGGGAGGTTTCAACCTTCTAATAAATGTATCTTAAATGTATAGCTTGTCTACATGTTCCTGTGTCTTTTCCTTTTCATCTTCTTAAGACTGTTGCTTGGTACATGCTTTGAGATTGTGATCCTCACGCATAGATTGTTGATGTTTTATGAAATCTTCATCTTGTCAACAACCAACAATCTTTGTCGGGATCTAACATCATTTTAAATTAGCAATCTCTTCAAAGATTAACAATCTTTATAAAATGAAAGAATCTTTCCAAAAATTAACAATCTTTTCAAAAGTCAACAATCTTTTCATAAAATCGACAATGTTGTCAAAGATTAACAATATTTTCAAAACAAAACAATCTTTCTAAAAATCAAAAATCTCTTCAAAACGGAATAATGTTTCCAAAGGATCAATAATCTTTTCAAAGATCAATAACTTTTTAAAGGTCAAAATCAACCAATCTTTTCAAATTCCAACAATCTTTTCAAATTAGCAATAATGTTTTCAAACTAAAGAAATATTTTCAAAAATAACACTCTTTTCAGATATTAAGGATATTTTCAAATAAAACAATCATTTTAAAAACTAAAGTTTTTTTTAGAAAAAAACAATATTCTGATTAATGATTAGCCATCTTTTAAAAATTTAGCAATCTTTCTTAAAGGTGAAGTAACTGTAAAAGTCGAACAACATCATACTTATTTTCTAAAAGTAGGATTCAACCTTTTAGCATGTCCAATGTAACTACTGCCAAATCATTAACATGCCACATGTTGGTAGGATTTCTCAAATCTCTTTGACCATCTTACCTAGAAAGTTTCATAAGTCCATGCCCCGTTGCTAGTCTTTCAAAGTTTACCCATGCATGATGTGCATCTCTAGTGGTTGACTTCCATCCTTTTGGTAGCCTACTTTACATAGCAAGGCTACCAAGGACAACACTTGAGACACCTGGCAACCTTTCCAAGATCATGTGATGGAATTCCCGACTAAAAGGCTTCCCAATTGTGGCCTCCTATCATGAGACATTGTTCATGATTGAACCCTAGGGTACCTATATAAAGGCTACCACAATCTGGTCTGAATTTTGACTGGTCTTTTGCTTTCGATTGTGAAATAGGTCAGAATGCAGCCCAGCTCTTGGAAACCTTTCTCAGCTCTCCAACCTTACATCAAAAGGCTGCCCAATTTTTTGTATGATTTCATGAGAAAATCACATCTAGCCTTTCTTTCAGCTTGAGTTACTTGTATGTTTGACTAGCAGTGACATCTTGGAAGGACCATCCAACTCAATAAAGTTTCACATATTTGTTGTAAGGCTACTTAAATCTCAATCTTAAAGTTGGATTCCAACTCCCAATTAAGTCTCAAACTCATGTACTGAACATTTTACCATGCATTAAGATTGACAAGACTCTCAATATGACTGAGGTATCACTTAGTAGCACATAGCCTCCGATTCCTGCCAAATGGTCAGAAATTATGACCTAAATATGGATCATTACATCACTTTCATTCTCAAATATATATAGTCCCAAACTATGACCTTAACAAAACCACCACTGGAACTTGATTTTCTATCTGTGGGAATAAGTATATGAGAGGTTCCATCTCTTCAATCTACCACCTCACTCCAAGAGGGGACCTATTCTAAGAATATTTTTACTAAATTGGTAAGAGCCTTGGTGCCTAGAATACAGTCAAGTATTCTAAGGAACTTGGAGCCCCTCCAAACAATGACACCCTAAGAAGGTAGGTAGTTTATCAACTATAGTTAATAGCCTTAAATAGGCTATCGTTACCCTGATTAATCACTTAATCCCTAATATCACCCTTTTCTTGAGTAATCTTCTTAGGAGCATCTCTTGAGGGGAGTAAGGTTTCATCTACCATGCAAAATAGTTTCATGCCTAGACATAATCATTGTCCCTGAGATGGTTGATAGTTAGCATTCCCTTTACCATCAGTATCCTCAAACCCCTCAATATACCATCTCTTGGTGTTAGTAGGTACATATCAAGTTAGAATTGTAAAATACTTCTATATCACCCAAGGTAGGGGCAAGCACAATATATCCACAATCCAATCTTAAAATTCTTCTATAGGTATTTTCCATTTAGGAGAATTGTACAAGACCACCGAGTATCATTATTAGCTCTCCTCGACAAAGGCAGAAGCCCTTTTACTTTTCAAGTGACAAAATGTATGTGTAGGGATTTATCATAAGGAACAATATAAATACACACACACACAGATATATATATGTATGTATATATATATCATACTAAACCATGTTCTTGAAACCTACTAACCTAAATTTTAGGGCATCATGAGGAGCTAACATGAGCTTATATATCACTTGGTCTTACAAAAGATCAATCATGATGGTCGAGCCAAGAAAATTATGGAAACAACCCAAAGGAGGTGCTAAATATGATGTTGACAACCACGATCAGGACAAACCCATTGCAGGGAGAAGCCCAACAACACCCATGTGTTCATCCCTACAATATCAATTACCTAGAGGGCTTGCACTACCTAGGAGCAGTAGTTTAAGGACCTCAGTACACTAGTCAAGCAACACATTGTTTTCCAAACATCATGTGGAGCTCTTATCTGCACCAACCAGGTCTATTATAGTCTAGGCCTTACCAATATCCACCTCTTATGAATCTTGGTTTGCTACTAGAATCACCTGAGTTGATGACATATGTTCCAATACCAGATGGCGAGGCTAAGGAAGAGAATAAGGAAGAGGTGGTCAATGTCACCAGAGAGAACGAAGTCTAATGGATAAGGGAAACACTTTTTGGACATTCATCATTCGAAACATGGGAATGCCAAGATAGCATTCACCAGTCTTCATCCATTTTACCCATTGTCACCCTCCTTGCACAGTCGGTATATGTGAGGACCATATGGGTTCCCACCACCTATTTACACGACACCCCCAGTGATAACCAAAACTTACAGTAAAGTACTAGTAGTACCTATGGAAGCATCCAAAAAAGTGGATTTCATCTAAGAATTTGCTACCATTAATTATCTCATGCTCATGATCATGTGCAAACTCAAATAATTTGAGGGTAAGAAGGATGGAGGGAAGACCTTTAGCAACTTCTGTCACTTCCTAGATGTGAAGTACCTAATAACTTTGGCATGTCCAAGTTTCATAAATACTCAAGCAAGGATGATTTGCTTGGTCACATCTAGAGGAGAGGTTTATTGACCAATACGCATGGCATCTGGACCAGGTCCTAACCAAAGAAGACCTTGAAACACTACAACGAAAGACGAGAAAAGATTCTCTAAATTCATTAGTCAATGGAGAGAATTGGAATCCCAACTAGAGTTCAAACCAAATATTAAGGAGGTCCCTAACATGGTAATAAGAGAAGCCTCCCGTGCACTGATAATTTTTTTTATCATTTAAAAGGTATGACATATTTTCTAAACTAATACACGCATGGTTTCAAATTGAAAACTCCATCAAGATATGGGTCTACCAAAACATAGGCCTCAATATTCAACCTCCATCTGCATCCTCAAATCAAATCATAAGTCAAAGTGAATGACTACCAAGGAAGATTACTTGATAGTGGGAGATGTATTGGTTCTAGGTGAAAAAAAAGAGTCAAATGTTAGTTGTTTAAATAGCTCCAACTCAAGCACAACAATCTCAAGTCAAAAATGTCACTATGGAATCACAAAAACAACAAGACCAAATGGAATAACTTGATTCCTAGTACCTACACCCTAGTATATACCACCACAATACCAATTCTAGTCGAACTAGTTCTCTGGGTATGCACCACTATGATTTAAGCCTCCAGCATGCCATGAGCATCTATTTTCATAAGTGGAAACACCAATGAATATTGTAGTAGAAGTGAAGCCAATAGAACCTAAAAGGAATTTCACTCCTTTTGGAGATTCCCTCATAACTATCTTACTCACCATACAACATCTTTTGAAGTTTCCTAGCATAAGGGACCACCAATTCATTACCAAAGAACCACAATACCAATGCCTACTAGGATTTGCATCACACCAAGGGGTGCAAGATAGAATATTGTCTTGATGTTACAAAGGCCTTGCAAGACATGATTGAGTCAATGGAAGTCATCATGGATACACCAAAGACACATTGTCATCATCAAATATCATCGCCTCCAAATTACAACTAGAAGATCAAGTTGTGGAATCAATTGGATCTATGAATCAGAACCCTAGAATTGGTTTTAGTAACCCATGTTATATATACCATCCAAGAAAAGAAACATGTGGTCCCTATGAGTATTCAAAGTTCAGTCATCATATTAGGGGTGCGTACACAAAAAATATCCACCCATTCTAAGTTCGAAAAATCACTTGTCCCAACAACTGCCAAGCCCACGGTCACAATAGCCTCAACTACTGTGATTATTCAACAAGGAAAAGAAGCAGAAGGTCCTATTTTGATGATTGCATAGGTTGTAGACTGGGACACATTTTTAGAGATTCCCTCATCTATGAAAAAGGGGAAGGCAAAGTAAAATATCTATGTAGGAGTTCATACAAACTCCCCAAGGTGACAAAAGAAGAAAGAACCATGAGTTCTCATTCCCACGGTCAACATAGAGCAAGTATCACCTACTACAGAGCTCTATGGGGAAACTAATTTTGAGAGTCAAAATAATTCAGTTTTTGAATAAGCGTGAAGAAATGTTATCACGAGTGTGATGTAGAATTCCACCATATACAGGGAATTTGAAGTGGGTTTTTATGCACAAACAAATTCCCTGAGATAGATTACCCTAGGTTTTGAACCTTTTTTCACAATCCAAAGTCGCTCAGCTACAAGTGGATGAATCAATGTAGTATAACAAAGGATCAAACCCAAGAGACAACATATTTAAGAAATTTCCTATGAACTAGTTGTTAAGAATAATGTTTGAATGGTTGATAAAAGTTGCAATGTAGAAAAAAAACAATTAAATGTAGGGGTTCATAAAAATGATTAAATAACACTGGGACATTTAGGTTTCACCACCATCACCTACGTACCAAACTTATCATTTTAACTCAATAAATCACAACCAAAAATGCTATGACCATGTGAATTCACCTCCATTAGGAACACCAATTATAGAAGGATCAAATTACTCATAAGCTCGAGGTCTCGTAACCCACATATCATAACCCAATCATCCTGTTGAATTCATTTTGTGGTCTCATCCAGAGCCCTATGCTTTCAATTTAGTGTCTAATTCTAGGTTTTTTGGTTTCTACACTTAGGATTGTATCAAATATTCTAATTGAATTATCAATTTAACAAGCAAGCAATTAAATGAATGAAGAACAATCTAATGAAGTGGAAATGTTAAGTTTGAACAATTAAAAAAAAGTGCATGTGATGGGGCTACTTCCATGCTCCAGTCATAGAGTCGAATCGCTCATATCCACAACAAAATCACAAATACAAGAGAGGAGAAAACAAAGAATGTCACTATCAAAGAAGACGTAAGAAGCCATAGGTCAACTGACTACCAATATATACACTAATAGCAATCGGTCCTAAGAACTCCATAAAGAGAATCGAATTCCTCCCTCCTCCTTTGGTTATCTATATTATAACGTATCTAGGAACTAAGTGGACATGTCTAATAATTAGTTCATGTCTTGTTTTATTTGGATGGCTTTTACAGTCTCAAAGTGGGTTGGCGGTTGTGTCTTTTGTGCCCAATCTGCTGTGTTGGTCGGCCGATCAATAAAATGGGTTAGTTGATCAGTCTTTACGTTGTTCATCTAATGGGTTTTTTGTCACACAAATAGGAAGGTGGGATGGGACCATCCCCTGTACGATGAGTATTTTGAGGAAAGAATGGGTTAATAGACCTACATGCTTAGTCGGCCAATTGACATGACGCCAAAAATGTTGATGGTTACTGATTTTGAGGTGATCAATTCCAATCGAATGATCAACAAGGTGGGTCAGTCGATTAGGTTCTTATTAAATGGACTGTGCTACAGGTGGATCAATTGATAAATGAGGAAGATTGATCAATCAGCACACCTCCAAAAATTGATGTTTCTACTTAATTCGGGGAGGGTCAATTTCAATTAGTTGAACAACAAGGTGGGTCAGCAGATCAGAACATCAACAGTGGCATTGTTGGTCCATGATCTTGGAGACATGAATATTGGTCAACCAACCAAAGTGAGAATCATCCTATCAGCTTAATCTTGGGAGGCCTCTTGAACTATTAAGGTGGATCAGACCACTGAACCTGGTCACTGGATTAGCCCGGCATATTTCTGTTGAGTTGCTCCCTATTGTCATCCAATTCTTTCTGAAGTTGAATTATATGATTGAGGAAGGCTTCCAGCATGCTCTCAAGATAGGTTGTGATTTTTCTTTGCATAAGAGAGAGAATTATGTTAAAAAATCCTAATATTTAAGAACAAGAGCAAAATAAAAAAATTAAGCAAGACAATAAGCATAACCTAATCGGATTAAGAAAAAATAAGCTAGAAATCACAATTAATTATGATGAATTTGCATTCATCAAATACCTATAACTTGACATTGCTCATTCTCAAGCATTACAAAATCATACAACTTGCCAAATAATACTACCAACATATCATACTCTCTCCCCTAACACCATTTGATTCCCTACAAATGAATATGGCCAAGTAACCCTGATTTCCTAGAATCATGAAATGCAGCTTCAAATTCAATGTGTTTACTTCACATTCAAAACATGCTTTTGGGTCTAACCTACACATCAAAGTCATAATATCATTGATTTTTTAGAGAGTTATGCTCTTTCCTATGAGATTTGTACAAGACCAATGTTTAGTTGTAAACATAATGTTTTTGGAGTGATTGCTAACTATGAAAAAAAATCAAAATGAATGGGGGTATGGAAGGAATCATATGAAAATATCTCATATGTTCATCTCGATATTTCTTTTATTTTTTTTATAAAACTACATTAATAGCATTTTTTTTCTTTTTGGTGTGCACATTAGCATCTTCATGTTTTAAGTATGCCCCTAATACATCAGAAGGTATGGAAGAAGTAGAGGGGTGAGAGAGAGGGATTCACCCCAAACTTGGAGTTTGGTACATTCTTTTTGGCTTTTTATTTTTTCTAGCAAATGATGGGCTAAGAAGATGGTGAAATAAGTGTACAAAAGGCTGAACTTGCACACTCATATTTTGAAATTCAGTGCATTGGAACAATGTTTAACAAACAACTCGATTACATCATGTAACTTGGAAGGTAATGACATTTCCACAAGAGTTATGCTAATCACTAAAATACATGTTTCATTTGATTCCTCTCAATCCCATATGACTTGCCATCTTTTATAGGGAAAGATGTTAATTAGAATCATTGGTGACATGATAGGTTCTAGCATTGGTAATTCATGATTCAGTATTGAAAAAAGATTCATTTCATTCAAAAGGGTACATTGACGGTTGATGCATAACAAAACAATATAACTAGAACTAAATCTAGGAAAACTTGGTAATAAACGAGTACATGTTAGATAATCATGAAAATTTTAAAAAATCATAAAAAATAGATGCAATGCTAATGCAAGAATGCAAATGACAAAAGGGTAATAGAGTGAGTGGAATAGTGACATAACACCCATTCTCTTCCCCAAACTTAGACATTTTCTCATCCTCGAGTGAATTCTAGGTCTAGGATGGAGGGGAAAAGACTACTAGAATGGCCATTAAATGTCGTGTTGACCCAACGGTCGTGGTTGGTGATGGAACAAAGGTGTGGGATGAGAGGGTTGAGCCTAAAAAAATTCCCAGGATGGTTGGTCAGACCAATGTTAACCCATTGAATATTATGGGAGCTCCTCAGGAGAACAGAGGCTCGGTGTACTTGGCTTCCCCAATAGTGAGAGGTAGGGGAAGGGTAAGTTTGTCATGACTATAGTCTACATAGTAGGTGTGTGCTTGTGTGTAGTCACCTCTCAAATATGTCACTACTTGTAATATTCTCAATTTTGGTAAAATTGAACTATAAATTATGATGCTTGAATTAATTTGATAATTCCTCAATGATATTATTGGTGGAATAATTATGTTAATTGCCTTTGTGGCCCAGGTGCTTTTGAAACAAGCTAAATAGATAAAAGTAATTCATGTATGAATAAATAGTAATGATGTTTGATATGATAAATGTTTTCCAAAGGATAATAAAGTATATGATGTGTTAGATAATTAAAAGAATACTTATCTAGCCACTATTGGAAAGACAATGTTTAAGACACCAAATAGTGTTACCTTCATTTGCCTTTTTGATACGTTTGAAAATAATAAGGTAAATAGAGAGAATTCTAGATGATTAATATAGATTTCATTATTCATTAAGTGGCATGCTTCTCCATGTGTACCTCAATGGCTTTTTTAATTAAGTAAATAATTGGATCGTGAATATATGAATTTATATATATGGAAAGATCTTGAATTCCTTCATGTGACAACTGTTCATGCCTTTTCATATTAACCATGAAAAAAGGGAGAATAACAAAAGGGAGATTTTGGATTAAGCCATCATGGACATGGAGTAAGCAATGAATTCAGAAATTAATTAAAATAAAAGGATTCCACAAGTGTTTAGGGAACGAGCCCCAAGGCAGGGCTAGGGGGGAGAACTTCCTAGACCTAGTATATATATACATGCACATGTCTTCCTCCTTTCCAGGGAATCCTTGCCTCTCCGTACGCTCTCTCTCGATCTCCATAGCCGTTTTCCTTTTCTTAGCACCCAAGGCTTGTTTAGGTTTTTTGAAACTCTCCCTAACAAGAAATGCATCCATCCCCTGGAAATACAATGGTCTGGTGGTCTCAAGGAAAACCATGCCTGGTTATGCTGTTTAACCTCCTACCTATCTTTGGCTGAGTTTGGACTCTAAAAAGCAACCGTGAAGGTCTCTGGGCGGCAAGGAGAGTGGTCAAAGTTCCTAGACACTCGATAAACCTTGTTGTGACAAGACAAGGTCTTGAGCGCCATCTCCATGGTAGCGTCTTGGAGGACGAGGTTGCCACAAGGAAGGCCTTTCGTGAGGGCAGATTGCTGATGGAGAACGATCACTGATAGAGGTTTGGCACGAGGGCTCTCTGATGGATTACTATCATCCTTAGTTGATGGCCCCCATCAGAGGCCGATGAAGTAGTGGTATGTTGGGTAGGCATTGAGCAGTAGATCAGAAGAAAAGGGTCTTGCTGACCTGGGAGTACATACCACGATAGGGAGAGCCTCATTGGTGGCATGGCCAGTAGGGATGGGAAGACCATTCTTACGCCTTGAGGGGGGGTAGAAGTTGGGGGTGTTGCTAAAGAGGAGGATGGCCAAAGGTGGTGTTGAGAGGTGTTTATGCGCCTGAGGATGCGACTTGCATCACCCTACATAAGGTTGAAGGTGATTGTGAGTCAAAAGACCAAACACCCACCGTCAAGCAATGGGAACTCATCCACCGAGGTTAGGGTAAAAGAGACTTTTCATTATATTTGTTAAAACCCTGATGCGCTGGATCACATGGCTGAAGTGGTTGCGGGCCATTGGCCGAGCCCGGCCACATGGGCCTTGTAGACATACTCATTATTACTGATGTGGCCATTCTGGATTGGCCCAAATATCTTTAACTTGCAAAAATCATAGAAAATGATTGGTAACTCAAAATTAGACAAGTAATATATGAAAATTGATCAGCAGAACATGTATAATCCAAAGAAAATAGAATTGAGATCTTATTGGAGTTTTTGTTCTAAAAATAGAGTAGCATATGTGATAAAATGGTGATTAGTACATTAAAACCCTAGTTTTGTTTATTAGTGATTCCAATAAACTCAGTTGATGTTTTTAATTGCAGATTGATCTAATTGCATAAAAATAATGTAATAGGTTTAATTAGATAATGATTTCTAGTGATTTTCCTAATTAAGGTCCCATAATGATATATGTGTATTAATAATCTTAAAAACCATAATTATGATGGATGAGAGGTTTAATGGTTCTAATGATGAGAATCGATTTAGAAGACATAAAGATGATGTTTTTGAGCTAATTGTGGATAAAACCCCTAAATTTGGATAATTTGAATACTTAGGGTTTTATGTTTAAAATAATGCTTTTAGGTTTTGTTGGCCTATGAAGGGTAAAATTGGAAAGGGAAAACAAGGAAACCCTAATGAGACTTAGAAACCCTAGAATAAAGTCCCAAGTCAATAAAAGATGTTCAGATGCAATCATAATAATTAGGTGTGATAAATACTTTTTAGGATCAAGTGGATTGATTTATTGCTTGGCTTGGTTGAATTGGACTTCTTATTTGGATTAGATGTATTGCTTGATTTTACAACTTCTCCATTAGGTATGTGGTTACGACTAAGATTACTCGTCTTAGTTTCCCAATGATTTTTGAGGTTTTATCAGTTTTCTTGCAATTAATTGCTTGGGTGAACTTTAATTCCTACAACTATAAAGTGACTATGGCTATCACTATCAATATATGTGCATGACTAGCTCATATCCTAGTCCTCCTCGGTTTCTTTGAGTACTTGTGAGAGATGGATGACCTAGTTATTGGTCTACCCTTGGGGTAGGGTCATCAGGTTATTGATTGGTCTACCTTTGGGTAGGATCATATGACTATAAAACTCTATGTCTTGGTCTACCTACAGGGTAGGATCAAAAGGGGCTATTTGGGATCTACCATATGAGAAAGTAGCATCCATGTCCACTACAGGGACAACACATAGGATTGGATATGTTAGGATTGAGTAGTTATGCTTAAGACATAAAGTTTGATCTATTTAGTAATAATTTGGTTGCAATATATTGTTATAAATAGATGCAAGCGTTTGGTTCCCCCACATACCGGTATAACTTGTTATACTGACCGAAATTTTATTTGTCAGTGTTTTAGGTACATGCTATGAAGTTGTCAAGATGTGATAAACCAGATGGAAGTTACCTAAAAGTATTAAAGATAATTCAAGGAGGATTAGATAGCTAGTTATTTCTTCTCAACAGGTATTATGAGAAATATCATTATAGAATTTGTAAGCAATACTTGAAATTTAATTGATTTTTTTTTCTATTATTTGTTATTTGACTAATCTGGATCCTTGGGAATATAGGTAATGCCTTTCAACTTGAAGGTCTTTTCTTAATTGGGGGATGTGGAAAGTGAGGTCGTTACACTACTCATGTACCTGTTGCATTAGACACATGTGATTTATCTAGTGGCCCTGACACTTCTTATCCCTCTCCTCATAGGTTTGGGTCCCTCAATGTGATCCAGATGTTTCTAAAGCTCAGTGAAGCCATAGTTCCTAGATTAACCTACAGTGTCAAACACATGTCACTTTGTTTGATGTCTTAAAGGTGGTGGTGAAGACCCATATTCCTCTTCATATGCCTCTATGGAGGAACTGCACCGGTAAGACGCTGGCTCAAGAACCTCACCCTCAGTAGGTGAGTGCTCCCTCATGTAATGTTGGAGATGCACATTTAGATCTTCAAGGTCATAGACAAGGTTGTCTTGTGTGAAGTAGGCTTGAGTAGATAGATCAAGCATGGAGGGGCTATCTTAGAACAATAAATAGTATATTACATCCTCCTTTACTATCTTGATGAAGGTAAAAGACACAAAATATTTGATCGCAAGTCAGATGGCTTCTGTCATCAATGTGAATGGGATGTATGTGTACCTACGGTAGGAGAAGTTGTGATGATGACTCTTCCCTGGATGAACTCATAACTAGTGTTCTATTGTTTCTAGTTGTGAAGATGGTCAATGAGTGTGCTCCCCTAATTGAAGGTATTTTCTTTCAACATGCACCACAAGAAATACATATCAGTGGTGGTGACAAGGCCTGTCGTACTAGTTCGGTCAAAGATGGTGTAAGAGAGGATGTAGTGAAGATAACAAATCACATGGTTGTGGATGAATGACCCCTATGCACCATTTGGGAAGGAGAAGAGTCAGTTGTTGGTTTGGACCCATAAATGGTCAGCAACATACTTCTTGGGTAGAACACAATGATATTCTTCAATAGACTTATCTATCCACTCCTTCTAGACATAGAGGATGAGGGCGGCAAGGCCAGTGTCATCCAAGGAGTGGTCCTCTTTGAGCACACAGAAGGAATAACTAAACTCATTGTTACAACTTTCATGCTTCTTGAAGGTGGTGAGGAACTCCAAAGTGAGATCCTTGTAGACAAGTCACACATAGAAGGAGAAGAGGGAGAAGTTTGAGCAACATAGAAGGGTCTCTAGAGGCTCCTAGATTCCCTGGGACTTGAGTGTGTCTGAGAACACCCACTAGAAAGTTTTACCCAATGGACTCCATGTCCTTGTATCACTTCTTATGGTCATGCATCACCAAGGCCTTATACTTTCCCAGGAGAGGTACAAAGCGAGAAGACGAATGGGAGGAAAGGCTAATGATGTGTCATCTGCCAGTCGCAAACACCCTCAGTGGAGGAGAAGAAGTGGTCAAACCATAAGGATGACTTACCCACATTGGGCATCAATGTCATCAATGAGTAGCTTGACTGCAATAGTGTTAGCATCAACAACCTCCTTAGTAGGCCTTATCGTCCTCCATGTCATGTAGAGTGGGCAATTCATCCTTGGCATGCCTCTTCTCTATGATAATGCTTCCTGTTAGACTGGTCAAGGTGGAGTGAGAATAGGAAAGGGATGGTGTTGTTGTGTTTGCCTTGCCCTTACCATTTCCCTTGCCCTTCATAGAGAGGAAGATGTTAATTTTTTGTAGGATACCATGGCCAGAACCGCCAGACATTTGATCTGATCCACTACATCTAGAATGTGCCATATTGGAATCTTCTAGATTTCTAGTGAGTTGATTGGTTGAGTGGATTAATGGATCACGATTGAGACCAACACAATTGATGGGTTTTGGTCAGCCAATCTAGATGGATAGAACGGTCAACTAGGGTTGGGTAGGAGTGTCTAATGGCATCCATAGATGATCAGACAAACTAGTCAATCAATCAGTGCAGAGGAGGGGAGTTGTTGAGGTACCTATTGGACAGACAATCAATGTCCCATCCACTGATCAATTAGGTGTGGGTGTGAGGAGGCTATGTAGGTGCTGGTTGGAAGATCTGCATGGTGCGGGCAGGGTGATCGACAGAGAAGAAGGGTGAATTGGTGTAGTGAAGACAAGGAATTCAATATACTTTATCACCGGCCAATTGAGGGATTAAATGATGCCTCTGGTGGGCTGATCCTAGGATGGAATGCATAAGGATCTGGTCACAATGATGAGCATATCGGTCAGTGGTGGTTTGGCAATCGTCTAACTAGATGAGGCATTATCACTTAGTGGGGGAACAGTCTGCCCTCACTTTCTGGTAGACTGGTCTACTTTGATAGATGGTGAGGGCTTGAGGGGAGTTAGAGATATTGAGGGAGGGGAAGAGGGATTTATTTTGTGGAGTTTTCTTAGGTAAAGGAATGAGGAATCGACATTGACTCCCTTTCCCCAAGGGCCAATAACTTAGATGATATGGTGTGAGTTGGATGGTTGAAATTGGTCAGTCACCCAACCAGGACACATGAGTGGCGACAAAGAGCAAGAGTCAATTAGGTGACTGGGATGGATGAATCAGTGACCAGGCATGCTGAAGCACAAGGTAGGTTGATCGTCAGTTAGTCAATCCACTTGGATCCAATTGGATGATCATGTTCCTTAGTGCGTAAGTGGAGATCAATCATTGGTCGGATGACTAGAGTAGTGTGGGTTTGCCAATTATGCATTGTTGAGCATGAGGAAGGTCAATTGTTAGTCGTCTATCCCATGCTTTTCTGGTCAAATGATCAGGCTTCTCCATGTGTGAATGTTGAATAGAGATGGTCGGTCAATCCACTTCATGCCTTGGGTATCAGAAATGCTTGCATGAAGTCAATAGATCCTAGAAGTTAGGGTGTTCATTAGCTTTATGGAGACTAGATCAACAAGGGGATTTAGATTCTCTTTACTTGTTGTAAAATCTTTATCATTGATGTATCTTTTCAGTAGGTGGACATTTGCCTCAAATTTTACTTTTATCTTGTCCCACAAAACAAACACTCCATGGGTTAGATTTTTTTACAAGGTCGGTCCCATGCCATTAGGAGCACATCTTTCCAAGAAACAACCTCAAGTTGGAGTTATAGATCAAGCCTTGATCACCCACTTGGATGTTTTTTCTTCTCAACTAGTTATCATGCCACATCTTAGTCTGCTCCGTATATATTTGTGCATTCTCATAGGCATGCATGTGTTGTTCTTCTAGCTCTTACTATTAAAGAAATCATTTCTCTCCAAAAAGAGACAGATCAAAATTCCGAAAGCAAATGTCCTAGCTAGCCTTATGCTCCATCTCAACCGGGATATGGCATAATTTTCTAGTAGACTAACTAGAATGGAATAGTACCCAATGATGTTTTGAATGATGTCAGGTATGACCGAAGAGTGCCATTGAGCTTTAGTGTCAAATCCTTCCTTGTTAGGTGAACTATTTTTTCAGGATGCCCTTGATCTTTCGGTTTGAAACTTTTACATGGGCATTGGTTTGTGATGAAAACCATACTTCTTCAGAAAAATTTCTAATTTCTTTTCCAAAAATTGAGATCCATCATCAGATATCACCATGCATGGTACCCCAAATCTATAAAGATGATATTTGTGAATAGCTTCATGAGGTGTTTGAAATCATTAGAGAAGATGGGGATTGTCTCTACCTAGTTTTTGACATAAGCAACTGCAACAAGAATGTTGGAGTAACTAGAATATGGGAGAAATGGGCCCATATAATCCATTCCCCAGATGTCAAAAATCTCAAAAACTTGTTAAGGGCATTTCATCTCACTTTGATATTTTTCTAGATCTTTGGTATTGGTCACGAGAGAGAATATATTTGTATGCATCCTTTAATTTTGTAGGCCAATAGAATTTGTACTCAAGTGCGTTCAAGGTGGTCTTCTTTTCATTCATGTGGCCATTTGTTGGTCTGAGTGGCGATGCTCAATGATTGAGTGCCCTTCATCCTCTATGATGCACCTCTGATATATACAATCAACTCTAAGTAGAAAGTGATATGGCTCATCCCAATAGTAGACCTTAATGTCATGCCTGAACCTCTTCTTGGAATGGCCCATGTGCTTTGGTTGTAGGGCACCTACAGCTATATATTTTATAAAATCTATGAAGCAAGGAATGTCAGAAAATACTTCATAAGATGGTTGTCAGGAAGAGCATCATCAATAGACTTTCCTTCACTATTAGGAAGATGAATATGAATGATATCAAGCACCAAGTTCTCACTTCCCTTCTTATCACATATTTCCAGATAGAATTCTTGCAACAATTGGACCCACTGAATTAGTCTCATCTTGGCATCCTTCATTGTCATCAAGTAGCAGATGGTAGTGTGGACGGTATAGACAATTACCTTAGAACCAACAAGATATGATCTGAAATTATTCAACACATACACAATGGAAAACAGATCCTTCTCTATGGCAACATAGTTCCTATGTGCGCCATCCAATGTCTTTGAGCATTATATATGACATGGTATCTCTTGTCAATTCAATGTCTCATAAATGATCCTACTACATAGTCGCTAGCATCGTGCATGATCTCAAATGGTTGAGACTAGTCCAATGATTAAAAGATGGGCACGGAAGTGAGGGAAGCTTTCAAGTTGGTGAAACCTTACATGCAAGCGTCATCAAAAGAAAATATAGCATCTTTAAGAGAAGGTTTGTCATCTCTTTGCAATTTTTGAGAAATCTTTGATGAACCTATGATAAAACCCTACAAGACCCAAGAAATCCAAAACTTCTTTCACATAGGTGGTGT
Source organism: Alisma plantago-aquatica (assembly GCA_963693085.1). Classification (NCBI taxonomy): domain Eukaryota; kingdom Viridiplantae; phylum Streptophyta; class Magnoliopsida; order Alismatales; family Alismataceae; genus Alisma; species Alisma plantago-aquatica. Next base: position 217,635,368 of record OY856412.1, read on the forward strand.
GATCTAGGCAATAAGATCAATCTTCTCCTTATCCACCTCAATCCCTCTATTTCTTACTTTGTACCCAAGGACAATACCCTCCTTCAGCATGAAGTGTAACTTCTCTCAATTTAGCACTAGATGTGCTTCTTCACACTTTGCTAGTACGAGAGAAAATGTTGAAAGAAAGAATCAAATGAGTCAACCCTACAAAAATTACTTCTATGCAACATTGAAAGTATTGGGGGCATTGCACAAGTTGAAGGGCATCCTCCTAAAGGCATAAGTACCAAAAGGACACATTAAAATGGTACTCTCCTAGTCATTGGTATGGAGAGGAATTTTGTACAAACGAGAGTAGCCATTCAGATAACAAAAGTTTGGGGATGTGCCAATTGCTCCAAGACATGATTAAGGAAGGTAAGGGAGAAGTGGTCTTTCCTTATAGATTTGTTCAGCTTCCTATAGTCAATGCACAACCTCCAACCCAAGATTGGGCAGGTGGGAATGAACTTGTTCTTGTCATTCCTCATGACTGTAATGACACCCTTCTTGGGGACAACCTTCATGGAACTCACCTAAGGGGAATCTGAAATGGGATAGATAATCCCTATAATGGGTAATTTTATACTTCTAGATAGACCACCTCCTTCATGTTGGGATTCAAATTTCATTGGGGTTCCCTACACGGCTTGTAGTTTTCCACCATTGGGATCTTATGCATACAAATAGCTTGGTCAATAACTATTAAGTCAATCATCTTGTTTCCCAATGTTTCCTTTCTTTTCTTCAGCGTGATGATCAACATGTTTCTTATTCTTATGTGAGGTCTAAGTTTATGATCATGGGGCAAACTTTCTACTCATCAAGGAAAACATATTTTAGTCCCTCAGGTAGGGCCTTCATCTTTGGTGCATTGGGTGGCTCTGCCTTTTCTTCAACGACTGACATGATTTTTAGTGCTTGAAATTTAGTATTTCATTCCTCCTCATAGGTGTATAAGTGAAACTTCTTTGGATAACTTGTTCATCATCAAAATATGAACCTTATGGATTTGTTAAGGCCATTTGCAAAGTATCTTCACATGAGTCACTATCTTGTCTAAGCTGACATAGTTTGTCAATACAATTATGCAAAAAGACCTCTTCGTGGATGCTAGGTCCTTGTCAAGCTTTCAAACACTCTAAACTCAAGTGTCTATCTCCCTAACCTTAGAAGAATGGTGGCCTCTTCTACATCAATTAAATTTGGGGTTGTAGCTAAGCATGTGTAGTTGAAGATGACGAGGAGCCTAAGATCCTCCTTGATATCCATGATTATAAAGTCATAAGGAGCATAATAATCCTTGACAACCTTGAGTGGAACATCCTCTATGATCCTCATAGGCTTTGTCATAGAGGAATTTTCTAGCTAAATGGTCATGGTTGTAGGAATAAGCTAGGTGAATCCCAATCTTTGGCACATACTGTGTGGCATGATTAAGGTATTGACACCCAAATATGCTAAACCCTTTTTGTAAGTGTTGTCTCTGAGGTAGAAGCATTTCCCAAAGGAATGGGGATCCTTTTGTTTCTTGGGAATCTTTCTAAGGATGATATCTGAAGTAGTCCCTTCTAGATTCATTGTTTCATACTCTTTAGTAGTTTACTTCTTGGTCAAGAGCGTCTTCAAATAGTTTGACCATGCTAGAATCTCATAAGGGTATCCAGGATGAGGATGTCCACATGAAGCTTCCTTCAATCTCATGAATCTAGCATCCAACTTTGTTTGCATAAGATATGCATAGTAAGGGGCCATGGGCTTGTACACTGGCATGTCAGGCTCAACAACATTAACTTATACTTTTTCAACATCATATGCTTCTCGTACATCTACATTAATAGCTATATCATGTGTCTGCTCCTTTACAATGATCATTGTGTCATCATTGGCAAAATCAAAAGGAACAGTGGTTGGTGTTACCAGAGGAGGATGCATGTACACATTGTCTAAACATTTGGAGATCACCTTCAGTTTCTCAAGATGTGTAGGATGGCACTCACGTTGCCTGGTGAAGGTACCTATAGGAGGACGTAGGGAAGAAGATAGATGTGATAACTATGAGTCATTGGACTTTTGGTATTTTTACTGGTTGGAGAGCATCATGTATTGGTAGGAAATCATGGACTATTGAAAGTATATTTTCTATGGTTGAGAAGTTATCATCATTGGAGGCAGGAACAGTTGATTGTAGAATTTGGGGAACTTGGTTTGGATTTTGAATTCTACCCATTGTTGTATCCATAGTTCTAGGAATTCCCTCTAAAGTTGTCTTGGTTCCTAAAGTTTTGTTGTTGATTGGAACCCAAGGGACAACGATCTTGGTTGTTCACTTGACGTAGCCTCTATTGTGATGTATTCTCCACTCCTTCTAGAATAATGTACTAGAAAGTGGGATGGTTTCTAGCTTGGTTTGGGTTGTAGTAGCCTTGACTAGGAATGTTATGGTTGGAATTTAGATCTTCCATCTGCTCTTGTTCATCTTGTGCTTGGGCATTGCTCACCATGACATTGTATAGGAATTGACAGTTGAGAGTGGAGTGGTCTTGACCTTGCATGCTTCATAGAAGATATTTGCATACTTGACTTGTTGTTCTAAATGTTGTGGGTGTTTTCTTCTCTCGTATGTGTTGAAAGGTGACTCTAGGTTGTCTTGCTTCAAGGCCAACTTCTTCAGAGACCCTATAGTTGATATCTTCCTTGACCATCATGTTTTAGTATGCTTGGTTCATGCGGTGGAAAATCATATCTATCTTCGGATCAAATTCAAAAGGGGTGGATTTAATGCTTTGGGAGTATCACATGCACCAATACTACCTCTAAGATAAGTATAAAAGAGGATATTGTTTACAAAACAAATGGTCATATATTGAAGTGGTATTATGAGGGATAATTAGTTGGTGACTACAAGGAGCTCAAACTTTTAGACACCACTTGACTTTAGGTTTTGAGCAGAGTGTATGACTATAATCAAGGGTGCTCTATGGGAGGAAACCCACATTTTTTTGTTTTTCATTTTTTTTCAAAACATTCATTTTTACATTTTCATCTTCATAGTTGAGTAATTATAATGAAAATTATGATGCAAGTAAAGAAGGTGTCTTGACATGTTGTCCAATGTCTAGGTCCATAGGAATATCTTGGTATCACCTAAATTCATGTTGGTGGCATGGACTTTGTTAGCAAAGTGGCAACATAGAATCACAGTAATTCGTTACCACTGTTGGTGATGTTAGTGGAACCAACAAGGACGGAATTTTCATTAAACAATTTTTAGGAAGAAATTGAGGATCCACATCCTTATAGTTTCATCATTACTTATTAAACACCAAGAAGTTCATGGTGAAAATATAATCATTCAAGTATATTGTTTACCTAGTGTTTCTAATGAAATGGAGAAAGTTTATGCACCACCCTTCAAGGATACAATCGCTCCATTCTTTCTTTCTTTTCTCTTTGCTTTTGATGTTGAGGGCAATTCCATGTTCAAGCTCAGTGGGAGAGAAGAAAAAAACAAGGAAAAATCCATCTATCAATAACCAAACTTCACATATTTGATTTGTATCATATTGCTCAATGAAATGTGATAGTTTGAAATTGTTGTTGTTTTTCATAAACATTAGTTTTTTTTTCAGGGTTCATTTCTATCTAGTGTAACTATGGACGAAATCCATAAATATAGTAAGGATTATATGTTCTTAGATAGCATGGTATCAAATTTGAATTTTTTAATTATTAGTTCACATGTATCTAGTGTAAAAAGTGGATTTAGAAAAATAATCAAATGAATCAGTTGAAGTACTAGTATATGTGTACTCTTATCTTTACATTTGACTTTGCTTGTTTAAAGAGTACACTATATGTGGAATTGAGGCGATTAGTCAATTTAGAGACATAGGTGGCAAACTTTACATATAACTATATCATTGACTTTTTTTTATTAAAGATGATGTTTGAATCTGATCTAAACAAGCATTAGTGTGACCTTTTATGTTAATTCAAAAATAAGATTTTAGAGAGCCCTAACACATGAGTCAATAGAAGAGAGACATATCATGGTGAGGAAGGGTGTAGTTCTTAGTCACTTACTCTCATCCACCCTCATCTCACTTCATTTCATCATCACCATGCACTTCATACTTGATTCACATCATTTTTCTCTTTGATTTCATCTCATCATGATAGGTATCATGTAGTTTAGATTTGCATTATAAAACTTCAAAATTTCATCGCATCCATAGTTCTTCATGTAGATTAATTTGCAAATCAACTTCCATGTAATTTCTTTTTGCATTTAATCATTTTGTTCATATCGATGTAATATATATCTTCCACATTTTTTCTAAATGTAGAGAGCAAATTGTATATATCATTACTCCTTCTCAAAATTGTGAAATATATTAGATAATACATCAATTTTGTATAGATAATAAATGGAAATTAAAAAAATAATAATAATGAAAAAAAGAGAAATAAAAAAGAGAGTAGAGGAAAATGTAAGAAATAAATTATCTCTCTTATATAAGGAATAAGATTGTAAAACTCTATAATAAATCACCTTCCACCTTCACTTACCATTAGGATGATACATCCACATCATCCCTCATTCCACCAACATAGTAATAGTAGGAGACATTAAATTTTCATTCCATCATTCATATAGGTTGATCATTTTGTACTCTTTCATAAATGACTTCGATTATGTGTGATATCTATTTTTATGCCACCCATTCCATCCATCCACTACTCAACATAGTAGGCCATCAAAAATATTTTTCCCTTCTTTCAATCATATTCAGGGAACAACAATCTTAATAAAAAATTTTGAATAGAGCGTTGTAGATAGGGACTTCTTTGACACGCTTAGTAAAACGAAGGCTTTCCATCATATTTCTCTACTTTGACTTATTTATGTGTTAAACAACTTGACTTTTACATTTTTTCTTTTTTAATTGGTTGATTGTATAGTAGTTATTTTCTCTATGGTTGGAGAGCACAGTTTGAGATTGTTTTTTCGTGGATGATTAGAATGACTTAGTTCACATATGTTCCTCTTTTTTTACTTTTTCAACCAAATCTGAAGCAGTGTTGCTAGAGGGCGAGCAAAATTTAGCCTAGGGAATTTGGGTGCACATGATTTCTCTACCAAAATTGGGGCATATTTAGGCATGTTTTTAGTGTGATTTCTCTCATTCATTTGTTTTATGAACACTTTGTCCAAATTACATAAATGACCCTTGTGCATCAATATTTATCATTCAACATGTATTTAAGCCCAAATTACTTTATTTTATTATTTTCCTAACATATTATTGTTTTATTGGAAACCCGACTGAGCAAAAATAGAAGAAAGTCCATACCACCAAATATTTTTAGTAACACCGACATGAGACGGAAATGAGTGAACAATAGTAAAAGAAGAATTGAGAAGAAAGGAGTGGGCACATAAAAAAGATTCCTAGTACCACCAACCCAAGTTGGTGGAACTGAGATTTGAAGCACTAGTTTTCAATAAAAATGAAAAAGTTGAGTGGCACCAACATTTGTTTGACTATCGTGATTAAAACAAGGCACATCTGATAGTCTTTGACCAAGTGGGCCCCTGATTCTCCTTATGTAAACTGAAAGGGATAGCCACCTGGAGGCATCTCAATGCAGATAGATCCCAATGGAAGCATCTCATCTGGAGGCTATCCCATCAGACATCCTTGGAGGAACTAGAGCCCAAGAAGGAGGAGACAAATAGACTAGACTTGTCAAACTGGGTTAAAATCCGCGGGCGCCCATGGGTCGACCCGTTTAAATTGGGTTTGGGTCACAAAATTTGCCACCCGCCGGAAAAAACTCAAACCCATACGCACCCATTTAATTAGCGGGTTTTATGGGTAATCCGCGGGCACCCGCGGGTGACCCGCTTAATTATACTGATTTTATTAATAGATAGAATATTTAGCTACTAGTAAAAGATTTATAGACACAACGGCGGGATTGCATCCATGCGGCTTAGTAGTAAGGGGGAAATATTAAATCTGTGCTATACTCATATCACAATTGCATATTACAATTCAAGTTAACAAAGCACAGTAACAGAGACTCCAAAATCAGATCGTGAGACAAAAGCAAACCAAGCAAGAACCTAAGTCTAGCAGCGATTGCTAGAATTAAATTTTAGTCTGACTAGAGCTAATTTAAATTTCAGTCTTTGTTTTAGTTTCCCAAATCTCTCCTTCGTATAATTTGGATGCCACAATTCATACTAGATATTGTTGTATTATTTTTTTGCTGTTTGCTGTAGGTGGTCATTATTTAAGGTTGTATGAACGTCTAAATTCTGTAGTACACTATTGTTCCAGTATTTATGTGATTCTGAAACTTAGGCTCTTCTTTGATAGACGTGTTGCAGCCTTGTTCATGATTGCATTGCATTTTGATACTCTTCTTGTAACACATTTTTATATATATAAATAAATCTTACGTGACAATGTATGCAACGTGGTTGTTTTGTGCCATATCTTATATAAACAAACACTAGCAACATATTTTTTTTAAGTGGGCACTCGCGGGCAACCCACAACCCGTTGGGTCGAGTTTGGGTTTGTCTTAGTTCAACTCGTTTAGAACTACATCTTTTTGACCTGCACTCATGAGACCCAAACCTGCAATGGCCCAACCCAAACCCAACCCACCTACCCGTTTGATAGGTCTAAAAGAGACTGGAGCAACCATTCAGGAGTTATCTATGTATTTCTTATTATTCCTTGCATATTTTCATTCTTTGTTGAGAATGAGAGGCTAAATATCCATTATTTAGGACCTGAGAGTAGCCATGTGTTAATCCTATTCATGTTCATATTTTGATCCAATACAATATAACCTTTTGCTTCATATTTTGACAATGGAAAAGCTTAACTGCCTTATTTATGCTCGATCATCATAATTTTGTAATGGATTGTTAAATTTTGTGAAAGTCGGGTCCGCAGTTATAAAAGTTGTTATCATCATGGTCAATAATGTGATGTGAAAGAGGGCTAACCACTATGAAGTAAGTGTCTAGAGATAATTCTTATTGTTTAGTCTCTCATATTGATATTGCGAAAGTATATTAGTAATTAGTTTAAACAGTGTGCAGAGCTACGAAAGCCAATCATAAAAGCAACAAATGCTTAATCTAAGGAAGTGAAATAAGTTTTATTGATCTTATAGAATGCATGAATAGGTTGACACCATGGAGAAATTGGTATCCTATATAATCCATCTGTCTGATCTTACATTCACTTTACCTTCTAAACTTTTAGTTCTCACTATAAGTTTTCAATCAACAAATCAACTCCTTTGTTAGGCTTAACCGATCTGTTTTAGTTAATAGTATTTTCTATCAGTCCCAATTCCCTATGTTTGACATTCGGGCCTTGTTGAGTCCCTTTACAACTTTGATGCATACACTTGCATTTAACACATACACTTAAGTCGTGTCAATATATTCTATTAGGACATATTTGAATATTCATATTTCTTTATTTGTGTTGTTTTGTTCTCTTCTTAGGTCATTATATGTAGATAATCTTTGCTTACAATTCATCTTTTAATCTAGTCAATTTTCATTTTCTTCCATCAATGCTTGGTTATATTATTTTTTTGTACGCCTTATTTTTGTATTGATTGTGAAGGTCCCACCCTATTTACAGTTGTACTAGGATAGTTTTGGTAGAACTTCGTTAGGGGTTGTTTATTTACTTTCCTCTTCTGATGAGTCACCTTGTGTTAAGACTTTTACAAACATTTTATTCACATTTAGTTTGTGTAGTATGTTTGTGATTTCATTAGTTATGCCTTCTAGGTTTTTGTCAATCTAGATTGGAGCCTTCTTAGCTAGTTTGACATATGCAGAGAGAGTAGTTGGCATAATAATGGGACTATTCCCAACATCATTTTCAGAGGGAATGGTGGATTTAATATCCCTAAGTATGTATTCTATCCTCTCATTTGTTTATCTATAGTTTGGAGGTAAGAACTGGTATAAAAATTTTGTGGTATTAGACCAACACTTTTTTCATAATTTTCCAGGTTCTAGTTTAATCTCGGTCATGAGAACAGGAGTGGATGGTATTTCTTCCTTTGACACCTTTGTGGGTTCAAAAGGGGGATGTGTTGATCCAACTTCTTCATATTTAAGTCTGAATTTCCATGTTATTGAGGTTTTTATCATAACCATGTTATTTGTTTCTTTTAGGATGGTGTTATGCAATTTTCTTCAAAATATTGAAAAAATAAGATATTCTCTTAACATCTTTCATGTCAACATACCATTGTTCTCTAATGAGTGTTTTTGTTTAATCACTATAATTATCAAAGAACTAATCAACTTTTGATTTACTATTTTTAGAAAGAAAATGTTTTCTTAACCATTCTCTGTCTATTTCAAAATTTTGCTTTATAAGAGCATTTGTGGTAAATTTTGTTTTAGTTTGATCATGATTAGAACATATTCTTGCATATATTGAATATGTTAAGGCTATAGGCCTAATTATGAGATCTACCCTTTCATTTCCTACTTCATCCTTGTCTTTATTTCTAAGGAGGAAGATATAATGGTATTTTGAGGTAGTTTCCATAGAGGTCCTAGAATGTTTGGGTTAGATACTCTCAATGTCATCAAGGGTCTACGTGTTTGAAGGTGGAATCCCTGAAGGATGATAAGTGTGCATGGATGTCAATATCCTAGAAGAACTTGTGGAAGGTCTTGAGTCGAGGGTAATTTTTCTATTTGAGGATAGAAAAATTTTGTACCACACCATTTGGATGTTCTACAAATTCATTGAGGTCTTCATTTTCTAATGTTGTAGGATGATTGGTTTGAGCCATAGTCTAGCATTCTCGTAGTTCAATAGCACCCCATCCTAGAGGTTCAAGGGTAACTACATTGTCTAATGTTTATGAGGAAAGGTGTTGCCGTGTCCTTTTTAAGACATATGGTTGAGTGTTGTGTCAGTGTATCGATAGCCTCAAAGCATACCCTATACCATATGGAAAAATTTTCTAAGGATGTTTCCATGTGAAACCCTAAAGTTTTGACATTCAAGGTTAAGGTTTTTGTAAGATCTATATCTGTCAAGGATACTAAGAAATTTAGAAAAGTGTTAAAGTCGACCATCCAATTTGAGAGGCCACATTCAAAAAATCCTAACAGAGAGTCAGTGAACATTAAATGGCTACAATCTCTCAAGTCTAAAAGAAAAGTGAGCTTATTCCTATATAAAATAGAGATTTGGATGATACTTGGATTAACCCTATGTGTAGATTATGAAGTTTTGTGTTATTTTAAAAGTATATGTGTCCTAATTAGTGAGGATTTCAAGACTTTCTAGTGTCGAGTTTACTGAGATGGTTTTCTTTATAGTTTTAATATAATATTCAGAGATGATTTGAGAACTTCCTTTAGTGTAGATGTCTTTTACAACCACTTCATGAAATTCCCAATTTTGGATTGATTGTTGATATTTATGAAATTTATTTGTTCACTATATTTAATGGACATCATTCTAATATATTTGGTGGGAAGTGTGTAAGCTTTGCAAGATAGGAAGTTAAACAACTTTGACATATTTAAAAAAACTAGCAGCCTATCAATGGTGAATACAGCTTTAGCCTTGTTAAACCATAGGGAGGCCACTAAGATAAGAAGGCATGGGACGTAGTCAACTCATATCAAAGTGATCTAACATAATTAAACACTTATTTTGCTACACTTCTAAGGTAGTCTTCTGAGTTTTCAATGGGCTTTCTAACTTTGTATTACAGAGTTCCTAGTGGTATGTCAATAGTATCAGCATGCCTCTAAAGACCCTAAAATGTCTATCATGGAAAGCATGGGTAACAAAGGTACCACTATGACAAGGTGGCCTCAGAACTAAGGAACATTCTCCCAAAGTAAGAATAACACAATGAGGATTCAACAAGTGTAAAGAACATGTGCTTCTCAATCCACTGCCCTCTCACTAGCTCTGAAACCAAGTTCAGACCAGACTGAGATCAATATACTAATAAGGAAGTTAGTGTATAGGTCCTAGTCTATTTAGCATATAGAAAACGTGTAGATCACTATAAGGGTCTTTACTTCGTGAAAATCACTATAAATAGCTCCCAAGGGGGAAGGATAAGAAAGCTAGGTAAGCCATTTTGTACATACACATCTGTGTCTTGTGATTCTCCTCTACCACCTCCTATATCTCTCCATCTTATTTAGTAGTTACTTTTAGTAAGATAACTCCCTTATAATATATTCTTCCATGTGTTCTTACCTTGATTAGCCTTTGTTCTTCCATATATTGTAACCAACATTTCTATCAATAAAGATATTGTAATATTTTGTGCTTAGTACTATGTGTTTTTGTGCTTATGCTCCGTTGTGTTGCAATTGTGGTTGTTGTTGTGACTCATCACACTGCAATAGTGTGAGATTTATAGCAATCTCTACTCCTATTGTAATCTTATTTTACTTTCTTGTTTATGTGTTTCTTATATGTGTTAGAGAGCCCAAGCTCCATACACTAGATTCTTCTTATTATCTGGATTGTTGTCTGGTATAGAGACAATGAGGGGGTAGGGGATTGGTAAGTACTTATTCTTTGTGCTTAGTTGAGTCTTCATCGTGAACTTCTTCCTTTGGGTGAGGGGCTCTTCAGGTCTGACTCCTCCTTGTTGTAGTGGTATTTTTGTACCCTTATTTTCCACAAATAGGCGTTTGAGGGTCTTTGGTAGTGTTTTGATACTATTGATAAGCCACGAGGAACTTTGAATCCAAAGTTAGAAAACCCATTGAGAACCCATAAGGTTGTCTTAGAAGTATAAAAAGAGAAGTGTTTAAAAATCTTAGATCTCGTTGATACAAGTTCACTAGGTCTGAGACATCCTTATCTTAACATGATCCTTGTGGTTTAATGAGTTTGAAGTTATATTCACTATTGAGGCCCACTAGTTAGATTTTGTTAAGGATATTGAGATTGTTTAACCTCCTTTATTGTGAAACCTCCACACTTTTTTAGAAAAAGGTGTTTTTACAGTGATGTCTACAAAAAATAAAGAACACATAAATTTCAAAAATGTTGAACAATCAAATCCCAAACTGGGAAATTCCTAAAGTGTCTATAGAAGACATCTACACTAATAGAATTTTTAGACTAATCGCTGACTATTATATAGAAACAAAAGAGAAAACCATCTTGGTAAACTCGACATTAGAAAGTCTAGAACTACTCATTGAAAAGGACATAGATACTTTTAGAAAATAACCCAAAGTTTCCTTACCTATACTTAGGGTTGGTCCATGTATTACACAAGGCTCTAACTAGAAAAGGAGCAAATTCCTCCATTCTTTTTTAGAGATTGTAGGATCTAAAGTTCACTGATTCTAAGTAGGATTTGTTGAAACTGGCCTCTCAGATGGGCTAATATATCTTAACAATTTTCCAAATTTTTTAATATCCTTAATTGATCCATGACTATTGAAAGCATTAACATTGAATTTCTAGATTTCAAGTTTTCACATGGAACCATCCTAGGATGATTTTTCCATATTCTATAAGATATAGTTTAAGGATATGACTACAGTGATGTCACAGTCATCTAAGTGCACTGAGAAGGGCATGACAACACTTTTCCTCACAAACATTAGAAACAATGCAGTTACCCCAAAACCTCTAAAATGGTATGATATTATATTATAGGAGTGTTGGATTTTGTCCCAATCCAATCATCCTACACGATTACAAATGAAGACCTCAAAGAAGTCATATAACATCCAAATGGTGATGTAGAAATAAACTTTGCATCCTCAAATAGAAGAATCACCCTCGACTTTAGACCATTCACAAGTTCTTCTAGAGGAGACTTGATGTCTCTAAATTCTTATCATCCTCAAGGGATTCCACCTATGAGAAACCTAGAACCTCAATGACATGAAGAGTATCTACCATGGACATTCCAAGAACATCTATAGAAACTACCTCATTATACCATTCTATCCTTCTCTATATAAATAAAGGTAAGGAAGAAGTAGGAAAAGAAAGGGTAGATGCTATAATTAGGCCTACATTCTTAACATATCCAATCTATTAAACAACATCTTCTAACTATGAGTCATCTATAACATAATTATTGTAAATGCTCTTATAGATCAATAACTCAAAATAGACGAATAATTACTAAGAAGATATTTTGCCTTTGATGAGAATAAATCAAAATAAAACTAGTTCTTTGGTCACTACATAGATCAAGAAAGAACATTCATTAGAGAATAGTGGTATGACCACATGAAAGATGTTATGATATATATACTAGTTTTTGCTTGGTTTGAAGAAAACCACATAACACCATTCCTAAAAGAAATAAAGATCATGGTTATAAACAAATGCCTCAGTAACATGGATATTAGGACTTAAATATGAAGAAATGTAAACAACACAACCCCCTTTTGAACCAATAAAGGTGTTAAAGGAAGAAATACCATCCACTCATATTCTCATGACTAAGATTAGACAAGAACCTGTAACTTAGGAACATATTTCTAGTCTAATGCAACAAAATAATTATACCAATCCTTACCTCCAAACTATAGGTAAAAAAATGGATAGAATCAATACTCAAGGAAATTAAAGCCAACACTCACTTAAAGAAAAATAATCTTAGGAATAGTCCCATTATTATGCCAACTACTCTCTCTATAGATGTCAAACTAGGTAAGAAGGCTCCAATTAAGTTTGATAAAAGCCTAGAAAAAATAACAGATAAAATCACAAAATTGTGTACAACAACTAAGTGTAAATTAAATTACTATAAATGTTTTGACAAAATATGACTCATTAGAAAAGGGACATAAATAGATAACCCATGAACAAATTATATATATTTTAAATAGTGTTAATAATTCCATAAACAAAATAGGACCCTTGAAACCAAGGTATTCCAAGATTAAAATTTATTGTAATAGGCCAACACATATCAGCCTACAATTTGAAGAAACTCCTAACCTCACTCTAGGAAATCTGTCATAGATTGGATCACATATTTGTTATGCAAGTGAATATAAATTAAACATGCACTCAAAATCTTATATATGCCAATCCATGCCATGCCCATAGAAACTCTAACCATTCAATTACTAACATGTAATTGTATGTATATATAGTTATTCACATATATAATTTTACAAAAATGTATCCACAGAGGTGCAAACAACAAAATGGCTACCAACTATTTCTAGAAGGCAAAGACTATACATCTACAAGAATAAGATGTAGACAAACATAACATAAAATTTTATTTGTTTTGTGTTGAAAGCACCACACAAGAGATATTTCAATAAAATTGAGAATATAAGGTTTTAATACTTGAAATTGTGGTTATAGATGTATTTTCCATTTTATTTTTGTATTTACAACAAACTTTTCCTCCATGTACTTCAATACTTCCCGCCATCGTCCATCACATTGTATTCAAACTTTTCACTTTTTATTTTTTTGTTTTTATATTTGTATAATAATATCAAAATTTCCAAATTTCCTACCAAAGATATAAATATTTAAGTTTCCATCTACTTTTTGAATAAAATTATTTATTAGTTTCCTTTTCTTTTATTTTAATTTTTTTCACAAAAAAATTATCCAAATTTTATCCAATACCCATCCATCATTCAATGAGTCTGACCAAGTAGCATAACACATTTCACGACATGTTATTTTTCTATTCACACTAGTTTTGGCCTAGGTAAATTTTCTCTCCAAGTTATATATATATATATATATATATATATTCTCTCTCCATTATTTTTCTTTGACCTTTCTATTATATTTCCAACCTAGTCTTTCACTTTTCGCTTGTCTCCACTACAATTCGGTGGGGAGAGAATGGGAGAGAAGGGGTTGGAAATACACTTGGTATGTTCCCCTCTGTTCCACTCCATTCCCTTCCCCTCCCCATCACTTTGTCCAACCAAACATCCCAAGCCTCTTCCCCTCCCCTCCATCCACCACATACCAAACAGACCCACAAGGGATGAGAATCTGAACAAATTAAAAATTAAGAACATTGGAATAATTTTTTAATTCAGTACATACACATATTATTAATATATTATAATGGATAATGTGCATTAGTACGATGACCAAAAAGAATAGAGAGAAACTCATGAACCTTATTTTCCCCTTCTCTCACACTTAAGATGGTACAAAGATGTATTTTTAACAAAAGTTCTCATATTTTTAGGTTGCAATATTGCAGTCTGGAAATAAAAATTAATCTCTAGCCTTCTTCCTCTCTTTGCTGAAAAAGTTAAATAAAATATTAGGTAAAGACATCATAATAATGTCCCTTCACAACACATATCTTATGGGGATATAACTCAAATGATAAACCAAATTGGTATTTCTCTAAGAAATGACCTTAAATTAAAAGGACAGTTGAAGAAACAAAGGCTAATTGGAAAAAAAGAACTAGGAGATTACTGCTATCGATTTGGGTACCAAATAATTCCCCAAGTTTGTCCTATAAAAAGAAAAAAATTATTAAAAAATATACTGAAAGGATAAATTGTAACATCCCAAATTTGAGTAAAATAAGGACAAGTTCTCAACAGAAATTTTTCCACTAGTTAAATTCAAATCTTGGACTTCAATACAAATAAACCATAATTAGAAACCTAAAATTTAAAATTTACAATTGGATGCTTCAGTTGAACCCTAAGGTGATAGTAAGACCTAATTGTAATGTTTAGACCATGTTACACTAAATTCAGAGATAATTATACATTATTAATCTAATTAAATTCAATTTCATCAAAAGTAAGCCTAATTAGCACATTAGTGACACATTGGGGTTAGAATGAAATTAACCTCATTAAGGATCTCATAATTTTGAAATGAGTTTGACTTGATAATATATATCACTTCCAAAAGTATGAGCCATAAATTTATTATCAATTATCCTTTATAGTTAATTCAAATTTATCCTAAAAAGGAACATAGAGATAATTATTTTTCTAAATTAAGAAGATAATTAGATTTTTGGCTTCCTTATGGTCTAAGTAGGTATAGTTTCAATTTGAACGCCCATAGAGGTTTCAATTTGATTTGGGAAAGAAATAACCTAAATACCTAGTATTGCCTAAATAAATCTAACCCTAACTAAGTAGAACTAAGTTCCAGCCACCATAATTTGACATAGCTTGTCACACAGGCTCTTCAGGCAGAATCCAACCAGGTCAGACTCATATCCAGAGTCAGCTGTGACTCTATATCTATCTCCTTCACCAAATGGAAATCAACTTTGACAGGAGTTCAGACCTTCCCCACCTTCGATCTCTTCCACTCCATGAAATCTTGTTCGACAAAACTAAGTGCCATATTCAATGCTTAGAGATTAATCTTGTGACACAAGCTTCCATGGGACTCCA
This sequence comes from Alisma plantago-aquatica, assembly GCA_963693085.1. Classification (NCBI taxonomy): domain Eukaryota; kingdom Viridiplantae; phylum Streptophyta; class Magnoliopsida; order Alismatales; family Alismataceae; genus Alisma; species Alisma plantago-aquatica. The sequence goes on from OY856412.1 coordinate 217,650,831, forward strand.
TGCCCAAATATTCCATATGTCATGGAGTTCTAGATTTAAATCAAACTCAATCATCTTGACTCTCTATCATACCTCTTGAAACTATCATTTGTAAATCGAACACCTTGAAAATGATCATCGCACCTCCAAAGTGTTCTACATTGCCCAGAAACTCTTCCTTCTCTGTAGTTTTTCCTCCCAAAAAAACTCCCTCATAATGTTGTTGACTGCCTCCGTCAACATGGACCCTGAGGCTTCTCTCTATTCATTCAACATCACACAGAGGTGTTACTATTGCCACTTTTGACTGTTGGTGACGTAATTGGGAGAAAGCCACTTTATCTATTCTTCATTCCTATATCCATATGCAGAGAAAGTCTCCATGATTTTACTCAATTCCTCTACAAATAGCAAGTCTCCATGATTTTACTCAGTTCCTCTACAAATAGCTTAGGTGGGACTTTGCCAAGTTAAACAAAGTTTTTCTTTTGATCAAGTTTTTCTCTGATTTCTCCCTCTCGATTCCCGCCTACCTTCCCCTATTTCTACCTAGAGAAAACTCCATCCAGGGGCTTTCAGCCTCCAGGCCACTCGTGCATGGGTTTTCTAAGACCATACAGTGAGAAGGCTGCCAAAACCCAAGTTTTCTTTGATAAGGGGTAGTCTTGCATTTTAGATATAGAGGTCCTTAGTTTCTTAAACATTGTTTTCCCTCCCGTTTTCGATCAAAGAAGAATAAGAAGCGAGGTTGTATTTTCCCTCTTTGCCCACTGTCGTTCTGGAGGGGTGACGTGCACCTTGGGGCATACAGTCTTTGTGTGACATTATTAATAAATGTAGGTTTCTTTCTGGTGAGTCCAGGCCACGTGATTGACTTTGGTTGGGCCACATTAGAACCTGTCATGTGTGTGGATAATGCACAAGTATATATTTAAAAAATGGTTTCTCGAACTCTGATTGGTCATACTTCATAAATTCATAGTAATTAAATCAATGGTCAGAGAATTGAGTTTAAATATTCTTTGTAAAGGTTTTAAACAAGGAATAATAGCATGGTTGTTTTGAAGCCCGTTTTGATGCCTAATTCCCATCAATCCTAAAGAACCCAAAAACCCTATAAATGCATATGATTATAATTATTAATGGATGTTAATTCATATAATAGGATGATTAGGGTTTCAATCAACCATAATAATGTGATTAGGGTTTCATCAAACTAAAGAAGCAACTAGACATTTCTTTAAGAGAGAGGTAATCCATTCACATTGAACATAAATATTGTTGATTTTATGTAAGTATGTATGTACAATGTACGTAGAATTCTATCACGGTATTATTTATAGTTTTAATTGTTATAAGTAAATAAATTTATAATAAATTGAATTTCATGTTTATAGTCAATATTTTTGTATGATCTTGGTGAACATTAAGAGTAAAGTCAATAATAATATCTAAGTTAAAATTAAGTGTTTCAGGAGAAAGATAATGTTAAAAAATAACTTATATAAGATTGTCACCAAGAGGATCTTAGGAGCAAAACTAAGAGGCACTTAAGTGCATAAGAGAAGAGGCACTTTAGTGTACAAGAGAAGAGGCACTTTGGTGCTAAAACCCAAGGATTCTTATAGACGTCAAGATAAAAGAATTAATTTTAAAGCTATTAAGTCCCTTTTTCAATGTTTAATTTTCAAAGTCTATTTTCAATTTACATGCTTTCTTTAAGATATAATATGTTCAATTCCACCTTACCAAATTTTTTGATGCATGGTTGGGGGGTGATGTCCACAAGTAAGGAGCAATATTAGAGGATAAAGCTACCTAACGTGCAAGGAGTATCTCAACAAAAGACCTGGTGGGATGCCACCTATACCTAGTTTAGATTCCTTTTCTTATTTACGAGAAAGTGTATGGTGTTTAAGTGTAAACATGTTTGGTTTTTTTTTTTCATGTCTGAGTTATGTTGAGGATTGGAGTATGAGAACTATTATCTTTATCCCTTGTTGGTTTATATACGAACTCTATTTTTATGCAGTGAATATTGTGATTGTAACATCCCCCTTGATCATTATGCTTCTGATTTATATTGTGTATGTTTTAAAAGTGTGGTGTTACATAAATAAACAAACATTATAAAGGAGATATATTTCGAACCCCTATTAAGAAAAGATAAAAATAGGTTATGCATGTAACCAAAAATTACATTTTTCTAAGAAATGATATAGAATGGGATTTAAGAAGAAAGTAAATGAATTAATCTTATAGTAAAAAAGCCTCACACTAGAAGATAAGTTTATCTGGAAACTTGATCTTAATTATTCCTTAGATTTCGAATATGAAAAGGATGGAAGATGTCTCTCAATTATTATGAATAGTATGATACATATGATATCATAAACATGATTACTTCATAACAACAACAACCAATACTTGAAATAATGGATTAAATCCCTAATATAGAAAAAAGAAATAGAAAACTAACATAATCCCTCCAAATGTCAAAATCAAGTGAAAATTGAGATATAATGAACACTAAAGATTACTTCATATTTGAACTACAAATGTAATAGAAGATTTCAGAGAAACAAGGTAAGAAATAAATAGTCAAGAAGAAGATGGAGTCCCTAGAGGCACTAAATATATAGAAGAATAAAGTATATACAAAACTTTTCCTATGAACATTGAAGAAACATATATAACATAGAAGAAGAGACAAAAACGAATTATGTATACTCAATGCAAGAATATATCAAGAAAAAAAATATAAAAAAATCGCAAAGACTTACTAAAATTCGTGAAGATTTTTTCCTAAAAGTAATAACACTCTTTGAATCGGAAGCAGATATAAATTGTATAAGAGAAGATCTATTCCATAATAAATAGAGAAAAAAAATCACTCATTTGGTCATTCAGCCACTAAAGTCTCTCTACAATTAATTTCAAAATACAAAAAGTATATATACGGCTTTGTTGATCCTAAAACATCATTTGTTCTAGAAAAAATATGACTAAAGAAATTATCATTGAGACACCCTTTCTAAATAATACTATGCCAATTGCAGTCGATCATGAAGGAATACATGTGATGGTTTGGGAAAATATAATAAATTTCAAATTTAGAAATCTACCAAAATCTTATCTAGTTACAAAGTAAAGCTTCTTTTATAACTATGTTGATCAATTATCCTAAAAAGATTGCTTATTTTATATGAGCTAGAACTAACTAAAAGCATAGGATTCTACTTGTGATTTAAATTATTCTTGTATTACCTGATAAAATTTCACTATATAAGAAATGACAACAACCTTGAGCTCATGATCTGATTTGATCCTCTTCGAGCCATTATTAATTAATATCAAAAGCATTGATTCTTCGGATCATAACTATGAAAATGAGTTCGATCGAAAAATAGAACTATGGATACTACGAGTTTGAAAGCAATATTTTACTAGCCAAAAGGCTCTGACACTTGCTTTAAACTAGAAAAAATGAACCTTTCTAAAGGTATTGATTATATTAATAAAAAAATACTTCCTTAATGGATATCTATGTATTCCAAATATGGTTGGTAAAAACCTATATTTTTATGAGAAAGTGCTCACAAAAAAGATCACAACAATTACTCACTACTCTAAGGTGAACTCCTCACATATTGACCTCAAGTATTCTACTCTAATGATTGAAAAAGTTCTCACTCTTGAGGGCTGGAATAAAGACGGGAATCCTAATATTTCCAAAAAAAAATCAAAAGTGACCTTACTCCACGCTATTATAACTACACTGGAAAGCCAGGAGAATATCATGTACATAAATATTACAACCATGCATGGTCTGTGAGGTTCATATATAAGACAGTTATTACCCAATTGTGGATGTCTGAGTTGTGGTCAAGATTTGGGCCTATTAGAGAAATGTTTCCATAAGCATTTAATGTGATTGCACCAATAAGAAAAGATCCTTTCCAATAACGGTCCAACATCATAAACCATTGTGCCCTCTAAAAAGTACCTTGGATAGTCAAGCGGTCTTGGAAATTTTCTTCCTGCCACTTCCCGGCCTCATTGACTAGAAAAATTGAAGTCATGGGGTGAGAATGACATACTATTGAAACATTTGAAGAGAAAGTTCCTCATTAATGAGGACTCAACTAATCATAGAGAACATGTACTTCTCAATCACCTACCCCCTCACTAGCTCTCGTACTAGATTGAGATCGGGATACTAAGGAGAATCTAGTGTATGGGTCCTAGGTTCAACATATATAAGAAATAAAGAAACAAGTAAAAGAAGTTACCAATGGGAGTAGAGTGCACTAAGAATCTCATATTGTTACATTACAACATATCACAAGAACACAAACACATAGTATTAAGTACACTATATCTTTATTGATGGAAGTGGTGGTTCAAATTTATGGATGAAGAGATTTTAATCAAGGAAATAACACATGGAAGAAGATATTACAAGAGAGGTAGCCTACTATAAGTAACTAATAAGGAAGAGGGTGTATGCATGAGATGGCTTGACTAGATTGCATGTCCTTGCTCCCTTGGGGTTGTTTATAGTGATTTGACCTTATTAGAGACTCTTCTAATGGTGTCCACATTTGTTCCTCTATATATTCTTCAATAGTTGGGATTTCCTTGCTATATTAGCAATACCTTTAGTCTTTTCTTCCTTGTAATAGTGGTGAAAATAATGAAGATTCTCTCACAATAGTAAGATTTAATTTATCTTGCCATTGTTTTTTCTTGAATAGTAATTATTCGTTCATCTTTTTGTTGAATATTGCAGATCCCTTATTATTTTAACCTATATTTGTCGTATTTTGGAATAGTAAAAGTTTTTTTACTATTAGAAATTCCTTTGGTCATTTCATTGTCTCTTTGGTTGTTAAACCTTTACAATGTATATGGCACTAATCTATAATAATCATATCCATTAAAATTTACAAAATGTTCATCTTCTTCTTTTTTTTAACTCTTTTTCTATGCCTATGACCTTATTAATTCATTGAATATTTTTACTTGTAACTCTTCTTCATTAGAAAGAGGATATCGATTCTTAATCTTTTCCATGATTCCAAATTTAAATTTTAAAATCATTCTTTATTATTTGCTCTCCTTTTTGGTGAATGTGGGAGTAGTATTCCATCTATTGCATTGTCTGGGTTATATTTCTTGTTAGGAAACAAGGGAACTTTCTTTATGTTAGTGTCCAATTCCATTTTTATATCCAAGGAACTCCATAAAATGAGCAACAATGAAGGATTTTTATGGTTTTCATAGATAAGTAAAAAAAATTTGAACTACTGTCCCCCTCCTTGAGCCACTGAACACGGGATTTTTGTTTAAGTAAACGCTCTTCCTTCAAGGAAGCTTCCTTAGCCAGCTTTCTAGCATCAATAGCATCCTTTAAAAGATTCTGATCAAAAGGATTTGCATCAGCCTGTTCCTGTAACCAAAGAGCATGCTGCCTTTTCCTATTCGCATCGCTGATATAATTGCACAAGGTGTTCTTATTCCAATTGATCAATTTTCTTTTGAGGATTTGAAACTTTCTATAAACTCTAAACATAGCATACCCATCAATACTAGCATTCCATGCTTCTTCAACAATATTAAGAAAATCTTGCTCCGAAGCCCAGTTGTTAATGAATCTGAACGGTGATTTGATGTGGCGAGGGTTTCCAATCACAAGGCTGAGAATTTTGTGATCACTAACAATATTGGAGATGACATTACCATAAAAATCTGGATAGGAATTGAAAGCACTAGCATTGTACAGAATCCTATCAATTTTAGTAGCAATATGCTTCTCACCAAGTTGATGATTGTCCCAAGTGAATTGAGGCCCCTTTAGATCAAGATCAAAAATATTATTATCAAGCAAGCAGTTGTTGAAATCCCTCATTGACTTAGTAGACGGAGGACAATCTCCAATCTTCTAATATTCTTTGCGTACAGCATTAAAATCTCCAATAATGAACCAAGGGGAAGTAACAGTAGAGCTAATATTACGAATAGAGTTCCATAGATTTTCTCTATCGTAGTCATCATTATGTCCATAGACGGCAGTAAGAGTAAAGTTGAAATTCTCAGAGAATACCTCACAATGAATAACTTGGTCAGTCTCAAGAATTTTTCTCACAGAACAGACATTAGAATCCCACAAAAGAAAGATTCTACCAAGAGGATGAGACTCCAAGTTGGTATAGAAATCAAACAGGGGAAACTACCTTCTCATAAACGAATTAACCTTGGAATGCATTCTCCCCTAAGGGCATGGCTATTCTTAGTTTTGGGAAATACAAATATGATAGCTTCATATGTTGCCCATATATTAAGTATCCACCAATTTGGGACATATACATTATAAGTTATCTGATAAACTGCTTCATTTGAAAATCATGTACAAAGAACACACAACTCTCAAATCTGGACTTGTATTTCTTGTTCTTGCAATACAATTTGAAACTCAACCACTCTCTTTTGCTGTCTCATGGGATTGATACCTTTCTATACAAAAGTTGATTTGATACCTTACTACCACAAAGTTGATTCATTGCTTGCAATGATTTGACTGCCTCCTTAGAAGGTTAAACTCTGAGATTTTTCCTAGTAATTTGGTGTAGAAATGAGACACATCAAATTTGGCACCATTTTTAGGGACGACACATGTTGTTTTTTGAATTTGATCACTTGTATATATTGGTTTTCCTATCAAAATTCTAGTTTGTTTGCATAACTTTTAGTTTTTTTTCATAATTTAATCTTGTATATAATTCTTTAGATTGTATAACTTTTAGACTTATTTTATAATTTTGTTCCTTCTTTCCTTTTGCCTATCGAATCCAATTATGGTAGTGTATCTCCTCCTTATACCAAGTTCATTCAAATAGTACTACTTTCTAGTTTATTTTGTATTTTAAATATTGTTCCATACTTTCCTTTCTTAAATATTTGTAATTTATTTACCAAAACTCATTTCAGTAGTGTATGTCCTCCTTCCATCGAGTTTCCATTTTGATAATATTGCTTTCTAGTTTGTTATATAAATTTATTTTGTTCATAATTGTATCCACTTTATCTTTGTAATTTTTATATTTTTGTAATTTCTAGCTAACCCCTTATCTTGTTTTAGTTTCTTTATTTTGTTTCTTCTGATTTAAATCCTTCTCCCTTCTTCCTTTCTGTAAATTAGTTTTCTTAAAAAAAATCTTTTCAAATGCAGTGGTCGACACATTATGGTTCACAATGTCAATTGTGGGGTTATTACAACCATACATTGCTAGATTATCCTATTGTGTCATTTGATTATGGTAGCACCTTATATAATCTCGAGTCTTCCTATCCTAGTGAGTATGATGTAAATTCTGACCTACAATTTCTCGAGAGTGATTATAAGGAACCATGATACCTTTATTCATATTCTGATGAGTGGTGTTATGACCAACATGATCATGGGGAGTATGACCAACAAAATCTTGAGGAATATGAACCTATTTGTGAAACCCAATATACACCTCAACAAGAAGAGTGACTTAGGGCCCTAGAAAGGATAGTAGAAAAATGACAAGCAACACTAGACATCTGACAAGTCTTCATAGATACTTTGCTAGAAGCCCAATCAAATAATCTAGATTTCCTAAATGTGTCCCCTCATATTGTGGTAACATCTTGTAATGTCGAGTCTTCCCACCAAGATGGATGTAATGTAAATTACATTCCACAATCTTCTGAAGGCTATTACGAAGAACAATGCTACACATATCAAGATGAGGAATTTTATAGCAAAGAATGTTAAAGGGGGTGTGATGAGGGTAACCAACCAAATTTCAAGGTGTATGAACCTATTTGTGAAAACCAATATACACCTCAGCAAGAAGAGTAGATTAGAGCCTTAGAAAAAACAGTAGAAGAGAAATAAGAAATAGTAGAAAATTGACAAGTCTTGTTAGCTACTTTACTAGAGGCCCAATCAATGAGATCCCAAGAGAAGTTAGAGCAACCTAAGATGTTTTTTCCCGATGATGAAGATGATGATCTCATGTTTATGTCATTTATGTTAGATAGCACTAACCAAGGAGTGACAGTTTTTGTATGATAAGGACGTTGGTATCATGGGCCTTTCGCTAGGCTTTATTACCTGTGTATGAAAAGTTGAAGCGAGAGAGTCATCCTTATTCTGAAGCTCCAACAACTCTTCCTATCAATGACATAAATCTAGGTGCTATCAATGATCTATCTGCTCTGGTTGAATCTATCCATGACAATGAGCCACCAACCTCCAATGATGAAACAATTCCTCACACCCTATTACAATCACATCCAATTTCACACACGACTATTCTAGAAAGGGAGACACCACCCTTAGAAGAAGTCTACATGCCCCCATTCTTTGATTGCAAAAATGTTATTCCCATTTTTATTCCTCCTCAACCCTTGGGAACATCTTGCATTAACGAACTTGAGCGATGTGCTATATCAACAAGGAAACCAATTATTCCCACTAACCACCATGTTGATTGCATGGTTTTTCAGGAGGATACAAATCTTTGTAATGCTAACTTCATTTAGTTTATACCTTTCTTATCAACACCACTTCTCCAATGTGCATATCTAGGTGACGAGGGAAAACTCAAGATGAATCATCCCCTTGATCTTACACATCCTACACTATATGTGTTACCTGCCAGGCACCTGCCAATTTCCACCAATCCAAATTCACCATCAACACTTCCTTCACTGTTGAAGTAAGATATATGGATCCTATAGGAGGGACTTCAAGGTGAAAGGAATTATTAAAGTTCTTTTGAGCTTCCACGACTACCCAACCATTGGGTGCACGCTCCACTAATCAAGGTCCCAACCCTCATAGACATTCCATTCAGCTGAACATTCTTTGTCCCTTGGTGCTTTTTGCCCTTCTCTTCCCTCCATTTTGGATTTAAGTTTTTCTTGGGACTAGAAATTTTTGAAGTCTAGGTGGAGGTGGATGGTGCGTACTTATTATGCTTATTTTATTCTAAATTCTTACAATTTCCTTTATGCTATATAGTTTAGCTTAATTCTTTTTCACATTTTTTCTTTAGTTTTGACCTTTATCTACTTGGACATGCCTTTATCTAGTTGTCCATGACGATATGCATGTTTATAAATCTACCCCTTGAATGATGCAACTTATTTTCTAACATAAATTATAAAATCTACTATTGATAGAAATTCTCCTGTCACCTAGGATCTTAATTAACACCATTCTTTAAAAAGATGGCAAGCCCTAGAAGACTCATAAAATTTAAAAACAATGCTTTCTTATCTAGAGTTACAAATTAACTTAAAAGAATTTCTTAATTTTGTATAACTTATAATTAATTGACATGATGTATGATACTCCCAATGCGCTTAAATTCAGAAAAATGAGTTGCACAAAGAACAACCTTTTCTACACTTCTTCGATCACCTTGTTATCTCTCCATAAACAAATAAAATAAAAAGGCAAAATTCCAAAACTGCAATTTTGGGGTGGCACCCTTCCCCCTTCCCCTCCCTCTTTTGCTTATTCAATACCCCTCGTAAATTTAATAAGGGTGTACCATAAAGAAAAGATACCAAAAGAGCACACCAAAATATGCATTCAATGTCACTACAAACCAGTATTCAGAAAATCAGTCTAATCGGCCAAATAATCAGCCGAATAATCGGTTTTGGGGGTCTACCGCTCCGAATATGAATAATCAGCCTATAATCGATCCATGACCGATTAATCGGCCGTTCGATCGGCCAATTCATCGGTGATTTTCAAAATTAAATGCTAGTAATAATTTTTTTACATTAATTTTTTCTAATACTACTATTGGTCATTACAATTACATTCTCTTCTTCCACTTTACATATTTGGTCTTCTCCTCATGTTTTCTCAATAATTTTATAGTTAATGTTTATTGAACTGATCCTTATTGTTGATGTTTTCTTCTCTAATTTCATCAATGTTTCTAATTAATTGTTAATGCAATATTAGTCTATGACTTATCAATGTTTCTAATTACTTATCAATGTTTCTTCTCTAATTTCATCAATGTTTCAAGTTACTTATTAATGCAAAATTAGTCTATTACTTATCAATGTTTCTAATTACTTATTAATGCAATATTAGTCTATGACTTATCAATGTTTCTAATTACTTATTAATGCAATATTAGTCTATTATTTATCAATGGTTCTAATTACTTATTAATGTGATATTAGTCTATGACTTATCATTGTTTGTAATTACTTATCAATGTTTTCTTCTCTAATTTCATCAATGTTTCTAACTACTTATGAATTCAATATTACTTATAAATGTTTCTAATTACTTATCATTGTCATTATTATATGGTCAATATATAATTTATATATCTTTATGATTAATATTTAAAAAAGAAATTAAAACCGATTAAAACCGAATATTCTCCCACTTATACTTCTGCATACCGTATATACTCTATTCGGTATCCTCTCCACCCGTACACCGATTACCGCTTTTCAAAACACTGCTACAAACAAAGAAATAAAAAGGTTTTAAGTCTGATAGAGGAGAGGTCGTTCCATCCAAACCTCCCTCCACTCTGTTTTATACCCAGGGGAAGTACATAAACTCCAACCAATTAAAATGAGCCTTGTTCATTTACAATGACTTATCAGAATATGCAAGAGTATAAATACAAATGGAATATGAAATATGATATTGCAATTTTGAAATGGAACCAAGTTATGAAATAGTATTGAAGTAAGGAATATAAAATTATTTTTTGTGAATCCAGGAAAGTCAAGGTTTATTCATCATATAAGGTGGAAGGAATCAAGTAGTGTTGTGCAAGTGAGGATGATAGACTGGAAGTATTATGTGGCACTGTTTTGATTTAATGTTTCTCAAGCATGAACAATATTCTAGTTGATAAATACATATTTATCCATTTTATTGACATCTTTTGGATATCTTTCTAGGATTGTTTTGTTGATTATTTCCTGATTTTAGAATAACTGTCTTAGTTTATATTTTCTCTCTTAATTGGAGTTTTAATTAGATTTACATAGATTTTGTATGGAAATGACCATGTCTCTCCAAAAATGAAATACTCTTGGATATGATTGCACAATTTTCTGCACTACCTGATTTAAATATATACCCTTGACTAAAATCAACATAACTTTTGCATCCCAAGGTGGTATTTAGTGAGCAAGTATGTATTACAAAGGGAATTTAATTATCTACAGGAAGAGAATATTTACAAACCACTTTTGAACATGTGTCCAGACCAAAAATTTAATTGAAACTACTATGACGAAAATTACAACAAAGAGAGTCAAAGAAGTTGAATGGTCAAAATAATTAAAGGGAAGCAAAAAAAAATCTTCTCCATTGTCTATTAAGCAACAAATTAATTTGTGAAAAAACACTCGATTGAACATATCTATAAAGTTCAAACCCCCGCCAGGAGCAACCAAATCTAGGGCATCCAACCATCACTCCCCTCCTACAAAGGAAAGGGAGTCCAAGCACAAAAATCATCTCATTTTCTGGGGGATCACATATCTTCCCTTGGGAGACATCTTGTATCTTAAAGTTTAGTTTCTAGCCTTGTAATATTGGTGGATTCTTTATATATGCTAAAAGATTAAAGAAGGATTGCCATTTCATTATCGCTAGATCAGAGTCCATTTGGATTCTTCTTTCATTACTAGCCCATGGCTCCCCTTCTTTTTTCTTCCACCCTTGTATCACTTTCTATAATGTCTGAGTAAGTTTTCTTCTAGGGCATGGGGAATAACCCCAATAGCCCATTTTCTACATTAATTTTACGATCTCTATTTTCTTGATGAAAGGATATTTCCCAGTCTTTTTCTATTTTGATAAGAAGCATGGATATGTTCTTATGAGGGTATCGAGTTCCCAGACCCCAACTAGAATGAACTATATACATTCTTGACAAGATTTTATGATCTTCTATCTTCTGATCTGTACTCATTTTCTAGTTAATAGGATTATATTATTGTGGGTATGCAAAGATCTCAAATTTCATGAAACAACAAACACATACCCTTTTGACACTATCAACTAATTTAGGATGTGATCCTTTTTATCTAGTGTCTTTATCGATTATAACCTATGGTGATGTGATCACCTGATACATGGATTTGAACATTAGAATGAGATTTACATGTTCTTGATGCTATTACCTGAAAGAACTTTGTTGGGTGGTTGGATGAGGATCCTCAAACACTGTGACCTTGCATTTGAGAGAAGTCTGGCTTTTGTGTGATTTGTGATCCTAAGGGACTCAAATCTGCATAAACCTAATTCATAAATTAAGAAATGGAGTTGGATTAGTTAGTGTAGGAAAGTGGTTTTGGTGGTGATCCTTCAGACCTCCTATTATTTCCATTTTGATTAGTTAATTTTTATTTTAGCACTTTTATTCTATTCATAGTATAGCCAACTCTCAAATTTGGAGTTTTATTTCTTGTTCTTGCAATTGGATTTGAAACTCAACCACCCTCTTTTTCTATCTCTTGGGATTGATACCTTTCAATACTAAAGTTGATTTGGTTCCTGCATCAACAACCTATTAGAAGGTTAAACTCTAGGACTTTTCTTAGTGATTTGTTGTGTGTGAAACAACATACATCAATTTCAAATATGTGTTTAACTTCTTCATTTGCGACCATTTACTCTGTTATCTAGTTGATTGTGATTAAAGGGTGTTATCTCCATATTTACTAAACAAAAGAAATATCTATGAATAATGTCAGATGTGTTTTAAGGATTATCTCCAAATAAGTTAATTTCCTCATTTCCCTTAGGAAACCATATCTATTATTCAATTCAATGTTCTTTTTAAAGATATTTAGTGATATTATCTCTTGAATTAAGACAAACCAACTCTCCATTATTTTACATATCATTTTTATGCCCACTAGACCATTTTCTGTCATTATAATGAATTTGTTCAAACTCATTTCCATCACTATCAAACATATCAGTCGAATTAGTTATCTTGTTGTGAGGGTTGGGGATACATGCATTTATTATTCATTATATGAAACTGGTCATATACTATTACATGAATTTTTGAGTTATTTTATTAATTAATTTTAAGAGTATGATTTATTTACATTATATGATCTAGGATTTATTTCACAAAATCCAAATTATTTATTATTTATCAATATTAACCATCTTATAATAAAGTACTTATTATTTTCATCCTGTTAAGGTTGAGGGTGACAAAGAACCTATCTTTAACATAATATAATCCCAAATATTTATTTTATGCATGTTTCCAATTTCCTTAATCATTTATCAATATTCATTGAAAACCCTTACTTATTAATTATATTTAGATCTATATGTATTTAACTTATATCATGTTCGAGGGTTTATTCCTGAGCTAAACTCAAAGACATCCAATCTTTAATATAGGGTTTATAATGATACAAGGTCAAGTTTTGGTATGCTACATATCCCATCATGCTTGACATGAGATCAAAGGAAGGATTTGAGGAGAAGAACAACATAGAGAATGGAGAAAACCCCTGTGACCAGGTGTAAGGCTGATCCCCAATGAAGATTGCCACAACCGGATAATGTTTCGACTGTCAAACTAATACTGAGAGCTGTTAGGATGAATGTTTCCCCAAACCTCCTTGTTTCCATCTCCTTAGGATCTGGTCCCTCGTAAAGTGAACGATGCCCTCTTTGTGGCTTCCCTCTTAGGTTTTGACCAAATATGTTAAAACACAACTTATCCAACACATTGTTAGATGTTGTCTTTGTTGATCGTGAATGTTAGGAAAATCTTGGAGCCTCTGACTTGGAAGTTGGTGCCACTGAGTTGTCTTTTTAATAGAATAGGGTAGGACTGACTTGGTGCCACCAAGTTGAAAAAAATGTTACCAAGAATTTACTGAGGCTTTATGATCTTCTTGTATGGCCATCGAGCTGACCGTCACTGGCATCGGCTCAAAATCTCAGTGGCATCAAATCTCATATTAGTGCTACTAAAGTGTCTCTATCATGAAACCTTCTCTTTCCCTTGTTGGTGGTACCGACATGATGTTGATGGTACCTATTGGAAAGGTATGCCATACAGCCAATCATATGATGATTGACATGGCATAAATTACCTAAAAGGATTTGATTAATAATAATGTCATATATAAGGGCAAGCTTCCAATTCATCCATTTCACTCAGTTACGAGATAATGAGGATACATAGTGAATGTCTAGAGAATTATAATACTCAATGACATATGTTGTCAAGTTACTAACCTTGTGGACGAGATCATACTAATGTTAATAGTACATATACATATTCTCATTATGTCCCTGATTGATTGTTATTGTGGAAGGTTGATAGACAACAATAACACATAAGACTAGAGTGTGAGTTGGTTGATGACAAAATCTCATTAGTCATAATATGTCAATATCAAACCAAGCACACAAATACATGTTAGGGAATAGTGTATTAGATAGACCCACATTGCGAGTGACACATGGTTTTGTGGTCACAGTCATCTCTCATAGTGAAGGTGGTGATTGTGATTTTTAGACCTAAAATCACTACACTCATCACTTGTTGTTGGGTATGCTTTGACGTCATCAAACACAGTCCTGAAACACGGGTTGTTATAACAGTGATGATTGGGTTACTTTAACACATGTGGATAGACTGTGAGTGATATATATGGGATTTGTCCCTCCTATTGGAGTATGATATCCTGGCCACTTGATAAGTGAGACTAAGAAACTCATGCACATGCACAGGTTAATTAATATATGATATTGATGTCACATTATCTCAGACAGTCTTCTCTTGGTTCAAGAAACATGGATTGAACGTTGAGAGGATGATCAACCATGCCTCGAGTTCATCCTGGATATCAAAGACAAATGAATTATACAATCACTACAACACCTTACACAAATTGTAGGTTGAAGTTGTTCTCCAACTTTTCATTTCACTTGGGTAGCACTAATGTGCGACTAGGCACCACTCTTTTCTTGTGATTCCATAAGCTAGTTATGAACATTCACTACCAATGTGACATGAGACCTATAGGGTCACACACACAGGAAATCATCTAGAAGATGAGTTTGATCTTGAATGACAATTGGATTGATTACTAAAGTGTTTAGGTACTCAACTCACACAAGAAATCACTCGATTGGCTGACCAAGTCTGCCAAATGACCATCTCACTGGGTGAGACATCGGTTTGGGTAGCCAGACGGGTGTCTCAAGTAGTTGAGATGGCCGTTTGGGGGTCAGGCTGATCAAAGTTTAATTTGGCTTAGTTTTGCCCTTGAACTGACTGGTTCAATACGATTGAACTCACCAGCTCATCTCAACTGACTAGACAGCCGTCTGGGTGAGTGAGACAGTCATCTTGCTTGGGTGAGATAGCCTGGTTGGGTTGAACGAAGGTTCAGGATGTTTCCCGAATAGTTTCAATTGTTTTTTACTTGATGAACAAGGAAATTAATATGAGATATTAGTTGGATTTGAAATAGCCAAATTTGTTTTAGATTGGGAACTACCAAACATCCCTTTGGCAGTGAAAGATGACCATCTTGTAGACCAGACAACCGTATGGGTATGCAAAACGGCCGTTTCAGCTGTTGTCAGTTGTGAAAATTCAAGATCTTCCGGTCCTTTCCACTCCCACACGTTAATCCAATATCAGATAGCAAATGGGAACCCTAACCCTGTCCTCTACTATATATAGTGGGGTACTGGGGCTTCCCAGAGCATAACAAAACACATACAACTGAGAATCAGTTCCTCTGACAACTATTGTCCTCTTTGGTTGTGGTAACCAAGAGAGCCTGGGCAAGTTCTACTTGAAAAGGAGGGTTAGCCAATGGGAGAGAACAACTGATTGTTTTTGTTGTGGGAGAGCGGGTTAGTGACTAGTACACCAATGGGAGAGACAACTCCTTCCTGTCCATTCTTGGTGATTGACATGAGGTCTAGTTAGTCTGTGTGGACTACTCTTGAGGTAGGAGTCCTTTGGGTGCTGCTCGGAGAGCAAAGTCAACCTACAGTCCGTGGTGAGACCACCAGAGTGGCTGTAGAGGTTGCGTAGACAACTGTTTGTGGTGAAGATCAGAAGCTATAAACCCACCGTCCAAGAGCAACTTGTCAGCAGTTGCAGAGAAGTGAGTTTTGTCAATGTACTTGCTCCAGGACCATATATAACTTGTTAAAACCATCTTTACTATTTCATAGTAGTTGACGTGATTTTTCTATTATGAGAATACATATAGATACATTTTTGTTTCCGCTGCTATACTCTATGCCCGTATTTCCTATCAGTGCTATCAAAGCCATGTCAATTTACTATGTTTTAGGATAATTGATATGATCGGATTTTGGTTTTATCATTAATTTATTGCATACAATGCGAATATTTAAAGTTCTCTCATATGTGTATCCGATCTAAGACCACATAATCTCAAAATAACACATACACACACACATAGATATATATATATATATATATATATATATATATATATATCATTCATTCAATACCCCCGCAGGTAGCCAGATGTTTTGCTACCCGCACATACAAAACTGTAACTATATGATACACAAAAGTAACTCTAAGATTAAAAGAGTAACTATATTGATAAAAGAGCAACTATATGACTAAAAAAGTAACTGCGCAGAAAATATACAGTCAATAAATATATGGACGTATTTTTTGATTTTGGTGGGACAAATGATATTATTTTTGGATGATTTTTTTTGGAGAGCTAGATAAAATGCTCCTCTACAATTGCAAAAAAAAAGTGACAGGAAGGGTGTGTGGGGAGCTACCCGCGAGGGTATTAAAGATTAGCCATATATATATATATATATATATATATATATATATATATATATATATATATATATATATATATATATATATATATATATATATATGCAATTTACACGCGTCACTTTAAAAGCAGTTTTGAAGGTAGATGTATATCATGGTTATGGAAAATACCCTTTATCTGTGTTTGGTTGAATGATTTGGTTCTTGTTTATCTCGGTCTACGTACCAAGCCTCTACCTCCTTCTTCCCAATGTAAAGTTAATGCTTTCATATCTTTGCTCCCCTCGAATGTAACTTGAGGTTTCTCTTGTTCAATATAATAAAGTTGAAATAGGATAGTTTCTTTTCCTACAATGATGTTGAAGATGTTCATCGGCGGTTGAGACAACCAGTTCGTTAGACGAGCTGACCGTATGGAGGACCATGAAGGAAAGAGGACGTTGGAATCAGCTGACTTTTTGGTGGGCCCAACCGAATGTCTGGAAGAAGCCCATACATTGGTTAAATAGGAGGCCAGGTGACCGTACCAGTGAAGCCAGCCAACCATTTGGAAGGAGTCCAAATATCCATTGGACAAGAGGACCATCCGACCGACCAAGAGACGAGACAAGCGTTCAAGGGTTGAACTGATCTACCAAGATTGGCAGGCACATGTCTACAAAAATAGTAGGTTTACGCATGTGATGTGATGATTGACCTAGGTGGTAGTAATTTCTTGTGGCTCTAAGGAATTATAAGTAGACATGGACATAACCATTGCATTTTGTTTTATATTGTATGTTTACGTTGTGGGATATAGCATGTATATGATACATACTATATATATGGTGATTGGATACAATATATGTATATATATGATATATATAAAACCCCTCATTCAAACATATTAAGTCTTAGATGATTTTCAATATCAATATACATGAAAATCTTGATCGACCAAGCTTAGATTTACACAAAGCATGGGGCGTCGTCTATCTCGTGGAAGTGTGATGATAGATATGTAGATTTGCACAAAGCATGGTGCATATCAATCATATTGGCCATTGGGTTAGTGACTTGGAGAGCCCAAGCCTAGAGGCATGCATATGATCATGGTAAGGTGTTTCACATATCATCTAACTAAAAATTGCATATGATGTAATTGACATGATTGCCTACCTTAATGATCGATTATGGATGCTGGTGTAGGCTGGGTAATAATTGATCCATTTTGGATCTTAGCTCATTTGAAAATTGTTTGCTGCAATTTTCCAAATTGATACTTGAGGGTTTTCAATTTGAACAAAATAATGAGAATGATAATTAATTAATGACCTAATTGTTATCGCCCAAATTTTAATCAAATTAAATCAAATTGAGTTTTTGAAAAAAATTGCAAATTCTTTTATAGAACAAAATGCAACATCAAACAATCACTTTTCTCAACAATCGGTCCTTGAGAAGGACAAACTTGTTGGGAACAATTTCCATGACTGGTTCAGGATGCTGAGAATTGTTCTCATGTAGGAGCACAAGCTCTATCTCCTAGAAATACCAGAACCATAGGAACCTGCTCAAAATGCTCCCAAGGCTGACAAGGATGCTTATAAGAAGCATACGAAGGATGTCGTGGATGTCAAGTGTTTGATGCTATGTTCCATAAACCATGAGTTGCAAAGACAACCTGAGAACATGGGGGTGATTGAGATGGTCACACATCTCAAGAACATGTACCAAGATTAGGCAAGAAAAGAGAGATAAAATGTCTCCAAGGCACTGTTCAAGTGCATTATGACAGAAGGAGATCCAGTAGGTCCTCATGTACTCAAGATCTTTGGGTATGTAGAGAACCTAGCTAGACTGGGATTTCCTTTGGGTCAAGAGTTGGCCACAGATGTGATTCTGCAGTCTCTGCCAGAGTCATATAGTCAGTTTGTCATGAACTACAACATGAACGACTTTGACAAGCCGTTGACAGAGTTGTTGGGCATGTTGAGGACAATTGAGACACAAATAAAGAAAGACAAGCCCAAGTCTGTGATGTTGATCAACAAGACAAAGGGGATGTCTAAAGGAAAAGGTAAATCTAAGAAGAGTTCTAAAGATTGACGAAGCCCAAGTCTTCAGATCTCAAGGCAAAAGGTGGATCAAAGAAACAAAGAGGCGATTGTCACCATTGTCACCAGCCTAGATATTGGAAGAGAAATTTCCCACTCTGGTTAGAGAAACTAAAGAAGAAGAAGGATGGCACTGAGGCCTCCACTTCATGTATAAACAATATAAGATAAATTTGATTACTTCTTAATTTTTATATATGATACCAGGTAAGAGATCTGAGATATTGAAGTACATGATCTAATAAGAAGTAAAAGCCCTCTTAGAAGGACAAAGATGGACAAGATGGAGCAAGTGTTGTGGAAGCCATAGTCTACATTTAAATTTGTCTTAGCCCAATGGGCATGTAATATAGTTACTAGAACTGCTATTTCATTATGCCATTAGAATAGAAACATTTTCTTTATGCATCTTATATGGACATGGGTGATTATCAATAAAGAATTATTTGTTCTTCTATTTCAAAGATATGATCTTGTATGGCATTGGCCCTAAAACATCGTGTGATATTTATGCAAAATGATCCAAAGATGAATGTTTATAATGTTTATACCAAATGTTTATAATTGATAACTCAAGACTATCATTAGCATTAGTTATCTTGTATGAATATGAGAAGTGCATGCCTAGAATACATATCGATGTTGATGTAGATTCCCTTAGTTATTGAACCTAAGGAAACATGCAAGTCTTATTCATGCACAATATGACATGACATACTTCACTAAACGTAGTGGGAGGATAAAGCTTTCATTAGACCTTATGCATATGATGCATGAAGAACTTATGGAATGAATGATATTGATAATTAACTTCATTTTCATTTTTTTGGTAATATGATGATATGTACTGAATGAAGTGAAAGCATTAATCTCTTGAAAATGTTCAAGGAGATTTTAAATGAAGTGTGACATTGATGAAAGTATTAAGATACTTTTATATGATCAAATATTTTTTATTTTATATCAATACCTTGAGTAACTTCAAGAAAGAACTGTGATAATGTATTGCAAGACACTTCATCTGAACATCATGATGTGTTAGAATGAAGGAATTATACCATGATGAGTCATGATATAATTATCAATTAATCTAGTCTTACATCATCATAAATATATACCTATCACTAAATAATGTACCACATGAATGGTTTATAAGACATCATATATGATATGATTTGGGAATGTCCCAATAAGTCTAAAGGATTAAAACCCATCTTTAGAAAGTAGTTTCTTGAGAAAGTTTATGCAACCCCATGACTATTGAATATTGCTACTAGTCCCAATCCAATAACAAAATTGTTTTGTTAATAGGGATAACTGAATTCCTAAAGAATCAGTGGGAGTAAAAGTAGAACTCAAAGTGTTTGAGGTCAACAATAAGGGTACAATGAGAACAATGAGAATCACAAATTGTTGTGGAATCTCAGGTTCATCATATAACACAAAATAAAATATTTCTAGTAGAATATATCTAATATTGGAGGATTGTAAATCCAACAATTCAGATGGGTTGGTCATTCAGGATGAGCCAATTGGTCAACTAGAAGCTTTTTCTGAGCTATATGGAATCCACATAAGCTAACAAGGTAGGACCTTGATAGCACCACCTTGATCAGGCGAGAAAGGAGAGATACATGTAGAGCACAATCATGTGCATCATGAGACTCAAAGCCTATATTCTCCCCATGTTTCTAAGTGAGAGAGCCAACATGCACATGTAGTTCATATACTAATATGGCATTATTTGCACTAGGATAAGATAAGAAAACATGTTTTGTTTTTTTGACATAACACTCCTAAATAGAAAATCTCCTGGATAGTTCTTATCATTACTCAAACCCACTATCCAAGGTTTAGGTCCACCAAAGAGGGATTAGAAGAACCATTCACTTTTAGTCATTAACTGAAAGTCAACATCAAATTATTCTTACTTTAATTACATAGAAATAATTAAGAATCATCTTAATCTAAAAGGTAACAACTGATTTATGCATAAACCTTTTACATTCATAACTGAGTTAAAATCTTACATCATATCCTACTGAAAAAAACTAGATCTTTCTTAATATACATCATATAAAAAATAGCCCTCAATCCTCACTCTCAGATTCCTAGGACTCGAGGAAGGATAAGAGGCCATCTAACTAAACTAGCTATTTATATTGAGACCTCTACTAGTCTACTCCTAATGATAACTAGATTCTGACTCCTCATGTAGAGATGGAGCCTTGCCTAAAAAATGTTTTGGTAGGTGGATGAGCTACTAGCTCATATATATAAATAGTTATTAGAATTAAACACCGAAGAGTACAAGTTTGGCAAAAAAAAATTGTAAATCATCCAACATTGCTGTTAATATGATATTGACTACAGGAAATAATATATATCCATCAATTGATCCTTTATTCCAATTAGTATGCCCTGGACCCACATGAAGTGTACCACAACATGTGGAAGTATCACAACAAGCTATGATCTCACTATATAAGATTTAGAGTAGACCCAAGATTCTAAGTCTACAAACTAACTACCCGGTCTGCAATAGGCCTCGCCATGTCCGACCAAAGTGGCTAATGAGAGTGGATAGATATCCAGAGTACTCCTCTAAACTTAACTGATCAGGCATAGAGTGAAAACACTTGGCTTAACTACATGCATCAGTTGTTCCACAAGGGCTAACCTACTAAGCAGTACTTGAACTAATCAAACTAATATGGCTTTCATCAAAATCTTTAGTTAATATTGGGCACCTCACTAATTTAATGAGACCATCCTCACCGGTCTTAGTCCTCTGTACCTCTGTGGTATGCTCCAGCTACCTCATCCTGAACTCTACCAGTCAGTAGACATGTTTCCTCCTTCATGGTGTAGACCTTTGTGATGATTTCTATGGTGTTCAAGGAATCTAATATCTAGTTGATAAATTAGTTTCACTAATAGTCATTCTGTTGTACTATTCTTATCTTAATTATGAATTTAAGGCTTCTATTTTTGCTTCTGAACATTGAACTTATACCAAATCACTGGCTTCAACAAAGTATTCTGCTGAATCAATAAGGTGAGAATTTTAGTAATATTGGAATGAACTATACCTTTAAATTTATGAGTATCTTATTGGAAACAATCATTAACTACATCACAAATTCATAGTATGATTTAATATTATAGGAAATAGGAAAAAACTGGGTTACTGGTGCCTCAGATTCTATTATCAAGATCTACCACAATCTCATAACGAATCATTATAAGCTGACATCATCTACAACTCATCATAATTATGTTTAAACAAACAATAAGTCAAACTGAAATCCCAAATCTTGGTTCTATAAATCAATTACAACCATCACCACATATAACAGTACATGTATTTTATGATTTATGGACTTGATCTCTATAAATCAAGGTTTAGAGGTGGTTTTCTACTCATTTGTATATGTTCTAGCTTATTGATCATGTATGTGAACTTTTTGTACTTTGGATCTCATTCTACAAAACTTGGATTTAAGGCCAGGACCATAAAAACTAAGTCTGAACGGCTACACAAAACGTAGATGAACCTAAAAGAATCCTGCTGTAGGTAGAAGATGAAGGGATAGGGTCAAATAAAACCGTTGATTAAAAAAAATGGGAGTTCCGATCAAGGTAACACGAAGATAAAGAAGGATCAATGATCAAAAACTAATTATCAAGTTGAATCTATAATGAAACCTTCAATTTCTACTATTCTTCATGTTTGTCCCTAGAAGTCACCCTAAAAATTGCCTTCCAATTCATCCTTTCTGTGGTTTAAGACTTTCTGTGTAGAGGATTGGAAAACAAATTCAAAGAAACAAATGTCGTCAAATTGTAATAAGTATAGAAAAATTATGGCCAGTTTTGTGATTGGTTGTACTAGGCAGCTGCACTGGTCAACGATTGACTATACTAGGCAGCTGTGCTGGTCAACCATCAGTCAAACCTTCAATTTGCACAATCAGAAGCCCATTCAAAAGAATGCATTTCGAAGCCCAATCAATTTCCACCATCGGATGGCCCACCGTCGAAAGTCCCACCATCTATTTGTCAATCGATAGTAAATCTGGGTGAAAGCTAAAAGTGCCATAACTTTCTTATTTTTAACTCTGTTTTGGTTCATTCTTTTAGTGTTGGATTTTTCTTGAATATATACATATCTACAGAAAACATTGATAGTTTTTATTTAATAATTAATTCATTAATTAATTCCTTTAAAAAATTATTGTTCCTCCACATATATTTGTGTGTTGTTATTATATCAATTAGGGTTCAAACCTTGATGTATTCACAACACATTATTTTTTTAACTTATCAAAGAACAAATTTACGTTAAACCAAAACATAAATCAATCAATTAATGATGAAAAGTGTCAAATAGGTAAAATAAAGGTGTTTAACACCAATATTATATCAAATCCTCAAACTACCAGTAAAGCACAATATGAGTTTGTAACAATCTCCCCTATAATAAAATTTCATCTCAAAATTTCTAGAAGAGGAAGGGAACTTCAACATAGCTTTGTTGTCTATCCTATGCAATTCCAACTATTTTTTATCACATATATCTTTTCTGTTATCTCTTCCACCAACTCTAGACCTAGAATATGTCTTTATCCAACTTCATACCAACAAATAAGAGATCTATACTTTCTCCTATACAAAGCTTCATACGGGGCCATGCCTAAATTGGAATGATAGCTATTGTTATATGAAAACTCCATAGGACTAAGATGATCATCCCAAATGACACTGAACTATAGTATACATGCTCTTAGCATATCCTCTAGGGTTTGAATGTTCTCTCTGACTGTCCATTTATATATGGATGAACTGCTATGCTGAACTTTAGATTTTTTCCAAAGGTACAATGTAGCTAATTTCAGAACGTAGATGTGAACTTGGGGTCTCTGTCTGATACAATAGTGACTGGTATTCCATGTACTCTAACTATCTCATCTACGTAGACTTTAGCTAGTTTAGGTGCATCCAAAATTGACTTAACATGTACGAAATGAGTGGATTTGGTTAGTTTGTCTACAATCACCCATACTAAGTAAAAACAATGTGATGTTCTAGGTAACCCTACCACAAATTCCATGGTAATATGTTCCCAATTACACATTGGAATAGGGAGCAGTTGAAGGTTTCTTGCTAACTTCTAGTGTTTGACTTTAAGTTGTTGGCACACAACATACTTGGCTAGGTACCCAGCCACATCACTCTTTATACATGACCACCGATACAATTCCTTAAGGTTTTTGTTCATCTTGGATCTTCCTGGGTGCATTGCATACATAGAAGAGTGAGCTTCCTTGAGAGTCTACTTCTTTAACTTAGTGTCATCTGGCACACACATTCTTTCCTGCTGATACAACATCCCAACATTGAAATACCTGAACTCTATCCTCTTTTCTTATTCCATCATGCATGATTTGCTTCAATTCACTATCATTCTATTGGATCTCTTTGATTTGATCATAGAATTTAGGTCTAACTTGCATCTGTGCAATCATCCCACCTTGTTCTGATACACTCAAATCTAAATTCATCTCTCTCATTTTGACTAGTAAATCACTTTTTACACAAGCACTCAAAATATTTTTGTAGGTGATGTAGACTTCCTACTCAGAGCATCTTTCACAACATTGGCCTTCCCAGGGTGGTAATCAATGGTGACACCATAATATTTTATAATCTATAACCATATTCATTGTCTGAGGTTGAGATTCTTTTGTGTGAAAATGTACTTTAGACTCTTATGGTAAGCAACGACCTGACATGACTTGTCATGGATATAATGATGCCATGTCTTTAAGGGATGTACTATTGCTTCCAACTCAAGATTATTTGTTAGATATTTCTCTTCATTCTTATTAAGATGTCTATAAGCATAAGGTACCACTTTTCCTGCTTGCATAAGAACACATCCTAATCCTCTTCTAGATGCATCACATAATGCCACATATCCATTATGTGCATCTAGTAAAATTGAAACTGGTGATGTGGTTAGCTTCTACTTTAATGTTTGAAAACTTTTCTCACAAGTTTCAAACCAAATAAATGGCACATCCTTCCTTGTAAAATGTGTAAGTAGTGCCACTAAATTACTGAAGTTCCTTATGAACCTTATATGATACCTAGCTAACTAAAGAAAACTAATGATCTCAGTAGGGATTGTTGGTTTCTCCCACTAAAGAACATATTCCACTTTCTTAGGGTCTAGACTAACTCATCCTAATATGACATGTACAAGAAAGGAAACTTTAGAGAACTATAACTCACATTTGCTGAACTTTGCATACAACTAATGCCATCTCAACAACTACAAAGCTATCCTCATATGCTTCTCATGTTGTTCTACATATCTAGAATTTATAAGGTTATCATCTATAAACACTACAATCTAATCTAGATACATTCCAAAAACCCTATTCATCATGTCCACAAAAGCTGCATGGACATTTGTCAGTCTAAAAGACATAACTACAAGCTCATGATGTTCATATCTTGTCTCAAGGCCGACTTAGGTACATCTGATGCCTTTATCCTAAACTAATGATAACCTGACCTGAGATCTATCTTTATAAAGATTATTACTCCACACAATTGATCAAATACATCATCTATCCTATTAAAATGATGTTTATTCTTAATGGTTATCTTATTTAGTTGCATGTAGTCTATGCACAACCACATAGTTCCATTCTTCTTTTTCACAAAAAGAACTAGAGCTCCCCAAGGTGATGCATTAGGATCAATGAAACCCTTGTACAAAACAACTCTTTTTATTGATTTTTTAATTCCTTAACTCTACAAGTGTTGTTCTATAGGCTGGTAATGCAATTGGGTGACTACTAGTAGGATTTGTATCTCAAAATCAACATCTCTCAATTTAGGTAGACCTGGTAACTCTTTTAGAAAGACATTTGGGTACTCACGTACTACTGGAACATCCTCTATATTAATTGTTGTTTTCTCTAGTTTTGGATCTATCATATGTGC
Source organism: Alisma plantago-aquatica (assembly GCA_963693085.1). Taxonomy (NCBI): domain Eukaryota; kingdom Viridiplantae; phylum Streptophyta; class Magnoliopsida; order Alismatales; family Alismataceae; genus Alisma; species Alisma plantago-aquatica. The sequence goes on from OY856412.1 coordinate 217,676,794, forward strand.
TAAAAAGGCCTCACACCCTTTTATCATCATCTTATCAGCTACAACAAATGATACTATGCATATGGGTATGACTTTCCTATATCTAGTGAAGATATAGGAAAATGCAACTTGTTGAAAGATAGCTTGTTTCTTCCAAAAGTCTAATTGAACATGGTATGTCTCAAGCAATCCATACCCAAAATTATTTGAAAATAGTTAACGTCTAAGTGTATGAGACTAATGGCTATGGTATACCCACTAAAACCCAAAAGACATTCGAGACATAATTTTGTCAAAATTGTTGGTCCACCTAACTATACTATTAAAAACAATTCATAAGATAAATCGTAAGTCAACAAGTTCAACCAACATGCGAAAGATCTCTATATAAAAGAATGTGTTGCACCAGGATCTATCACAACTATAACTGAATGTTGTCAAAGAGAAGCATCTCATTTGTAACAACTCTAGGTGAGATTATCCCTTCATATGGAGTCATATAAAAGAAATGTTTAGTATCTCTCCTTCTGCCACAATGTCCTTATTGTCCACTTCTACTACTAGGTACCTCCCCTCTACCACATGAATCCATCAAAGAACTTGCTCCTCTTGTTGGTGTCTTCCTCTATGTACTTTGAAACTAAGACTATGAACTTTGTGCTAGTGTGATATGGAGTTTAGGACTAAAATGTCCCATATGTTCACAATGGTAACATCCTTGAAATTTAGTTCCCCAACACTGACTAGAGTGTGCTCTTCCACAAATATCACACCCAACTATATCCTGCCTCTGTTATCCTATCACTGATACTGCTGATCCTAAAGGCCTTGATGGAGGTGCCCACCTAGGTGGCGTGTTCCATATTCTAGGACTAGATATTCCCCTATTATGAGATGATACAACATTACTTGAACTAGATCCTTACCTTTAAAAACAACCAATACCTCATCTTATCTTAGAAAAGAATCCCCCACCTCCTCTCTATCCACAAATACTTTTTCCTCCTCTACCAAAATCTCCAAATCTTTCTTGTTTTCAGAGTAGTTATCAAGATTGATTGAATCTTTGATACGTCTTGTTGATTCTAAAAATTCTCCAAAATTTTCTCTATCTCTTCTCCTGGTGGATGATATGGTGTGTCTAATCTCAAATATTAAACCTCCTTGGAATCTTCTACATTTCTCTACATCACCCGATACAATTCGAGGGCAAAAGTTAGCCAACCTTGTGGAAATGCCTCATACTCACTAACTAACATGCTGCCTTGTCTAATATTCTTTAAATGTCTGGTCTTGTCACTTAAGACGGTAGGAGAAAAATACTTAAGGCGAACCCATCTATAAATTAAGTCCCTACATGTCATCGTTGTATTCCCCCTCTTATCTTCCACTCCACGCCACTACAACTCAACATCTCCTTTGAGTAGATATACGACATGATTGTCCTACCTATCCTATGGTAACTCCAATTAGGCAAAAAACTTTTTAAAGTTTTTGAATACACACATCCCTGGAAATTGGGTCTATTGTTCTAGAAAACTCAGTCCCACCATGTTTCTTCACCAACTCATAGGAGCTCATCAAATCCTTTCTAGAAAATGAAGCCCCCATGTCCATCTTATATTTATCCTTTGTCTATAGAAAGATATGATACATCTTGTCTACCTCATATCTGTCATATATGCCTCGAGCCATTGTCTGAGGTTTAGATCTATAATGTCTCTTAGCATGTTCCTCACCTTATCTACAACCTCTTTCTACCATCTGCACATCCATATCAAAACATATCTATTAGTAAATTACAGCTCAAAGAGGAAAACATCCAATTCCTATTAGAATATTACCACCCAAGTCTAAGCTCAACCTATGCTCTGATACCAAGAGTTGACATGACCCAAACATTATCTAGGGTTTAGGCCTGCCAAAGAGGGATTAGACTAACCATTCACTTTTAACCACTAAATGAAAACCATCCTTAATTTTTTTCTTTAATTACATAGAACTAACAAAACCACGTGTTAGTCTAAAAGACAACATCTGATTTATATATAAAATCATACCTTCACAATTGAGTTAAACTCTTATATTATATCCAACTAAAATAAATTGGATCTTTCTTAAAATACATCAATTACATCATATTATAAAATTTCTCTCAATCCTGACTCTCACATTCCCAGGACCTGAAGAAGGATAAGAGACCATCTATCTAAACTAGATATTCATCTTGAGACCTCTTTTGGTCTACTCCTAATGATAACTAGCTTCTAACTCCTGCTACTACACTGGAGCCTTGAATGAAAAATATTTTAGTAGGTTGATGTGCTACTAGATCATTGCGTAGAAAATCAATAAGAAACCATGATAGTTCATATATATATAGTTGTTAAAATTAAACACCAAATAATACAAGCTTGGCAATTTAAAATTGTAAATTATCCAACATGGTAGTGAATCAAATATTGACTACAAGAAATAATCTAAATCTGTATGGTGATGCTCTAGTTCAATTACTATGACATGGACCCACATGAAGTGTACCACAACATGTGTAATTATCATAGCAAGCTACAATCTCACAATACAAGACTTAGAGTAGAATCGAGACTCTAAGTCTCAAAGGAGCTACCTAGTTTTCAATGGGACTTGCCATGTCTGGCCTTGATGGCTAAAGGGAGTGTCCATTTATCTAGACTCTTCCTCCAAACCTGGGTACTCCGATGGAGAGTCAAATCACTTGACTTAACTACATCCATATGTGGTTCTACAAGGGTTGACCTACTAAGCAGTAACTAAACTAAATCAATCGATACGGGTGCCACCAAAATCTCCTCTTAATGCTAGAAACCTCACTAATTTAAGGAGACTATCCTCACTAGGATTAGTCCCCTGTACCTCTCTTGTATGCTCCAACTACCTTATCCTAGACTCTACCCGTCAGTAGACACGTTTCCTCCTTCATGATGCAGACCTCTGTGATGGAATCTATGGTGTTTAGGGCATCTAATGTCTAATTGATTCATTAGTTTCACTGATAGTCCTGCTAATGCATTTTCTTATCTTATATATGTATTTAAGGCTTCTATTTTTGCATATGAACATTGATCTTAAACTAAAAAACTGACAACAACAAAGTATTCTACTTGAACTGATAAAATGAGCTGGTTATGATTGTGATATTATTATATGCTAGTTTGTGTGTTACTCACCATGCAAGTAGTTATGATTGTGATATAATTATTGTGATATTGTTTAAAGGAAAGAAATTTGTTATTATTAATTATCATCTTATTAGAATTTATATTCTTTTGACACCCACTTGGGTGGTACTTTTCCTCTTCTATGGGAATCTTTGTTATATTTGATGTAATTTTTCCTTATATTTCTCAATCCATATTCTATATGCACATATGGGCTGTTATGTTGACACATCTTCTGTTTAGGCATATGCTTCCAATCCCATGTGTAGGACTTAAAAGACTAGACATGGTGACCTAGACCTACTAGGTAGAGCTCTTGGGGAGATATATTTAAGATAGCTTAATATCTCTCTACTTATATTCTTATGTTATAACTTTCATGTAAACCCTATATGGGAGATGATAATATATTTTTATAAAATTGAATATAGTCATAAAATATTATTCCACTGCTATAATTTGACTATTTTTCATATAATCATTTGAGAAATGAAAAATTTCCACCTATTCCAACATATCTTTTGACTGTGTATGAAATAGATGGATTAATTACTCAAATTAAGTAGGAAGTGGATCCCCTCTTGGGGCCCACTCCTTACAAGATGGTATCATAGCCACAGTGATCAGAATCTGACTATTTCAATTTTGTCTTGCTAATTACAACCCTTAACTTACATAGTCACCCTTTAAGTGAGATGCTTACCCTAAAATTGACCCATGTTGTTTATGAGATGATGAAATATTGATTTAGAGTTATATGGGGTACACTTAAGAATCATAATTAGTGAACCCTAATGTGTGGCTATCCATTAGCTCATACAGAATCTAAGATGGAAGATATTGATAGTGATGAAGAGTATATGACAATCGTAAGTTAACCCTAGAGTAATGAGACCTTAGTTGAGCATACCTTATGATGAAGGTCAGTTATGGCATGTATCTTTGAATATAATAAGGTTTGACTTAAGGATGGAGTTATGTTATGAGGATGATGAGGTAGGATAAGTTGATGTTAAATGGGAAATTTTGGCTTGGTTTTTGTATTAATTTTAGGTCCTATCTTTAGTTTTCTATCACAAAGTTTTACATAAAATTATTTCTCCTTATAATATTGTATGTACAAAAAATGTTTTATGGATTTTATTGAGGTTTACTTGGACTAAGTCACAATGAAGAGATGTATGAAGTCTTGATAGGGAAACCCCAGAATTAGTTATAGTAGAAACCTTAAACCCTAGTTGGAGTTGGAGCAATGACTAGGAAAATGTATTTTGATATAAAGGTTTAGTTGACCTACCCTTTGTACCCTATGATTTTTTGGTTTCTCATGTGAACCTTAGGGTTGTTAGGATAGAAAAACAAGGACTAAAAATTCAACCCTAGATGGATATGACATGTTATTTGGATGCAGGAACACCATAAAAAGTCTTCACAACTAAAAGATGTATATGTAAACCTAAAATCTTTAAGATTTGTTTAGTTTGGCTTATTAGGTTAAACCTTTTAAGGGTGGAGAAAAGTTGTTTGGTAGTATACGGATGGATGGATTTTGGTGACAAAATCCTCTTTAAGGGATGGAGTGTTGTAACATATCCAAACCTAGCACCATGACTCTAAAAATCCTATTCACATGATTAGGAGATTAGAATGCTTTGTTCCTTATATTTTATCAAACAAGAATAAAGTTACCCTTAATGTACATCATTAATGCATATACCATGAGTAACTTAATGGAAAACCATAATTTATACATGCCTGAAAAATAAGTATAACATGTTAAGTGACATATTAACATAATAACATGTATATGTGCAACATACGAGTAAGTTCATGAAATATGTCATATACTTCCTTTGCTCACTAATATTCACGTAATGGCTAAGATACACTTAATATGAGGAATACTGTGCTTAACACATGAATTGGAATAATAGTGTAAATTCCCATGTCCATAATATGAATAATATATCATTATATAAATAAATAATGAAGTAATGGACTTAATAAGATAAATGAGTAAAACATGGAATTTTTTACATAATAATATAAGATATTTTTTTAGAAATAATATGAAGATAATGGAACTCCAAAATAATAAAAAATGATGGTAATGATATAATATTATAATAATGTAGTGGTGTTGAGCATAAAATAATAATTGTATTAAACCTCATTAAAGGAAATTTCAAATCTTAAATAAAATAGAAAAATGGTGTCCCTTGAGTCCTTATTAGTTTGGGTGCCAAGTTTCACATTATTTGAACAATAAGAACTATCCTAATTTTATTTAGAAAAGAAAAAATGAGATAAGGGAAAAATGTTAAATTAATTATTGGACGATTCCATAAGAAGAAACTAAGCCTATATTCAGATTATTTGTATTCTAAATAGTCTAGGAGCCAAATTTTGTTTTACTTGAATCTTGTTTGAGCCCTCAAATAAATATGAAAAGAAAAATAAATTTCAAATGCTTAATAGTCAATGTATTTAATGGATGTATTTCGTTATGTATGGTTTCTCAAAATTTAACTGCCAGGCATGGATTTTCTCTCCTTTCCATTTGTACACATTGATCCAACAACCTTGGTCTCTCACTCAATTTTTACGCTAGAACTGGATCAATCCCAGTATGGGACCGATTTCAATACTGGTTTATCCCACAAACTACTAGGAAGATGATGCCTCTTCCCCTAAAAGACGATTTTCAAGGGCAACAAGATCGGGGTGAAGTTTGGCATTTGACAACTTCCACTCTTTTTTTGAACTCTTCACATTGTTGTTTACTTGGACTTGGAAATACAAAGCGTTTGACTTTCAAAAGGCTGAGCAAATTTCTTTTTTATTCTTGGGAAATGAATTATGTAGTTCTCTAGTATCCACCAGCTCATCATCTTAACACATGTCATTGCGGTAAAGAGAAAAAACTAAAGAGATATGTAAATCTGACACTTTCCCGATGATAGAAGGTCAAAAGAAGAAGTGTTCTAGGATCTTTGAAGGTAATAACTTTCACAGACCTCTCTTTATCTATACGCCCAGAGGTCTGCATGAGCAACTCGACTGTTCTTCTTGCCCACTGCCCCTTGCGGGAGGGTGAGAGGTTCTTTCTGATAGGAAGCAGGTGGCACAATGCAAGTAGCAGGCGAGACATCATTTATTGAATTAACATCAAGGAATTGAACTACACGTTAGTGAGAAGGGAAAGGCTCTGACGGGTTTCCTAGAAGCTCATTCATATCTAGGAAGTCATGCTTTCCTCAACGCTCATCAGACAGATGGCTATCCTTGACCCTGAAGGGGATTGGATGTGACAGAGATGGGATCTCGATGAACAAATGCATGGCGCTAAAATGAATTTCAATAGACCAGCCCTAAAGGGTAGGCTAAAACCCAATTTGTTTTGCTATGTCCACATTAAATAAAGTTTCTTCTCCTTCTTCTTTATCCCTCTTCTTTTCTCCTCGCACTGTGAAAACTTCTCCACCAATTTACATATACATCTTCACACACGATGATCCTAGTTTTCCCTACCTAATTCCTTAATTTCCTATCAAAAAACCTAAAACACCTCTCTTTGCTACTTTCCCAGATTGGCCACACCGAACCAAAACTATATAAGAATCTTAGTACATAATCGTTGTCATTTCGAGAACCTATAACAAATCCAAATTTTGCCCATTTTATCCCCCTCTGCTCCACACTACTCGATGTCAACTCCTTGAATTACCATTTTGGCAGAAATGCTTGGGGGAACCTCAACTCAATTGATTAGCTACAAATCATCTTGGGAGCTTCCTAAGTCTATTCATGTGGCCGTACCCCCTTGACAAAGTGCCAATTCATTTACTGACTACAAGAACGGATGCTCGCCGAAGCCTTATCGCAATTTCAATCCACAATACCCCACAACCACAATTTTTTCCACGAGGCTGTCAGACTACTCTGAAGTTAATTATAACACCCCATCTCATGATATATATTATAACTGAGAAGAAGCTTTCATCTTGAAGGGGGATGCTGCATTTATGAAATCATAGCAAATAAATACACAAATCACTGTCGAGAATCATACATTGTTCTTTGGATAGGAAACTATATTTGAGTTCTATAACATGTCTAAACATTTCTAGATATGGAAAACTATTCATGAAGATAAACATTTCTAAATGATTAGATCACCTAGTATGGATTTCAACCCACCAGTTAGCTCTTGAACATCCTCTAGTCCTTTCTTGATCCTCTTGAATCCTTACTTGCTCCAACTTCTGGGGATATCACATCCCCAACCATGCAAAGGGGAAAACAACACATCAGTAAAACAATATTGGCACTTCCTAATATAAAAAAATTAAATATACTTGACATGTAAGAAGACTTGATATGAATTAACTATAGCATTCTTGAATTATTATTGACATGAAGAATTGAATAGTAAATGATTGCATCCATCTATGACCCCCCCTAGGAGCACATGATTTCTATGAAAGCCCTTGATGCTAGGGAAGCCCTTGGGGACCTGTTGAGGTCAATGATTCGGGAGCATATAAAAACTAGTTCAGTTCCAATTAACTTGATCATTAACTTGAAAATAACATTAATATTAACATGATTCTTGAAGTTATCATGATGGGATTTCTGCATATTAACATGACCTCTTTAACTTGAAAATTAACATGAGTTTCATGAGTCATAATCATTGTGAACATTATAACGATAGGACATATGTATCAATCATCAAGCAATGATATAGAGCAATCATGATTAAAACATTAAACTTGAAATGATAATGTCTACTTTATACTTAACATGCAAATAACCATAATTACTTGTGCTCAGCAGCATGACCCATTTGCCTTGGAGCAAATATGATCCTAAGATAGCCTCTCTGATAATAGTCAAATCTAGGTCAAACCTTCCCTTGACTTAATTAGGCTCTCAAGTACATGCACATGTTTATTGAACATCATAAATCAATACATTGTATTGATATGAGGTTGAATTGGGGTGAATTAGACTTTTAGTGCATTAGGGTTAGGCTTACTGATCATAATCCTACAATTAATTTAAGAGATGTTTGAATATAGTTTTACTACGGAACCAGTTGAATTTACATCAATCAAATTTACTTTCCTAAAGTTCCAGATTATCCCCCTGTCACGCATTACCTGTATTCAATTTTCATTTCCTGTGCTCAATCTGACGGCCCAAATTCTTTCCCTCACAATCCAATGGATAAAAAGACATCATCAACCTCCGCTAATCACACGAGTTAGGAGCTATTTCATAGCTCTTCCTTTGTCCATCTCATTCTCCCTCCATGATGCTATGTTTCACGAACTTTCTTCTCCTTTGAATTCATATCTCTCCCCAAAACCTAGGGAGCCATAACTAGCCTTCTCTCTTTACCGAATGAGGAAATGCCCAAATTGGGCACTCACCCCTCTTGCAGCCATGAACTACAGGCACTACCCTAGTGCTTTTCACCCCTATATAAAGCATTGTATAGAATTGAGGAGCCTCAAGCTTCACTCCTCCTCACTCAATTCTCCCTCTAGCACCCTTGGGGTCCTCGACCTACTCAAAGTGTATCTTCAACGACGATGGACCATACCTCATAACTTTGGTCACCCCAGTCCAATTACAATTGAAGTGAGCATCCTTAACACCTCTCCTTCACTTTCCCATCACGTGCTTGCCCTGTGTGTCTCCTAGATAAAGAGTCCTATAAGGACATCTGACCTTCATCTTTGTTACCCTATTTCTCTGGCAAGATGGTGGCCAAGTGACCCCACTTTTCTCTGCATGATGGCCCCTTCGATCCCGACTTGGGTTCACGAATTTTGTTGCCTTGTTTTGTTATAATGTTTATAGTAGTTCTCAGTTTTTGGATGAGTACCTACTCTCGGCCATGGCAGGAGGAGCCGACGATGATCCCCACAAGACAGTCTGAATCTAGGCTCTCTGTCTTCTTGGCACAATGGAGAAGTCATTCTCGGTGATGGTTCCTAAGGAAGATTGGAGGATTGCATGATTGTGCCTCAGCCTCATGGTGTGTTCTCACCATTGATCACAGGTCATGAGAGAGAAGAAACCAGGTCAATGATTGACCTTGGTAGCCTTGCTGTGATTATAATCCTATCATAGATACATGGGCATTTCATGGTTTTTGCACACCCTTTTCTTCTACACAAGTCGCGCTGATTCAATCAACTTTAATGACAAGTCTTCCCCCACTTGTTCGATTATATGTAACATGCGCCTAAGGTTCTTTATTCATTCAGGTTTATTTTTTACTCAAATCAATGTTACACTATGATTTTACTGAATTCTCATTGGTCAATTTCAAATACTCATAATAAATCATAGGATGCTCAGAAAAATACAAATAAATAGTCGTTGGAAAGGGTTTTTCAAGAGGAATCTGTCTTTAAGGTTTTCAAGACATGATTTACATTCCCATTCTAATTCTTTATTAGAAACTCTAATTTGACCCATGAAACCCTAATTAAGCATTTCATGTAATTAATATCATCTAAGTCTGCCAAGTTTACTAAATGGTTCAAATGACTTCAAATTTGAACCATAGGCAAATTAATCAGCTTCTATGAAAATTTTGCCCCCGCTTGTTCGGTTATATGTAATGTGTGCCTAAGGTTCTTTGGTCATTTTGTGGTTTATTTACATCAAGTTTATTTTTGACTCAAATCAATGTCACACTATGGTTTTACTGAATTCTCATTAGTCAATTTTTGAAAATTCATACTAAATCACAAGATGCTTAGAAAAATATGAATAAATAGTTATTGGAAAGGTTTTTCTTAGAGGAATTTGATTTTAAGGTTTTCAAGCCATGGTTTATGGCCATCTTGGAGGAGAGAGATAAGAAAAGAGGATCACCATGAGTTAATTGATACACATAATGCACATTTGAAACTAAAAATATGAAATTGAGTCTTATTTTAAGTTTTCTTTTCCCATTTTCATATAAGTATTATGAGTATCGATCTTTTTGCATTAAAACCCCTCAACCATTATTATTTAGGAAAAGCTTCATTCTAAATTTTAATTTGACTATGGAATTTGGGACGTGACATTGATCCTATTCTCTAATGACATTGGTTCATGGTAAATCTCATTTCTCATCTTCCTCTTCTTCCTATGCTGTGTTCCAGTTCTCGAGCATGGTGGAGGTGCATTAGGCACTCTAGATCGCTGAAATAGCTGTATCATGGCTCGCTGGGTTCGGTGAGGGGCATGGAATGTGACGATCACCTATTTTGTCATCATCTTGCAGTGTTTGAAGTTTTGGATCAAGGTTTGAGCTTCTCAAGCTCTGGTTTCTCATGTATAGGAGGAAGAATAATTCTGATACTGACTTCCCTTGTATAGCCCTCATGTCTAATTGATTTTAAATTTCATATCAAGGGTAATATTGTTATTTCTCCTATCTATTTTTTGTGAGCACGATGTGTATAGTGGGAAAGGGTCGGGTGGCCAATTCCTACTGGTCCACCTCAACAGGACCCAACCACGATGTGTATAGTGGGAAAGGGTCGAGGTTTCTCTACATTTCTGGATTTTTTGAATTTTCTGATTGGCTAGTAACTCTAATATTGATAGTAAATTATTTCTAGCTTAGAAAAATCAAATAAAATATGTTCAAAAATTTTGATATTTTTATCTATCCAATGGTACTTGTTTTTAACATAATAAAATACAATAAATACATATAGTTCTTAGAATTTTCTTAATTATTAAATATTTCTGAAATTCATAACTAATAATTTATAAGTAAAAAAAGAAAAATATGATATGAACTCAAAAAACTACAAAATGACATAGTTTTTATAACCTAATTCAATAATAATAAAAAGACAATTTTAGGATTTATACAATTAATGTAAATCTAACCCTAGACTCATATAATCATTTAATAGGTTGCTTATGGACTGAGATATAATTAGGGTTTTGACCTTATACATATGTAGAATTTATGTGAGGTACATTGCATTGCTGAATATTTATATTGAGTAATCACCTACGTTTACTTTCTCTCTTGGTCTTTTGGGACACAATATCCATATACACAATTTTTCTCTTTTGAGAATTTATTTCATATGAAAGATTCTATGTTGATTCTGATCTTGTGATCACTTACTTTGTTGGGTATCTTTATTGGACTCTTATATGTATCATGTTCTTTTTATTCCTTATGGAACCATAGTTTGAGATATTGAATTATATGTGGACTTATGCTTCTTATTTGTGGAGATTGTTGAATATTGGTTCTTGGGTCGTCTGATCCATATATAACTGTGAGATGTTCTCATCCTATTATTTTAGATTGACTATACATTTTCTTGCATGTCCTATTGGCATGAGTGATTCAATAGTCATAACTAGAAGTAGTGACACTATATAGGCATTGAGTTTTATTACCCTACCACTTATAATGTTTTTAGGCATTGGGTTTAATTCCCCTACCAAACACTAGATTTTATTCCCCTGCCACATATGATATTGGACACTGGGTTTTATTCCCCTATCATGAACTGGGTTTATTCTCCTGGAAAATACTATATTTGTTTGGCATTGAAATTTTAGTCCTCCTACCCTTTGGTATGTAATACATATGCGATCCCATCCTACTTTTTAGTACATACTAATCTGTGTGTTACTCATCATGCAACTTCTTATGATTGGAATATTTTTATTATGATATTGTTTTAAGGCAATAAATCTCTTACTGTTGATCATCTTCTTATTAGAATTTATATTCTTTGATACCCACTTGGGTGATACTTTTCTTCTTCTATGAGAAGCCATATTATATATGGTGTCTTTTTCCTTACATTGCTCAATTCATATTTTATATACATATATCGACTCTTATGTTGGCAACTTTCATTTTGTCTTCTCTTATGAGTTATGCTTCTAACTCCACGTGTAGGACTTGGAAGACTGGACATGGTGACTTGGATCTGCTAGGTGGAGCTCTTGGGGAGATAGGTACTTGAGATAACTAGACATCCCTCTACTTAGATCCTTATATTGTAACTTCCATGTAAATCCTATATGGGAGGTCATAATGTACTTTTATGAAATTGAATATAGTAATGAAATGTTATTCCACTACTATACTTTGGCTAATCTGTATATCATCATTTGAGAAATAAAAAATTTACACCTATTCCAACATACCTTTTGAGTGTGTATGGAATAGATGAATTTATTCCTCAAATTAAGTTGGGAGTGGATCCCCTCTTTGGTCCCACTCTTTATACTTTGTATCTTATCTTGTGTTCATCATTACAAATTCAATATATACATATTTGACTTTGTATCATACTTCCCCCATGATGTATCTACAAAACCACTGGCTACTAAGGTTATAATAAGGTTCCTAGATATAGAGAATCACCCGACAAATGGATAATGGAAACTACTAACCCTTAGTTTATATTAGGGTAGATCTAAGGTTTGGTGAAATTAGCACCAATAATGCACATACATCATCTTGTAGGAATCCTAACTGTAGTTGTAAATGTAACTACAAGGTCATTAGATACTATGGTCATTGTATACTCTCTAGATGATAAGGCTTCACTCTACAAATGACCTAAGGTAGCTACTACCCCCAAGATTAGACTAGGAAATAATTGTTATAGGTAACCTTAACAAAGAGGTTACACTACTTACTAAAAAAATAGATCTCATTAAGCTACATTCTCTATATTATCCATAAGTTACATTTGGTATTTAAATGCTCAATAGGACTAACTATATAAAGAGGTAGGTTAATGAAATCTCATACTTTTTTTTATAAATAACATTAATCTCACATATGATAATATTTCTTCCTTTCATAAGGTTTAGAAGATATCAATATAAAAATAAATATATAGTAGCCTAAAAAAATTAGACTAGGCTTATAATAATTTTTTTAATAAAGATACTAGCTCCATTTTTCATTATTTTTGGGAAATTAATGATTAACAATAACTATTATTGTCAAAAACCTAAATAATTATTTAATATAAATATGTTATCTAAGGACTTAAATTAGGTTAATCATGTTATTAAAAACATGAAATACTAATTTCATAATATTTGAACAATTTTTCTTTTTTAGAATTAAACCATAGATTATGCTAATCCCATATTTCTATTATATTTATCTATCTAAAAGTAACATGGTGAGTAGGAGCAAGCTTTGGAAACTAGATAATCATATTTCTCTCAAATGTTTTATTACTTATATTTTATCTGGATGTATGCCCCCTATGATCTTCCCAAGATACACCTATTTTCTACAATTAGTATGATATTTTTCTCACTCTAAAATATTCGGATCATCGATATAGCTCACAACTCCTATTATCACCTCACATAGTGGAAAGATGTTTGTTGGTCTTATATCACTTCCATCTAGAAAACCATCGATCTCCTCATGGAATTTGCTCCTTAGCTTTAAATAGGCCCACATATGGACCTAGGTTATTGGGTGGAAACAACTTATGAGTCCATGTCAACACCATTCTGACACTCTTACCTTCTCCTCACCCTCTTTCTTGTATTCTATCTTCTCATGCTTGCTCATGCACTATCACAAGATTCAACTCCAGCGAGCTGCCACAATGTCTCCTGACTACTAAATCGATGACGTCCTACCCTTTTAGGAAGTATTGGATCTTTAGTGATAAGGTTACGAGTCATGAAGGTCTCATAACATTTAGGTTGATGTAGCACAACATAATGGAGAGAATATGTGACTTGCGTTTCTTAGCTCCAAAGCCCCCAACTACTGGAGAGCTTTGTGCATACTCCAAAAACTTACTCGCACCCTCAGTTTGTAGTATTTTTGCTCATAGAGATTGAATGACATTGTTTCCCCTCTATTCCAACCCTTGACCCAAGTCTGTGTAAATGGACCAATATGTCCCTCCCCTAACCCAATGATGCAGGGTGTAAAGGTCAAGTACCATTCTTTATTTGAAAATATAGCTAAAGTTTTAAAATTTAAACTCAAAGTATGTTCCACAAAGTGCATCCAATTCCCATGGCCTAAGCAATATACTTATAATGTGAGTTTGGTGTTGTTTGAACCTCCAAATAAATTCTTTAGAACTACATTTTAATAAGCTCCATTTGATAAGTTGGTCCAAAAAATTCTCTACAAAATTCATAGTAATTTGATCTTGCTGGTCATCTGGTTTATCCTACCAAATATAGGCTCTACCTTGTGCTTAGATAAAACTAATCCATTCGTCAACCTCGATCGAGGCCCTAATTCATGCACATTTAGCCCAATCCGGGCCCAAAGGCACAACCTTAGATTAAGTAAAGGTCCAATCTAATCACTAAGGATTATTCGAACAACAACAACAAGGTCGACCCCTATTTCTAGCAAACTTGTGATTTAATCAGGGATTAGGGCTATATACACTTGATGAAATCCATGATAGGATTTTGATATTTTAGTTATTGCATAACACGACTCACTACTTGTGCATATTATTTCCCTATTAAATCAACCTCATATCTTTAGGTTATGCATGCCTCTAGTTTAAAAAGGTACTGAATTTTCAGGTATAAAATTTTTAAATAGAAAGTAGGGTTTTAAAATACGGGTTGATTTCAACGATTTGAACATCATCTCAATTATTACGCAATTTTATGATCATCATAACCAAGCAATATCCGGTGCATGTGATAAAATTAACAACTTATGATATAGCAGGGATTACGGCGTCTAGAAACCACATCAGTATCAGTTGATTCGTATACATGGAAATTAACAGCCACGAGCAACTGCCTCCCCTGACATCATGAGTGCAACTGCTTTTCATTAGTGAACATTTTTGTTACATCCTACGAAAGAAAATAGAAGAAATGGAGAAGGTACATGGTACATGGTACATGGTGCTACTGCTATAGTAAGGTGCCGCGTTTATTGTTATAAACATAAATACTGAGCTAACAAGCATGCACCCACAAAGACGAGAAATAAACACGAGAATAGCAGGAAAAGAAACGAAATATATATATGCGAAGAGAAGAGTGACATGTAGTAACCTAATATTGTTCAACGGACTCAAGTACCGCAATGGGAAAGCTAGAGTAGCTGGTTTCGACTCAACGTGCTGGGCATGGAAACCGTGGTTGGTGCTCAAGGATCGCCTCAGCAACCCCCACCACAACTGCCACCACAACCCCCACCACAACCGCCACCACTGCCGCCTAACCCTCCAAGTCCGCCCACACCACCAAGCCCTCCAACACCACCGACTCCTCCAACACCACCTATCCCTCCAATCCCACCGACCCCGCCGCCAAGGCCGCCAAGCCCGCCAAGCCCACCTCCGAGCCCTACGCCGCCACCGATACCACCTCCAACTCCCCCAAATGGGATGCCACCGGCGCCCAGCCCTGCAAAACCTCCTAACCAGCCGTACTTGATAAAATTCTTCTGGTCTTCGGTCCCGGGTGCAGCCGCCGGCGCCCCTGCATTCTCGTTATCGACAGGCTTAAATGACGTGGTTGCAGTGGCATCCGGGGTTGGTGCAATGGCCTGTTGAACTGCTGGTGCCACCGCCGCTGTGGTGTCCGGTGTTTTCCTCCCGGCTGCCAAGGCGGCAGCGGAGAGGAAGAGGACGAGCGACAGCACAACACACGACCTCCCCATCGATGATGAGCTGCTGCAGGTTGCGAAGGGAACCGTGACGTCTAGCGATGGACGGCGGGTGGCGAGTAGTAGCAGAGGTATGTGGACATTCGTTGTGGGTAGTAGCATACATTAGCCTAACGAGGTGTATATATAGTAGCGAGCTGGGCAGCTTGTTAGAGCGGTTGGGAGGAGCAGACGACTTAACTGCAGTGAGTAGAAGGCGGGAGAACGGGGAAGACGAGTGTCATACGAGGGAACCGGAAGCATTGATTTCGATCGCCGAGCTAGCAAAAAGAAGAGACAGTGAAGCGATACATGATCGGAAGCTACTGCACCGACCTCGTCAGTTCTAGTAGTAGTTATCTGCAAGCGGCAACTTCGGGTATATTTCATCATGCACCACGGTCGATTACTAACTGCGATTCCTGCACCACGGTCTATTACTAACTGCGATTCCTGCGAAGCATACGTGCCCAAACTCTCTCTTTTCCTGTGGGGAAATAAATGACGTACACGGTACACTCATACACAGCCAGCTAATTAGTACGCCGGTCGGCAAGCCACGCTCCTAGGAAACTGTAGCCGTGTAGGACTCCGATTTGTTCAAACTTGCATGCTATCTCTGCCAGGGAGTTAGCCCAAGTGGCAGTGGATTTCTGACATGGCATCTCGTGGTAGTTTGTCACCCATTCCGCCATTCGTACTAAATATATGTCAGCGAAATTAATTGATCACTTCTTCAATGTTGTGATCGTTTTGTATGACAAAAGATATAAATTTGCGATCATTTTCCCCGGTTTATGTTTTGGGGACCCATGTATTGCTTTATCCAGATATCTCGGACAGGAAACCATGGAACTTGACCTTGTCTATATATTTTGTAAAATGTCATGTACGTAGAAAGCAATTGCAACATTATTACATACCAAACCATCATTCTAAAATTCTAATCATGGTAGTCATAATATGAGTTCTTTTTTTCACAAAATCAATTTCACGCGTTACATTAAAAATTATGATATGAAACTTAGTCCTCTTCTATAAGCGATATGTACACAGCCGTGAATTTTTTCTCATTTAATGACAAGAAAACACTTTTGGGTTTCAGATTGGACAATATAGGTCGGTTCTTGGTTCAGACAGACCACCTAAATTTGAGGTCTAAGTGTCTTTTGAGTTTGAATAAGTCGGAATCGATTGGTTCCATGGAGACTAAAAAACTTAAGGGTATGTGGAATGAAAATTTTGACACACACATTTTAATTTTGGTGAATTCATGTTGGTTCTTTGTTGATTAAAATTTGACTCGTGATTGATTCTAGGTTCCAAGATTTGACAATTTGAATTGGTTCTATATTTATAGACATTGATCTGAATCCAAGTTTGAACTTGTCCTATCTTTTTGCAAAGTAACTGCAATTCGGACCGGGTATGTTCTAAGTATGCATATGCAAATAACCTTGTCTGACCCGAACTGGCAAAGACACAAGATTTTGCAAACCTACTTTTTTTAATAGAAAGATAACAAGGATTCAACATTATTTTGGAACTTTTATTTCCTAAATTTATTTAAGGTTACACTTTTGATCCATTTATTAATAAATACATAGTAAATAGAATATAAACTTAGAATTAAATAATGTCAATAGAATTATAAATTATGTTCTCCTCAATCACGTCATATTTCACATCCACAATACGAGTTACTTATGGCATTCTTATTTTCTGAACACACATATATAATGAATCATATCAAATCACTCTTGAACAACACAAAATTATTAGGCTAGTAATAACTTGTACCAATATGTTCTATTTCTTAATAAATTATTAACTCTATTAAATATTAGCATGTGTATGTAAGGACCCTGACCCGAGTTTTGGGCTAACCCTATTTGTTTTGCCTAAGTAAGTTGTTTAAAACTTTAATCTAATCTTCTGAGATGTTTTGTTATCAAGTGTCATGCTTATGTTTCAAGTTTGGTCCTATTAGGATAATGTTTGAGCAATTTTTGTTTGTTTTGGACCAGAGTGCAATTTACCCAATATGAGGGGTTATCTTACAAAATGTCACATGTTGAGCTTGGCCATAGTGATTTAGCATCATAAGGGAGAAAATGATGCTATAGAACACCATGTGAAGCTCTTAAGTTCCAAGTTGAGTCTATATGGATGATGTTTGTGCTTTATGTGTTAGTTTTGGTGTAAATTGCAATTTACCCAAAGTAAAGGGGTTAGCATGCAACTTAACATCTCTAGAGTGTTCCTCCTTTTGTTTTACATCATCTAGAAGATGGATGAAGAGTTGGGTGCCTAGTTTGGATCTCAGGCAAGAGATGATACCCTTAGTAGAGATGATGATCTATGGACAATGTGTGTTTTGATCTTGGAAAGTAGTGTATCAGTTTGCGTGGTGTAGTGTATCAGTTTGGAGGTGACGAGCCCTTGGTAGGAAGACAAGAGGCCTATACTCTACCTAGAGTATATCACCCTAACCTTGCATGTTAAGGTGGTTGCATGTGTCCTTTGCACGTGGACAAGTGTCACCTAGACTCTTAAGGTGATGACATCTCTCTTTTGATCTCTCTTTCTTCCCTCAAGTATATAAACCCCTCCTTTTTCACATAAGAGAACCCTTTTGTCCATTCTTATTCTTCTCCTCTTGGTGGATGAGCTTGGGAGATTAAGGATCTAGAGGAAGCCCCCATGGAGCTTGGGAGGTTGAGTTCCTTGCTCATGGTGATTCCTTGTTCAACTTCCATCTTAGTGAGTTATGTTTCTTTGATGGCCATTTCTTTGAGATCTCTTCTTCATCATCTTCTTCCTATCTCAGTCATGGATCATACCATGGATGAAGGATGATTAGGACGTGGTTCTCTCTCTTTCCTTTCTTCTTGAGCTATCATAAACTTAGCACCTTCTTCTTTCTCGAGGTAATGTTGAGGTCGAGTTGGGACTCTTGATGGACTATCTTACACCTTAAGAACATGTGCTTTGGAGCTTTGATCATGGAGCTTGAACCCTTGATGGAGACCTTCTTGAGGCAGGTTATATAGCTCTTAGCCTTATTTGTTATTTTCACTCTTTCATATGCCTATATTGTTTCTAATCTTTAAATCGTTCATCTCATATATGTTAGAAGTTGGTAATGGTCTTGAGAAATATTTTAGGTGGAGGAATCTTGTTTAAATTGTTGTTTGTATCTTGTACCTTCCTTCCTTCACAATGGTAGAACTAGTGGTCAATATCCTAAGGTTGAAGATGACAAGGTCGACACATACACCATGTTGTGGGTGGTCATCATGACTTGTGGTGCCTAAAATGATATGTTTGCTAAGCCGATATGCTTTGAGGGTGCTAACCCATCATGCCCTAGAGGGGCTAGACCAATATGCTTGACACCTAGACCGATATGCTTTGAGGGTGCTAGCACGTCACGACCAGGAGGGTGTCTTGAGCTAGAGTGTCAAACTATGACACCTTGGTTGAGTAAGAAGCCGACATGCTCTAACCCTAACCCTAACAACCCGCCACACCCAGGGTTATCTGATACACCTATTATTACCCGACAGACTTGGGGTTGCCGGTCACACCTTCAAGAAGGGGCTAAACCCACACGCCTTGGGGAGGTTAGCCCCTTGTGCCTTGCATAGAGGTAGTTGACATGTTGTGGTGGTGACCAATCAACACCCTATGGAAAGTATCAACCCGACACCCTTGGTGCTAAACCGATACACCTCATGTGTGGTTAATCTGACAGCATGAGTGCTAAACCGATATACCCTAAGGCAAGCTTGCCTGAAACACCTTGATGTGGTCAGGACAATACATGAGGATGATGAAACCGAGATCTCCCTAGCCATATGAAACCAATATATCAAGGCTGACCCAAGATGTTGCAAACTGAGACACTCGTTGATGAGGTAGAATGCTACACCTAGTGGGTGTTAAGACCACATTGTGATGTGGATGTCAAGCTAAAACACCTTGGGAGGTATTAAATCAGTACCTAGGGTTGATGATAAACCAATGCCTTCAGTTGAAGGTAAAACTAACATCTAGGGTTAAAGGATAGATCAAGATGTCATGCAATTGATTAGTTGATACATGTGTAATGAAGGACTGTTTCACCCATACTCTTGTGTATGGATATAATCAATACATATTTTGATGATTTATCTAAGATGTCGTGAATATGAGTGATCAATCCTGAATTTAAGTGCTTAGCTGTAAACTCTTCAATAAGGTGGGAGGTTGTGGAATTTGGGTTTAGTGGTAAAGTAACCATACATTGATCCTAATCATAAGATGGTAGAACTTATGTGCTCTCCTTAATGAAAGGTTGTAATCCATGGCAAGTGACTTCTATATTCCTTTCCATATGATCATAATTAATGAAAGAGGTTAATGAGATCCCTATGTGAGTGCATGATAGTGGTGGTGAGCCTAGACGAAATCAAAGGGGTGTTAACTTTTGTGTAGAAATTATGCGAATAATTTTTTTTGATCTAATAAGTGCCTTGTGTATAATTTGAAGTAAAACCCTCTAGTTATGTTATCTAATGCTTGACATTCCTTAGCATGATAATGGGGTGATAACTTGAGAAGAGTAACAACATACGAGTCACATAATGATGAAACAACATGTTGGTGCAATGGTCAATGAGTTTACATAATGCATTATTTTAACCCACACATAACTTAACGAGATAATATACATATGCATTTATGAAATGGAGATACCTAGTGTTGATGGCACATTGATCTGTTCTTATCTAACTAATGTTGTTCAAACCTAAATTAGTTTCAAGAGAGTGGAAATTGGTGTAATTAGGGTGGGTGATATAACCATGAGGTAAAACCCTAATCGACCATATGTGGAAAGCACTAACCCTGATTCTAAGGGCAGGTCATATTATTGAACATGTATGAATAAAAAGCATGATATTGTACTCTCTCTCTCTTTCTCTCTCTCTTAATTACATGACCTTAACCTTGTGAGTTAACTGGGTGTTATACTAGAGAATGCCATGTAGATAATAAATAATATTAAGCATTGGCTATGACCCTTGATAAGGGAACATGGAAAGTGTGAGCATGTAAAGGTGAATACTTGGTTATATTGTTTAATTCTTAGCCTCATATGGTAGGTAGTGAAAGTCTAATATTTGAGATAGAATGATGCTTGAGAACCCTATGTAGAATAAACATGAAGCCTAACCCTAAACTAGAGGACTTATTGTAACACCCCTGACCTGGGTTATGACCTAACCCTGGAAGTTTTGCCTAAATATGTAATTATTATACTTGTGAACACTCCCTGGCATGTAATTAAGTCCCTCAGGGACATTCACTTTCATATTTTGCTCCTTTTGCATAAAGTTGTAGCATTATGTTGTATGCAGGGACCTATGTGCAAATTACCCAGTTTAAGGGTTGAACTTGCAAAATTCACAAGATAAGATGTTCCTTTGATGTTAAGACATCATGGGGATGTCTATGATGAGGTTTGAGGGATTTCCCAAGCTTGGGCACCAAGGTGCAGCTGTGGAAGCAATCCCCAAGCTCAGAAACCCTAATTTGGGATAAATTGCAATTTACCCAAATTGAGGGGTCCAACTTGTAATTTCACCATCTAGAACATCTTTTATGACTCTTGTCATCATTTAGAGTAGAAATGATGAAAGAGTTACATCATTCCCTAATCAGATAAGAAAAATGATCTTCGTGGTAGAAATCACCTAAAATGGGTACAAGACCCTAACATGTATGTACCCTAGTTGAAGGTTGGATTCCTATACCCTTAGATCTTGAGTTTTTCTAAGATTTGCATAAGGTTAGATGGGCTTGGACGTGCCCTTGAGCAAGGAGGTACCTAGATGCGAATTTTGGCTTTAAAAGGTCATTATGTTAGAAAATAGCCTAAAACTATAAAAGCCTTTCTTTTGCAAACGAGCAAACGATCCTTCCCTGTTCCATTCACTTCCTTTCTTTCTTAAATGGCCAAGGACTTGCTCTGGAGAACAGGGAGACGAAGTAGCTTGCTCTAGGTAAGAAACCTCATGTCTAGCTCGAATTCATGGTGGTTTTCACTTTCTAGGGTTGGTTTCATGGTTAGCTTAACTAGTCTTCTTGTTCTAGCCAACCAAAGCTTCGATTCCTTGGAGTTTTCATCCCTGATCGAGTTGTGGAAGCTCAAGGACGCCATTAGAGCTTGGACCTCAGAGTCTTGGAGCTTTAGGATCAAACTTGAGGCGGGTTTTATAACTCTGAACTTGTGCTTTATAATCATGCTTTGTTTCTTGCAAATTTGCTAGTATATCTCCTTCTATCTCCCTTCTTCTTTGCACGATTGCAATTGAACCAGTGGAGAAACCGACCTTGCAAGAGGTTGAAGATGAGGGGCGTGATTCCCTATGTTGCTTTTCCAAACGGTCTTGGATCCTTTTGGTCCAAACGGTTGCAAACCGTTTGGGTTCAAACGGTTTCAAACTGTTTGCTCTCAAACGGTCTTGCAAGACCGTTTGGATTGAAACGGTCTCAAGACCGTTTGAGGGCGTTGACCAAGGGACGACCGTTTGAGGGTCTGTTCCCAACAGGTTGAATTTCATCCCTGCAAAGAATCAAAGCCTAATTCTTAACCAATTGGGAGTTGAAGGCACTTCAACATGGAACCCTAATCGGGTGAAAAAGTGCTGATTTAACACATAGATCTTGTTGAGTTTTGGGTTGAAGGACCCAAACGGTCTCAAGACCGTTTGGGGATTCCTCCAAACGGTCTTAATACCGTTTGGGCACAATCCAAGACCGTTTGAAGGTTTAGGGTTGAGTTAATCTAGTGGTTTGAGGGTCCAATTGTAGGAAATTGATGCATTGATTGAAAAGTGCTGATTTTGACCTAATTGGACTTCAACCTGAGTCAAAACGGTTTGGATCTTGGTCAAACTTTGGGCAAACGGTCTCAAGACCGTTTGGGTGATGTCCAAACGACCTCAAGACCGTTTGGGCCAAGTTTGAGCCCAATTGGAGGTCAATTGATAGGTTCAACCTTGAATTGATTCACACTGTTGAACATTGATGACCAATCAATTTGAAACCCTAATTGAGAACGATTGAACCCTAATTGGTTTGCAATTGAGGGTCAATTTGATGACTAAGTGGCTAAGGCTAACCCTAATTGACTCAATTTATAAGTGGTTAGCATAGCTTTAACCAATTGAGGGCTTCAACACACTTATCTATAAATATTGGTGATCTTTGAACCCTTTTGGAGGTCCAAACGGTTTGAGCCCATTTGGGCCAAACGGTCTCAAGACCGTTTGGACCCAAACGGTCTCAAGACCGTTTGAGACCAAACGGTCTCAAGACCGTTTGGGCTCAAACGACCTCAAGACCGTTTGGGCTCAAACGACCTCAAGACCGTTTGAGCTCAAACGACCTCAAGGTCGTTTGGTCCAAACGACCTCAAACCGTTTGAGGCTCCAAACGGTTTGGAAGTCAAACTTCCCAAACGGTCCTCACCTCCAAACGGTCTCAAGACCGTTTGAGACCAAACGGTCTCAAGACCGTTTGAGGATCAAACGGTCTCAAGACCGTTTGGATGGTTGAGATCGTTTGAAAGTTGGAAACCACTTGGAGATTTGTGGTGATTTATGCTTAACCATTTGATGGTGCCAATGGCTTAATGATGACTCCATCTAAACCCTAATGGTAACCTAGGTCACTAAGGGACTATGTGATTAGTGAGTTAACCCATGATGGTGATCATGTGGCAAATTACCAAAATACCCTCGAGGGGTCTAAAGGGGTAAAACCCTAATCTAATCAAACCCTAATCACATGATGTTGATGCTTTGGCTCATATCAGTCAATGGAGACTTGTCTCAACCTAATCTAGAGTGGTGTTGCCACCATCTACTAGAGAGAGGAAAGAGAAAGTGTTTCTAGAGAGAGAAAGTATCCTAGAGAGAGAAAGTGCCCTTTTTAGGAGGAATCTCTAGTAAGATACTTCTTTTACACATGAAGGTGCATGATTAGGGAATGACCCACCTATGTGAGGTCATGGAAACCCTAATGATGATATCTAATGGATCTTAATGATAATTAAGAGTCTTAATGATGATGTTTCTCTTACATGATGATGTAATGAGTACAATTCACCATGGAGTGAATAGTAAACCCTAATTTTAGGGCGATGACATGAAAGATGAATAGTAAACCCTGATTGTAAGGGTTATTAAGTGGAACCCTAATGGAAGGTGATTCCATGTGGAACCCTAGTTGTGGGTGATCCCATGTGGAACCCTATTTGAGGGTGATTCCATGTGAAACACTAGTTGAGGGTGAATCCAAGTGAAACCCTAATTGGGAATGTATCCCTATTTACTAAATCATTTACAATTATCTGTTGAATTAACTATGCAGGTTGTTATGAGATGATGGTCACACCCAGGTATGGAATACCATGTTATATTCATTGAAAGCATGTCTTATGCTTTATGAATAGTGAACCATCTTGATGCACTATTAAGTGACATCCTTTGCGATTTATGGGCTGTAAGAGCCATAAATGTTATCAAGGTCATGCTTGACAGATGACTTGAAGATGAATATCTGATAGTTGTGATAAGTTAGGCCTGCTACATTTTGTATTCTCATATATAGCTGTGTTACTGTATGATGATTGGAATACTGAATGTACCTAACTAATCAAGTGAAATGTAGAGCCCTGATCATAGATCCATCATTGTCAGTTGTCTAAATGATGGTGAAACAGGTTTTCCTAAGGGAACTCCTGGAGCACATACTGTTGAGTATGTGGGGTACATGGATGTGTAGAACCTGACATCCTAGTGTAGGTATTTGATGTAGATTCTCGTAGTCCATCATACCTTCACTATAACAGAAAGGGTGAGTGGATGATGTAGATTCTAGTAGTCCATCAGACCCCACCCCAAAGTTTTAAAGGTGAGCTGTATCTCTACACTCCCTTAAAGACATAAACCCCGTATCGGTGAAAGATAAACAAGAAATCTTTCGATAGCGAAGAGAGTACAGAATGCCACTGTAACTCTAAAAATAGCAAAGGACCAGAGTACCCTGGTGAGCTATTACATAGACATCCCGCCAGATGTCAAACAATCAATCCTCTAACTGACTGAGGAAGGTGAGGTCATAAGAATCCGGCTCTCTTAATGACCTATGTATGATACTGATGCGACTTCTCAGTGATCAGTTGGAGTATGAGTGGTATACCTCATCTCCACAGGGCATACCAATAATGTTTGAAAAACGTAATCAATAGCGTAGCATATCTGTTAAAGTTAGCTACGAGTTATGTGATTGATGTTATCATTAAATAGCATGGAGGTTCTCATATTGTTAATATTGATTGAACTCTGCTTATCATAGAACTGCTAGTGAATATCTTGAAGGCTCTTAATGCTTTAGTTATTCCTGCCTTGCTTATAAAGCCTAATGGAGAGTTATAACTCTCGCTGGGGCAATTGTGTATAATTGTCTCACCCCGTAGACTTCTACTTTTTAGGTGGTCGTCGAAGACGGAGGAATAAGAACTCAGGTGAACAATCCCAGCAGCAGCAGTATCAAGAGCAGTAACTATCTCAGGTGGAGATCTAGTCTGCTTCATGGTGTAGTTAGAGTAAAGTCCTAGATGTCCTCTGTACTCTCAGGTCCTGAAATGTTTTGTGGTTCATTCTTGAGAAAATTTTGTAAGCATGTTGCATGTAATTACTCAAGAAGTAATTGGTCTGAGTTGTAAACAGTTAAATCCTTTTTCTATGGAAAAGGTTTGTGGTTTCAAGCTCTAATCTCGAAAAGTTTTATTTTCCCGTGATTTTCGTCTTCCGCTGTTTACCGAATGCTTCCGCATGTGTTTAAATCGGGATTAATCCATGGTTTGGAGATCGGAGCCCACAATTAAGTGGTATCAGAGCTCTAGGTTCGCTGAGTCTACAGAGGCATAGGACATAGGAAGTCGAGTCTATCTTTAGTATTCCTTCCTTATCTAATAGAATCTTCTACTCCTCAGGAGAAGAAGATACTTAAGATGTCTGAGCCACATGATGAGTATGTGGAAGAGAGCAGTCCCAGTGCACCTCAAGGTGGTGCAAGAGTACCAGAGGTGGAGCAACCTGTACCAGAACAACCCAGAGAGCCACCCCAGTTTGACCCAGCTGACATGGGTAATCCAGCAGCCCAGATGATGTTCGGGCAGTTCATGACTGCCATGACACATATAACCGACAGGTTGCCTATGCCTGCACCTAGGGCACCTGTCCAACCAGAAGGGCAAGGTATCGGGAAGACGTTCGAGCGACTACGTCGTGTCGGAGCTACCGAGTACCACGGGATTGCTGACCCCGCAGATGCAGATCTGTGGTTGACTGAGTTAGAGAAGGCTTTCCGAATCCTCAACATCCCTGAAGTTGAGAAGGTTAGACATGCTGTCTATCTTCTCAAAGGAAGTGCTGGTCACTGGTGGAACATGGAAGAGCAGAAGAGGCCTGGAGTAGAGATCTCGTGGGAAGATTTTCGGCGGGAGTTTGTTAATAAATACTTCCCAAAGACTTTCCTAGACGAGAAGATCTCTCAGTTTGAGAGACTGAGACAAGGAATGATGAACATTAGCGAGTATGAAGCTAAGTTCATGGAGCTATTGCGGTTTTGTCCGCATATGGCTGCCACAGAGGAAGAGAGAATCAGAAGGTTTGAGAGGGGGTTGAATGCTGACATGTCTACCCCTGTGTCTACCTTAGAGAACCGCGAAAGATTCTCTACCTTCGTTGAGTCAGTCCGAAGGATAGAGAGATCTGTGGTTGAGAAGAGGCAGACTCAGAAAAGATATCCACAGTTCCAGGGTTCTTCATCTAGGGACTCTAAGCAGCCTAGATCCTGTGCACCTAACCCTCCACCATCTAGATTTAGTTCTCAGACTCCGTGGTCTCCTAGTAGAGGTAGAGGAAGAAGACAACCGCCTCAGGAGACACAGAGTTCTGCCTCAATGTCTGTCACCGGACCACAAGAGAGAAGATGTTACAACTGTGGAAAGGTGGGACATTTGAGGAAGGACTGCCGATCTAGACCCGTCAGTGTGACACAGCCTCTGAGACAAGGACAACAGGGATCACAAGGAGGACAATCTCAAGGAACAGGACGAGGACGCGGGCAAGCGTCTCAAGCTGGATCATCAGCACCACCTCAGCAACAGGCTACGGCGAGGTTCTATGCTATGAACCCACCAGAGGCAGTGGTCAACCCACAAGTGGTGACAGGTCAGATGGAACTTTTATATTCTGATATGTCTAAATCTTGTGTAGTATCTGTTTTGATTGACCCGGGTGCTACGCACTCTTTCATCACTCGAAGAGTGATTCGTAACTGCAATTTGACAACTAGTCATAGGGCAGATAAGTTGTTATTGGAAACCCCGTTGAGTGGGTCTGCTGTTCTGCAGGAAGTATGCTCTCCTTGCGTACTTTCCTTTTCTAAGCATCGCATTCAGGTGGATCTTATACCACTTGACATGCAAGGATTTGATATAATCCTAGGGATGGATACCTTGGAAAGGTATCGAGTTGTCTTGGATTGTGAATCCAAGCTGGCAGTGTTTGCTGATGAAAGCAACACATGGATCTTTCAAGGTGAAAGAAAGATTCTGCCCACTTGTCTTGTATCAGCTATGGTTGCTGATAAGTTGATGAGGCAAGGATGCTACGCATTCTTAGCCCATGTGGTAGATGTTAACAAGGAGAGTTCCAACCCTGCTGAAGTTCCGATAGTCGGGGAATTCGAGGATGTGTTTCCCGAAGAACTTCCTGGTATACCACCACCCCGGGAAATTGATTTTGAGATCAATTTGGTCCCAGATACGAAACCCATAGCCCAGACTCCGTATAGGATGGCGCCTGCTGAGATGGCAGAACTCAAGAAACAGCTTCAAGAGTTACTTGAGAAGGGTTTCATCCGACCGAGTACCTCACCTTGGGGTGCTCCGGTTTTGTTTGTTAAAAAGAAAGATGGATCGATGCGGTTGTGCATTGATTATAGACAACTCAATAAAGTAACGATAAAGAATAAATATCCTTTGCCGAGGATTGATGATCTTTTCGACCAGTTGCGTGGTGCAACAGTCTTTTCTAAGATAGACTTAAGGTCTGGATATCATCAACTCCGCATTAAGGACAGTGACATATCTAAGTCTGCCTTTAGGACAAGATATGGTCACTATGAGTTCACGGTCATGTCGTTTGGACTAACCAATGCACCGGCTGCATTCATGGAACTCATGAATAGAGTCTTTCGACCTTTCCTCGATCAGTGTGTTGTCGTCTTCATAGATGATATACTGATTTATAGTAAGGATGCTCAGCAGCATGAGCAACACCTTCGCCAGACTTTGACCTTGCTAAGAGAGCATAAGCTATACGCTAAGTTTAGCAAGTGTGAGTTTTGGTTATCTGAAGTATCCTTCCTTGGACATGTGGTATCTGCCTCGGGAATTCGTGTTGACCCTGCAAAGATAGAGTCTGTATTGCAATGGGAACAACCGAAGACACCGACGGAGATTAGAAGTTTCTTGGGGTTAGCTGGTTATTATCGAAGGTTTATTAAGAATTTCAGTTCTATAGCCTTACCTTTGACCAAGTTAACCCGGAAGGATGTTCCTTTTACTTGGAGTGATAAGTGTCAACAGTCTTTTCAGCTGTTGAAGGAGAGGTTGACAAGTGCACCTGTGCTTGTGTTGCCTGAGCAAGGAAAGGAATACGTAATCTTTTGTGATGCCTCCAAGAATGGACTTGGATGTGTGTTGATGCAGGATAACCAAGTGATTTCTTTTGCTTCCCGACAGCTTAAGAAACACGAGGAAAATTATCCAACACACGATCTAGAGTTAGCTGCTGTGGTTCATGCTTTGAAAATTTGGAGACATTATCTCTACGGAGAAACGTTTCAGATTTTCACAGACCACAAGAACCTTAAGTATATCTTCACTCAGCATGAGCTCAATATGAGGCAACGTCGTTGGATGGAGTTAATCAAGGACTACGATTGTACAATTGAGTACCATCCAGGCAAAGCCAATGTGGTTGCTGATGCCTTGAGTAGGAAATCAGCAACATCAACCATGAATAGGGCACAACTAAGTTCTTTAGTATGCTCTAGAAGAGATATGCTTATCTCTTTAAGACAAGACAATGTGCAGTTGAAGGCATCATTGTTAGCTGGTCTGTTAGCTGAGATGCAGATTAAACCTACCCTGAGAGAGCAGATAAAGGAGGCTCAACAAGTAGATGCTTTTGTACAGCAGATTAGATCTGAGTTTGGTGATGAGAAACGAGAAGGTTTTCATGAGTCAGATGACCAGGTGGCATGCTATCATGGAAGAATGATAGTGCCAGATGTGGATAACCTGAGGAAGTTAGTCCTGGAAGAAGCTCATTCTTCAATGTATGCTATGCATCCAGGGAGCACCAAGATGTATCGGAACTTGAAGGATATGTATTGGTGGCCTGGGATGAAGAAGAATGTAGTTGAGTTTGTTCTGAGGTGTCCTGTGTGTCAGCAGGTTAAGGCTGAACACCAGAAACCTGCAGGAACAATGCAACCCTTACCCATACCACAGTGGAAGTGGGATCATGTGACCATGGACTTTGTTGTTGGCCTACCCAGGACAAACAAAGGACATGATTCCATTTGGGTAGTTGTTGATAGGTTGACAAAGACAGCCCATTTCTTGCCTGTCAAAACAACCTTTTCTGCTGAGAGGTTATCCCAGATATATGTTCAAGAAATAGTACGTTTGCACGGAGTTCCTGTCACTATAGTTTCTGACAGAGGTCCCCAGTTTACAAGTCGCTTCTGGGAACAGTTACACAGAGCCCTAGGCACCAAGCTAAGGTTTAGTACAGCCTTTCATCCTCAGACTGATGGACAGTCAGAAAGGACTATACAGACCTTAGAAGATCTGTTGAGAGCATGTGCTCTCCAGTTTACCGGGAGTTGGGATCTACACCTAAGCTTGATAGAGTTTGCCTATAACAATAGCTATCAGCATAGCATTGATATGGCACCATATGAAGCCTTATATGGTAGACGTTGTAGATCACCCTTGTGTTGGTATGAAACTGGTGAACACCAGTTGTTAGGCCCTGATCTTGTGCAGCAAACTACAGAAAAGATTAAAGTTATACAGCAACAGCTGAAGACTGCACAAGATAGACAGAAGTCGTATGCCGATAAACGTCGTAGACCCTTAGAATTCCAAGTTGGAGACAGAGTGTATCTCAAGGTCTCACCTTGGAAAGGAGTCCTTCGTTTTGGGAAGAAAGGGAAGTTAGTTCCTAGATTTATGGGACCTTATCCAATTGTTGAAAGAGTTGGAAAGGTAGCCTATAGACTAGAGTTACCCCAGGAGTTACAGAAGCTGCACCCTGTGTTTCACATTTCCATGCTGAGAAAATGTCACCCAGATACTGAATCAGTTCTACGGCCTATGGAAGTAGAGTTGAATGAAGATGTAACATATGAGGAGGGACCAGTATCAATCCTCGATAACAGAACCAAAAAGTTAAAAAAGAAGGATATAAGCCTTGTAAAAGTCCTCTGGAACCATCGTGGTGTTGAAGAAGCCACTTGGGAACTAGAAGATGAGATGAGAAGAAAATATCCTACTCTTTTCTTATAATATGCTTTATCGATTTCGGGGACGAAATCCTTTTGAGGGGTAAAGAATTTGTAACACCCCTGACCTGGGTTATGACCTAACCCTGGAAGTTTTGCCTAAATATGTAATTATTATACTTGTGAACACTCCCTGGCATGTAATTAAGTCCCTCAGGGACATTCACTTTCATATTTTGCTCCTTTTGCATAAAGTTGTAGCATTATGTTGTATGCAGGGACCTATGTGCAAATTACCCAGTTTAAGGGTTGAACTTGCAAAATTCACAAGATAAGATGTTCCTTTGATGTTAAGACATCATGGGGATGTCTATGATGAGGTTTGAGGGATTTCCCAAGCTTGGGCACCAAGGTGCAGCTGTGGAAGCAATCCCCAAGCTCAGAAACCCTAATTTGGGATAAATTGCAATTTACCCAAATTGAGGGGTCCAACTTGTAATTTCACCATCTAGAACATCTTTTATGACTCTTGTCATCATTTAGAGTAGAAATGATGAAAGAGTTACATCATTCCCTAATCAGATAAGAAAAATGATCTTCGTGGTAGAAATCACCTAAAATGGGTACAAGACCCTAACATGTATGTACCCTAGTTGAAGGTTGGATTCCTATACCCTTAGATCTTGAGTTTTTCTAAGATTTGCATAAGGTTAGATGGGCTTGGACGTGCCCTTGAGCAAGGAGGTACCTAGATGCGAATTTTGGCTTTAAAAGGTCATTATGTTAGAAAATAGCCTAAAACTATAAAAGCCTTTCTTTTGCAAACGAGCAAACGATCCTTCCCTATTCCATTCACTTCCTTTCTTTCTTAAATGGCCAAGGACTTGCTCTGGAGAACAGGGAGACGAAGTAGCTTGCTCTAGGTAAGAAACCTCATGTCTAGCTCGAATTCATGGTGGTTTTCACTTTCTAGGGTTGGTTTCATGGTTAGCTTAACTAGTCTTCTTGTTCTAGCCAACCAAAGCTTAGATTCCTTGGAGTTTTCATCCCTGATCGAGTTGTGGAAGCTCAAGGACGCCATTAGAGCTTGGACCTCAGAGTCTTGGAGCTTTAGGATCAAACTTGAGGCGGGTTTTATAACTCTGAACTTGTGCTTTATAATCATGCTTTGTTTCTTGCAAATTTGCTAGTATATCTCCTTCTATCTCCCTTCTTCTTTGCACGATTGCAATTGAACCAGTGGAGAAACCGACCTTGCAAGAGGTTGAAGATGAGGGGCGTGATTCCCTATGTTGCTTTTCCAAACGGTCTTGGATCCTTTTGGTCCAAACGGTTGCAAACCGTTTGGGTTCAAACGGTTTCAAACCGTTTGCTCTCAAACGGTCTTGCAAGACCGTTTGGATTGAAACGGTCTCAAGACCGTTTGAGGGCGTTGACCAAGGGACGACCGTTTGAGGGTCTGTTCCCAACAGGTTGAATTTCATCCCTGCAAAGAATCAAAGCCTAATTCTTAACCAATTGGGAGTTGAAGGCACTTCAACATGGAACCCTAATCGGGTGAAAAAGTGCTGATTTAACACATAGATCTTGTTGAGTTTTGGGTTGAAGGACCCAAACGGTCTCAAGACCGTTTGGGGATTCCTCCAAACGGTCTTAAGACCGTTTGGGCACAATCCAAGACCGTTTGAAGGTTTAGGGTTGAGTTAATCTAGTGGTTTGAGGGTCCAATTGTAGGAAATTGATGCATTGATTGAAAAGTGCTGATTTTGACCTAATTGGACTTCAACCTGAGTCAAAACGGTTTGGATCTTGGTCAAACTTTGGGCAAACGGTCTCAAGACCGTTTGGGTGATGTCCAAACGACCTCAAGACCGTTTGGGCCAAGTTTGAGCCCAATTGGAGGTCAATTGATAGGTTCAACCTTGAATTGATTCACACTGTTGAACATTGATGACCAATCAATTTGAAACCCTAATTGAGAACGATTGAACCCTAATTGGTTTGCAATTGAGGGTCAATTTGATGACTAAGTGGCTAAGGCTAACCCTAATTGACTCAATTTATAAGTGGTTAGCATAGCTTTAACCAATTGAGGGCTTCAACACACTTATCTATAAATATTGGTGATCTTTGAACCCTTTTGGAGGTCCAAACGGTTTGAGCCCATTTGGGCCAAACGGTCTCAAGACCGTTTGGACCCAAACGGTCTCAAGACCATTTGAGACCAAACGGTCTCAAGACCGTTTGGGCTCAAATGACCTCAAGACTGTTTGGGCTCAAACGACCTCAAGACCGTTTGAGCTCAAACGACCTCAAGGTCGTTTGGTCCAAACGACCTCAAACCGTTTGAGGCTCCAAACGGTTTGGAAGTCAAACTTCCCAAACGGTCCTCACCTCCAAACGGTCTCAAGACCGTTTGAGACCAAACGGTCTCAAGACCGTTTGAGGATCAAACGGTCTCAAGACCGTTTGGATGGTTGAGATCGTTTGAAAGTTGGAAACCACTTGGAGATTTGTGGTGATTTATGCTTAACCATTTGATGGTGCCAATGGCTTAATGATGACTCCATCTAAACCATAATGGTAACCTAGGTCACTAAGGGACTATGTGATTAGTGATTTAACCCATGATGGTGATCATGTGGCAAATTACCAAAATACCCTCGAGGGGTCTAAAGGGGTAAAACCCTAATCTAATCAAACCCTAATCACATGATGTTGATGCTTTGGCTCATATCAGTCAATGGAGACTTGTCTCAACCTAATCTAGAGTGGTGTTGCCACCATCTACTAGAGAGAGGAAAGAGAAAGTGTTTCTAGAGAGAGAAAGTATCCTAGAGAGAGAAAGTGCCCTTTTTAGGAGGAATCTCTAGTAAGATACTTCTTTTACACATGAAGGTGCATGATTAGGGAATGACCCACCTATGTGAGGTCATGGAAACCCTAATGATGATATCTAATGGATCTTAATGATAATTAAGAGTCTTAATGATGATGTTTCTCTTACATGATGATGTAATGAGTACAATTCACCATGGAGTGAATAGTAAACCCTAATTTTAGGGCGATGACATGAAAGATGAATAGTAAACCCTGATTGTAAGGGTTATTAAGTGGAACCCTAATGGAAGGTGATTCCATGTGGAACCCTAGTTGTGGGTGATCCCATGTGGAACCCTATTTGAGGGTGATTCCATGTGAAACACTAGTTGAGGGTGAATCCAAGTGAAACCCTAATTGGGAATGTATCCCTATTTACTAAATCATTTACAATTATCTGTTGAATTAACTATGCAGGTTGTTATGAGATGATGGTCACACCCAGGTATGGAATACCATGTTATATTCATTGAAAGCATGTCTTATGCTTTATGAATAGTGAACCATCTTGATGCACTATTAAGTGACATCCTTTGCGATTTATGGGCTGTAAGAGCCATAAATGTTATCAAGGTCATGCTTGACAGATGACTTGAAGATGAATATCTGATAGTTGTGATAAGTTAGGCCTGCTACATTTTGTATTCTCATATATAGTTGTGTTACTGTATGATGATTGGAATACTGAATGTACCTAACTAATCAAGTGAAATGTAGAGCCCTGATCATAGATCCATCATTGTCAGTTGTCTAAATGATGGTGAAACAGGTTTTCCTAAGGGAACTCCTGGAGCACATACTGTTGAGTATGTGGGGTACATGGATGTGTAGAACCTGACATCCTAGTGTAGGTATTTGATGTAGATTCTCGTAGTCCGTCATACCTTCACTATAACAGAAAGGGTGAGTGGATGATGTAGATTCTAGTAGTCCATCAGACCCCACCCCAAAGTTTTAAAGGTGAGTTGTATCTCTACACTCCCTTAAAGACATAAACCCCGTATCGGTGAAAGATAAACAAGAAATCTTCCGATAGCGAAGAGAGTACAGAATGCCACTGTAACTCTAAAAATAGCAAAGGACCAGAGTAACCTGGTGAGCTATTACATAGACATCCCGCCAGATGTCAAACAATCAATCCTCTAACTGACTGAGGAAGGTGAGGTCATAAGAATCCGGCTCTCTTAATGACCTATGTATGATACTGATGCGACTTCTCAGTGATCAGTTGGAGTATGAGTGGTATACCTCATCTCCACAGGGCATAACAATAATGTTTGAAAAACGTAATCAATAGCGTAGCATATCTGTTAAAGTTAGCTACGAGTTATGTGATTGATGTTATCATTAAATAGCATGGAGGTTCTCATATTGTTAATATTGATTGAACTCTGCTTATCATAGAACTGCTAGTGAATATCTTGAAGGCTCTTAATGCTTTAGTTATTCCTGCCTTGCTTATAAAGCCTAATGGAGAGTTATAACTCTCGCTGGGGCAATTGTGTATAATTGTCTCACCCCGTAGACTTCTACTTTTTAGGTGGTCGTCGAAGACGGAGGAATAAGAACTCAGGTGAACAATCCCAGCAGCAGCAGTATCAAGAGCAGTAACTATCTCAGGTGGAGATCTAGTCTGCTTCATGGTGTAGTTAGAGTAAAGTCCTAGATGTCCTCTGTACTCTCAGGTCCTGAAATGTTTTGTGGTTCATTCTTGAGAAAATTTTGTAAGCATGTTGCATGTAATTACTCAAGAAGTAATTGGTCTGAGTTGTAAACAGTTAAATCCTTTTTCTATGGAAAAGGTTTGTGGTTTCAAGCTCTAATCTCGAAAAGTTTTATTTTCCCGTGATTTTCGTCTTCCGCTGTTTACCGAATGCTTCCGCATGTGTTTAAATCGGGATTAATCCATGGTTTGGAGATCGGAGCCCACACTTATGATGCATTGCTTGTTTTATTTAAAGGTTTTTAATGTGTTGAAACATATCATCTCTCTGAATGTAATAGCTAATGATTTCTCTAGTATGTATATGTGATGTGGCATAAATGATGATTGGCATAAGTAATGCTTATATGCCAATAAGGCATGGTGAGATAACCATGAATCATAAGTGTGATGTGATGGGTCTTAGGACATGTCAAAGTCTTAGTGCCTAGTTGAGGTGATATCCTATAGTACTGGAATGAGGGATTGATATCCATGATAATATGTTGATGATGATAGAGTTGTGGATGGCAATGATACAGTGTTATGAGATGATGGGAATCAGTTTATAGTTTAAATGATGATATCTACTGATGTAATACTATGCCCCATTTATTTGAAGGATTTGTTTATGGTTTTAATGGTGTAACTTGATTGATGCTAAAAGACACTTTAATTTGTCTAATTAATCAAGTGGAATCTAATCATGTAGCTGGCCTTGTGCCATAGATCCATTCAGTGTTAGCAATTGTTGGATGGTGAACGAGTAACTCCTACAGGAAACTCAGAGCGCATACTGCTGAGTATGTGGGGACAACTTGGTACCCTAATATCAAGCAATTGAGGATGACTTTGGACATGTGTGAACCTCAGATCATGCCTTAAGATTTGTGATATAAGTGATATGTGAAACATGATTGGCTGCGGGCCACATCTTGGAAGAGTGCGGCTTCAGGCCCTAGCCCATTGATATGTGACACAAGATTGGCTATGGGACATACCCTGGAAGAGTGCGCTTGTGGGACGTAGCTCAGTTTTACTAGCGCCATGACCTGTATCAAGGCGGGCTAGGTTTGCACAACTGGACTATATGTCGTTGGAAGCAGTTGACTCATGATGTCACTGCAGGTTCACTCGTGCCGACTGAGGGGGTGAGGTCGTGGATTCTAGCTCTTCTACTAGACCTTGTATGTCATCAATTTCAACTTAGCTATGGTTAGTTGGATTTGGGTGGTACGACTCAAATCCTTAGGGCATAATAAAATACATAATCAGCCGTGTCGTATACATGTATAGGATCAAATATAAGAACATTGGATGAGGCCTTGCTTTGCTTTTATACTGTTTAGTTTGTAACAGTTATACATGTTCTTTTTATTCCTTTTTAAGCTTAAATATACTATAATGTATAGTGTAGATGTCTAAACTACTTAAATAAGTGATAGTTACCCTGCTTAAGAGAATTTGCGGAATCTGCTCATCTTAGAATAATATTATTTTCTACTTAGTTATCTGTGATAATAATAGAGTTGGCAGAGAGTTATATCTCTCATCGGGACTGTTCTCTTACACCATTGATTAAAAATCTTTTAGGTGGACGTGCATGCCAAGCTAACGATCAGATAGTTGATGACATAAAATGAAGAGAAACTACACTTGGTGAATCATGGCATATGGATAGTGTCTAGTAATAGAGTCTTATGTGTCGTCTCTATACACCCAGGTCCTTGGAGGTATTCTCGATGTGTTTTAGTGACATGATGATCGACATGTGGTTTTTGCCTTGTGTGCCTTTGGTGGTATGTACATACATGTGAAACAATTTGTTATTTTATTTAACAGGTTGATTGGAAAATGATGATGTGGCACCTTGATATATGTTATGAAATGCAAGTTTAGACTCTTGTGTAATAAATCTCAGCTCATGGTGCTTGTTGCAAACCGGTTTTAATTTCTTGTGATTTTTGGTAATTTGCTGATTAGTGGTTGACTGTGATTAAGTTTTGAGTAATCTCGCTTTCTGTGGCAAAGGGTGTCACAATGTTCATGATTTTCTTAGATATAATAAAATCAAAATAGCTATAATTAGTTAATATATACAAGCCCACAACTAACCTTGTAAACATAAAACCAATAAGTAGAGTCAATGAAGTTAACTTGATAAATATAAAGCCTTATAGGTTTGCTTGATGGGAAATGTGTGCACATATATGATACAACTAAGATGCAACAAAAAAATTATATGCGGAAGCTTTATCGACGAGCGTGTAAACTCAAGATAATAACTACAAGAAGATAGAAGAAATAAAAGACTAGATTTTTACATGAAAAACCCTTACGACATGTGAGCAAAAAATCACGGAGCCAACTACGAGCAAATCCACTATAAGAAGCAAAGATACAATTTTTACCTCGTAGATTTTTATCTAAATTCGAGATAGTATACCAAAAAGGAGAAATAAGATGATACCACACTGTAGAGAGAGATCCCTACAATTCTACCACCCTATAACTTCTTACGAATATGTACTATTTGATAATGTGCACGATAGTAGATGGACCGAATAAAAACACTCGGATGGCTTGAAAATCCTATCTTGCTTCATTTCTTATTCTTTTTGTTTTTCTTCCTTTTTCCTTCTTTACTTTTCCTTTCATCTTTGTAGAAAAATGTTACCTTTTTTAGTTCACAACTGCCCATTGGCTTTCTTAGAGGCGGCTCTCCTTCGAATTGCTTTAGGCGCTACTGTTGTCTTTTAATGGCTGTGACTCTTTCTCAATCTCACAATCCGGCTAGGATTTATAATCATGTAGCCATGATAACACAACCAATAGGCAAGCTCTAATGGGCCTGAACTGGACAAAATGCGACCAAAAATCTCCCCCTCCAGTGCAAGGAGGAGACTATCACCACATAATCATCACTGAGAATGTATGCTAGTGAGCTCTTTGTAGAGCTCTAGCTTGTCTCATGTCACCACCTTGGTCATCATGTCAGAAGCATTCTTCTCAGTGTGGTTCTTCTTAAAAATCAAAAACTTATTATCAATCACATCATAGAGTCAATGATATCTCACTTTAATGTGCTTTTTTTGTGCATAATACATTGTGATTTTGCTCAAGTCAATAGCACTCTAACTATCACTAGAAAATATCTAAGTCAACATGATTCATGCCCATATCTACCAAAAATCTCACAATCCAAAGTATTTCTTTTCTTGCTTCTATTGCTTCAATGTACTGTGCCTGTCGTAGAAAGTGCAATAAAATTTTATAACCTAGACTTCTAGGATACAACTCCCCTTACAAAAGTAAAAACATACCCAAAGGTCGACTTCCTATGATCAATATCACCTACCATTTCAGTATAAATGAAGCCTTTCAAAATTGGTTAAGAATCACCAAACATCAAACACTACTACTAGTACCTTGTAAGTATATGAAAATCTACTTGACTGCCTCCCAATGATCTTTTCTAGGGTTTGAGAAAAACCTGCTCACAACTCCAACTATATGAGTAATATCAATATGAGTACGCAAAGTTGTGAACATCAAACTCCCTACAACATGAGAATAGGGAATCCTAGACATCTTCTTCTTCTCCTCACCAATAGATGGGCATGCCTTTTTACTTAGCTTAAAATGACATGATAGTGGCGTACTCATGGATTTAGACTTGCTCATGTTGAACCGTTCTAGAATTCATTCAACATAGCTCTCTTATGACAACCACAACCTATGTTTCTCCCTATCACATGCGATCTACATCCCCACAATCTGCCATGCTGATCCCAAATCCTTTATCTCAAAGGCTTTGGAAAGCTCAATCTTCAGTTTCTTGATCAAATTAACATCCTGCCCCACTATCAACATGTCATCCACATAGAGTAGAAGAATAATGAATTTTCCATTGGGAAACATCTTGATATAAATACATGGATTTGCATTTGTCTTTTTATACTCGTGACTCTACATGAAAGAATCAAACTTCTTGTACTACTTCCTAGGAGCTTGTTTCAAACCATACAAACTCTTCTTTCATCTGCAAACTAAGTGCTCCTTCCTCTTGACCTGAAAACCTTATGGTTGCTCCATGTAGATCTCCTCAGCTAGGTCACATTGGAGAAACACCATCTTCACATCCATCTACTCAAGTTCTAGATATAGACTAGAAACTAAGCCTAGAACCAATCAATAGAAGTCATTTTCACATCAGGAGAAATATCTCATTAAAATCCACCCCTGGTCTTTGACCAAAGCCCTTGACAACTAGTCTGGCTTTGTATCTGATATCCTTGTTTCTATAATCACTCTTCATCCTATAGACCCACTTTTTCTTTAATGCTCTCTGGTCCTTAGGAAGTGCCACAAGCTCATAGGTGTCATTATTCTACAAAGAAGACATCTCCTCCTACATTGATTGATGCCATTGTGATCTATCCCTATGAGTCTGTGCACCCTGGAAAGTCTTTGTCTCCCTGATCAGTAAGGAGAATATACTGAAATGCCAGATATCTGGATGAAAGATGATGAACTCTGTCAGACCTCCTCAACTAATGCTTCTAAGGACTCTGTCTGGTGAAGATCTTGCTCCCCATGCTCATATGTCTCAGACTATGATTCTGAATCACTCATCTGTACATTTAGAATCAGAACACTTGATGTACTATCACTCTGTTGCTCTAGGTGATCATGTTACTCTTCTTCATCATCTAAAGATTACAGCAGTGAAGAAGCTGAAGCATCCTCATATTGATCATCAAAAGAACTATCACCTAATCCTACAACCTCTACATCATCACTCTCAAGCTCTGTCACTATTTGACTCTCACAAAAAGTCACATCTCTATGTCTGCTCATGGTCTTTTTCACCCTGTAGCAAAAATGATATTTCCATAGCTAAGAAAGACACATGCATCGCTTTATCATCCAGATTTTTCCTCTTTTCCTTTGGAACATGTGCATATGCCTTGCACCAAAATACTCACAGATGATCATAAGAACCATCCTTTCCTATCGATACCTTCTCAGTTATATATCAAACCATGAAGGAAATGATGGATATCAATTAATCAAATAGCGTACAATACTCATTGCCTCACCCCAGAATATCTTTGACAATTGTGTTGTTACAACCCTCTTCTAGATATACTAATATTCTTGGAAATTTAAGATAACTTTAATATTTTTTGTGTTTTTATTAGTAATATATTACCTTGTCGTTTGTGTTAACTTTGACAATCTCAAATACTTGTTTGGATAACTCATAATCATGACTTAAGCATACCCCAAAGATCTGAGTTGGAGTCAATATAGGATTATCCCAAACATGATTGTAAGAGAAAAGTTAATGAAACTTGAGGAACTAATAAATAAATAAATTTTCATTTTAGAATATTATCAAACTGATACTGTAGGATTGTAGAGAATTCAATTACAAACCCAACACAAAAAGAAGAAACCAAATTAGAATTAAAATGAGTGAGTTATGACATTTTTAGTAACATGTATAGTTTCTCAGTAACCACCAAGAATGGTAGCCAAGATAGGCCTAGCGACCCCAAGGCCCAACGATCAATTGGTCACCAAAGACCTTGTTACTCCGCAATCTTACAATTTCCACTAATCATGAGATTAGGGCATAAAAATTGAGGATTTATCGTAATACATAGATCACCCTTATCTTTTTCTTCTTTTTCAAACTGTATTTTTCTCACGTTGAATCACATAAAAAAACTTTACAAGAGAATTAAACTTTGGTTACTTTAATATTATCTCAACATAAATGATACACATCCATATATTCATTTTGTTTCAAACACTTCCATGTACATATGACATGGTAATCAAATGCATTCTCTCTTATTAAGGAAACGAAGATAGAAACATCATTTACAACTCTCTCTTATTTCTTTATAAGGACCTAGAGTGACAAGGACCGACTGAACTTAACTATACTCAGACTTTACTTTTGTGGCAGATCTA
Source organism: Alisma plantago-aquatica (assembly GCA_963693085.1). Lineage (NCBI taxonomy): Eukaryota > Viridiplantae > Streptophyta > Magnoliopsida > Alismatales > Alismataceae > Alisma > Alisma plantago-aquatica. The sequence goes on from OY856412.1 coordinate 217,717,850, forward strand.
CTCTGATGCAATGATATCTTCTTGAAGTCCATGTGATTTCCATAAAAAATTTGAGTAGAGGGGCGATCCTACTCGCTCAGTGAATGAGTACTTCAAAGAAATAGTTTAAATCACTGATATAATTACATATATACTTTTTAGCAATTGATATCAATTATAATAGCAGTAAGCTTTAAAGAGTCTAATGATTGACAATCATAAATATGGCAGGATACTCTATATCTCTATAAGAGTGGATCAATGTATGAAATGCTTGATTGATCATAAAGAGAACTAATAATTCAGAAACATACAAAGAATAATTGAATAACTATACACACTTGTTTGACCTCTCATTCATTTTATTATGCCTTGATCATATGCGGTGTAATATATATATGAAGACTGGTAGTGAACTACGATCCCACCGTACAAGACTTAGCTTACACCTCGGGATATCTAAGTCTGACTACTGTCCTGGTCTGCAATAGGAAAACTAGCTCTCTGACCTCGACACTCCTATGGTGCCATAAACAAGACTCCTCCTCTAACTTGAGCACACAGGTGCAGAGTCTAAGATGCTTTGTGGGTCTCATCTTGGTACACTCTGTGGGTACCTCTGGGTTACCACCGGGACTTCCGATTCATGTTGGGTAACCTATCTTCTCTAAGGAGAATTCCTTAAGTTCTTCGTCTCTCCGCACACTCTGTGGGTGCATTTCGACCCCCGTATACTGGACACACCGTCAGGGTAGGTTGTTTCATCCCTAAGGAGCAGACCTCACATAGGGATTATACGGTGTCAGGGCCCTTAAATCTATTATTTTATTATTCTAGAAAAGCTCTTACTACATTGCATCTCTCTCTTACTTATTCTTGGATTTGGTATCTCTATGGTACTGAGTCTAATTATCTAAAACTTATAAATACAACATGTATATCATTTCTAACTTGGCAGTGCAATATGGTCAAACACTGTAAATTGCTGAGAAATCAACATACTGTACTTGCAGGTAGTTTAAACTAAATAGAATACTTGTTAACTTAGCACATATCTACTGAAATCATGAAATTAAACATCTTAATATACTGATAAGGGTTGATTACTCAACATATGAGAAATCATTAGTAGCACTTGTAAATTATCTAAAATTCCTAGGAAAAAAATGTGCACATCAACCCGAATCTTGAGTTATGCATCACATAACTTAATTAAGAGTTAATTTCTTATCATGGCAAGAATTAATAATAATAATTGAGAACATTGATATCACAATACTTTATTCATTGAACACCCTACTCTTAGGGTTTCATTTACCTCATTCACTTATCACATGGATCTCATAAGAATTTCATGCAACATAAACATTCACTGAATAAAGACTACTATCAAGAAGTCATACCAAATCAATATATGTATGAAACCTTAGAACTGAGCTGAATTTGGATTTCCATGCCATTCACTGGGATATCATGCATCAATAATAACATCGGATAAATAAAGTCTATCGTGTCAAGAAAATCCCTTCAAATGGATTTCACAATATCTATTCGCAAATATCCAAATTTCCTCACATCTAGGGTTTCACCCTCTTTACTGAGATATTAAACAAACACTATTCACTTTAAACAAATCAAGATAGTATATGAGATATATGTACTATGAATTTAGATAAACAATCATTCATAACCAAGGGGATCTAGATAAGCAAATTTCTCTATTTACTTAAACAACAAATTTTAGTCATAGACAAATTCCCTATATTTTAGTTTATTCTTATAACCTCTGCGAATACTTAGGGAATTATCATTAGGATATATTGTATACATTTCTAATATGATTTTATCATCTAAAATTCATATAAACTGAGGAAGAATCCATTTCATATCATTTTGCAACAACTTAGAACAAATAGACAATTCAGGGTTTGTAGTCGCATACTAAGCAATTAAAGATTATGGATGATTTAACCAATTTTCGTGCAATATACTGTTTAAAAGAAGTTCTCATTCACCCTAAGGTTTGAAAACACCTTAAAAATGTATTCCATATCTGAAAATCTCGAATCCATATCAAATCCCTAGCAATTCACCCAATTCTTCTTCCTTTCAACTCGGAAACCCTAAAAATGAGGAATTATGAAGAAAGAGTGAGAAAAGGGGATTTTTTGATACCATTTTGGATCAAATCATAGGAGGGATGGAATTTTGACATGTGAAAGAAGATTCACCATGAAACAATATCCAAAGAAGCTAAACTTACATGATTTCATCATTCCTCGGACCGTAAAACCCTAGGTCAACATCTCCATCAATTTCTTCTCTCAAACCCTAACTCTCCCTCTCTGTCTAGGATTTTTTTTCTCTGGTATGAATCACAAAATATAAGATATGCTAGTGTGTTAGGTTGACCATATATAGAAATTGAGCTGCTTGGGTCAATTGCACTTTGATCCCTCACTAAACTTTTTCTTATTTCAACATATATTTTTGTCAGAAAAAGGTTTCTGTAATTTGTATATTTCAGAGATCAAACATTCTCCAAAAATTATGATAATTTATTATGTCTTGTATAATTTAGTTTCTAAGCTTTAGTTAAAATTTTATATCATTAAAAGCTTCCATTAAATAAATAAAAATCTAGTACTGCACTGCTATCCAGAATTCTGCAGAAATATCAGTTATTGTAATTCATCTACTGATAAGGTATAAATGCATAAAAAATTATTAAAATTTTATATAGTGTTTATTATTGACTTTAAAATCTCTAGTTAAAATTTCAGATAATTTGGAGTTACCAATAAATAATTTAAAATAAAACACTACACTACTGAAAAGCACTCTGTCAGCATTTTGGTCGAAGTATAGTTCGACTGAGAACCACATTCAAAGAACACTAAAAAATTCTAATTTTTTTCTCGAATATTAATGATTGAGTTATACATATCATATCAAAAATTCAATTAAATACAAAATTTTTAGAAAATATGAAAAAATTATTTACCACACTGCTATCCTGACCAAATTCCATATTCATGTACTACCAAAACCCTAATTTGGGCCGATTAGGGTTTTCAATTGTTAACCCTAATTATGTGGATCAAAGTATGATTAAACCTTCTTGTTGTATTTAAAACATAAAAACTTAACTACCATCATTAATGCAAGTTCAAGCAATGATCAACTTAATTAAGCATACAATCATCCAAGTAAACCCTAATTTTTGCCGATTAGGGTTTACATTTCTCAAACCCTAATTCTTCAAACTAAAATCATAGTTAGAGTTTATTCTTAGGTTTGAAACATCACAATTGATCTACTATCATTAATCAAGTCTAAACGATGTTCAATCTAATCAAGCATGTAATCATTTAGGTAAACCCTAGTTTACCAATTCATCACAAATGTGGTCATTACAATTCTCACCCCCTTAAAAAGGTTTCACCCCCAAAACATAAATACACAAACAAAGTATATTCAAAGTTTATTTTAAGCTTCTGAAATCTTACATGTCATTACATTCTTGTATTTCGTACTTGAATGCAGTTTTCAACATTAAGTCCTTTATTCCTTTACTAAATCACAACATGTTTGAAATAGTTCTCAATGATAACAAACAAATTCTCTATGCCACAATCAATCATAGGATAGAGAGAGAAACAACCATTTCAATATTTTCATAATCTTGAGGTGTTACCTCAACATTGATAATCTGATCCAACTATATCAATTCATATGGCTCAATATGTACTATTGTTATGTATTACCTCTAAGTCACAAAAGAGAGTTCACCATGTTGTTTTGAATTTTTTTTACTATTGTGCTACTCAAATAGCAAAACAGTCTTGAGTTGGAAGACTAAATTCAACATCAATTGTACGATACTACTCATGGCATCCCCATTGCATCATGGATGCATAAGGTGAATCATTAGCATCACATTCTATATTATTCTCAAGTATGAACCCACACATATTTCAAGGTGTAACCATCGTGTTATAGCATACTGGGGTTTCAACAATAGTAACAAAGTACTCCATGATTGTATTAGTCATTCAAGGACTATTCATACCCAATTACCATCACTTAGTTATATTAAAGCTAGGTATAACAAGCTGTACCTCATTAGGGTTACATATCAATACAATATGGTTATCATCCCTTCTATTGATATGAGTGAATAGGTAAGACTACCTTATTCAGGGTAACCCTTCATTTGTTCCATAATTATTCAACCCATATCACCATACCACAATTGTACAATACTAAGATGGATTACTATTATGAATGAGTACAACTATCAGACACCTTTAATTAACATATTGCTTGCACATGTACACTAAAATCATACGTAGAACCAATTTACATCCCTTAATATACCTTCAACAAATTATACTTCTAAAAATAAATTCACATATTACTAAAAGCCATTGTTTTCTCTTATCTCTCTCCTCATTCACTACTACTTACTTTTTGCTACTTATCCTTCTCATTTTAATCATGTTGATTAAACATTCCAAAAATTAAAACATACAAGGTACAAATAGATTATTCATCATTCTTGCTATCACTGCAAGAATTTATTTCATATCACACCTCACTCATATTGTATTTCTCCTTTTGTTCAAAACACACTTGTTACATTTCAAATTTATATCTTACTCTTTACTCCGAATTATTTCCATATTGTTTATCTACCTTTCAGATTAGCTATCTTTAAATTATGGGTTACTATCAGTGCTAGTTTACTTCTCATAGTGCAAATCTCATGATCTTGTTTTATAGAGATGCTAGTATTCAAGGTCAAATCACTAGTGACAACCCTTGAACTACTACAAATATAAACATTCTAGGGTTTGGTCCTTATCAGTAACATGACATTATTGTGATGTGACTGTTCTCCCTTAATTTGAAATTCAAACTTTGGATCTCACAAGTTTTACTAAAGTCTTCTTTATCTTATCGATTGAATTTCCTTTCTCTTACTTGGCCATTCTGATAGATTGCATTCTCAATTACCCTTCTAGGGTTTCATCATCATATTGTGTGTCATTATTACATTCACTAGATGTCTCTACCATAGTGTTTATGCGTCATATATGATTCATTTTCTTATCACTTCATTCCCACATTTCTCTCATTAAGTAATATATGAAAGAGAAGATAATTTTGAGACTTAGAATTCTTATCTTCAAACATTCAATAATACATTTCTCATATGTAAGTTTAATTAATTATCAACAAGGATACTTGACTAATTAGCACTTTCTTGAATATTGCAACCTCTTTCCTTTATAATCTATATTACTCCATTATGTTTCAAACCATTCTTTACTTTCCATAATCCCCTTACCATATACTACTATTCCACATGTCATCTTTAACTTCTAGTTTTCTCTTATGATCATGTTGCTTATTTTATATGTATGATCATGTATACCATGTTGCATATATTTCCTTTTATCCTTCTACTAATGTGAAGTTGAAATTCGAAATCAATAATCTCTCAACTAGTTTCATCTCATGTTTAATACATTAGATATCCTTCATTTTAAATCAAACAACTCATGCATGGGTGAAACATAATTTCTCTTTCAATCAAGTTTTTCCTTCATGAATATAGTCTACCTTTGTATGACTTATTCATTTATTTAGCTACACTTTTGTTCTTCTTTTAGAAACTAGTTTGTCGTTCTATAGAGACTTAGAATCCAAAGGCAGTAAGGATGAATTTATTAAATTTATTAATAAAGGTATACATTACATGCTCTTAATTATATCATAACCCTCATTCCTTAATCAAGCTCATTATTTCCAACATTTATCTTTATTTCAACTAAGTTTATTATCCTAGTTTTATGATTTACATGCTCATCTAGTTCTCTTCACTTTAACTTTTCTTAAGACTCTTCACTTCTATGTACTTATCGAATACTTAACTCTTTTCTTCTATTTTCCCTTTGCTTTGGAGTACATAAAAACATTGTACTCGATTGTATAATCCATTCCTCATGATTGATTCTTACTATCTTGGCCCCTTACATACTTTTCTCATATCTTTTCAATATTTCATATTTAGAGTTCATATAATACTAATAATTAAACTTAATTTGAACCTTATGTCATGTTCCTTTATTTCCAATTAAGGGTTTCTCATATGAGGCCCCAAAGTTGGATCTCAGATATCAGTTCCAACTGATTCTTAGTTATCCTAGTCTTTCCCTTATACTTTAAAATCTTAGAGTATATACATTATTCATACTAGAATTTGGATCTAATCTATCCAGAATTTACTCTTGTTATGTTACTAATAGGAGTCATTAAATCCCAGTAATGCATCCTGCCAGTCGGACCAGGCCGAACCTGCAGTCTTGAAGCCAAGAGCTACTCAGGATTACTCAACTCCTATTCATCTCAAATGTGTGGAAGAAAACTTATCCACTTAGGAAAGCTCATTCAAAGATCATTTCTAGTCTACTTGATACAAAGAATGTAATCAATAAATGCTACAACTGCATGGTGTACAATAAATCTTAAAGACCCATATATATTTCAAAATACTGAATATATGAATTCAAACATATAAGAGAATTTCTTTTCATCTCCAATAAAACAACAATATGAAATGAAAGTTCTATCTGATTTTATATTTATGCTCTTAGTTCATGTTACTTATCTTGTTTCTAACCCTAATACTTTTAGGGTTCCTCTCTAGACCATCCTTCCACTGTATACATGTCCAGGGTATACATGAAAGAATAGACAGAGTAGCTTGATACTGGTTGATCCAAGTACTCAGATACCGGGCCAGGATATCCAAATACTCAAATTCCCAGAGCTAACATCATAACATCTCCTATCTGCCACACTTATGACTCTAACTTACTAACTTAATGGTCCCTGACAACTCATCCTAAGATCTGATACCAAAGCTATTACACCCCGATCTCACAATTTCCACTAATCATGAGATTAGGGCATAAAATTGAGGATTTATCGTAATACAAAGATCACCCTTAACTTTTTCATCTTTTTCAAACTCTTTGCTTTCTCGTGTTGAATCTCATAAACAAACTTTACAAAAGAATTAAACTTTGATTACTTTAATATGATCTCAACATAAACGATACACATCCATATATTCATTTTTTTTCTTACACTTCCATGTACATATGACATGATAATCAAATGCATTCTTTCTTATTAAGGAAACAAAGATACAAACATCATTTACAACTCGCTCTTATTTCTTTACAAGGACCTAGAGTCACAAGGATCGACTGAACTTAACTATACTCAGACTTAACTTTTGTGGTAGATCTACTCTGATGCAATGATATCTTCTTCAAGTCCATGTGATTTTCCTAAAAAAATTGAGTAGAGGGGTGAGCCTAGTCGCTCAGTGAATGGGTACTTCAAAGAAACAGTCTAAAGCACTGATATAATTACATATATACTTTTGAGAAATTGATATCAATTATAACAGTAGTAGGCTTTAAAGAGTCTAATGATTGACAATAATAAATATGGCAGGATACTCTAAATATCTATAAGAGTGAATATATATGAAATGCTTGATTGATCATAAAGAGAAATAATAATTCAGAAACATACAAAGAATAATTGAATAATTGTACACGCTTGTTTGACCTCTCATTCATTTTGTTATGCCCTGATCATATGCAGTGTACTCTACATATGAAGACTCATAGTGAACTACGATCCCACTGTACAAGACTTAGCTGACACCACGAGATAGCTAAGTCTGACTACTATCTTGGTCTGCAATAGGAAAACTGGCTCTCTAGCCTCGACACTCCTATGGTGCCATAAACTGGACTCCTCCTCTAACCTGAGCACATAGGCAGACAATCTGAGATGCTCTGTGGGCCTCATCTTGGTACGCTATGTGGGTACCTCTGGGTTACCATCGGGACTTTCGGTTCATGTTGGGTAACCTATCTTCTCTTTGGAATCTTCCTCAAGGGCTTCGTCTCCCCGCACACTATGTGGGTGTGTTCCGACCCCCGTATACTGGACGCACCGCCATGGTAGGTCATTTCATCCCTAAGGTGTATACCTCACATAGGGATTCTATGGTGTCAGGGCCCTTAAATCTATTATTTTATTATTCTAGAAAAGCTCTTACTACATTGCATCTCTCTCATACTTATTCTTGGCTTTGGTATATCTATGGTACTGAGTCTAATTATCTGAAACTTATAAATACAACATGTATATCATTTCTAACTTGGTAGTGCAATATGCTCAAACATTGTAAATTGCTGAGAAATCAACATATTGTACTTGTAGGCAGTTTAAAATAAATAGAATACTTGTCAACTTAGCACATACATACTGAAATCATGCAATTAAACATCTTAATATACTTATAAGGGTTGATTACTCAACATATGAGAAATCATCAGTAGCACTTGTAAATTATCTGAAATTCCTAGAAAAAAATGTGCACATCAACCCTAATCTTGAGTTATGCATCACATAACTTAATTAAGAGTTGATTTCTTATCATGGCAAGAATTATTAATAATAACTGAGAACATTGATATCACAATACTTGATTCATTGAAAACCCTACCCTTAGGGTTTCATTTACCTCATTCACTTATCACATGGATCTCATAAGGATTTCATGCAACATAAACATTCACTGAATAAAGACTACTATCAACAAATCATATAAAATCAATATATGTATGAAACCTAGGAACTGAGCTGAATTTGGGTTTCCATGCCATTCATTGGGATATCATGCATCAATAATAACATTGGATAAATAAAGTCTATCATGTCAAGAAAATCCCTTCAAATGGATTTCACGATATCTATTCACAAATATCCAACTTTCCTCGCATCTAGGGTTTCACCCTCTTTACTGAGATATCAAACAAACACTATTCATGTAACGTCCCCGGATTTTCACCTTCTCAAAACCCCATGGAGATGAGAAGACAAAATCCAAAAACGTTAAGCAATTGTATCAAAGTGCGTTGCGGAAGCAATTTGCGCATACATGAACATTCAGCCATAGGCATACACCATAACATTCTCAACATTCAACATATTTATATTACAACATGAATTAAATTTACAACTTACATTTACATAATTTGAAGAAAATTTTATAACTCTATGAACATGTATGATAGGATCTACACAATAGGTAACCTGAACAACTTGCTCACACCCTGTTCTTTTTCTTCCATGCTATCTCTGAACCTAAAACATATGTGAAACAAATGAATCAACAAAAGTTGGTACGTGGTAAAAGATACACTAGTAAGGTTGCATAAAGGAAACTACTTGAAGAAGGAAGAAAGAGAGAAAAACCATTTCTTAAGGTGAAAATCAGGTAAACATCCTTTTTATTACATTTATTTGATGCGGTTGTACTACACTTATCTGCACTTGACTTACATCCAGTATGGGCAAAAATTATATCATCATACATCTAACATGGGCCAAAGCATCATACATCCATGTTAGGCAACATACATCCATACCGGGCTAGGTGCACTAGTAGCTACAACCCATCCATATCCTTTTATGTTGTATTAGATTTTAGGGAAGTATAACTCATAATAGTTCAACCAAGAAATGCATATCCAAATAATAGCATTCATGATATTACATATCATAAGCAACCAAGAAATCTAGTCTTATACTTATAAGACCATGTACCTGAGTTCAGAGATTCATATTTATATTCTGGATCATCTACACCTCCGGTCATCACCTCATTAATAGCAATTAATCATCATTAATAAAAGGTTCACCATAATATTTGTATTTTAGGTCCAAACTAGGGTTTAGTCAAACCTAGGTTCCATATGATCTTAGGATGATATCTGATATTTTTCTACCGATCAGGAGGTCAATTTATAGGTCTGGTTCAAATTTCATAATTTTATGATGATTAGTCTATTTTCTGGAATTAAAATGAGGTTAAAAATATCTAAATAGTCATTAATACAAAATGACCTACTATTTAGAAATATTATTCAGATCAGACTTAAAAACTAAATCTAAATCATCAGTAGGGTTTTATGAGAATTTTCTGAGAATTAATATCAATTGGATATTGTTTATTTTATTTAATGAACCCTAAATAGGAGTATCATCTAGTAATTTAAAAACCATGAAGATTACTCTTAAAAGGTCTAAATTAGGTGTTTAATAAGAAATTAGGCATTTTTCTGAGTCTACAGATATTTTGTGGGAATTTATAGGACAAGGGATCTATTTATTATGCATTTTCTATGATTTGGTATATTTATGAGAAATTAGAAGGGAAATACCTTATTCAGAATTTCTAGAACCGTCAGATTTGGCCTTAGATGCTTGGGATGCTGCCGCCTGAGTCAGATGGTCCATACAGACTTTAAGTCAAGTGTAGATATGTGTAGTACAACCACATCAAATAAATGCAATAAAAAGGATGTTTACCTGATTTTCGCCTTAAGAAATGGTTTTTCTCTCTTTCTTCCTTCTTCAAGTATTTTACTTTATGCAACCTTACTAGTGTATCTTTTACCATGTACCAACTTTTGTTGATTCGTTTGTTTCATGTATGTTTTAGGTTCAGAGATAGCATGGGAGAAAAAGAACAGGGTGTGAGCAAGTTGTTCGGGTTACCTATTGTGTAGATCCTAGCATACATGTTCATAGACTTATAAAGTTTTCTTCAAATTATGTAAATGTAAGTTGTAAATTTAATTCATGTTGTAATATAAATATGTTGAATGTTGAGAATGTTATGGTGTATGCCTATGGATGAATGTTCATGTATGCACAAATTGCTTCCGCAACGCACTTTGATACAATTGTTTAACATTTTCAGATTTTGTCTTCTCATCTCCATGGGGTTTTGAGAAGGTGAAAATCCGGGGACGTTACAGTTGGTATCAGAGTAGGAACAATAGCTACACCTGACAATTGTTCACCATGAAACATAAAACTAAATTTCACTATTCACTTTAAACCCTAGAAACTTAGTAAATTGTTCTATAGGAATAAGGTTTGACCTAGCCTCTAGGTTAGAACCTAGATGTTTGAGAACTAGGTTTAGACAAGTGTGTGAAACCCTATCCATATAGAGCTCGTATGTATAAGGTTCCTGCACTGGTATACACCTTGTTCTCACCATTTCACTAGGTGACATGACACTGGACTATCTACTGTATGTGGGACACTCGGTTTTGCTGATTTGGTTTTGTTTCCCAATCGGCTCGAGCCTTGACAGTTTTCTCTGACGTCGTCTTTCTCAGAGAAAACTATATAATATTTTATTATATATATGTAAATATAAAAATGTGTCCCTCATACTGGAGAGTAGTTAGTGTTCATGCAACCTAAGTGAAAGGCAGTGGCATCAGTCCAGAAGAGAGTGTAGGTCTAGATTAGATGTCTAGAGCCTTATAAAGATATGTGATACATAGAATAGAAGTTAGAATGATAGTTGATATAAGCATGGCTGATCTTATCTAATTTCTACATCTAATGACATAATTTGTTTTATATGGATCTAAGTTGTATATGAGCTGAATCTAATTTTGAAGATTCTAAGCTAAGTCTTGATGATGAAAATATATTCCCTTTTCTTACTTAAGATGATCTAAGCTTAAGATAAAGTTGAATATGCATGAGGCTCAAGCTCTTTCACAAAGGAGAACCTCAGTGTTAGGAAAAGATATGTGGTGAACTCCAGAGAGAGTGAGACCCACAACGAGAGGGTCATAGGACCTACCCTACAATATATGAAAATATGTGAAATGATGTGTCCTAAGTTGGGTTACTCCTGAGTAGATGAGTAGAGTCCTCTTGCATGATTCAATCCTATATATGAGAGTTGGAAAAAATGATGGGTAGGTGACTCATATTGATAAAGTCCATCCTTTTTTTGAGTTAGGTCCTAGCTTGAGTGACATATGTTTGTGTAGCTCATCATTAGCTGCAAGTGGGGTTAATATGAAATTTTGATTATGAGAGTAAAATGTCATGTGCATAAGATACTCAACAATGCATGTCAATACTTCTCCTTCTCTTTCTCTATAAAACATGTTATAAGACCCACTTGAGATATTTGGATGATCATGTATGTAGAGTCACTCATATGAGCCTAACCTATTCTATATTTCCTTCCTATATCATACATGTGATATCCCAAGTTTTAAATCATGATAAGATTGACTTAGTATATCCTCTTTCATACATGGAAGATGCAAATTTGAAATTTCGATCTTAAAATAGATATATATTTGGAGGATTGAGTACATGATCACAAAATAAAGTTCCTAACCTCCAATCTTCAGAACCTAAGTTCTAGATTAATGGTATTTCTCACATAATAGGGTGGAACCCTAGTACGCAAATACGATGATCTATCCCTTCTTGTGATGAAATCATAGTACTATATCTATAACAAACCATACTAATGATGTTAATAAGTGTGATAATCATGACAATTGATGATATGAAATCTTGATATCACCTTACATAGATGAGTAGGGTGAAAAACAAAAACTTGAGTAATACCTTCTCAACTTTATATGTAAGAACAAACTCTAATTTTAGGGGTAATGAGAGATGTAAATTGTAACATACTCAAATCCAGACTTATGTATCAAATCTCTCTTATTCTAAGGTCCTATTCTATTATGTTAACATATCATATATTTCCAACGATACAAAACACATTAAGAATAATTGGTGTTAGGAATATATAAACACCCTTAGTAATTGGTATGCAAGGTAAAATAATCATAGTACACTCAATAACAAGACTTCAGGAACACATATACCAAATACCATGCTTGACTCTAATTTGACATCCTAAGATATTATTAGGGGTATAAGATGAAATAAATCAAATCAAAGTGAAATAAGTGTTAAGATGAGTAAATACATTAAATATGTATAATATAAAAATAATTTAATCTACTATGGAACATCTTCAAAATGGAAAAATGATGACTAATATAGACTCCTCGCATCCTAGTTAATTATTGTGCCAGTTTTCATATCAATCGGACCTTAATTACTCCTCCAATGAAGCTAGATAAAGTACAAGTTAATTACTTAGACGTTTATTGGTTACTTGAGCAATTTCACTTATTTTTCCCAATGTGCTATTTCTTTTTCCTGATCACATGATTGACCGGGTCTTCTGCGTCGCCCACTATCATCCTCTCCACGCCGTTAGCCTCACGCTCCTAACTCTGCGGATCTCACACGGCCGGTAGGGCCGTTTCTTCTTCTCCCCCAAAATCTGGTCACACACGTAGCTTAGTCGCCTCCGCGACTTCTTCCTCCCCTTCATCTCCTCTATCGCCTTTAATCCCAGTCACCCCAACCGCAAGACACCATCACCATCAGGTGTCGTGGTTGCCTCCGTTATCAACATGCCCTAAGGTCGCGTCCTCCTCCTCAGTTTCTCCTCCTCGACCAACGCTGAGAAGCACCCAGCAGCACTGGGCACCTCCAAGAAACTGTTGCCACTGCCGACCCCCCAATCCATCTCCTGTGCCACCGGCCATGGCACCTCCGCCGCCACCTATGGAGGTTGTCGCAGGGCAGCACCTTGCAGCCAGATGTAGTTGTTGCCAACTGTAGAGCCCAATGAATACTCTAGTGGACACCACCTGCTGATCGACTACCTTGCTCCTCCGGTCCCCCTTCCTCTTTACCTACCTCATCATCTCCTCCTGAGTCTGTGACCAGTCACCCTGGCCGAAAGAACAACTGTCGGCCGACACCTCTCCTCCACATGTGCACAGCAATGCCAGCACCAAGCATCGCCAGGCGGCGCCAAGCAACACCGGGTAGCACTGCCGATCAGTAATTATTCTGTGTCTCTTTCACCCTGCGCCCCAAACAACATGACTGCAGGGCTTCCCCGCCACCTATGGTGGCTACTGCAAGGCAGATCTCACCACACAGCAGTGACCACCATAGATCCAACGACCATCCTCTACACATTGTCTTTATCATGTTGCTGCGGTCCATCCAATGCCCAGGTCTTTCCATTTGCCTCGTAGACGACACCGAGCTCCTTAGTGTGCCTCACTTTCTCTGCCCTTTCCCCTCCAATTCTAGTCACTGCCTCCTACCTGGCATCTTGGAAGCCTGCGTCCATTGGCGACCACCTGCTCTACCCAGCGGAGACTAGAAATACTCCTTGAACTCGCCCGTGCCCCCACTTCAGTTGCTAAATCCTTGGTCTCTTCGCAACTTCCTCTCTCTCTTCCTCTTCTTTTTCCTCGGGTCTTTCCTCCACTAACCCTAACGCCCTCCATCTCTCTTACCGTGCACCTACTAGGCTACCACCAATTTGCAGGCATCGCCATCCGCACTCGTAGCCACCGGATGACCGTCGATGGTGCTAGATTCTACCTCTACCTATATGGCCATCAATTACGACCACCACCTCTGGTGGTCATCGCCAAACCTGCAACCATAACACCAGTCTTGCAAACCTCACCACCACTATGTTGTTCGACATCATCTTCTTCCCTTAGGCTTACAGATGCACACCACCGTTAACTCGACGGCCTACTGCAACCAATTCTCGCCGTACCCGGAAGATATCCTCCATGGTCATAAGAGTTGGATCTAATCCGCACAGGCCTCTCTTTGTTTGTGCTATTCAGCAGGGTGTTGCAACCTACTCAGCAGCCCTAGTAGCCATGAGCACCTGATGCCATGGCGGCTCGGCTAGCCATTAGGAGAGGCATGGATCTATTATCTCCCCTTCTCTCCATCGCCTGGATCCTTGAAAACCTTGGCCTTCATAGATCCCTTCAAACCTTCAAGCTACACTTGTTTCTGAAGACATGATGGGCTTCATCACTATCCTCAAGGACTGCCACTGCAGTTCTACCTACGCATTGAACCATCTACTTCTGACATCCTCAGTCAGCGCACGAGGTTCTCTCAGGTTGAATACAACCCTAGCCTACAAGCATGTTGACAATGACCATATTTATGCCATCGTCTAAAGGTTTGTATTCCTTCTCTATCTCATTTTTTTTGGTAGAAGTAACTAACGTCCATCATACAATAACCTAAATACTATTGATACAAAACTTAATTACACTAGTCAATCATATTAGTCGATCATTTGTAAGTGTATTAGTAGGTAAAAGCACTCTAATTTAGTAGGCTCTTCATATCATGTATACAAATTGTATCATAGTAGTATATAAGTATACTTACATGTTAACATAGTAAGCAAGTAACGTGTCTACTATATACGCACATAGGTGAAAAACTAAGATACATTATCATATTATGAATGATAATGATACTTATGGTATAGAGAGTATGGTGATGATCTAACCAAGATGACCTATTGAGTTAAGTGTATGTCACACAAGTATTAGCATTTGCGTATGAATCAATGGTTAAGTACACAGATTTAGTATATTCAATAGTTCAATAAATAGTACTTTGTATAATTGATAATGAGAAGAACATTAGAACATATCATCTATAGATGATACAAATATGTAACCTACACATACTTAGACTCATGTGTCTAGGAATGGATATTAGAACTAAAATAGATATCAAGTGGATCATGTACCCACATAGTAAAATTAAAAGCCCTATTATGCCAATAGGTAATCATAGTAGGATAAGAGATGTATATACAACTAAACTAGGAATGTAAACATATGTTCCCTTGGTTGACTAACACACTTAATGTGTTCCTAGGATGGATATTTGGTTGGGTGGATCAAAGTATATCAATTGAGTTAATCACTTGGCAAAGATCAGGTATGTACATCCTCTATTTTATTTTGGGCATTATTTAACTGAACCTACATTTCTTTAATGAGGCATCTCTTAAACTATCAATTTTATTTAAAATTCCATTTTGGACATTCATACTTTTTGCTTTTGATTCATATAAATTCATGTGATTGCTGGAATATTCATTTATAATGGGTCTTTGGACCCCTCCTTCTATGATTGCCATTTTATATGAAATTGACTAAAATGTTAGTATTGCCACTCTATTTATGCATGCTACGTGTTTGACTAGAATATCTATAATAGTGGTACTTATGTACAACCATACTTATATAGGGCGTGTGTATTCTGCTCGGGGTGTGCGTTTCCACCCTTATTTCTTTTAGGCCATGATCCTATGGTGTTATGGCCCTATTTTAGGTATATTTAGTCTACATTGTTATGCATGCAAATATTTGTTGTTTTAATGTGAATCTGTGGTTGATTGATATGGAAAGACACTATTTTATTATCATGCTTGTAATCTGAATTTAATATGCCTCATTTCTTTTGCTTCATTTCTTTTGTTACTTTTCTCTTGAACATACCTAATTGCAAATAGCCCTCTTTTCTTGTGGGAACATCTATTTTGTACTTTTAACCCTATATAATGCCCAAAGTATTTATATATGTACATACTCAGCCTTTTCTGACCTCTATATTGTTTCCTATGTACTGGGTGATGTTCCTTTTCACCCAGGTATAGGTACATTATAGGACAACGACTCAAGAAGATCATCTACATGGTTTGGAACTAAGGATAGCTTACAATAGTTAGGTTACCCTCTTTTGTCGGCTTTAGTCATACTTAGTTCAAGTTTTTGTAAAATCACCTTTTGTGGTGAGGAACAATTGTATAAATGAATCATAAAGTAACTTTGTAATATTTTTGTTTCCGCTGCTTTATTATTACATGGATCTTTTATTATATCATTTGAGTGGATCCCCTTTTCGGTTCTCACTCTTTACAAAATGGTATCAGAGCCTAAGCAGTCGGTAATTTGACTATTTCAAGTTATCCTTGGTTAACCCTTAATTACATAGGTGACCCCTAGAGGTTATTGATAAACCTATTTCCTAGTAGTCAATACCAATTAGGGTTTTCAACCCCTGGATAATTTGGGCACTTGCACTCCTCGAACCACCTATCTATGTGAACGTGAGTTAGTCTTTAGTAACTGGTAACACTCACCCCTTCTTTATGGAGGTGGGATGAAGCTACATCAAAATGATTCTGGCAGTGTTTGGTTTACATCTCATAATTTTCTAGGATATTAGTCTAAGAGCTATGAAGTGTGGGTTGATTTAAAAGTCATACATAGGGATCATCCTAATCCTCACCTTAACTCCCTTTCTTTTTTGTTATCTAGTACGTCTCATGTACATCCTTTTTGGGTTGAGCATGTGTGAAAAACAACATAAAACCCTGATGTAATTTCTAGATTTGAGATTAATTCCTTGACACTATGTGATAATTAGGATTAGCTCTTTTATGGTTAGGCATGACTTTCCCTCAAAATGGAGTACCTCATCATAGCTATGCCCCATGACCATTTATCTGATGGCAGGGTACCGATCTCATTGAGCTTGTTATGTCTCATACATGAGAATTGTTTGGTGAAAGTTATAACTTTTGGTAGATATCCTTAACAGTTCACCTCTCTAACCCAAATAGTGCACTTAGTTTACCTAGTGATCGATATGAGTAGGTTGACTATATAGGTTACCTTATCATGGGAATAACAATGGTTGTAAACCAGCTAGTGATGGGAATAAATTCATCCTATAACATTGGATAATCTTATGACTTCATTAGGTCCTGAGATGAGGCAATTTGAATTATGAAAAAGAGTGTCATGGGTAATGGGGTATGTCATGCATTATTAGGATTTGATAGATGTCGATTGTGTATTTTAAGAAGCTGCTACCCTCGTATGCCTTCGAATTAGAGATGTAGACATTTTTTCCCTTTTAGGTGATGGAAGGAGTAGACCCCTTTTGTAGAATGCAATGGTGATAGAATAATACTATAGGTATCATCTGGTGGATAAGTGGTGGACTTGGTTCTCGAATTGATTTTTGGCGCCAATTTTGTATTTTTCATGATAAGATTTTTCTTTTTCTTTTTCTTTGTGTCAAACTTATTTTCATTATTAATTTATATGTACAAAGGAAAAGTTTTTATATTTTATCAAAAGTTTTAGAACCAAGTCATTGCCACAAGGAAGTTTGTTTTGTAGAGGAACCCTTTGAATGAAGAGGTACTTGAATGGAATGATTGACATGAAACCCTAGGACTAAGTGTTGTGTAGAGAGTACGAAGAAGCCTTGGATACTTAAGATATCAGTTCACCCTTTTTGCCCCTCTAGGTGATAATGTTGATGATATTGATGATGAGTAGATGATGATGATGTTGTTGTTGATGTTGATGATGCTGATGATGGTGATGATGACGATGGTGATGAGTAGATGATGATATTGTTGTTGTTGATGATGATGAGATGTTGATGATAATGATGATGATAATGATGATAAGAAAAATGATGTGGATCATGATCAAAGAATGGCAAAACTATGATAACTTTGCAGGTAGCACTAATTGATACAAAGTGGTTAACAAAATCCAAGGACTTGTTGTAACTTTTCTAGCCCAACATCTAAAATAATTAGATTAATGGATGCATGATATATGGAGACATATGGCTTCACCTTAAGAGTAGATCATAAGTGTGACATGAATAGTATGATATGACCCCCTACATTAAGTTTACTAGAAATGTACAACTTGGTTAAGTTTATAAATCAGTTTACCATACCATAAGTGGATGGATTTCGAGGACGAAATCCCTTTTAAGGGGTGGAGTGTTGTAACATACTCAAATCCAGACTTATGTATCAAATCTCTCTTATTCTAAGGTCCTATTCTATTATGTTAACATATCATATATTTCCAACGATACAAAACACATTAAGAATAATTGGTGTTAGGAATATATAAACACCCTTAGTAATTGGTATTAAAGGTAAAATAATCATAGTACACTCAATAACAAGACTTAAGGAACACATATACCAAATACCATGCTTGACTCTAATTTGACATCCTAAGATATTATTAGGGGTATAAGATGAAATAAATCAAATCAAAGTGAAATAAGTGTTAAGATGAGTAAATACATTAAATATGTATAATATAAAAATAATTTAATCTACTATGGA
Source organism: Alisma plantago-aquatica (assembly GCA_963693085.1). Taxonomy (NCBI): domain Eukaryota; kingdom Viridiplantae; phylum Streptophyta; class Magnoliopsida; order Alismatales; family Alismataceae; genus Alisma; species Alisma plantago-aquatica. The sequence goes on from OY856412.1 coordinate 217,736,862, forward strand.
ACATCTTCAAAATGAAAAAATGATGAATAATATAGATTCCTCGCATCCTAGTTAATTATTGTGCCAGTTTTCATATCAATCGGACCTTAATTACTCCTCCAATGAAGCTAGATAAAGTACAAGTTAATTACTTAGACATTTATTGGTTATTTGAGCAATTTCAATTATTTTTCCCAATGTTCTGTTTCTTTTTCCTGATCACATGATTGACCGGGTCTGCTACGTCACCCACCATCATCCTCTCCACACCGTTAGCCTCACGCTCCTAACTCTACGGATCTCACACGGCCAGTAGGGCCGTTTCTTCTTCTCCCCCATGGTCACACGCGCAGCTTAGTCGCCTCCGCGACTTCTTCCTCCCCTTCATCTCCTCTATCGCCTTTAATCCCAGCCACCCCAACCGCAAGACACCATCACCATCAAGTGTCGTGGTTGCCTCCATTATCAACAGGCCCTAAGGTCGCGTCCTCCTCCTCAGTTGCTCCTCCTCGACCTGCGCTGAGAAGCACCCAACAGCGCCAGGCACCTCCAAGCAACCGTTGCCACTGCCGACCCCCCAATCCATCTCCTGCGCCGCCGGCCATGGAACCTCCGCTGCCACCTATGGAGGTTGTCGCAGGGCAGCACCTTGTGGCCAGAGGTAGCTGCTGCCAACTACAGAGCCCAATGAATACTCTAGTGGACACCACCTGCTGATCAACTACCTTCCTCCTCTGGTCCCCCTTCCTCTTTACCTACCTCATCATCTCCTCCTGAGTCTGCGACCAGTCACCCTGGCTGAAAGAACAGCTGTCGGCCGACACCTCTCCTCCACCTGTGCACAGCAATGCCTGTTGGATAAATTGGACATAATGATAAATCCCTTTGTTTCGATGATGACAAACATTTCATTCTTGTTGATCTAACGCGCTACTTGAGTGTTGCAGGAATAAGGTGGATGACAAAGCTCTAGGGAATCTATATGCTTGAATGATTGTAAATGTCATGAAATGTAATCAATTGTAAACTTGTACAAATATATAATGTACAAGTACTTAGACTTCATGTAAATCAAGCGTTAGATCTTCCCTAGCTAAACACCACACTTAGTCATGTCATCCCCTTCAATAGTGTCACATATGCACACTCGTACACACACTTAGTGCCTTAATTGAAAGATAGAAACAGGGTCAATCTCGGTCGACAAACTCCTCGACCGAGACACTCTCGGTCGACAAACTTCTCGACCGAGAAAGACCCAAGTAGCCGTTAGACACAGCTGACAAGGTAGTTGGCAGTTGCAAATGAACGTTGATCCAGAGAGCCTGTCGGTCGACAAAACTTCGACCGAGTAGGTATCTCGATCGACAATTTGTCGACCGAGATGGACTCTGACAGCAACTGCAGAATAAAGCAACTAGTCGTTACTAATGCACCTAACTTATACCTAACGGCTAGTTAAGCACTTAGAACCCCCTAGAAAGTGTCTAGAACGTCCTTAAGCACTTGTAGGTCATTCCTATAAATAGGACATGCCATAGGACACCTAAATACACCCAAGCTACACTTGTGCTATACTTGAGATTGAATACTCATTGGCAATCTGTTTTGAGCAATAGAGCAATTCCAACATTGGCTATTCATTCCCATTGCTCCATTTCCGTGTCCTATAGGCTAGCATCTCCTTTCCACAGCACTTACACTTCTACACTCATTGGTTAGGAGATCAATACGCTTGATATAGGCAAATCAAGCCTTGTGCTTAAAAGGATAAGTTGTAATTTCTGTTTTCCTTCTTGTTCCTTTTATTCTTTGTATTCTCCTTGCTACTCCTAGGGTTGGAGGCTGCTGATTGCAAAAGGTTCTTCTCGGAGGAGAAGGTGGACTTCAAGCTACTTCAAGAAGGCTATCACAACGGGAAGCTACTTCAAGAAGGCTATTGCAACGGGAAGCTACTTCAGGAGGAAGGCTGCTTCAAGGTTGGTGCAATTACTTCTAGGTGAAGGCTGCTTCAAGGTTGGTGCGATTACTTCTAGGTGAAGGCTTCTTGAAGGGTTTAGGGAGAGAATTGTAATTTTATGTAAAGTCCTTGCGAGGTAATAAAATTAAATTCTTTCCAAATCCCGGTTGGGTAAGCAACCGGGTAGTGGACTGACAACTTTAGTATTTGCTAAAGTTGGAACCACTCTAAATCCTTGTCCCCTTGTCCAATATTTTGTGGTTGGTTGTTTGAGTTCAATAATTGTTAAAATACTTAAAAACTCTATTCACCCCCCCCCTCTAGTGTTTTTCAATTGGTATCAGAGCAGGCTTCAAGGAACCCTAACAAGGTCTTGAAGAATGGGTGACGAGGTGCTCAACAACCTAAATCTTGAAGGGACATTTGTTGCTAGGCCTCCAGTGTTTGATGGAACAAACTACACATATTGGAAGAGAAGGATGCAGTTCTACTTTCAAGGCATAAGTTGGGACTTATGGAGGATGGTCTCAACCCCATACGAGCTTCCTCAAATGCAATATGCAGACTGGGATGCAAATACGGTAAAATCGGCTCAAATGAATGAAAAGGCTGTAAGTATTCTTTATTGTTCAATTTCAGTAGGAGAATTTAATAGAATATCAAATTGTGAAACAGCCTATGAAATATGGCATAGATTGTCCATAACCTATGAAGGTACGGTTCAAGTTAAGAATTCTAAGATTAGTATGCTTAAACAGAAGTTTGAACACTTTCGTATGGATCCAAATGAATCCATTAGTGAAATGTTTGCAAAATTCTCTTCTATTGTTAATGGTTTGAATGTCTTAGGAAAAACCGTTCTTGAAGAAGACCAGGTATCAAAAGTACTTCGATCACTTCCTCCCATATACAAGCCCAAGGTGACAGCCATTGAAGAAGCTAATGATCTCACTAAACTGAAAATGGAGCAACTCATTGGCAATTTAGAAGCTCATGAGGCAACTTTAGAAGAGGAAGAAAGAAGAGAACGTGAACGTCAACAAGGCAAAAAGAACGACATTGCATTCAAAGCATCAACCAAGGACACTTATGACACAAGTGAAGATGATAGTGAAGAAGAAACTCTCATTGTAAATGGTAAGCAATATAAAAGTTTTAAAACTAACAAAACTTCTAGTGTTTCTTCTTCCAGGTGCTTTGAATGTGGCAAAAAGGGACACATGAAAGGTGATTGTCCAAAACTAAAGAAAGGGAAGAAATCATCTCACAAAAAGAAAGAAATAGCATATAAAGCTGCATGGGATGATTCAAGTGATGATAGTGATGATGGAAAAGAAGAAGTAGAATGCCTCATTGCTACAACAAATGAAAACGAAGAAGAGGTAAGTCTTTATGATCTACCAAAAGAAGATCTAATTGCTAGTCTTCAAGATACTCATGAGAAATATATTGAGTGCAAGAAGAAACTTAAAAAATCAAATAAAGTAAATGATGATTTAAATGTTAAACTTCTTGCTCTTGTATCCGAAAATGAAAATCTCAAAAAGGAAAATGAAGATTATGATCTTAAGTTAAAATCGGTAGAAGCTAATTGCAATCTTCTTTCCTTAGAAAAGTTAAACTTGCAAACTCAAGTGAATGATCTTCAGAAACAACCTGTTCTATGTTCACATTTAGATTATGATGAGGTTTTCAAAGAAAGAAACTCTCTAGTATCCGATTTAGATCAAGCAAAGAAAGATATAAACAAGAAAATGAATGATATTACTAAGTTACAAAGAAATGTAAATGAGTTAAGAGGAAATGACATGCTTGAAAATATTCTGAAAGTTTCCTCTAGTTATAATGGAAGAAAAGGATTAGGATATGATCCAAGGATAAATAAACCCAAAAGAGTTAAAGCATCCAAGACTAAGATTATGTTTGTACCTAGGAACACAATTCCTAGAAAAAGAAATGAAGTTGACTCTATTAGTTGTCATTATTGCATGCGTCTTGGACATTATTCATTTTCATGCCCATATAAGAAAAAGAATGATGATTTAGCTTGGATTCCTAAAACTTAGTAGCTTAAAATTTACTAGTTGAGATTTGACCTAAACTGATTCTTGATATACAAATGTCATATCTCAACACAATCGAGCTCTAACTTGCATAATCTTATTTTGCTTGGAATAAATTAACAGTTCTGAAAATATTCCAGAAACTTTGTCGGTCGAGAATCTGTCGACCGAGTGAACCTCGATCGAGAAATTGTCGACCGAGCATGTCACCGATTTCCAGTCTGCTGTAAAATTGCTGAATTCTTTTTGAAATTGATCAAATTGCTATCTATTTGTGATTAATGACTGTATATATTGGAAATCATCCTTGAAAACTTATATGAGATTAATTTGGTTTGATTTAAGTTAAAACTGAAATTATGCTTAGCTTAATAAAAAGGAAATTTCTGTTTTATCATTATTCACATGATGTTTCCTAAAGTATTTTATGGTCTACCCATATAGAAATCATGTGATTACAATCATGAAATTATCATTTTCATCATGATGATGCTGTCTTAGCAAGAATAGATAATGATAATTGTATGCATGGATCCTTGATGATACATAGGCAAGAAAAATAATTCAATGATGATATCTATCTTAGAAATGCTTGCAACACATAAGATAAAAATTTCTCAATTGGCATCTTTAAAAGACTTGAGATATTAATCGTGCTTTCATTTTTAAGAGGATGTTTTCACTAAACATGCTTCAAAATTGATATCTAATCAAGTACTTCACATATGAAATTGGAAATCTGCAATTTTTGCCTCTTGGTTGAAATAAAATTTGACCAAGGGGCACTATGGTCGAAGTCAAGGTCGACCTAAAATAAGCTTTGACAAAATGCTTATTTGGACATCATTTTATCTTAGTATACTTTTGATAAAGGTAAAAATCAAAATTTAAAATCATCTGTGACCTTAGAAGCTTTAAATTGCTTTAATTGTAAGATTAAGGGGGAGCTCATATAAACAAATTTGATTATTTGCTTAAGAAGCTTACAAAAACATTGTAATCATCATTTGGAGCTTATTAAGACCTTAGTACTTTTACTCTTGGTTATGACGAAATCTATAAAAATGATATATCTTGTTCTTAAAGGAACTCTCTAAACAAATCAGGGCTTAACATCCCATGCATTTGGTTGGAGACATTTTAATGTACTTTAAGATTAAAGGATTCTCATTTCATTTTTAGGGCTTAACATCCCTTATAAAATGGGTGAGAAATCAATATACATTCATCATAAGCTTAAGGGAATCTCATATCATTTCAAAGCTTAACATACTTTGCAAATGATTGAAAAACAAATTGTGGCTAAATTAGACAAAAATGATATTAAATCCATGTTCCTAATAGAATATCTATTTAAGGGGGAGCATAGTATAAAATTAAGGGGGAGAAGAAATATAAAATATTCACCCTGCATATCTTTTTGAAATGTCAAAGGGGGAGAAAGAATATAAAATCAAAAATATAAATGAGTTTCATCTTGATGGCCAAGCACTCACTTGCAAAACAAGAATGACTACAAAAGGTAATCTTCAGGTATGAAACTCACACGCTTTATATTTCCTTATTTCATATTTAGGAAATGTTTGTCATCTTCAAAAAGGGGGAGATTGTTGGATAAATTGGACATTATGATAAATCCCTTTGTTTCGATGATGACAAACATTTCATTCTTGTTGATCTAACGCGCTACTTGAGTGTTGCAGGAATAAGGTGGATGACAAAGCTCTAGGGAATCTATATGCTTGAATGATTGTAAATGTCATGAAATGTAATCAATTGTAAACTTGTACAAATATATAATGTACAAGTACTTAGACTTCATGTAAATCAAGCGTTAGATCTTCCCTAGCTAAACACCACACTTAGTCATGGCATCCCCTTCAATAGTGTAACATATGCACACTCGTACACACACTTAGTGCCTTAATTGAAAAATAGAAACAGGGTCAATCTCGGTCGACAAACTCCTCGACCGAGACACTCTCGGTCGACAAACTTCTCGACCGAGAAAGACCCAAGTAGTCGTTAGACACAGCTGACAAGGTAGTTGGCAGTTGCAAATGAACGTTGATCCAGAGAGCCTGTTGGTCGACAAAACTTCGACTGAGTAGGTATCTCGGTCGACAATTTGTCGATCGAGATGGGCTCTGACAGCAACTGCAGAATAAAGCAACTAGTCGTTACTAATGCACCTAACTTATACCTAACGGCTAGTTAAGCACTTAGAACCCCCTAGAAAGTGTCTAGAACGTCCTTAAGCACTTGTAGGTCATTCCTATAAATAGGACATGCCTTAGGACACCTAAATACACCCAAGCTACACTTGTGCTATACTTGAGATTGAATACTCATTGGCAATCTGTTTTGAGCAATAGAGCAATTCCAACATTGGCTATTCATTCCCATTGCTCCATTTCCGTGTCCTATAGGCTAGCATCTCCTTTCCACAGCACTTACACTTCTACACTCATTGGTTAGGAGATCAATACGCTTGATATAGGCAAATCAAGCCTTGTGCTTAAAAGGATAAGTTGTAATTTCTGTTTTCCTTCTTGTTCCTTTTATTCTTTGTATTCTCCTTGCTACTCCTAGGGTTGGAGGCTGCTGATTGCAAAAGGTTCTTCTCGGAGGAGAAGGTGGACTTCAAGCTACTTCAAGAAGGCTATCACAACGGGAAGCTACTTCAAGAAGGCTATTGCAACGGGAAGCTACTTCAGGAGGAAGGCTGCTTCAAGGTTGGTGCAATTACTTCTAGGTGAAGGCTGCTTCAAGGTTGGTGCGATTACTTCTAGGTGAAGGCTTCTTGAAGGGTTTAGGGAGAGAATTGTAATTTTATGTAAAGTCCTTGCGAGGTAATAAAATTAAATTCTTTCCAAATCCCGGTTGGGTAAGCAACCGGGTAGTGGACTGACAAATTTAGTATTTGCTAAAGTTGGAACCACTCTAAATCCTTTTCCCCTTGTCCAATATTTTGTGGTTGGTTGTTTGAGTTCAATAATTGTTAAAATACTTAAAAACTCTATTCACCCCCCCCCCCTCTAGTGTTTTTCAATGCCAGCACCAAGCATCGCCAGGCGGCGCCAAGCAACACCGGGTAGCACCTCCGATCAGTAATTATTCTGCGTCTCTTTCACCCTGCGCCCCAAACAACATGACTGCAGGGCTTCCCCGCCACCTATGGTGGCTACTGCAAGGCAGATCTCACCGCACAGCAGTGACCACCATAGATCCAGCGACCATCCTCTACACATTGTCTTCATCATGTTGCTGCAGTCCATCCAATGCCCAGGTCTTTCCAGTTGCCTCACAGACGACACCGAGCTCCTTAGTGTGCCTCACTTTCTCTGCCCTTTCCCCTCCAATTCCAGTCACTGCCTCCTATCTGGCATCTTGGAAGCATGCGTCCATAGGTGACCACCAATTCTACCCAGCGGAGACTAGAAATACTCCTTGAACTCACCCGTGCCTCCACTTCAGTTGCTAAATCCTCGGTCTCTTCGCAGCCTCCTCTCTCTCTTCCTCTTCTTCTTCCTCGGGTATTTCCTCCACTAACCCTAAGACACTCCATCTCTCTTATCGTGCACCTACTAGGATACCACCAATTTGCAGGCATCGCCATCCGCACTCATAGCCACTGGATGACCGTCGATGGTGCTAGCTGCTACCTCTACCTATATGGCCATCAATTACGACCACCACCTCTGGTGGTCATCGCCAAACCTGCAACCATAACACCAGTCCTGCAAACCTCACCACCACCATGTTGTTCGACATCATCTTCTTCCCTTAGGCTTACAGATGCACACCACCGTTAACTCGACGGCCTACTGCAACCAATTCTCGCCGTACCCAGAAGATATCCTCCATGGTCATAAGAGTTGGATCTAAGCTGCACATGCCTCTCTTTCTTTGTGCTAGCCAGCAGGGTGTTGCAACCTACTCAATAGCCCTAGTAGCCATGAGCACCTGATGCCGTGGCGGCTCGGCTAGCCATTAGGAGAGGCATGGATCTACTATCTCCCCTTCTCTCCATTGCCTGGATCCTTGAAAACCTTGGCCTTCATAGATCCCTTCAAACCTTCAAGCTACACCTGTATCTGAAGACATGATGGGCTTCATCACTATCCTCAAGGACTGCCACTGCAGTTCTACCTACGCACTGAAGCATCTACTTCTGACATCCTCAGTCAGCGCACGAGGTTCTCTCATGTTGAATACAACCCTAGCCTACAAGCATGTTGACAATGACCATATTTATGCCATCGTCTAAAGGTTTGTATTCCTTCTCTATCTCATTTTTTTGGCAGAACTAACTAACGTCCATCATATAAAAACCTAAATACTATTGATACAAAACTTAATTACACTAGTCAATCATATTAGTCGATCATTTGTAAGTGTATTAGTAGGTAAAAGCACTCTAATTTAGTAGGCTCTTCATATCATGTATACAAATTGTATCATAGTAGTATATAAGTATACTTACATGTTAACACAGTAAGCAAGTAATGTGTCTACTATATACGCACATAGGTGAAATACTAAGATACATTATCATATTATGAATGATAATGATACTTATGGTATAGAGAGTATGGTGATGATCTAACCAAGATGACCTATTGAGTTAAGTGTATGTCACACAAGTATTACCATTTGCGTATGAATCAATGGTTAAGTACACATATTTAGTATATTCAATAGTTCAATAAATAGTACTTTGTATAATTGACAATGAGAAGAACATTAGAACATATCATCTATAGATGATACAAATATGTAACCTACACATACTTAGACTCATGTGTCTAGGAATGGATATTAGAACTAAAATAGATATCAAGTGGATCATGTACCCACATAGTAAAATTAAAAGCCCTATTATGCCAATAGGTAATCATAATAGGATAAGAGCTATATATACAACTAAACTAGGAATGTAAACATATGTTCCCTTGGTTGACTAACACACTTAATGTGTTCCTAGGATGGATATTTGGTTGGGTGGATCAAAGTATATCAATTGAGTTAATCACTTGACAAAGATCAGGTATGTACATCCTCTATTTTATTTTGGGCATTATTTAACTGAACCTACATTTCTTTAATGAGGCATCTCTTGAACTATCAATTTTATTTAAAATTCCATTGTTGGACATTCATACTTTCTGCTTTTCATTCATATAAATTCATGTGATTGCTGGAATATTCATTTATAATGGGTCTTTGGACCCCTCCTTCTATGATTGCCATTTTATATGAAATTGACTAAAATGTTAGTCTTGCCACTCTATTTATGCATGCTACGTGTTTGACTAGAATATCTAGAATAGTGGTACTTATGTACAACCATATTTATATAGGGCGTGCGTATTCCGCCCGGGGTGTCCGTTTCCACCCTTATTTCTTTTAGGCCATGATCCTATGGTGTTATGGCCCTATTTTAGGTATATTTAGTCTACATTGTTATGCATGCAAATATTTGTTGTTTTAATGTGAATTTGTGGTTGATTGATATGGCAAGACACTCTTTTATTATCATGCTTGTAATCTGAATTTAATATGCCTCATTTCTTTTGCTTCATTTCTTTTGTTACTTATCTCTTGAACATACCTAATTGCAAATAGCCCTCTTTTCTTGTGGGAACATCTCTTTTGTACTTTTAACCCTATATAATGCCCAAAGTGTTTATATATGTACATACTCAGCCTTTGCTGACCTCTATATTGTTTCCTATGTACTGGGTGATGTTCCTTTCCACCCAGGTATAGGTGCATTACAGGAAAACGACTCAAGAAGATCATCTACATGGCTTGGAACTAAGGATAGCTTGCAATAGTTAGGTTACCCTCTGTTGTCGGCTTTAGTCGTACTTAGTTCAAGTTTTTGTAAAATCACCTTTTGTGGTAAGGAACAATTGTATAAATGAATCATAAAGTAACTTTGTAATAGTTTTATTTCCGCTGCTTTATTATTACATGGCTCTTTTATTATATCATTTGAGTGGATCCCCTTTTTGGTTCTCACTCTTTACATAAATCCTAAAATACTAGAATGTCATGTGGTGACTAAGACACTATGTGATTCTACAAATCCTTAAAAAAATGATGCTTAAGGTGGCGTGGGTACACCCTACATGCTTAAACATCCTAAGATGACAACTTTAGGTGAATGTAAAATAATGATATCTTAGTACTTAAAAGTGGTAGCCTAGAGGGATTCACAACTCCTTGATTTCATTGTGAGCATTATATTAGTGGAATTTTGGGGACGAAATTCCTTATAAGGTGGGGTGAATGTGATGACCTAAATTTTAGGGTTTTAATACCCAGCATGATATTTGAGCACCATGAGTGTTCTATAGATGGCTGAGCTTAGTTGAGGAATTGGTAATTTGATTTTGAATCACTTTCAGATTAAATAGTAGGATTAAAGATGTGATTGGTGATTATGATACTGAAATGAGTTCAACTATATATATATATATATATATATATATATATATATATATATATATATATATATATATATATATATATATATATATATATATTAGTCCTTTTGTTTGCTTATGAGATTAGGAGGTCCATTAATAGTCACAACAAGCTCAAGTGGCCGATTGATGAGCCTTCAGGTATGTTACTATCATATTAGGTGTTTTGGAGTTGTAGGATCAAGATTGATGATTATTTATAATGAATCCAAGGTTTATACACAAATTATAAGGTTGTTTGGAGAATTTATTTGCACAATCAAATAATAGAGTTTGTGTCTCAAACTTTCACAGAAGACGCTTTAGGATATTATGAGCCTACGTCTAAAGTTTTAGAATTTTTAGAGATTGTTACAAATAGATGTATCCATTTGAAGTTGAGGACATTAGTGATATCTCAACATATGACATATGCTTCTCCAATTCAACCTCCACTAGCTGTAACACTTGCTTGGTATTTGGATGACACTTCCTCGGCATGGAAACATGGAATGTTGGGTGCAATCTATGCAACTCTTTTGGTAACTCAATCTTATATACCACCTTTCCAACATGTGCTACAACATGGTAAGGTCCCATATACCTAGGAGCCAACTTACCCTTCTTACCAATCCTTAACATGCCTATATAAGGGGAAAACTTGAGGGGCACTCTATCTCCCATTTGGAACTACAAGGGCCTAAAACAATTTACAACGTACGACTTCTGTCTATCCTGAGCTATCTTCAATATCTATTGCATCATCTTGATTTTCTCTATAGTCTGTTGCACTAGCTCAGGACCCAAGATTTGATACTCACCTTTCTATTACCAATAGAGAAATGACCGACAACACCTCCCTATAATGCCTCATATTGTGCCATATCTATACGCCTTTGATATTTGTTGTTGTAGGCGAACTCCATCAAACTCAGGTGCACATCCCAACTACTAAGAACTATAAGACACAAGCTCTCAAAAGATCCTCCAAAGTCTGAATGGTCCTCTCTGACTGACCATTTGTCTGTGGGTGGAAAGTGTTGATGAACCCCAATTGTGTCCCCATGGTTGTATGCAAATGTTCCAAAAACAACTCGTGAAATGCAAACCTCTGTCAGACACTATGGTAACTAGGATACCGTGTAGACAGACTATCTCATCAACATATATCTATGCCCACTTCTCTATTACATACGTCATCTTGATGGGCAAGAAATGAGATGACTTGGTCAACCTATCCACTATAACCCAAATGGAATCATGACCTTTAGTTTTCCTAGGAAGACCAACCACAAAGTACATAGTGATATGATCACATTTCCACTGTGGTATTGGCAAAGGTTATAAAGTTCCTTCCAGCTTCTGATGCTCATCCATGACCTGCAGACAGACTGGACATCTAGCCACAAACTCTACCACATCATGCTTCAAGCTTGGAAACCAATACATATCCTTCAAGTTATGGTACATATTGGTACTGACATGGTGCATTACGTACATCAAGGAATGAGATTCCTCAAGCCATCGACATCAGGTACCACTGTCCTACCATGAAAACACATTGTCTCATCCTACATCTCATGCAAGCCATCATGCTTCATTCTATAAAACTTTGATCTCATCTTCTATATCATAGTATCCTTCTATTGTGCATCTCTGGTCTACTACATCAATGTTGTCTTACAACAAGGAAACCCCCAACTTCATGTTCATCTAGTGAAGCAACACTAACTTGTCTCATTTGTGGCACACCAAGGTTGATAACTATTCTCTATTTGTAGATGATGAAGATGACTTCCTACTCATCACATTGGCCACCAAGTTTGCCTTGCCCAAATGGTAGTTTATTGTGCAATTATAGTCCTTGATCAACTCTATCCATCATCTCTACCTCATGTTCATCTCTTGCTTTGAGAAGATGTATTGAAGGTTCTTATGGTCAATGAAGATTTGACACTTCTCTCCATAAAGGTAGTGTCTCTAAATCTTCGAAGCATGGACCAAAACTGCAAGCTTCAGATTGTATGTCGGGTAGTTCTCCTCATGTTTCTTAAGATATCATGAAGCAAAAGAAAACATGATGTTTTCCGACATTAGGACGCATCCCAAGCCATTCTTCTATGCATCACAGAAGACGATATAGCATTTCCCTTGCTCTGGAAAAACTAACACTAGTGCACTGGTCAGCTTCACCTTTAGTAGTTGGAAAGAATTAACACTTGTCATCCAAGACAAATAGAACACCTTTCCTTGTCAACTTGGTTAGGAGTAATGCCACAACACTGAAGTTTTTGATGAACCTCATGTAGTACCATGCCAAGCCAAGGAAACTTTGAACTTCTATCGGTGTCTTGGTCTGATCCCACTCTAGCGCTAATTGAACCTTATTCCGCTCTACACAGAAGCCCATAGAATTTATAACATGCTCAAGAAAGGGCACATCCATCAACCAGAACTCACACTTGCTAAACTTGGCATATAGATGGTGTTGTCTCAACGTTGTCAACACTTGCCGAAGGTGTTTCTCATGTTGCTGACTGGCTCTAGAGTATATCAAGATGTTGTCAATGAACACCGCCACAAACTAATCAAGATATAGTCTAAACACTCTGTTAATTAGATCCATAGAAGTTGATGGCACATTGGTCAACCCAAACAACACAACCATGAACTCGTAGTGACCATACCTAGTCCTAAAATATGACTTGCATATGTCATCTGCCTTGATCCTCAAATGGTGGTAACCTGATCTCAGATCTATCTAGGAGAACATTGTGGCACCTCTCAACTGATCAAACATGTCATCTATCATGGACAATGGGTACTTGTTCTTTATCATAACCTTGTTTAGCTGGTGATAGTCTTTGCACAACCTCATAGAACCATCCTTATTCTTCATGAACAACATGGGAGCACCTCAAGGGGAAGTGATTGATCTAATAAAGCCTTTCTCTAGTAGCTCCTTTAGATACTACTTCAACTCTTACATATTTGTTGGTTCCATCATGTACGGTGACTGCGCTATTGGTTGTGTACTAAGAACAAGATTGATCTCAAAATCAATCTCTCTAGGAGGGAGAACACCAGGGAACTCTTTAGGAAAAATATCCTCAAACTCTCAAACCACAAGCATCTCCTGGATACTAGGAAATTTTGCCTTGGTACCCACAACATGAGCCAAAAAGCCTCACACCCCTACCTTATCAATATCTCTACTATCATCACTGATACCAAACATGTAGGAAGGATCTTCCTATCTCCTTGGAAGACCCACAAAACACCCCCATCATGAAGCATCGCCACCCTGAAACTACATTCCAAGACCACCTTGTACTTCTCCAAGGTATCCATTTCTAGGATCACATCGAATCCATGCATGTCAAGTGGCATAAGAACCACTTGAATATTGTGTCCTACAAAAGAAAGAACAAAAGATGGACTCACCTCCTGTAACTCGACGCAACCAACGAGAGGGGTTTCTAATCAAAGATTATTATCTCTACAAATAACATGTAGATTACAACTAGTTAGCACCTCTCTGGTGACAAAAGACTGCATCGCACATGGGTCAACCAAAAGAGATACAAAAGAAGAAGCAAAAAAATCAGAAGGAAAGAGTTCCATCTGACCTATCTTGACCCATGAATTGACCACTCCCTTTGGCTTACTCATAGTGTAGAATAGAGTAGTCGCCTATTGAGGGCCACATACTCTTCCTACTTGCATAGAAGATCCTATCTGTGGTGTTTGACCGCATCTTGTTGATGTTGCAAACCTTGTTGACTCTCCCTTGACTGTTGTGTCACTTCCTCATTTATTATAGGGCATGCCCACTTCTCATGCTCGACTTTCCCACACTTGTAGTAAGTCGTCAAGGCATACTGCAGCCTAGACGGCCCTCTCATAGATACTGAATTTGTACTCCAAGCTCCTACTGGTGGAAAACTATGTCCCCTGCCCTTGCTTGGGGACCACTACGACTGTACAAATGATATCGGCTCAGAAAAGATTGTTTTTTGTTGTGACTATGATGATGAAAACCTTGGCTTCTTGAAGCCTCTAGAAGACTATCCTTGGAACTTATTTGGCCTCTTCTTAGCATTAACTCATACTTCTTTATCATAGACCGCTCGATCATCCTCATCGACTCTACAAAGATGGTAAACCTCTCCCTGATCTCCAAGGAAGACACCATTGTCTTCAAATATGTGGTTAGGCTCTTCTCAAACCTACAGATCCTCTCCTTATCCATTGTTGCCATATGAGGATAGAACATCAGAAGCTCCATAAACTTAGATTCATAATCATTGTGGTCATGGATCCCTGGTGCACTTCTTGAACTGTGTGATCTTCTCATCCAGATACATCTCTGGGAAGTATTGGATGCAAAATTGTCATAAATCCTCCCAACCTATCATCACTCATGGTCCCTTCTCTTCTTCTATGGCCCACCAGTGGTCACCACTTCCCTTCAGCAAGTAAGCATCATGCTTCACCTTGTCCTCATCGAGGATGTTGAGGATCTTGAATGCCTCCTCAAGCTCTGCCAACCACATGTCAACATATGTTGGGTCTACCATACCGGCATACTCAAATGCTCTGACACGTCTCAACTTCTCAAACATCTTACTTGAACCATAGGATTTTGCATTAGGGACAGATGCCCTAGATTGGGGTACAAGCGCTCGGTCTGCTAAATGTGTAACTGTGGCCATTAACTATCCAAACATGGATTGAAAAGTGGGATTTTCCATGGTTGACAGGTCGAAATGAGGTACTCCATCTACTCTAACCTGCCTTCTGGAACCACCTCCTGGTGAAACAACACTACTCTTACCATGTTCTTTATACACTCCATACATATACGCATGAACATAATCTAAAATCTGATATGTTGGACAACATAAGAATAGACTCAACCCTAGTCATATGTGTTGGGTAATACTGGCACAGAGTATAGCAGCAGAAACAAAAATTTATCTATCGACATTCCTATAACAACAAGATCGCGTCAACTACCATGAAATAGGAAGGATGGTTTTAGAGAGTTATATATGGTCCTGGAGCAAGTCTAGGGACAAAACTAGCTTCTTTGCAACTACTGACTAGTTTCTCTTAGAAGGTGGTTGTACAGCTCCTGGTCTTCACCACAAATAGCCGGTTGTGCAACCTCTGCAATGACTCCAGTGGTCTCGCCAAAGACTGCATGTTGACTTTGCTCTCCGAGCAGCAGCCAAAGGACTCCTACCTCTAGAGTGGTACACACAAACCAATTAAAACTCATGTTGCTCACCAAGAATGGGTAGGAAGGGGTTGTCCCTCCCAATGGTGTACTAGTCACCAACCTGCTCTCCCACCAACAATGATCACCACTTGTTTCTCTCATGTAGCTATCCCTCCATGTCGGGTAGGACTTGCTTGGACTCTCTTAGTTACCACAACTAGAGATGATAGTAGTTGTTATAGGAACTGATTCTCAATTGTCAGTGTTGTGTCTTGGGAACCCCCCAATACCCCTCCTTTTATAGGCGGAGTGTGGGCCAAGGTTCCCAATCTGTATGGGATTGTGTGCGAGTCAAAGGGACCAGAAGAACTTGAACTTTCACAACCTGTGAGATGCCAAATGGTCATCTGGCACACCCATATGGTCGTCGGGTGTGCGAGACAGTCGTGTTGTACAGCTAGATGGTCGTTTGGCAGTTTCCCAATTGGATACAAACTTGGCAATTTTGATTCCAATTAATATCACATATTAATTTAATTGCACCCCAAGTAATGTGCAATTGAAACTATTCGGGAAACATCCAGAATATTCGTTAGGCCCAACCGAGCCATCTCACCCATGCAAGATGTCTGTCTCACTCACCCAGATGGTCATCTAGTGAGTCTGAGATGAGTCGGTCAGTTTAAGTGCAAAACTTACCCAATTCGAACTTTGATTAGCCTGACAACCCAAATAGTAGTCTCAACACTTGAGACACCCGTCTGGCCACCCAAAAAACTATCTCATACAGTGAGATGGTCATTTGGCAGACCTAGTCAGCCAATCGGTCGATCTATTACATGAATTGAATACCTAAACACTTTAGTAATCAACCCAATCATCGTTCCAGATAAACTCCTATTCTAGATGAATTTGTTTGTGTGTGACCCTATAGGTCCCATATCACGTTAACAATGAATGTCCATAACTAGATTATGACATCACAAGCAAGGAGTGGTGCCTAGTTGCACATCAGTATTACCCAAGTGAATTGAAAGTTGGAGAACAACTTCAACCTACAATATGTGTAAGGTTTTGTAGTGATTGTATAATTCCTTTGTCTCTGATATCTAGGATGAACTTGAGGCATGTAAGGTCATCCTCTCAACATTCAACCAATGTTCCTTGAACCAAGAGCAGTCTACCTACAATAATGTGATCTTAATATCATATATTAATTCACATGTGCATGCACATGCATTTCTCAATATTGCTTATCAAGTAGCCATGATATCATACTCCAGTAGGAGGGACAAATCCCATATGTGTTACTCACAAACAATCCCCATCTGTCAAAGTCACCCAATCATCACCGTTATAACAAATAACCCATGTTTCATGACTACATTTGATGATGTCAAAGGGTACTCAACGACATGTGAAGAGTGTAGTGATTTTGGGTCTAAGAATTGCAATCACCATCTTCATTATGAGAGATGATTGTGACCACCATAACTATGTGTCACTCTCAATGTGGGTCTTTCTGATTCACTATTTCCTAACATGTATCCATGTGCTTAGCTTGATATTGACATATCATGACTTAGTGAGACTCAGTCTCAACCAACTCACACTTCAGTCTTATGTGATACCGGTGTCTGTCTACCTTCCATAGTAACAACCGAATAGGGACAAAATGAGAATATGTATGTGTACTCTTAACGTCTGTATGATCTCATTTTTACAAGGCTAATACTTGAATGCATATGTCACTAAGTAATATTATTCTCTAGGCATTCACTCTGTATCCTCATTATCTCATAACTGAGTGAAATAGATGAATTGGAAGCTTGCCTTTATATATGTTAATATTAATAAAGTCCTTTAAGGTATATGCCATGTCAATCATCACATGATTGGATCTATGGACATACCGTACCAATATAATCCCACTTGCACTTAGAGCCAATCACCCATGGATCTCATCCTTAGTGATCTGAACATGTCCAACATGCTTATGATGAGTCAGTGCTTATCCAGTAGGTTAGAAACACTTTGCTCATAGTCAGTATATTGCATGTTTCCTTGTCTCTTTGTTGTATGATTTTTGTATGAGACAAAATTGTCATAGTAGGGTATCTGATATTCCTTGCCTAACACGTATCTCCATTATTGTTACATTATTTCTACTGAGATATCAATGGTTAGAACATCTATAAGTTTATCATATGAACCTTTTAGATCCATATAGTGTCATTCTGTGTTCACAACACAAGTATACTTGGCCTCTATTGTACAGTAAAATCACTGGCTATTAGTTCAGAACCCTTCCAACTAATAACATCCTTTTCTCTTTTTAAAATCAAACATATTTTATTGTGATCACTTGGTCATTATGGAAGCTTGCATCGATGTAACCCTTTACATCCAGCTCTTCCTTTTATTGATATCCTTGTTGACTAGAAATCAGTTATTCAATACTTAATAAGTATTAGTGGATATTTTAATGACACTCCAATAACCCTTATTGGATTTAAAGATCATCTTGTCATGTTCAATACATAGAAGATTATATGGGATAAGTACATTTATAGCATTCATGACAGATCCATTATTGTGCCAACCTATGGAATCTTAATCATGTTATTTACATTCTTCAAAAGAATAGGAACATATGGTTCATGAGAGATTAATTTAGATTTTCTCTTATTGAATCCATTCGTGTTGAACTCTTTCAACATATTGCTATTGTACATGTTCAAACTTCCATTTTGAAACATTCAAGAACAGTCTCATAGGTCTTGATCCTTATCTCATAATATGTTTCACCTTATCCTTCACTGTTGAAGGTGTTTTCCATGCCAGATCTTAATGTTAATAATATTGAGATGCCATTCCTCATCATATGTGTAATATTCTTATATGCTCCCACGAAATCTTTTGTAATCACAAATTTCATCTTTTATCTTGATTCAAGTCAAACTCTTTGACTATCTTGTCAAGTCAAAAGATCCCATCTTTGAGATGGTTGTCTCAATCTCAGATTGAACCCTATAGTTTATAGACTTTATTTGCATTCTCAAAGTTACAAAACCTTTTAGGTTGTGTCACATACACATCCTTTAATGTATTCCTTTTAGGAATCTGGTTTCCACCTTCATATGCCAAATCTCATAGTCTATCTCAACTACAACAACAAGCATGACAATTGGTAAATGAATTTCTATCATGTTCAACAACTTGAACTGATTTAAAAAACCTTTTTCAACCAATTTGTCCTTCTTTGTTGTCCATGTAAGTCTTTTCCACAAGACTCCATTGCACCTTTTAGGTATTACCCCTTAGGTGGATCTATCCAAGGTCCTACCTTATCAGCTTACTTGGATTCCTTATCACTCAGAAATAACTTCTAGTCAACTAGTTGGCTCATCCTATATGACCAACCCATATTGAATTATTAGATTCACAATCCTCCAATCTCAGATACTTCTACTAGGACTATTTTTCTCTATGTTATATGATGAACTGGTGATTCCACAACACCTTGTGAATCCCTTAGTTCTCATTGTACCTTATTGTTGTTGACCTCAAACATTTTGAGTTGTACTTTTACTCCCACTGATTTTTTATGAACCCAATTATCCTATCAAAAAAACATTTTTGTTATTGGATTGGGATTAATAGTATCAGTCAACAATTATGGTTTGTGGATAAACCTTTTCAAGAAACTTCTTTCTTATTGTAGGTTCCAATTCCTGTGATGTATTGGTACATTCCCAAATCATATCATATATGATGTCTCATAAACCACTCATATGGTACTTTATATAGTGATGGATATATATATATTCATGAGGATGCAAGAATACTAGATTAATTGATAATTATATTATGATTTATCATGGTATAATTCTTTCATTCTAACACATCATCATGTTCAGATGGATTTGACTTATTATACATTATCATAGTTCTTAAAGGTACTCAAGGTGTTAATGTAAAGTATTCCAACATTTGATCTAATTAAAGTTATTTAATACTTTTATCAAAGTTATACATCATTTATAATTTCTTTGAACATGACAAGAGATTTCCATTTTACTGAGTACATATCATCATATTACCGGTAAATTAATATGAAGTATAAGTAATTATCTATAGCATTCATTCCATTAGATCTCCATGCATCATATGTATGTGGTTTGATGGAAGACTTATCCTGCCACTACATCTAGTAAATGATGTTATGTCATATTTTGTGTAAGTAAGACTTGCATATTTCCTTAGGTTCAATAACCAAGGGAATCTAGATTAACATCAATATATATTCTACACATGTAATTCTCATATTCGCACAAGTTGACTAATGATAATGATAGTCTTGAGTTATCAATTATAATCATGTGGTATAAACATTATAAACATTCACATTTGGATCATTTTGCATAAATATTGCAAGATGTTTTAGGGCCAATGTCATGCAAGATCATATCTTTGGAATAGAAGCATTGATAATTCTTTATTGATAATCATACTTGTCCACACAAGATGCATAAAGAAAATGTTTCTATTATAATGGTATAATGAAATAGTAGTTCTAATAACTCTACTACATGCCCATTGGGCTTATATAAATTTAGTTATACACTATGGATTCCGCAACACTTGCTCCGTCTTGTCCATCTTTGTCCTTCTATGAGGGCTTTTACTTCTTGTCAGAACTTGCACATCAATATGTCAGATCTCTTGTCTGGTATCATATACCAATATGAAGAAGTGATCAAATTTATCTTATATTATTTATACCTGAAGTGGAGGCCTCAGTGCCATCCTTCTTCTTCTTTAGTTCCTCTAACCATAGTGGGCAATTTCTCTTCTAATATCTAGGTTGGTGACAATGATGACAATCACCTCTTTTCTTTACCTCACCTTTTGCCTTGAGATCTAAAGACTTGGGCTTCTGGCGAGCTTTAAAACCCTTATTAGCTTTGTATTTCCTATATACTTTCTCTTTGTCTTGTCGATCAGCAACACAGACTTGGGCTTGTATATCTTCATTTGTGTCTCAGTTGTTCTCAACATCCCGAACAACTCTATCAATGGCTTGTCAAAGTTTCTCATGTTGTAGTTCATGACAAAACTGACTATATGACTCTGGCAAGGACTGTAGAATCATGTTTTTGGCCAACTCTTGGCCCAAGGGGAATCCCAATCTAGCTAGGTTCACCACATACCCAATCAATTTGAGCACATGAGGACCTATTGGGTCCCCTTCTTCCATGGTACATTTGAACAACGCCCTAGAGACATCATATATCTCATGTCTTTCCTGGTCTTAAAACATGTTTGTGATATGTGTGACCATATTTGTTACATTCATGTTCTCAAATTTCTTTTGCAACTCATATTTCATGGAACATAGCATCAAGGACTTGACATCCACGACGTCTTCAGTATGCTTCATGTCCCTGACAACCCTTGGTGCATTTTGAGGTGGTTCCTCTGGTTGTGGAATTTCTAGGATATAGATCTTGTGCTCATGTGTGAGAACGATTCTCAACATCCTAAACTAGTTGTGGAAAGTTGTTTCCAGTAAGTGTGTCCTTCTCAAGGACCGGTTGTAGGGAAAAGTGATTTTTTTTTGCCATTTGGTTCTACAAAAGAATGTGCAATTTTGTCAAAAAGGCATTTTGTTTTTATTGAAATTTGGGTGATAATCATTAGGTATTTACTTAGTTATCATTCTCATTATTTTGTTCAAATTGATAACCCTCAAGTTCAATTCGAAAAATTACAGCAAACAATTTTCTAATGAGCCAAGATCCATATTTCGTCAATTCATGAGTCGGCTTTTACCGATCACCCACAACTTGATTATTTAGGTAGGTCATCATGCCAATTGAATCAGATGCAACTCTTAGATAGATGATATGTACAACTCCTTGCCATAATCATCTGCATGCTTGTGGGCTTAGAATCTCTAAAATTTACCAGTTAAGTCTGACCCAATAGCCAATACAATGATAATTCACCCCACTTTAGCAGAACCTACATTTTACCATCGCACTTCCACGAGGTAGATGGTGTACCATAATTTAGCATAACCTATGTGATGACTGTTATCAAACTGACAACATTATCACACAAAACTATGTGAAATAACCATTAGCAGCGGATTGCCAAAAATCACTAAAAATTTAAAACATTTTTACCAAAAGATCCACTACCAAGAAACTCTTTATAGAAAGAACCAAACCATATATATACATCATGTTTCACTTTATACATACATTATTCCATCACATCACAAGGATATGAGATATATGTTGTTTTTCCAAAACATATACAAAAGCTACATTATACATCGAGGCGTACTAGCAAAAATCTCATATCGATCTTAAAATCGTTCATGCACTATCTCCCAAAGGACCTGAGAGTACATGGATGACACATAGGACTCTATATCTACATCACACTCCACCTGAGTTGTTACTACTATTCTTGTTGTTGTTGCCCTCTCTTTGTTGCACAATTTCTTCCTCCACGTGCAAGTCCACCTAAAACGTTGTGGAGCTCACGGGGTGAGACAAAAAATCCTAATGGGAGATATAAATCTCCACCAACATTATTATTATCATAGTTAAACTTTTATGAATGAGAGCAAAAGAAAGCTTTATTGAATTAAATAGGTATAATTACTTCTCATATGTAGAGTAGAGCAATCTTTATCATTAAAGTAGTTCCAATAAATATGACTGAGTAATAGATCAACTCATCCTTTTTAAAAGGAATATGAAGAACATGTATCATATTTATCAAGTAAGACATGTAAAAGTAATTGCAGCCTCATTCAATGTTACCGTATTTGATCCTTAAGCAAATGTGCTACACGGCTGATTACATTTTTAAACAATCAAACTTATGCCCTGAAGAGATAAGGTATACCGCTCATGATCCAACTGACCACTACTAAGTAAGCATCAGTGCCATACAAGGTCCATGGAAGATCTGGATTCCACGACCTCTCCTTTCGCAGTCAGTATGAGATTATTGGCAGTGACATTATGAGTCAATATAAAATTAGATAGCTTGGGTATATAGGCTCATCGCTAGAGAGATACAACCCATAGTTGTTCCCTTATCAGGGTATGACCTATAGTCAATTATGATTATATCAGGGTATGGTCCATAACCAATCTTAATTGTTTATTGATTCACAACCTACAACCACACCCTCTTATTAGGGTATGACCCAAAGTCAATCTTAGAATTCAATGTATAGCACATAGCCAATCCTGTTAGTTAAGGATACAAGGAGTTACGTCAACTTGCACCCCACATATTTGATAATATGCGCTCCGAGTAAAACTTGTTTCATCGTTCAACAAATCCTGACACTGAATGGATCTATGGCCAGGGCAACCACATTGTTAGTTCACTTGATAGATTAAGTGCATTACAACATCTTTTAGTATCAATCAAGTTACAAGCATGAATTATAGATAAATGCTACATATTAAGGTGTAACATATTTTCAAGAAATCTTGTATCAATTGGAACACATCTTGTTACACTCATCCTGGGATCTCAATCCCCTGAATACTTTACTGAAAATCTCATCACTTCAACATTATCATTATCATGATCACATGTTTTAGGTATCAAACCCTCAGTTCATTATTGAACAGTGTCACCTTTCACCAGGTAACAATCATCTCTAGGTCATCAGACCCATATATATATCATACTTGTTGTAGAAGTATATCACATGCCTCACAAGGCATTATATAATTTGTATTATGCTAAATTATCATAGCTCATACCTAGATATGCTCATCATTTCACAACTCTTGCATGGTTAGATTTCGTATAAAATGCAATATCAAATAAATATCATGACCATGCCATAAAGAGAATCATTCCAATTTCAACCTTCTCATAATTAGGTTTAGGGTTTCCCCTTGTAACCGATTTAGGGTTTTCAAGTTCATAATTATCAATCAAATCATAATTCATATCATATGAGTAATATTATTGCCATATGTGTTTTAAGCATACTTCATCAATTATCATCATTTGATTATCAACATGAAGTATTACCTTTCTCATATGAGTAGTGCAAGTTTCCCTCTCATCCTTACTAGGGTATTGACTTCAACATACGCATTACATTGATTAAATCCTCTTTAGGCTTTATCAACCTACACTTGTTAAAGTGTATCCATCTCATTACTTCATAGTATATCCATTGAATATATTCAAAATGTATCGGCCTACACTTGTTAAGGTGTATCGTTCTATGCTCATCAAAGTATATCAGTCTTCACTCTAATCTTTGTGTCAGCCTAGACAACTACTTGTGTCTGCCAAGGCACACGTATCATCCATGACACTCTTCATTTGTGTCAACCATATCACCTCAAAAAGATATTGGTTTTAGTAGTGCTTAGGATGATATCGGTTGTAAGGTACTTGAGGTATATCGTCCATAGAGTATTCTTGTATGTCGTCCACACTATCATATTATGTATCGGCCACTCAATCAACTAGTGTGTTGGCCACACTATCAATTAGGGTATCAGCCACTCTATCAATTAGAATGTCAACCTAGCTATCCCTTTTGTGAATTATCCATTGCTCACTATGGGGTATTGGCCTCTAGGGTTTTGAGTTGTATTGGGTGAACCCTTATCAACACCTTAGTTTCTTTCACCTATTGACCTCATTACTACTTGGTGTGTCGGCCAAGAACTCAAGGAATGTGTTGCTCACACTTTCACAAGGTGTGTCGAGCTAAGTGTGTTGCTCATCACACTTAGGTTGGACTTAGAGGGATATCAACCTATGAGTATATTGTATTAGGGTTAATATTGGCCATGTCAGCCTCCATATCATGGTGCAAGTATAAGCTATCATAACTATTTTCAAGGTATCAGTTTATCTTATTCATTAGTCTTGGGTGACAAGCTAGACAACTACATGGACGATATTCCTACACATGGAACAAACAGATTGGGAGTTAGGAACTCATGGGTATCATTTTTCATTCAATTACCCTTGTATGGGGTTAGGGTTTCCACAAACCGATCTTGGTTTGAGTATGGAGGTTTCCATCATATTCATGCTCCAACCCTTTCTCCATTGACACTCTATTTCATGGACAACCATCTCATATCTCCACTACAACTCATAGAACCATCATTCAAACATGAAAAATCAAAGTAAAGAAGGAATCACCAAGTATTTCATGATAGAAGGTGAATAATAATGAAGTTGAGTTCAAGTTATATAACCCACCTCAAGATCAACACAAGAGATTCTAGATCCAAATATCCACGTTCCCAAGGCTGAATATGACTTATCAAAAGTCCAAGACTCGATCACAACACTTCTATATGAAAGAAAATATCATAGTAAGGAACTTGGTGAAGAAGGAAGGAAAGGAAAGAATCATGATGCAAGAAGCATGGTCTTTCTAATGTTGAATATGATCATGGCTTTACCTTGAGCAAGTTGCTCATCCTTCCCCTTTCTCCTTAAGCTCCTAGGATCGTCCACCAAATAAGAGATGGTAAAGGAATCAAAAGGTTTACTAGGAGGTGAAAAGAGAGGTATATATAGTAGAGGTTCAAGAGAGAGAGCATGTGTAAGGTGTCACCACCATATATACATGGGTGACACGTGTCCATGCATGGTGGATTCATGCATCCCTAATTATCTTGTCATGCAAAACTCATGAGGATAATCCATATATAAGATATCATCCATTGGGTATCTTGCTTGACAAGATATCACAACCCAATATTACTTTATGTGCAAACTGATACATCTTTTGCAAGGAGCATGTAAATCGATATGTTTTACCTACTTGAGGTGCTTAGCCCATTATGAACACTTTCAAAGGTTACCAAACCAATATGGGACCTCATCTATGGATTCCAAGCTAGTAGGCACTCCCATAAACACTTCATAACTCGACACAACCTCATCTATGGTTCAAAACACTCAACACTTCTTTGGTTTTTTCACCATTATGAATGCTATCATTCAACCAAGACTCAAACAAGGTGCCCCCTTCTTTCTCTCTCATTTATATGATGCTAAGAGAGAGAGAGAGGGAACACTCTAGAGGTGATAAATTTCACATAAACCCCTCATTTGGGTAAACTGTAAACTTTACCAAAGTTATTATATAAAGCACATACAATTTGCAAACAAGTTCAAAATTGACAAATAAACTCTCCTCAAGTCTTAAATTACTTTTCAAAATATTAAGACAAGGTTTTAAACAACTTACTTAAGCAAAGGTTCTAGGGTTATCCCAAAATCCAAGTCAGGGGTGTTACAAGTTATCAACCCCTAATAAGGATTTCGTCCCCAAAATCTCAAGAGAAAGGAGAAGGGTACTTCCTCCTCATCTCTTCCTCCAGCTCCCATGTGGCTTCTTCAACGCCACAATGATGCCAACGAACTTTCACAAGCAATATGTCTTTCTTTTTCAACTTCTTGATTCTTCTATCAAGAATCAACATTGGACCTTCCACATAAGATATATCTTCATCTAATTCTACATCTACATGTTGTAATACAATCTTTGTATCAGGGTGACATTTTCTCAACATAGATACATGAAACACTAGATGTAATCTATGCAACTTAGGTGGTAGTTCCTACTTATACGCTACCTTTCCAACACATGCTATCACCAAATAGGGTTCCATAAATCTAGGAGCTAACTTACCCTTCATCCCAAATCTGAGAACACTTTTTCAAAGAGAGACCTTGAGATACACTCTGTCTCCAACTTGGAATTCTAAAGGTCTACGCTGATTATTTGCATATGACTTCTATCTGTCATGGGCTTCCTTTAACTGTTGTTCTATCACTTTAATATTCTCTATTGTCTGTTGCACAAGTTTAGGACCAAGAAGTTGGTATTCTCCTACAACGCCTACCATACAATGCTTCATATGGTTCCATATCAATGTTGTTCTAATAACTATTATTGTAGGCAAACTCTATCAAACTCAAATGTATATCCCAGTTACCTACAAACTAAAGAAGACATGCCTAAGCAAGTCTTCCAAGGTTTCTATAGTCCTTTCAGATTGTCCATCTATCTGAGGGTGAAAAGCAGTACTAAACTTTAATTGCACACCCAAAGTTGTGTGTAATCATTCCCAAAAGTGACTTGTAAACTGAGGACCTTTGTCAGACACAATTGTTTTTGGTACTTTGTGCAACCGCACTATATCATCTACATAAACATGTGCAAGTTTCTCAGCAGTGTATGTTGTCTTAACTGGAAGAAAATGTGCCGATTTTGTCAACCTTTCAACAATCACCCAAATGGAATCCTAACCTTTGGCTATTCTAGGCAAACCAACTACAAAGTCCATTGTCACATGATCCCACTTCCACTATGGTATAGGTAATGGTTGTAATGTTCATGCAGGCTTTTGGTGTTCAGCCTTAACTTGCTGACATACCGAACATCGCGTAACAAACTCAGATACATGCTTCTTCAAACCAGGACACCAATACATATCTTTTAGATTGTGATACATCTTGGTACTTCCTGGATGCATATCATACATATATGAGTGAGATTCTTCCATAACTATCTTCCTTAATTCATTAACATCAGGTACCACGATTCTACCATGGTAAAAAATTGTTCCTTCTTCTGACTCATCAAATTCATCCCACTTCTCACTGCCATATTTTGATCTGATCTGTTGTATCACAGTATCAGCCTTATATTCTTTTTCAATTTGTTGTCTCAATGTAGGTTTTACTTGCATCTGTGCCATCAATCCAGCTAGCAAATATACTTCCAGTTGTACATTCATCTATCGTAAGGAAACTAGCATGTCCCTCTTATGACACACCAAATAATTTAACTATGATTTAACTGTGAGTGAAGATGAGGACTTTTTTCTTAGAGCATCTTCCACCACATTAGCCTTTCCTAGATGATAATCAATCGTGCAATCATAGTCTTTGATTAGTTCCATCCAGCAACGATGTCTCATGTTCAACTCATGCTATGAAAAGATGTACTTCATATTCTTATGGTTTGTGAAAATATGACACTACTCCCCATATAGGATATGTCTCTAGATTTTGAAGGCATGAATCACTACAGCCAATTCTAGATAGTGTGTAGGATAATTCTCCTTGTGTTTCTTAAGATGTCGAGAGGCAAAAGATATTACTCATTTATCCAGCATCAACATGCATGCCAAACCATTCTTTGAGGCATCACAAAATATAGTGTATCCTTTCCTTACTTAGGTAACGCTGACACTGGTGCACTGGTCAACCTTTCCTTTAACAACTGGAAAGAGTGTTGACACTTGTCATTCTAGACAAAGGGAACATCCTTCCGGGTTAACCTAGTTAGGGGTAATGCTACAAAATTAAAGTCCTTGATGAACCTCCTGTAGTAACCTGTCAAACCTAGGAAACTATGAATTTCTGTTGGTGTCTTATGTTGTTCCCATTCTAGAATAGACTCCACCTTTTTAGGATCAACACAAATACCTTTAGCAGATATAATATGTCCTAGAAAAGATACTTTTGACAACTAAAACTCACATTTGCTAGACTTAGAATATAGCTTGTGCTGTCTTAACAAAGTCAATGCTTGATGAAGATATTGTTCATGTTGTTGGCTATATCGACTGTATATTAGAATGTCATCTATAAAGACCACTATAAACTGATCAAGGAATGGTTGGAACACTCTATTCATCAAATCCATGAATGTTTTTTCTTTGTTAGTTAGTCCAAATGACATAACTATGAACTCATAATGACCATACCTTGTCCTAAAAGCTGACTTGGGTATGTCATCCTTCTTAATTCATAATTGATGATATCCTGACCTCAGATCTATCTTAGGGAACACTGTTTCTCCATGCAACTCATCAAACAAATCATCTATCCTTGGTAGAGGATACTTGTTCTTTATTATCATCTTGTTTAACTATCTATAGTCTATACATAACCTCATAGATCCATCCTTTTTGCTTTACAAAAAGTACCAGAGCACCCCACGGAGATGTACTTGGCCGGATAAAACATTTATCAAGTAACTTTTGCAACTGTTAATTTTTCCATCTCAGCTGAGCCATCTATAAGGTGTTTGGGCTATTAGTTGTGTACCAGGAACTAGATTGATCTTGAAGTCAATCTCTCGAGGTGGAGGAATATCAAGAAATTCCTCAGGAAACACATCCTTGAATTCCCTGACAACTGGCACTTCTGGAATACTAGGACTTTCTACCTTGGTATCCACTACATGTGCTAAGAAAGCCTCAGACTTGTGTTGCAACAGTTTCTCAGCTACCATTTCTGATACTAGACATGTTGGAAGAATCTTCCTATCTACCTAAAATATCCATGTCTCACCACTATATGTGAACATAGCTTTCTTGGAACCACAATCCAAGATTACCATATACTTTTCCAAGGTGTCCATCCCAAGGATTACATCAAATCCATGCATCTCAAGGGGTATAAGATCCACTAAAATGTTGTGTTCTGAGAAAGAGAGAACATAGGGGGAACATACCTCTTATAACACTGTGGAACCAACTAACAAAGTTTCCAATAGCAAGTTATTCATTCTATGACTAACAGGCATAGGACAATTATGAATCACTTCACGAGTGATAAAGGCGTGTGTAGCACCCAGGTCAATCAAAACATATATGAACCAATATCAAGACATATCAGAATGAAATAATTTCATATGACATGTCATGACTCATGGGTTGACTACTGCTTCTAGCTAATTCATAGCATAGAATCTCATCATTTCCAGCCGCTGACCACATCCTCTGTTACCTTGTGAAGATGAACTGACTTGATACGTCTATCCACTTCCTCATCCTCCAGCACCACTACTGAATTGTTGCCTCTAAGAGCCTTGACTCTACCTTGGCGGTTGGGTTACCTCAGTATCTCATACTGAATAATCCCTCGTCAGATGTCCCATCTTCCCATACTTGTGGCAGGCTCTGGTCTATTGTTGTGGCCTAGATGGCCTTGCCACTGACATTGATGCCACACTATGGGCTCCAATAGGTAGAAAATTACAGCCTCTACTCTTACTTGACGTCCACTGGGTCTGAGCACTGAATCTCTGTGATGTTGGTTGTGTAGAAAACCTTGGTTTCGTATAGCTTCCAGACCTCTTTCCTTGGAACTGGGAAGGTCCTTTCCTAAAATTGGCCTCACATTCTTGGTACTGACCTTTCTATCCCCCTAACTGATTCCACAAACATAGCAAATCTCTCCCAATTCTCTATAGCGGTTGTAGAAGTGGATAACTTAGCATTCAGACCCTTTTCAAAATGTTGAATCCTCTCCTGGTCAGTAGTATCCATGTGTGGTAAAAACCACAAAAGCTCCATGAACTTAGCTTCATACTCATTAATCTTCATAGGCCCTTACCTAATTTGTTCAAATAGTGAGATTTTCTCATCTAGGTATGTCTGAGGAAACTACCTATTGGTGCACTCATGTCAAAATTCCTCCCATCCGACCTCAACATCAGGCGTTTTCTCCTCTTTGATGGCCTACCAATGGCCAGCACTTCCCTTCAATAGGTACACAGCAAGCCTAACTTTATCAGTATCCGGTATACTATGGATCTTAAAAGCTTTTTCTAGCTCAGTGAGCCACATATCTGCATCTGATGGGTTAGCTGTTCCAGCATATTATATAGCTCCTACATGGCGTAGTCGCTCGAAAGTCTTACCAGAACCCAAAGATTCTATATTGGGGACTAGTGCCCTAGGCGGTGGTGTTGGTATCCTGTCTGCCATATGTGTTACCGTCGTCATGAACTTCCCAAAGAGAGCATGAAAAGTAGGGTTCTCCAACATAGTATGATCTAGCTAGGGATTATCAGGAACTTTCCTTCTCTCGCCTATTCTCTTACAACTCTTCCTGGTGCAGAAATGTTGCTCTCATCAACATGTTCTTTGTGTTCTCTAGACATCTTTAAGCTTTACATATTCTTCTATATAAGCATAAGTCACTCTAAGATAAACTGGAGGACACCATAACAGACTCAAAGACCTTAATCCTATGTCCCTATAGACTCAGTGAACCTAAGTCTCTAGTACTAAAAATTGTGACGACCGCTATCAAACCAACATCATTATCGCATAAAAGTACGCGGAAATAACCATTAGCAGTGGGTTACCAAAAATCACTAAAAATTTAAAACTTTTTTACTAAAAGATCCACTACCAAGAAACTCTTTACAGAAAGAACCAAACCATATTTATACATCATGGTATACTTTATACATACATTGTTCCATCACATCACAAGGATATGAGATATTTATTGCTTTTCCAAAAGATATACAAAAGCAACATTATACATCGAGGCGTACTAGGCAAAATCTCATATCGATCATAAAACTATTCATGCACTATCTCCCAAAGGACATGAGAGTACAGGGATGATGCATAGGAATCTATATCTATAAGACACATAATAGCACACTCAACCTGAGTTATTACTATTGTTCTTGTTGTTTCTGCCTGGTCTCTGTTACACAATTTCTTCCTCCACGTACATGTCCACCTAAAAAGGTGTGGAACCCACGGGGTGAGACAACAAGTCCTAGTGAAGGATATAACTCTCCTCCAACATTATTATTATCATAGTTAAAATTTTATGAATGAGAGTAGGAGAAACCTTTGTTGAATTAAACAAGTATAATTACTTGTCATATGCAGAGTAGAGCAATCTTTATCATTTAAGTAGTTCCAATAACTATGACTGAGAAACAGATCAACCCATCATTTTTAAAAGGAATATGAAGAACATGTATAATATCTATCAATCAAGACATGTACAAGTAATTGTAGCCTCATTCAATGATACTGAATGTTATCCTTAAGTAAATATGCTACACGGCTAATTACATTTTT
Organism: Alisma plantago-aquatica; assembly: GCA_963693085.1. Classification (NCBI taxonomy): domain Eukaryota; kingdom Viridiplantae; phylum Streptophyta; class Magnoliopsida; order Alismatales; family Alismataceae; genus Alisma; species Alisma plantago-aquatica. The sequence goes on from OY856412.1 coordinate 217,768,499, forward strand.
AAACAATCAATCTTATGCCATGAAGAGATGAGGTATACCGCTCATGCTCTAACTGACCACTGCTAAGTAAGAATCAATGCCATACAAGGTCAATGGAAGAGTCAGACTCCACGACCTCTCCTTTCTCAGTCAGTACGAGATTATTGGCAGTGACATTAAGAGTCAATATGCAATTATCTATCATGGGTATATAGGCTCATTTCTAGAGAGATACAACCCGTAGCTATTCCCCTATCAGGGTATGACCCGTAATTAATTATGATTATATCAGGGCATAGTCTGTAACCAATCTTGATTGTTTATTGAGTCATGGCCTACAACCACACTCTCTTGTTAGGGTATGACCCAAATTCAATCCTAATATTCATGTTATGGCCCATAGCCAATCATGTTAGTTAAGGATACAAGGTGTTGCATCAACTTGCACCCCGCATATTCGATAATATGCGCTCTGGGTAAAACTCATTTCATCATTCAGCAAATCCTGACATTGAATGGATCTATGGCTAGGGCAACCACATTTTTATTTCACTTGATAGATTAAGTGCATTACAACATCTTTTAGTATCAATCAAGTTACAAGCATGAATTATAGATAAATGCTACATATTAAGGTGTAACATATTTTCAAGAAATCTTGTATCATTTGGAACACATCTTGTTGCACTCATCCTGGGATCTCAATCCCCTGAATACTTTACTAAAAATCTCATCACTTCAACATTATCATTATCATGATCACAAGTTTTGGGTATCAAACCATCAGTTCATTATTGAATAGTGTCACCTTTCACCAGGTAACAATCATCTCTAGTTCATCAGACTCGTATATATATCATACTTGTTGTACAAGTATATCACATGGCTCACAAGGCATTATATAATATGTATTATGCTAAATTAACATAGCTCATACCTAGCTATGCTCATCATTTCACAACTCCTGCATGGTTAGATTTCATAGCAAATGCAATATCAAATGAATATCATGACCATTCCATAAAGAGAATCATTCAAATTTCAACCTTCTCATAATTAGGGTTAGGGTTTCCCCTTGTAACCGATTTAGGGTTTTCAAGTTCATAATTATCAATCAAATCATAATTCATATCATATGATTTATATTATTGCCATATGTGTTTTAAGCATACTTCATCAATTATCATCATTTGATTATCAACATGAAGTATTACCTTTCTCATATGAGTAGTACAAGTTTCTCTCTCATCCTTACTAGGGTATTGACTTCAACATACTCATTACATTGATTTAATCCTCTTTAAGTTTTATCAACCTTCACTTATTAAAGTGTATCCATCTCATTACTTCATAATGTATCCATTGAATATATTCAAAATGTATCGGCCTACACTCATCAAGGTGTATCGTTCTATACTTATCAAAGTATATCAGTCTTCACTCTAATCTTTGTGTCGGCCTAGACAACTACTTGTGTCAGCCAAGGAACATGTATCATCCATGACACTCTTCATTTGTGTCAGCCATATCACCTCAAAAAGATATTGGTTTTAGTGGTGCTTAGGATGATATTGGTTGTAAGGTACTTGAGGTATATCGGCCATAGAGTATTCTTGTGCGGCCCGTCTATCATATTATGTATCGGCCACTCAATCAACAAGTGTGTCAACCACACTATCAATTAAGGTATAGGCCACTCTATCAATTAGAATATCAACCTAGCTATCCCTATTGTGAATTTTCCATAGCTCACTATGGGGTATCGACCTCTAGGGTTTTGAGTTGTATCGGGTGAACCCTTATCAACACCTTAGTTTCTTTCGCCTATTGACCTCACCACTACTTGGTGTGTTGGCCAAGAACACAAGGAATGTGTTGCTCACACTTTCACAAGGTGTGTCACGCTAAGCGTGTTGCCCATCACACTTGGGTCAGACTTAGAGGGATATCGGCCTATGAGTATATCAGATTAGGGTTAATACTTTCCATGTCGGCATCCATATTAGGGTGTAAGTATAAGTTATCATAACTATTTTCAAGGTATCGTTCTATCTTATTGATTAGTCTTGGATGACAGGCTAGACAACTGCATGGATGATATTCCTATACATGGAACAAACTGATAGGGAGTTAGGAACTCATGGGTATCATTTTTCATTCAATTACCCTAGTATCGCATTAGGGTTTCCACAAACCGATATCAGTTTGTGCATGGAGGTTTCCATCATCTTCAAGCTCCAATCCTTTGTCCATTAACACTCTAGTTTGTGGACAACAGTCTCCTATATCCTTTAGAACTCATAGAACCATCATTCAAACAAGAAAAGTTGAAGTAAAGAAGGAATCACCAAGTATTACATGATACATGGTGAATAATAATAAAGTTGAGTTCAAGTTATGTAACCCGCCTCAAGATTGACACAAGAGCTTCAACCTCCAAAGCTACATGTTCCCAAGGTTGAAATAACTTATCAAAAGTCCAAGACTTGATCACAACACTTCTATATGAAAGAAAATATCATAGTAAGGAACTTGGTAAAGAAGGAACGAAAGGAAAGAATCATGATCTGAGAAGCATAGTCTTTCTAAGGTTGAAGATGATCATGGTTTTACCTTGAGCAAGTTGCTCGGCCTTCCCCTTGCTCCTTAAGCTACTAGGGTCATCTACCAAGCAAGAGATGTTAAAGGAGTCAAAAGGTTTACTAGGAGGTGAAAAGAGAGGTATATATAATTGAGGTTCAAGAGAGAGAGCATGTGTAAGGTGTCATCACCATATATACATGGGTGACATGTGTCCATGCATGGTGACTTCATGCATCCATGATTATCTTTTCATGCAAAAATCATGAGGGTAATCCATAGATAAGATACCGGCCATTGGGTATCTTGCTTGACAAGATTTCATAACCCAATATCACTTTATGTGCAAACTGATACATCTTTTGCAAGGAGCATGTAAACCGATATGTTTACCTACTTGAGGTGATTATATCATTATGAACACTTTCAAAGGTTACCAAACCAATATGGAACCTCCTCTATGGCTTCCAAGCTGATAGAAACTCCCATAAACACTTCATAACTCGACACAACCTCATATATGGTTCAAAACACTCAACACATCTTTGGTTCTTTCACCATAATGAATGATATCATTCAACACAGACTCAAACAAGGTGTCCCTTTCTTTCTCTCTCCTCTAGATGATTATAAGAGAGAGGGAACACTCTAGAGGTGATAATTTTCATATAAACCCTCATTTGGGTAAATTTCAATCTTTACCAAAGTTATCATATAAAGCACAAACAATTTGCAAACTAGTTCAAAATGAGAAATAAACTCTCCTCAAGTCTTAAATTACTTTTCAAAAGATTAATACAAGGTTCTAAACAACTTACTTAGGCAAAGCTTCTAGGGTTATCCCAAAATCCAGGTCAAGGGTCTTACAACCTATGCTTAATCAAACAAGTTTTTCATGTGTATTGCTATTGGAAAGCATCTTATACTTAATATGTTTGATTGAGGGGGTTTATATATATATATATATATATATATATATATATATATATATATATATATATATATATATATATATATATGTATATATATATATATATATATATATTGTATCCAATAACCACATGTATAGTGCATATCATATACATGTTATATCCCATGACGTAAACATGCAATATAAAACAAAAAGTGATAGTTATGGTCATGTCTATTTGTGTTTCCTTAGAGCCACAAGGAATTACTACCACCTAGGATAATCATTACATCACATTCATGAACCTACTATTTGTGTAGACATGTTCTTTCTAATTTGGGTAGATTGGTTCAACCCTTTAATTGGTCATCTCGCCTCTTGGTTGGTTGGTTGGTCATCATGTAAGGTTGGCTGGCCTCATTCAACTGATGTTTGGACTCCTTCCAAAGTTTCAGTTGGGTCCACCAGGCAGTCGTTTGGATCCATCATTTGTCCTCCATGATCCTCTAGATGGACATCTTGTCTCACGAATAGACTGTCTTCTCAAAGATGATCATCTTCTTTGTCATTGCAAGATAAGAAACTACCCTATTTCTACTTTATTACAATGATAAAACGGAAATCTTGAGTTACATTCAAGGGGAGAAAAGGTAGAAAGAATTAACTTTACATTGGAAAGAGGGGGTATGCATGGCTCGGTACGCAGACTGAGAAAAAATAGAAACAACCAAACCATCAAACCACACACAGATTTAGGGTTTAGGCCATAACCACACTACACATCCACCATCAAAACCAATTTTAGGGAGACACATGTAAATTTCATATATATATATATATAGAGAGAGAGAGAGAGAGGCTAGAATACACTCGAGTGTACGTATCGCATGAATACACTCAAGTGTGTTTGCATATCAAGACTATTGTTTGCAAAATGTAAACCATTGATCTTCACCGTCATACTATAACCAGGCTACATACAAATTTTGGGCCCATTTGGATGAGTATAAGTCACTCATCCAAGGGCAACAAAATCGATGCGCAAAACTAATTTGAAATGCATAATTTTTGCAGTCTTCATAACATGAGCTATACATATCCAAATGTGCTCAAATTTTGCGTATGAGTTGTTCACGATATGTTTACGAATATCAATGGATTAGATTTTCAAAAAAAATATTACATCATGAAAAACTACTTGAGTGTATTCTGCTCCGGATACACTCGAGTGTATTCTAGCCTGACTATATATATATATATATATATATATATATATATATATATATATATATATTAGTTTCGCATTATGCGGTCTGTGATTAGATACCCATATGAGAGTAGTTTAAATATTTGCATTGTATGAAATAAATAAATTATAAAACCAAAAATCTGATCATATCAATTATCCTAAAACATAGTAAATTGATGTGGCTCTGATACCAACATTGGGAAATATGGGCACAGAGTATAGAAATGGAAAAAAAATCTATATGTATTCCCATAAGAACAAGATCGCGTCAACTACTATGAAATAGGAAGGATGGTTTTAGTGAGTTATACCAGGTCCTGGAGAAAGTCTAGCGACAAAACTTGCTTCTTTGCAATTGTTGACAAGTTTCTCTTGGACGGTGTTTGTGCACCTCCTAGTCTTCACCACGAACAGTTGTATGTGCAACCTCTGCAATGACTCTGGTGGTCTTGCCACAGACTGTAGGTTGACTTTGGTCTTCGAGCAGTAGTTGAAGGACTCCTGCCTCTAGAGTAGTCCACACAGACCAACTAGAACTCCTTCCATTTACAAAGAACATATAGGAAGGATTTATCCCTCCCGTTAGTATACTAGTCCCCAACTTTCTCTCCCACCAACAATTATCACCAATTGTTTCTCTCCCATAGCTATCCCTCCATGTTGGGTTGCACTTGCTTGGGCTCTCTTGGTTACCACAACTAGAGAGGACAACCATTGTCAGAGGGACTGATTCTCAGTTGTCTCTATTGTGTCTTAGGAAGCCCCCAATACCCCTCCTTTTATAGGCAGGTTTGGGCTAGGGTTCCCAATTTGTATAGGATTGTGTGGGAGTGGGAGGGACCAGAAGAACTTGAACTTTTACAACCTACAAGATGCCAAATGGTCATCTAGCACACCCAAACGGTCATCTAGTGTGCAAGACGATCCTTTCATACTACCAAACAGTCGTCTGGCTATTTCCCAATTCGATATGAATTTGGCAATTTTGATTCCAATTAATATCACATATTAATTTACTTCCACCCCAAGTAATGTACAATAGAAACTTTTTGAGAAACATCCAGAATATTTTTTTGCCCAACCGATCCATCTCACCCATGTGAGATGCCTATCTCACTCACCCAGATGGTCATCTGGTGAATTTTATATGAGTCGGTCAGTTCAATGACATTGAACTGGTCGATTCAAGGGGAGAACTTAACCAAATTAAAATTTGATTAGTCTGACAACCAAAGCGGTCATATCAACACTTGAGATGCTCCTCTGGCTTCCCAAATGGTCATCTCACACAGTGAGATCATCATTTGGCAGACCTAGTCAGCCAAGCAGTCAATCTATTGCATGAATTGAATACCTAAACACTTTAGTGATCAATCCAATCATCATTCAAGATAAACTCCTCTTCTAAATGAGTTCCTTTGTGGGTGACCCTATAGGTCCCATATCACATTGGCAGTGAATGTCCATAACTATCTTATGATATCACAAGTAAGGAGTGGTGCCTAGTCGCACATCAGTGCTACCCAAGTGAATGGACAGTGGGAGAACAATTTCAACCTACAATCTGTGTAAGGTGCTGCAATGATTGTATAATATCTTTGTCTCTGATATCTAGGATGAACTTGAGGCATGGAAGGTCATCCCCTCAATGTTGAATCCATGTTCCTTGAACTAAGAGCAAACTGTCTGAGATAATCTGACCTCAATATCATATATTGATTCGCATGTGCATTCACATGGGTTTCTCGGTCTCGCTTATCAAGTGGCCAGGATATCATACTCTAGAAGGAGGGAAAAATCCCATATCTATCACTCAAAATACATCCCCATGTGTCAAAGTCACCCAATCATCACCATTATAACAACCCATGTTTCAGGACTTCATTTGATGATGTCAAAGAGTACCCAACGACATGTGATGAGTGTAGTGATTTTAGGTCTAAGAACCACAATCACCACCTTCACAATGAGAGATGACTGTGACCACCATAACCATGTATCACTCTCAAGGTGGGTCTATCTGATACATTGTTCCCTAACATGTATTTGTGTGCTTGGTTTGATATTGCCATATCATGACTTACTGAGACTCAGTCATTAACCAACTCACAATCTAATCTTATGTTTGATTGGTGTCTATCTATCATCTATAGTAACAACTGACTAGGGACAAAATGAGAATATGTATATGTACTCTTACATTCTGTATGATCTCATCTCCACAAGGCTAATACTTGAATACATACATCATTGAGTAACATTATTCTATAGACATTCACTTTGTATCCTTATTATCTCATAACTAAGTGAAACAGATGAATTGGAAGCTTGCCTTTATTTAAGTTAATATTAATCAAATCATTTAAGGTATATGCTATGTGAATCATCACATAATTGGCTCTACTGGCATACCTTACCAACACTATGTCCCTATAGACTCAGTGAACCTAGAGCTCAGATACCAACCACACTATGTCATCCAACACCACAGGAACATGATTAGTAAAAACCAAGCGCGCAATCAATCAACGCTTGCATAATAAATGACATGTGGAACCCGACCAATCCTTAGGCCCAACACATCCCCCACTGCCATATCTGATGCATCAGTCATGATTTTGAATGGAAAAGAGAAATTTGGGGGCTGCATAATAGGAGAAAATACTAGATTATGCTTCAAGTGGTTGAAGGCTTCAACACATTTGTCATCAAAGTTGAATTCCAGATCCATTTCAAGCAAGTGGCAAAACGGACTTGAAATTTTACTGAAGTCTTTGATGAATTTATGATAGAAACATGCATGCCCCAAGAAAGACCAGACATGTCTTACATTGGAAGGAATAGTGAGAGTGCAAATTAGGCCCACTTTGGCCTTATCAACCTCAATGTCGGCCTTAGAAACTTGGTGACCGAAAACAATTCCATCGGGAACCATGAAGTGACTCTATTGGCTAGATAACACGAAATGAACCTTGACACATCTTTCAAGCATAGCTGCTAGATGTAGCAAATAGTCATCAAATGTCTTTCTAAACACTAAAAAATCATTCATGAAGACCCCTAGAGACAAATCAAGCATGTCAGCAAAGATGGATGTCACACCTCTTTGAAAGGTAGAAGGAGCATTGCACAACCCAAATGGCATCTTTTGTAAGCAAAAGTACCACTTGGACTAGTGAATGTCATCTTCTCTTGATCTGTGGGATGGACTACTACCTAGAAGTAACCTGAGTAGCCATCAAGAAAATAGTAGAAGCTCTGCCTTACATTCCTTTCCAAGATGTGATCAACGAACAGGAGGGGAAAGTGGTCCTTCTTGGTCTTCTCATTCAGCTTTCTATAATCTACACACATCCTCCACTTTGATTTCTCTCTCACTGACATCAACTCTCCATCCTCATTGTCAGCTATTGTGATCCCACCCTTCTTGGGCACAACCTAGATGGGACTCACCCAAGGGCTATCAAAAATAGGGTAGATAATCCTAGCATCTAGCAACTTCACCACTTCTTGTGATATGACCTCTTTCAGCTTTAGAGTCAATCATATTTGCATTTGATGGGTTGGACTTGCATCATCCTCAAGATAGATCATATGGACGCAAATGGAGAGGTCAATACCCCTCAGGTTGGCAATGGACCGTCCAATGGCCTGAATGTTTTTCTTCAAAACTACCATCAAGACATCTTCTTGTTCTGAAGAAAGGTATCACCGGGAGGGTGTCATTGGAACCTAGGAAAGCATACTTCAGCCCTTCAGGAAGAGACACGAGATCAAGGACTAGAGGTTCATCAAGGGAGTTCTTTAACGGTTCTGAAATGGATGGGAGGTCCTCACTTATAGCCACTATGGCTAGCTCACCTTCCTCATCCTCATCCTCATCATCATAATCATGAGGGATTTCTAAAATAGGATTTAGAACTCTACCTTGAGTGGCAGTCTAAATCCATGTAGGTAGGCATTCCTCTATAATCTCATCAAGACACTCAATAAGATAGCAATCTTCCTATGTATCACCTATCACCTCGGCCTTAGCAGAAGACTTGAAAATGTTCAACTTGATCATCATGTGCATGAAGGTCACATACATGGTACCGGTCCTCACATATATCATGGCATCAGTTTTAGCTAAGAAGGGTCTCCCCAAGATTATAGGCACCTTTCTTGAGTCTTTTTCCATATCTAAAACAATGAAGTCAGCAAGGAAGAATGTGGATGTCTCATCATAAAGTCTCACCAACACATCATCAACACTCCCTCTAGGCATTTTCACAGATCGGTCAACCAATTGCAAGGTGCAGTGAGATGGACCTAGTTGTCCCATTTTTAGTTTAGTTAACACATTATACGGAATTAGATTCACACTAGAACCCAAGCCAAGAAGAGCATAGTCTATGTAGTGTGCTCTAATGTAGCAAGAGATGGTGGGAGCATCTGGATCTTTCCTTTTCCTTGGCACAGTGTGTTGTAGAATTGAGCTCACTTGCTCAATGAGCTTAACTTTCCTTGGTCTTTTTCATGTTATTCTCCTCTTGAATGTACACAAATCTTTCAAGAACTTAGTATAAGATGGGATTTGCTTGATTGCATCAAGCAAGGGAATATTGATCTTCACCTTCTTAAATGTTTCCATGATGTCTTGTTCTTCTTCTTCCTTTATTCAGTGGATGGTTCCTCGAGTGCATCTGGGAAAGGCGGGAGTTGTGCTCCCAATCGGCTCAAATCAACAAAATCACCAATCCATATCACATGAATCACAATGTCATCTCTCTACATCACAGTATCAACTCGGGTGTCTGTCACGGTAACCTCAACCTGAATCTCAATATCACCATCTCTAATCACAATATCAACTCTATCATCACTGGTTGCACTATCAACAGAAGTGTCATGTGGTTGTTATAAGGTCCTCCCACTTCTCAATATTGTCATTACCTTCACATGCTCATGGGTGGTAGAAGAAGAAGCTTTTGGTGGCGGTTGTGGCTGTTGAGGTGGTAGTGGTCTTGGGTGTGGGAGATTTGGGCTTTGGAGGATGTATTACGGCTGAGATTGTGGTGGTTGTGAATGGGGGTGATATAGTGGAGGGGTTTGTTGGTATGAGTGAGGTGGAGTTGGAGTGTATTGATAGTTGAATGGAGGTTGTAGAGGCAAGGGAGCATATGGGCTAGGCGGTCCTTGGTAATGTTGAAGTGGGGGAACTTGGATTGGTGGAGGGAGGTATGCACCTTGAGGAGTGTCCATGGAACCAATTACATTGTTAGGATTAGTCATGGTTTGTGTGGGATGTCTTCCTTCCTCACGACGAGCAAGTGAGAGGGAAATTTGATCAAGTTTCTGTTCAAGATGACTGATTGTCTGCCCCTGAGAAGAGACATATTTATTCACTTCATCAAGGCTCCTTAGCCTCCCAAGAACCTCATATTCAAACTTAGAACTGTACTTAGGGCCTTTATGTTGCTTTGGTTGTCCTTGCCCCTCTTCACTTTGTTATTTCCAAGAGAAGTTAGGATGGTTCCTCCATTCTGGAGTATAAGAGTTGGACCTAGGACCTTGATTATTATGGTTTCCAAAAGCATGCAAAGCATTCACTTCTTCATCAACGGCATCAACTGCTAGGTATATTGGCTAGTAGAACCCCCAACTTGGTTCTTCATCATGCTCATCATGTCAGCCATCATCTTCATCATTTGGGGGTTAGCTTCTGTTCTAACTAGAGCTACAAGGGGGATGAGGAATGTTGTCTGGGTCACAATGCTCCCCTTTACTTGAAGCTCAGTGGCGAGAGTTCTCAGTTAGATGCTCAAATAGGGGCCAAGACTCATACAGTGTCTTTTCCATGAATGTACCTCCATAGGAGGAATCGACAGTAGTCTAACTCAGCTCAACCATCCCAGTGTAGAATGTCTACACAAGTTACCATAGAGGTACTTCATGATGAGGGCAGTCATGCAAGAGTTTCTAAAATCATTCCCAAGCTTCTTGGAAGGGTTCATTCTCCCTCTAGTTGAAGGAGGTGATGCACCTTCGCATCTGAGTCATCTTTGCTATCAGATAGAACTTCTTGAGGAATTCATTCTTCACCGCCACCCACGTCACCAAGTCAGGCTTGGACATATACCACTCTTTTGATTTTTCCTTTAGGGAGAAAGAAAAAGGGTCCTCCTTATAGAATCACCTATGGCAGCTGGGGTACGGAAGGTTGAGCAAGTTTCAAGAAAAGCATCTATGTGGTGGTATGGATTCTCATTCTCCATCATATAGTAAGTGGGAAGGATTTTGAGAAGTCCTATTGGAATCGAGAATTGTTGACTCAACATTTGATCAACAAGGGTGGTGATTGGGGAGTTGAAGTTCCCCAGGGTGAAGATATCATGGAGAGGGTGGTTGGGTTGTAGTGGAACTCCCCCGGGTGGATTTTGTAGGACACTCCAGGAGGGTTGTGAGCATCTGGGCCATCAATTTCAGACTCTCAGTGTTTCTTCCGTCAATGTTGGTGTCTCCTTCTGCCTATCTCAGGGTCAAATGGCACCAAAGAGGAAGAAGTAGATCATCTACAAAGCATGCACAGCGATCACCTACACAATGCACAAACAAACCACAAGAACCAAGTTAGAAAGCAAGTATGCAAGAGTAAACAAAGAATAAAGAAGAGCAATGGTGACAACATTAGGAAAAGCTAAGCTACACTAACTAGCTAGGTCAAAGTCCTCAATCCTCGGAAACGAAGCCATAAAGCTTGGTGTGATTCTCAAACGTAGACAAGTAAACTAGAAAAAGACGATGCCAAAGGGTAGAGTCTACACCACAACTACTAGTTATATATGGTGCTTTATATCCCCGACAACGGTGCTAGAAAGCTTGGTCTGATTATCCCAACACCACATACTAATCAATGGAATAGTGACTAGATGCAACCAAGGGAGGAAAACAAACGCACTTGGGATCATTCAAATTTGTAAAGGACCCTAGACCAATACAATCACATAGACCAAATAGTTCACCCACAAGCATATAGGATCATATTGTAGTGTAGGTGATAGGTAAGTAAAGGGGTCGATCCACAGGGAGAGAGGGGGCACTAGAGCTAAGTTAGAGTGAGCTACATTCCTAATGCGGAGAGTGGGGTTTTTAGGGTTTATAGGTGATTTTGGTTGATTACTCTAATGTTGCAAGCAATTATAGGCTAGAAGGGAAGTAGATTATCAAAACCCCTAAATTATCCTAAACAAGTTAAGACTAAGAAGCTAGGCAAGACAATTAACTTAGGAAAAAGCAAGGAACTACAATTAAGCTACACTAGACTGGCAATGCAAGTTAACGCCTAAGAGACAAGTTAAGCACTAGAGAAATCAAGGACCTAGGTTATCACTAACTAACAATATTAACACTAGTAATCTCAAAAGAGCGCTAATTACTCAAGCAAGACCTAGCTATCAAGGACTAAGAAATTAACTAAGAAGCAATTAAAAACAAGCAACTAGCTAGCATTAACAAGATAAATTAACAAGATGGGTTTTAGAAATGATAGAGATAGGTGGGTCGTTTGGGAAAGATACTAATATTTCAAATGGGGAAAGATAGAATAAGCAAGCTTAATGATTCATTCTAGATTACTTAAACCAAACAACTAGTCAAGTTCTCAGAAATCACCCTACACTATTAATTAGCCTAAGGTGTAGGTGAGATTTCACTAGGATTTGACCAATCTAGGTTTCTAGCACAGGGTTACTTAGTGTAATTGGGAGCCAAAGGTAGAATTGGGGAGTAGAGGTGAGGGTAATTCATCGCCACATTACTCACCTCCTAGCTTTTATTAAACTCCTAGGAAATTGCATCACTCAATCCTACACTAGCTACTTAGATCACACACCTAGGAGTAGGAGAAGGACTATATGTAGGGGTAGATGGGGTGCTAGCTAGGGATCCACTAATTGGACCTAGGAGCAAGTCCCAAAACAGCCCCACATTCTATCTTCTCCTAGACTTAGGTGGCTTCAAGCACACAAACACAAGCAATTCATACTTTAGATACAAAACACAAGTAGAGATATGGGAAATGAGATTTAAGTAGTAATCAATCATCATAGAATGAAATCATAGAGTTTACAAATTATCTTTCCTCCAACATGGTATCAAAGTATCCTTTTAGGGTAGAAGAGTTGTACATAGGACCTTGAATGTTCTAGTTTCCAAATGCATGCAAAGCATTCACTTACTTCATCAATGGCATCAACTTCCATGGTAGATTGGCTAGCAGAACCCCCAGCTTGGTTCTTCATCATGCTCATCATGTTAGTCATCATCTTTATCATTTGGGGGTTGGCTTCTATTCTAACTGGAGCTGCAGGAGGGGGAGAGGAATGTAGTCCCAGTTACAATGATCCCCTTTACTTGAAGCTCAGTGGTGATAGTTCTCAGCTAGATGCTCAAATAGGGGCCAAGACTCCTCCGGTGGCTTTGCCATGAATGTACCTTCACATGAGGAATCAAAAGTAGTTTGACTCAGCTCATCCAGCCCGGTGTAGAATATTTGTACAAGCTTCCATAGAGGTACTTCATGATGAGGGCAGTCACGTAGGAGCTTCTGAAATCATTCCAGGCTTCATGGAAGGGTCCATTCTCCCTCTAGGTGAAAGAGGTGATGCACATACAGTTCCGAGTCATATTTTTTATTAGATAGAACTTCTTAAGGAATTCATTCTTCAGTACCACCCACGTCACCAGATCGGGCTTGGACATATATCACTCTTTTCTTTTTCCTTTAGGGAGAAAGGAAAAAGGGTCCTCCTTATAGAATCATCTACATCATCTGGGTACAAAAGGTTGAGCAAGTTTCAAGAAAAGCATCCATGTGGTGTTAGGGATTCTTGTTCTCCATCCCGTAGTAAGTGGGAAAGAGTCCAAGAAGGGTCGGTGGAATGGAGAATTGTTGACCCGGAATTTTATTAACAAGGGTGGCAATTAGGGAGTTGTAGCTCCCAGGGGTGAAGTACTCATGGAGAGGGTGGTTGGGTTGTTGTGGAACTCCCCCTGGTGGATTTTATGGGACACCCCCAGGAGGGTTGTAAGAATTTGGGCCATCCATTTTAGATTTTCAGTGTTGCTTGTGTTGATTTTGGCATCTTCTTTTGCCTATCTCGGGGTTGAATGGCACCAAAGAGGTAGAAGTAGGGCGTATACCAAGCATGTAGAGTTGTCACCTGCACAATACACAAACAAACAACAAGTGACAAGTTAGAAGGCAAGTATGCAAGAGTAAACAAAGAATAAAGAATAGCAATGGTTAGGGTATTAGGAAATGCTAAGCTACACTAACTAGCTAGGATGAGCGCCGCAATCCCCGAGAACGGTGCCAGAAAGCTTGGTGCAATTCTCAAATGCAGACAAGTAAACTGGAAAAAGATGATGCCAAAGGGCATAGTCAACACTACAATTACTATGTGGCTATGGTGCTTTTTGTCCTCGGCAACGGCGCTAGAAACTTGGTGTGATTCTCCCAAGGCCACACTCTAATCAATGGAATAGTGACTAGATGCAACCAAGGGAGGAAAACAAACGCACTTGGGATCTTTCGAATTTATAATGGACCCCAGATCAACATAATCACACAAACCAAATAGTTCACCCCAAGTGCATAGGATCGTATTGTAGCATATATGATAGGCAAGTAAAGGGGTTGATCCACAGGGAGAGAGGGGGCACTAGAGCTAAGTTAAAGTGAGCTACGTTCCTAATACAAAGAGTAGGGTTTTCGGGTATAAAGGTGATTTTGGTTGATTATTCTAATGTTGCAAACAATTGAAGGCAAGAAGGAAACTAGATTATCAAAAACCCTAAATTATCCTAAACAAGTTAAGACTAAGAAGCTAGGCAAGATGATTAACTAAGCAAAAGCAAGCAACTACAATTAACGTACACTAGACTACAAAGCAAGGTAACACCTAAGAGACAAGTTAAGCACTAGAGCAATCAAGGACCTAGGTTATCACTAACTAACAAGATTAACACTAGTTAACTACTCAAGCAAGACCTACCTATTAAGAACTAAGCAATTAAGAAGAAATTAAGAACAAGAAACTAGCTAGCATTAACAATCTAAATTAGCAAGATGGGTTTTAGCAATGATAGAGATAGGTGGGCTGTTTGGGAATGATACTAAGATTTCAAATGGGGGAAAGATAGAATAAACAAGCTTAATCATTCATTCTAGATTACTTAAACTAAACAACTAGTCAAGTGCTAAGAAATCACCCTACACTATTAATTAGCCTAAGGTATAGGTGAGATTTCACTAGGATTTGACTAATCTAGGTTTCTAGCATAGGGTTGCTTAGTGTAATTGGGATCCAAAGGTATAATTAGGGAGTAGAGGTGAGGTTATTTCACTCCACATTACTCACCACCTAGCTTTTATCAAACTCCTAGGAAATTGCACCACGCAATCCTATACTAGCTACTTAGATCACACACCTAGGAGTAGGAGGACTATATGTAGGGGGAGATGGGTTGATAGCTAGGTATCCACTAATTGGACCTAGGAGAAAGTCCCAAGACAGCCCCACATATGTTATCTTCTTCTAGACTTAGGTGGCTTCAAGCACAAAAACATAAGCAATTCATATTTTCATATACAAACCACAAGTAGAGAAATGGGAAATGAGATTTAAGTAGCATAAAATCATCATAGAATGAAATCATAGTTTACAAATTATCTTCCCCCCAACATGGTATCGAAGTATCATTTTTCCCCCAAACAGCCCACCATAAGGGGCTTAGCTACACATGACTAAACAAAAGAGCATAGAAAAGAGAAGAAAGAGGTAGAAATCTATGGATCTCATGGAAGTCCCTTTCCTCTTCTCCTCCTTGTTGTAGTAGCTCGTACATGTCCCTCCAAGGATGAAAATGGCATGAATGGAAGTGGTTTGGTGGTGAAAACCCTAGAAAAATAGAGTTTTTCAGTGGAAATGAAGTGGAAATGGGAGAAGGGTGGTAGGTGGGGGTCTTGAATGCAAGTAAGATAGAAATGGATGCTCTAGAGTAGCTAAGGAGGCTCTAGAGTAGCTAACCTAGTGTTGTGACTACCACCCATGTATATATAGGTGGTGGCGGAAGAACTAGGGCGAGTGGGGGTATTGTTGGAAATTTAGTGCATAAAAGTTAGTTTTTAGGTGGCAGAATGGCTTTGGTGGGTGGAGGTCAAAACGATCATCGTGGAATAGAATGGACATGGTGGGAAGTGAAAAATATTAGGTTGGAGGTGGTGAAATGAGGGTTGACATCATGGTTGTGTTGGGCAGCATGGTCGTGGGGCAGCACGGCTGTAGTGGGGGCTAGGTAGAATGGCCAGGTTGGGTAGCACTGTCATAGTCAGTGAGGTGGAGTGGGGTTCGTTCTCTTTGGTACACCCATTTTTGTCTTTCGCAGTAGGGTCGTGTTGGATGGCACGGCTGTTTTGGGGGATTTGTTGTAGCATGTCAAAAGTGGACATCAACCTATTATTTTTGCATTGGCGAGCATGGTCGTTCCTTGGAACCACAACCGTGTTGGGGTCTTCAGTAGCACATTGAGATCCATTCTTTTAAATCCATGAACTTCTTTGATAGGGTTTTCTCTTAGCCTCAAAGGGTAGGTTGGGGAAGCTTCAGGGTCTTCTCTGGACCCCTCTATCTCACTCATCCATCCAAAGTGGTCAAGTACCTAAAAACATTCAAAGAACATGCATAAGTGCATTTGATAGTCATATGCATATTGAGGTAATTAACTTTTATTCTAACATGTTTATATGTGATTGAGATGCAAAAAGACAAAAGATGAAGCCCAAAAACAGGTTGCATCAACCCCACACCCCATAATGATTCACTCCCCTTACCTCAACATACGTGAGACTTCTAGTCGGGAAGCACGTTTCCTCCTCAAGGTGCGGGCCTCCTGTGAGGAATCTATAATGTTCACGACATCTAAATGTCTAATTCACTCTTAAAATTCATCATTCAATCATGACATTGACATTTCTTAATTTAACCTCACAAATAGTTTTTTTCATCATTTATCAGCAATTTAACTAATGTAAATTGAGAAATTGTGCAACACCAGTTATCCCACAAAAAAACACTGAATTAAAAACACTTGACTCACTGAATACCCTATATTTAGGGTTTCATTCACCTCATTCACATATCATGCAACTCACATAAGGACTTTATACATCATAATCATTCACTGATAAAAGTTTGCTTTCATCAATCACATACAATAAACATATACATGAAATCTTGGGATAAACTGAACTAGGGTTTTCTACCCTATCACTAGAATAGCATTCATATAACATTGAATGTCAAATATAATCGCTTCAAATGGATTTTACAATGTCTATTCGCAAATTTCCAACTTTCCACTCATCTAGGGTTTCACTCTCTTTACTGTGATATTAAGCAAGTACTAATAACATGAAATGAAATTCAAGATAGTATCTGAAATGTATGTACTACATAATCAGAATAAACAATCATTCATAATTAAGGAGATTCAAATAGACAAACTTCTTTATTCAATTATACAACAAATTCAATCATAATTGAAAACCCTAGATTTCAATATATTCTTATAGACTCTGTAATTGCTTTAAGAATTCTCATTTAGATGGATTATAACCATTTCTAATATGATTTCATCATCTAAAATTCATCACAATAGAGAAATAACCCATTTCATATCATCTTGCAAAATCTAGATCAAAAAGACAGTTTAGGGTTTGTACTTGCATACTAAGCAATTGAATATTATTGATGATTTAACTCATTTTCGTCCAATCACTATTTAAAGGAGGTAACCACTCACCCTAAGGTATGAAAACACCTTAAAAATACAACCCATCTCTAAAAATCTCAAATCCATATCAAAGCCCTAGCAAATCACCAGTTTCTTCTTCCTTTCAACTCAGAAACCCTAGAAATGGAGATTTATGAAGAATGAGTGAAAAGGGGGGAAGATTTGATATAATTTTGAATCAAATCACTGGAGGGGTGGAATCTTGACATGTTATAGAATATTCACCAAAAAAGGCTATGCAAAGAAGCTAAATTTACTTGATTTCATCATATCTCAAATAGAGAAACCCTAGGTCAGCATCTTCACCACTTTCTCCTCTCAAAACCCTAGCTCTCCTTTCTCTCTAGAATTTCATTTCTCTAGAATGGATCACAAAATATGAGGGCTCCTTGGGTGTTAGCTTGTTCATATAGATCAATTGAGGTGTTTGGATAATTTGCACATTGACCCCTCACTCTTAATTCTCTTATTTCAGCAGATTTTTCTATCACAAAAATGTTACTGTAATTCATTTATTTTATAGGTCAAACATCCTCCAAAAATTGTGAATATTTAGGATGTTGTTTATCATTGGGTTTCAGATCTCAATTTGAACTTTTAGAACATTCTAAGCTACCAATAAATAATTAAAAATCAAAAAATTGACTACTATACTACAAGTCTATTGCAGTCAGTTGAAGAGAAAATGTCCCAGAATGGCCGCGCAAGGTATCACAACCGTTCCAGAATGGTTGTACTGACTACCACGACTGTGGTGCATTGGTTTCATTAGAATCAAGTGCAAACGTGCTCAATACTTTTATTTCTTCCAAAACGAATGTGTGGACAAGAATGCATGTGCCACCAACAACCGTACACAGTCGCACTACACACCAAAGACATTCTAACCAAGACTCCAATTCTAATTTTCACTATCCTTTAATCACCTTGCCCTTTCCACCCCAACATGGGTGTGTTGGGAAAAAAACCCTAATTTCAGCAGACTAAGGTTTATACTTCTCAAACCCGGGTTAATCAAAATGAAGACAAGCTTAGAGTTCTCATTAGATCTAACACATCATAATTAATTTATCATCCTAAATCGTGTTTAAGCAATGATCAATCTAACTAAGCATGTAGTCATCTAGATAAACCCTAGTTTACCAATTAAGCTCAGATGTGGTCACAATAATTCCCCCCCTTAAAACTTTTCATCCTTGAAACATAAATACACTGGAAAATTACATTCAAGGTTTCTTTTAAAGTTCTAAAATCTTATGTGTCACTATACTCTTGTATTTCATATGTGTATACTATTTTCAACATTGAGTCCTTTATTTCTATTCTAAACACAACAATTTTAAAATAATACTTTGACAGAAAAAGAATTTTCTATATCACAATCAATCACTACGGAAGAGAAAGAGATACAACCATTTTTAAGTCTATAAGTACTGGAAATTAAATCCAACCATTTCAATTTATAGTGCTCAATTCGTAATAGTGTTCTCTATCATCTCTGAGTTGCTAAAGACTGTTCACCTTGTTATTTTAAAGATTACTATTGTGTTACTCAATTAGAAAAGCACTCATAAGATACAAGGCTCTATTTAAAAACAATCAACGCTTTCAATTAACATATTGCTTGAACGTGTACAACTAAAATCATATGTAAAACAAATTTGCATCCCTTCATATGCCTTCAACAATTTATATATATGAAAACAAATTCACATATTACTGAAAGCCATTTGTTCTCTCTGATTTCTCTTCCTATTCATTGCTATTTGCTTCTTCTTACTTATCCTTCTCATTTTGATCATATAAAATCGCTATCATTAAAATATTCAAGGTAAGAATAGATTATTCATCATTCTTGCTATGACTACAAAAATTTAATTTGGATTACACTTCGCTCATGTTGTACTTCTCATTTTGTTTATATCGCACTTCTTACATATTAAATCTATTCCTTATCCTCCATTTTTCCATATTGTAATGTATCTTTATCATCTACAATCCATACATGTTAGGTTATTATCATTGTTATGTTATTTCTCGTATTGATAATCACAAAATCTTGTTTTATAAATTATTAGTTATCAAGGTCAAATCACTAGTGACATCCCTTGAACTCATTAGAACCCTAAACATTGTAGGGTTTGATCCTTATCAATAATATGATGTTATTATGACATGATTTTTACTCCCTTATGTCAATATGTGAACCTTAGATCTGTTGAGGTTTACTAAAGTCTTCCTTGTTTTTACCACTTGAATTTTCTTTTCTCATACTAGACATTTCTGATAGGTTACCTTCTTTATTTACCCTACCAGGGTTTCATCTTCGTGTTATGTGTCATTAATACATTCAATAGACGTGTCTACCATGGTGTTTATGTATCATTCATAATTCATTCTCTTACCACTTCATCCCCACATTACCCTCATTTGGGAGGATACAAAAGAGAATATTATTCTAAGATTTAGAATTCCATTCCTCAAGTATTCACTTAACACATTTCTCGTATCTAGGTTTAATTACTCATCATCAAGGATAATTGCTATTTATCATCTTCTCAAATCTCCCAATCTCTCTCCTTTATCATCTATATTACTCCCTCGTGTTTCAGTCCCTTCCTTATTTTCTATCATCGACTGCTTGTTTTCTACTCTTTCCTATGTCATTATTTACTTTTACTTATCTCTTATTATCATGTTTCTCACTCTTGTGCATGATTCCATATTCCATGCCATATATACCTTCTTATCATCCTTTTACTTTTATCTAGTTGACATTTTGAGTCAATATTCTCCCTATTAGTTTCATCTTCTACATAATACATTACATGCCCTTCATTTTGAATCAAACGGCTCATGCAGGGGTCAACCATAGTCTCCTTTTCAATCAAGCTTTTATGTTCTGAATACAATTTACCTTTTGTATGAGTTGTTCATTTATTTAACCGCACATTTGTTCTTCTTTTGAGAACTAGTTCCATTTCATCACTAGGAACCTATTGAATACACTTGATGTAAACTAGGTTGATACTATATAGAGACTTTGAATTAAAAGCTAGTAAGTATGAATGCATTAAACTTTACTATAAGAGTACACATTCCATGCTCTCCATTATATCATGTAGCCCTTCTTTCTCAATCAAACTCATCATTTCCATAACTTTCTTTTTGTTTCACCTTAGTATCCTATCCTAGTCTTATAGTTTACATGTTCATCTAGTTCTGTTCACTTTGATTCTATGAACTTCACTTCTATGTACTTATTGTATACTTAACTCTTTTCTCCTATTTTCCCATTGTTGTAGAGTACATAAATGCATTTTACTCGATTATATTATCCATTCATTCTAATTGATTCTTTCTATCTTGGATTTCCAAGTAGTTTTCTCTTATCTTTCCTTGATTTCAGATTGGTAAACTTCCTCAATCAGTTATTTCATTCAGTTCTCTTTATCCATTCTTTCTTCTTCATTTCATATTTTACATACTAATATATGCCTTGCATCTATATTCCCTCTTCCTTCATTTCCAATTTAGGGTTTCTCATCTGAGGCCCCAAAGTTGGATCTTAGATATCAGTTCCAAATGATTCTTAGTTAATCTAGTCTTTCCCTCATATTTCAACATATCAGTGTATGTACATTCTTACTATGATGTGGGTCTAATTTATTCATATTCTACTCTTATTATATTGTTAATAGGAGTCATTAGATCCCAGTAATGCACCATGTCAGCCAAACTAGGCTGAAATTGTAGTCCTGAAGCCAAGAGCTACTTAGGGTCAACCAACTCCTATTCATCCCAAACATGTGGAAAGAATATCCACTTAGGGAAAACTCATTTAAGAATAACTTCTAATCTATTTGATACAAACAATAAAAATAATAACCAGAGCAACTTCATGATATACAACAATGTAAAAGAACCATATATATTCTACAAATTGATAATCTTAATTCAAACATATAAGAGCATTTCTATATATCTTGAATCAAAACAATATAAAATAAAAGTTTTATCACATTCTATTTTTATGCTTTTGTCCTTCTTTACTTTCTAGTCTTCTAACCCTAAAATTTCTAAGCTTTCTCTCTAGCACATCCTTCCTCTACATACTTGGCCATGGCATCTAGAAAAGAATAGACATAGTATCTTGATACTGGTCAACCTAAGTATTCAGATATCGGGCCATGATATCCAAATAAGTATTCAGATATCGGGCCATGATATCCAAATACTCAGACTTCCTAGAGCTATAGACACATCACCTCCTATCTACCACACTTAGAACTCTAACTTTCTATCATATGATCCTTAATGACTCATCCTAAGCTTTGATACCAAGTTGTTATAGCCACATCCCATGATTACCACTAATCATGATATTAGGGCATAATATTGAGGATTTATAATCAATACAAAGTTCACTTCCAACTTTTTATTTGATTTCAAACTCTTTGTTTTCTCAAATTCAATCACATAAATAAACTTTACAAGGGAAACTAAGAGTTGATTACTCTAATATGATGCCAACAATAAAGATACATATCTAAACATTCATTTTGTTTCTCACACTTCCATATACACACAGCATGAAAATTAGATACATTCTCTATTATCAAGGAAACAAAGTTACATATCATCATTTACAACTCTCTCTCAACTCTATACAAGGACCTAGAGTGACAGGGACCGACTGAACCTAACTAATCTCATACTTAACACATCTGGAAGATCTACTCAGATGCATTGACATCTTCATTCCACATGTTATCCCAAAAAAATTGTGAGTAGAGGGGTGAGCCTACTCGCTCAGTGAATAAGTACTTCAAAGAAATAATTTAAAGCACTTATATGATTACAAATATAATGTTTACCAACTGATATCAATTAGAACAACAACAAGATTTAAAGGGACTAATAATTCATAAACATAAATATGGAAGGATACTCTAGATATCTACAAGAGTGAATCAATATATGATCATTCTTGACTTATCACAAAGAGAACTAATAATTCAAAAACATACAAGGAATAATTGAATAACTACACACACTTGATTAACCACTCATTCATGTTATTATGCCTTGAACCCACATGAGGTGTACCACAACATGTGAAAGAATCACAGCAAGCTACAATCTCACTGTATGATACTTAGAAGCATGCCCGAGATCCCAATTCTTTGGTCTCAATACCATGTATGTAGTTGGCATTGGCATGTCAGCCTCTTGAAGGCTAATGGGAGCGGTCGGATGTCTTGGACACCACCTCTCAACCTAGGTACTCAGGCAGTGAGTCAAAGCCCTCAGGCATGTTTTGCACTAGTGGACCTACCAAAGATGTCCATTGATCGCCTCAACTCATATCTCAGGTACCACTAGCATTCTTGGTTGGTGTTAGATACCAATCAATTAAGGAGTCTTCCCTCACTGGCTTGGACCCCCACATCCCACAATAATCTGCTCTTTCTTACCTCAACCTACATGAGACCTCCAGCCGGGAAGCACATTTCCACCTCACAGTGCAGGCCTCCTATTAGGACTCGACAGTGTTTAGGGCATCTAAATGTCTAATTCACTCTAAAAATTCACCATTCAATCATCACATTAATATTTCTTAATTTAACCTCATAGACGTGTAATGAGCCCGACGCCTGCTCATTTGATTTGCTGCCCCAAAAAGACATTTTTCTTATCCTTTCTCTTATTTGAGCAGATTTTTCTATCATACAAATGTTAGTGTAATTCATTTCTTTCAAATGTCAAACATCCTCCAAAAATTATTAAAAATTAGGATATTGTTTATCATTGAGTTTCAGATCTCAAGATAAATTTTTTTATCATTCCTATCTACCAATAAATAAATATAAATCAAACAATGCACCGATATACTACAAGTATGCAGAACAGTCAGTTGAAGAGAAAATGTCTCAGAATTACCTTGCAAGGTTCCACGGTTTTGCTAATATGGACCTAGAACGGCCATGCTGACTACCACGGCTGTGGTGCATTGGTTTCATCACATTCAAGTGCAAAATTGCTCAACACTTTTATTTCTTCCAAAATGATCATGTTGCCAAGAATGATTGTGCCACGAACAACCCTACATGGTTGTGCTACACACCAAAGTTAGTGTAA
This sequence comes from Alisma plantago-aquatica, assembly GCA_963693085.1. Taxonomy (NCBI): domain Eukaryota; kingdom Viridiplantae; phylum Streptophyta; class Magnoliopsida; order Alismatales; family Alismataceae; genus Alisma; species Alisma plantago-aquatica. Next base: position 217,792,195 of record OY856412.1, read on the forward strand.
CCAAATCTCCAATTCTCATTTTCACTATCCTTTACTCACTCGCCTGTTCCACACTAACATGGGTGTTTTGGGCAAAAACCCTAATTTCATCCGACTAAGGTTTATACTTCTGTAACCATCATAAGTCAAAATGAAGAAAAACTTAGAGTTCTCATTAGATCTAACACATCACAATCGAGTTATCATCCTTAATCATTTTTAATAAATGATCAATCTAACCAAGCATGCAATCATCTACGTAAACCCTAGTTTTCCAATTAAGCACAGATGCAGTCATAACAAGATGTGAGAAGGTAAATCATTGGTTGGAACATAAGAAAACACCTTGAACAAACCACTTAGAAAACCATTGAGTGCGACCTAGAGAGAGTCACCAATTAAACCTAAACAAGCCATCATTTGACAACATAGAAGCACCATTGGTTGTTGACTCAAGAAAACCATCAATTTTAGGTCTACAACCCGCCATCAGTTGTGGCACCATGGATCACCATTGGTTGTGGTGTCTAATACCACCATCGGATCATGGAGTTGGAACCTCCATTAGTTGACATCGTCGAGTGTTGAACTAGTAGTGACATTGGTTGACAATAATATGTCATTGAACCATCACGTTTGGGATTCAGAACAACAATTGGTTGATGGACCAGGAGGGCCATCGGTTGTCAGAATCAGAGCTCCCATTGGTCGTCATCAACAGGTGAGAAAACAAAGCAAAACATGAGAAAACCCATCATTTGGAAAAGGGAAAGAAAATTGTAGAATGAGGCCATCACTAGGCACTAAGACCATAGATTCTTAAGCACCAAAGGAGTCAAAATAGAACTTAAGGTAGGACCCCAGTTGGCATGAGAAACATAAACAAAATAGTACTAAGAACTTGACCATCGGTTCTTGCAAGAAGGCAAACCTTCGAGTTTGCACCAGGGTGGAAAACAACCTCAAAAACCATAAGAAACCCATTGATCAAGAGATACCAAGAACCATAGTTTGTCATAAAAGCAAGCCTTAAAGCTTCCTCTATCATAGGAAGGTCGTGCAAAAGGTTTAGAACACATACAAGAAGATAAACCATCCAAGAACTAGAACCTAAGCTCAAACCCTGGGCAAATGTAGGATATTTCTACATAGAACTTAGTTCTAGAGAAAGATCTAGCACATGCAAGCTATAAGTTAGCAATAAACAAGGAAAAAGTTATATAACTCGCCTATAGGAAGAATAACAAGCTCCAAAAAGAAAGCAAACTCAAGCACAAGAGGAAGGATACCCTAGATTAGCACTTCCATGGCTTAGAAAGCTTCTTCTCCAAGAAATAGAGCAAACCTTGGGTCAAGGAAACAATAAAGAAGGGTTATTTGAGCTCTAGAGCAAGCCCTACCATGGAACAACATGGCCACGACTAAGAACAAGGAAGAAGGAGGTAGGGAAGCAAAGAAAAAGTGGGTAGATCTGAACCCTAGTTGCACATGCAAGGAGATCGACCACCTTATTCTACCATGGGCCCTTCTTCTACACTAGATCAAGGAGGGCGAATCTATAGACAAAAAGGGGAGATATGAAACCCTAGGTCACTAGGTGGAAACCCAACATTTGGTCACCCCTTCCAAGAAAACCATCGGTCTAAGGGACCCCAAGATAGAATACCATCGACCTACCACCTCTAGAAATCACCATCGGTTGTCCCCACCTAAATATGACCACCAATTGTCACCCATCCAAGGGGAACCATCAATTGATGGCCTCTCAAGGTAGCTCATCTATGAGAGCAAAACCCTAACTTACCCTATAGAGGTGTCACCACCAAACAAAGGTACAACCAGGAACCCCAAGGCACAAAAACTAAATAAAGGTATGAAAACATATAAGGAACATAAAGCATGTGACAATTTGTGAGAAAAACCTAAAATATAAGTAAATTATAGGAAAGTCCAAAACAAACATACAATTGCATAACTTGCACAAATTGTGTCCAAACTGGGCCAAACATGAAACTTAAGGTTGTCAATGATATCAAAACTCATATTAGGGTTCCATTAAGGTTTTAAGCATCCAATTATGGTAATTAAGTGTGTTCCGATATTAAGCAAGGTTTGGGGCCTTACAGAGGGATAGTTGAGGCTTTTAGAAGACACAACAACAAGCTCTAACAATTGTTGTCTTCTCACAATTGTGGTAGTGTGAGAATGTTGTCTTCTCACAGTTGTGGTAATGTGAGAACCCTAGAAATCCTTACATGTAAAAGGGAGAGATGACAAGGGAGAGCAGTCAATGCTAGCACATTGATGTTGAAGGGACAACTCCTTTATGTCTATTCTAAAAGAACGATAGGAGTTCCCAATGGTCAACATAGACTACAGAGAGGCATGGAGGATTTTTCCACCTGCTAGAAGGACATTGTCAATTGTCGTTCATGGTGCTACTCTATGAGGTCGACGATGAAAATTGTTTGGGTTCTGCTTGCCAAAGAAGCTCTCCACTGTAAGGATAGTCGTTGAACTTGCTATAGGACTAGGTATATGCCTTACAACCTTCCTTCCCAATCTATAGTTTTTGACCTGATATGCTGGCAAAGGGGAATATGGCAAGAGATTTTGTATTTCCACTTCCATCTCTATCGCCATATCACCCTACAATGATATTAGAGCCACGTCAACTTACTATGTTTTAGGATTTAACAGATATGATTAGTTTTTTATTTCATCATATATTTATTAAATATGATGCAAATATTTAAATGATTAATATGCATATCAAACTAAATACCACATATGATCCCATACCTATATATATGATATGATATGTATGCAATTTATTTGCGTCACTCTGAAGTTATTTTGATGGTGGATGTAAGTGTGGTTAGGGCTAATACCCCCTAAATATGTGTACATGGTTGAAAATTTCTCTAATCCTGCCTTTTAAATTCAATTTCCATATCGAGCCTTTCTCTCTTTCTGTATGTAAATAAATGATTTCCTTCCTATGATACCCTCGAATGTAACTCAAGGTTTCAATTATTATAATGTAATAAATTAAATAGGAATATGATAGCTTTATTTCATATTTTGGTAAAGAGAAGGCATTCTAAACTAGACTAGTTGATCGACTCAGAAGTCAAACCGATTGACTGGAGAGACAACGTGAGGAGCCGATCAATCGAATAGTGACCTGACCAATAGACTGGAGGAGTCCATACGCCACTTGAACTAGAGGCCAGACAACCAATCTAAGAAACCAATCGACTGACTAGGAGGCCAATTGATCGACTCTAGGCTTGAGTCGACTACCCAGACTTGTTCCAACACAGATTTTTACAAGTACATGTTGTTACATATGATGTAGACCTTAGGAGGTAGAAATTTTTTGTGGCTCCAAATAATTGTAGTAGTGTGTCCATAACCATCGCTCTTATTTCATAATTGCATGTTTTGTTTGTGGGTATTGTATGTATATGATACATATTATTAGTATGTGGTAATTGGATATGTATATGTATTTATATAAATATAAATCCCTCAATCCAATTTTAAGTCTTAGATGTTTTCCATAAGCAACACACATGAAAATCTTGATCGATAAAGCATGGGCACGCCAAGCGTGGTGCTCCATCTATCTCGTAGAAGTGTGATGGTAATTATGTGGGCATGCCAAGCAGGGTGCATTATTATTGAGTTCACTTTTGAGTAAGGATTGACTAGGTGACCTTAATGAGATTAAGTGTCTAGAAGTATATAGATGGATTGTAACAAAAATTCATGCACACCATCTATCCAAGAATTGTATGAGATGCAATTGGAAAATGTTGCCTCCCTTAATAATTGGTTATGGACGTAGGCATTGGTCGGGTAATAACTTAATTAATTTGGGCCTTGGATCACAAGAAAGTTGTACAATGCAATCTTCCAATATGTGAGGGGTATCAATTTGAACAAAATCATAGGAGTGATAATTAATTAAAGGTCTAATTAAATATCTTCAAATTTTATTTTAATCAAATCAAATCAAAAGTGTTTTGACACATTGCAAATTTTTCTTATAGAATCAAATGGCAACCAGTAAAAGCTCTATGTGGGAAAGTTGAATCAAATAAAAAATGATCAATCCTTGAGAAGGACAAGTTGAATGGGAAAAATTGTGATGATTGGTTCAGGACGTTGAGAATCATTCTCATACGAGAGAAAAAGCTCTATGTGCTGGAAATACCAGAGCTAGATTAACCTACTTCCACTGCCTAAGGCTGACAAGGATGCTTACAAGAAGAACTATGAAGATGTCATAGATGTCAAGTGCCTAATTTTGTGCTCAATGAACTATGATTTGCATAGAATACATGAGAGCATGGATGTTATTGAGATGGTAAAACATCTTAAGAGCACGTACCAAGATCATGAAAGACACGACAGATATGATGTCTTTAGGGTGTTGTTCAAGTGCAATATGTTAAAAGGAGATCCAGTAGGTCCCCATGTGCTCAAGTTAATTGGGTAAGTGGAGAACCTTTCTAGATAGGGATTTCCCTTGGGTCAAGAGTTTGCCACAAATGTGATTCTACAGTCACTGTCGGAATCATACAATGAGTTTGTCATGAACCACAACATGAATGATTTTGATAAGACATTGTCAAAATTACTTGGTATGTTGAGAATAGTTGAAGCGTGGATGAAGAAAGGCAAACTCGAGTCTGTGATGATGATCAACAGAGGTAAAGGGAAGTCCAAGGGAAAAGGAAAAACTATGAAGAGTTCTAAAGCTAGCTAGAAACCCAAGTCTTCTACACTGAAAGATAAGGGAGGAGTGACCAAGGGAGGCAATTGTCACCACTGTAACCAACCTCGACACTGGAAAAGGAACCGCCCTCTCTACCTGGAGGAACTAAGGATGAAGAAGGAGGGGATAGAGATATCCACTTTGGGTATATATGTTATTGAGATAATATATCTACTTATTCATCTTAGGTATTAGATATGGAATGTGGATCTCACATATGCTCGAATATACAGGGTCTAAAAAGAAGTAAGCCTTTAAGAAAGGGTGAGGTCAAACTGTGTGTTGCAAATGGAGCAAGACTTGCTTCCATTGTAGTTGGAACCTACCATTTATCTCTACCCACAGGGCTTGTATTAGAGTTAGAGAACTGCTATTTTGTTAATTTCATTAATAGAAACATTATTTTCATATCTTGTATGGACAAGAATGACTTTGTATTTCATATAAAGAATGGTCATAGTTCCATTTCAAAGATGAGACCTTTTATGGTAGTGCCCAAATGTCCATATGGTCTTTATTTGTTAGATCTAGAGACAAATCTTTATAACATAAATACCAAAAGATTGAAACTTGATAACTCAAACAAAACTTACCTTTGGCATTGTTGTCTAGGGCACATCAATGAGAAATGCATTTCTAGACTCCATAAAGATGGATATCTAGACTCCTTTGATTTCAAATCAAAAGAGACATGTGAATCTTGTATGTTGGGCAAGATGACAAAGGCTCCTTTCACTGGAAATAGTGAGAGGATAAGTGGTCTATTAGGACTCATAATATTGATGTATGTGTCCCTTTTAGAATAAATGATAGAGGTGGTTATTAGTACTTCATTACCTTTACTAATGATTTCAATGGGTATGGTTATGTTTACTTGCTTAAACATAAGTTAGTAACCCTTAGAAAGTTCAAGGATTTCATGAATGAAGTACACAACCAACTTGGTAAAAGTATTAAGGCACTTCATTCTGATCGATGTGGAGAATACTTAAGCCAAGAGTTTATGGATCTTCTATAAGACCATGGTATCGTATCACAATGGACTCCACGTGGAACACCACATCATAACGGTGTGTCAAAAAGAAGAAATCACACATTGCTAGATATGGTGCGATCAAGGATGAGTTTTTTTTATCTTTCAACTTCCTTGTGGGGTTGTGCTCTAGAAACCACAACGCTTACACTAAACCATGTACCATCGAAATCGATTCAAAAGACACCATGTGAGATATGGTACGGGAAGCATCCCAATGTGTCTTTTATGAATATTTGGGGATGTGAAGCTTACATGAGAAAGCAATTTCTCAAAAAGTTTAGACCCAAATCGGATAAATGTTATTTTATTGGATATCTTAGAGAAAACAAAGGATACTAGTATAATACTCCATATGACAACAAAGTGTTTGTTTCCAGGGATTTTGTATTCCTAGGAAAGGAATTTGTTTCTATGGAATCAGTGGGAGGAAAGTAGAAATCAAAGAGGTTTGAGACCAACAATAAAATATTGAACTTGTAGAGGTATAAGAGGAACATAAAGAGTCACAAATTATTTTGGAATCTCAAATTTCTCATGTAATACAGGGACATCATAGATCTAGTAGGACACACCTTGATCCAGAAATATTTGGTTATCTGGTAACTCAAGAAGGTGATGAGTCAGTCATTGATGATGAGCCAACAACCAACCTAGATGTTGTTAAGGGACCAAAATCTGAGAAATGGCTTGAGGCCTTGAGATGTGAGATGGAATATATGTACACCAATAAGGTATGGACCTTGGTGGATCCACCTAAAAGGGTAAAACACATAAATTGCAAGTGGGTCTTCAAGAAGAAGAGTGACATAGACGGTAATGTACAAACTTACAAAGGTCGATTGGTCACAAAGGGTTTTAGACAAGTTCAAGGTGTTGACTAAGACAAAACATTTTCTCTAGTTGCCAGGTTAGGTCCATTAGAATCATGCTTTTCATTGTAGCTTATCACAACTATGAGTTTTGGCAGGTGGATGTTAAAACCACATTCCTTAATAGGAATTTTCTTGAGGATGTGTATATGACACAACCAGGGGGTTTTATAAATCCCAAGGATGCAAATAAAGTTTGTATGCTATAAAGTTCAATCTATGGATTGAACCAAGCATCCCAGATCTAGAATCCTTGATTTGACAAAATAGTCAAAGAGTTTGGCTTTAGTCAAAATGAAGATGAACTATGTGTTTACAAGAAGTTTAGTAGGTGCATGATTATATTCCTCATATTGTATGTAGATGACATACTATTGATGGGGAATGGAAACCCTACTTTACAAATGATAAGAACGTGGCTAGGAAATGTATTCTCTATGAAGGACATAGTAAAAGCTTCATATATCTTAGGAATCAAAATCTATAGAGATAGATCTAGAAGGCTTCTTGGCCTAATATAGAGCACATACATTGACAAAGAATTGCAAAGGTTCAGCATGGAGAACTCAAAGAGAGGAAACTTACCATGTCTCATGGTGTTGGTATCTCTAGAGCTCAATGTACCAGTTCTTGTGAAGAACAGGAACACATGAGTAAGATTCTATATGCATCGGCAATTGGATCTATCATGTACGCAATATTATCTATTCCTCTTAATGTCACATATGCCTTGAGTATGACTATCAGGTATCGGTTAGATCACGGTGAAAGTTAAAGGACTTCCATAAAGAACATCCTTAAGTACTTGAGAGAAGAACTAAGCATCAGTTCCTAGTCTGTGGTGGTTAGGAATAGTTGGTGTTAAAAAATTTACACTGATGCAAGCTTCCAAATTGATAAAGATGACTACATATCACAATCTGGATTTGTGTTTTGCTTAAAAAAAGTGTTGTAAGTTGGAAGAGTTTTAAGCAAGAAACAATTGCCAATTCTATAGCAGAGGCTGAGAATATTGCTACCTCCAATGTGGCAATGGAAGTTGTTAAGATCAAGAAGTTTATTTCTGAACTCAGGGTGGTTCCAAGCATCAGCAGTGAAGTAGAATTATTATGACAACAATGAAGCTATTGCACAAGCTTAGGAACCCAGATCTCATCGGCATCCTAAGCACATACAATGGTGGTTCCATCTGATAGAAGAGATCATACAGTGAGGAGATGTGAGGATTTGTAGAGTGCCAATTGAAAGCAATGTTGTTGACCCCTTGACAAAAGCACTTTCGCAGAAGAAGTATGAAGGTCATGTTAGATCACTTGGGATTAAGTTCATGGGTGATTGGATCTAAGTGCAAGTGTGAGTCTGTTGGTACATATGCCCAGAGAGCCAATCATATGATGATTGTAATGGCATATCTTGTAAATGATGTGATTAATAATAAAGCCAATCTTCATCTATATTTTTTTTCACTTATGAGATAATGGTGTAACACAATAGATGTCTAAAGAATGATGTTACTTGATGACATATGTCTTTATATTGAGGACCTAAATAGTGAGATCATATGAATGAAAAGATTACATACATTCTTGTTATGTCCCTAGTCATTTGTTATTGTGGAAGGTGATAGGTAATAATAACACATAAGACTAGAATGTGTGTTGGTTGATGATAGAATCTCATTAGTCATGATATGTGATATCAAACCAAAACACATAGGTACTTGTTAGAGAGTAATTTATCGAATAGACCCACCTTGAGAGTGATACACAGAAACTATTGAATGGTAAACAGAATCAGATCTCATAGTGATGGTGGTGATTGTGGTTCTTAGACCTAAAATCACTACACTCATCACGTATCATTCAATGTAGTTTGACATCAATGTGACCTTGAATAAGGGTTACCATAAAGGTGATATTTGAATATTTTATGACACATGGGGAATGACTGTGAGTGATGTAGATGGGATCTATCCCTCCTAATAGAGTTAAAATCCGGCCACTTGATAAGTGAGATTGAGAAATGTATGGCCATACTCATGTGAATCAATATATGATATGTGAGCTCACATGCAGCTCAGGCAATCTACTCTAGTTCAAGGAACATGGATTGAATGTTCATGGATGATGATTCCATGCCTTAAGTTTAATCTGGATAACAGAGACAAAGGAACTATACGATCATTCTAACACTAACCATAGATTGTAGGTTGAAGTTGTTCTCCAACTTTCCAAGTACTTGGGTAGCAATGATGTCTTTCTAGATACCACTTATTATTTGTGATGTCATAAATTAGTTATGGAAATTCATTGCCAATGTAACGTGAGATCTATAGGGTCACACGTGTACGATGCACCTTGAAAAGGAGTCTACTCATGAATATGGTTTAACTTGATCACTAAAGTGTTTAGGTATTCAATTTAAACAAGATCAAATGTCAGAGATCCAAAACAACCAGTATAGAGAGTGAATCGATCGGTTTAGATGTATGAAATGACTAGTTTAGGTTATGAACTGACTAGTTGGGAGATCAGTAAGATTGGATCAAGGATTGATGCTTACATTATATTGTGCAGTAGACATATATTGAAAGCCAATATGATTATGAATGGAAAACATATTGAATTGATTGGTTTAAGTGCTGAATTGATCATTTCACATGTGAACCGGTCGGTTCAGTGGTGAACCGACTGGTTTGTGGTTTGTAGGTTCCAAAAAAATACAAATTTCTATCTCTTTGACTCCCAATTGATATGAAAACCCTGACTGTGGCCCTCCTATAAATAAAGAGGCAGTTGAGGCTTTCAGAAGACACAAAAATAAGATCTGACAATTGTTGTCTTCTTACTGTTGTGGTAACATGAGAACCAGAGCAAGTCTTACAACAAGGGAGAACATCTGACGCTAGCACATTGACATCAAAAGGATGACTCCTTTCTGTCTATTCCAAAATAACGATATGAGTTCTCAGTGGTCTGTATGGACTATGTAGAGGCATGGAGGTCATTGTCACTCTCTAGGAAGACTTCGTCAACCGTCGTCTGTGGTGCTACAATAGGAGCTCATCACCAACAACCTTCCATGTGTTGCTTGCGAAAGAAGTACGCTGCTGCAAGGATAATCGTTGGACTTGCTCCGGGACTAGGTATATGCCTTGCAACCTTCCTTCCCAATCTATATTTATTGACGTGATCCACTGGTCACAATGAGAATATGGCAAGAAAATTTTTATTTCCGCTGCCATCTTTTTCATTATATTTCCCACAATTGCTTCATATAAAAGTTGCCTTCTTAGCATTTTTAACAAGAATATAATTTCGTTGATGGATCTAATTTATGTATGTTTCATCATCTTACCAAAATTAAGCATGAATTTCATTTAATTTCACTTCTTAGTGTATAACATACGATGGTGTTTTCATTTAATAAGTAAGCATATAAAATCTGACTTAACTAGATAAACATCACACATCCTATGTAAACAATGTGCTACTTATGGTATACATAACATCCATACAATAATAAGATGATATTATTGGTTTTGTATACCTAGAGAGACAATCATGTGATGATTGTAATAGCATATCATGTAAAACTAATTTGATTTTTAATAGAAGGCAAGCTTCTAATTTCTTCTGTTTAATTCAGTTATGAGATAATGATGTAACATTATAAATTTCTAGAGAATAATATTACTCAATGATGTATGTCTTCAAGTATGTGACTTAAAAGAAATGAGATCATACGGATGTTAAGAGTACATATTTGCATTCTCACTATGTCCCCGATCAGCTGTTATTGTGGAAGGTTGATAGACATCAATAACATATAAGATCAGAGTGTGTGTTGGTTGATGACTGAGTCTCATTGGTCATGATATGGCAATATCAAACCAATCACACAGATACATGTTAGAGAACAGTGTACTAGACAGACCCACCGTGAGATAGACACATGGAAGCCATCTTCAAGGAGGTCATAGTCATCTCTCACGGTGATGGTGGTGGTTGTGGTTCTTAGAATTGAAATCAATGCACTCAACACATGTTGTTGGGTACACTTTGACATCATCAAACACAGTCCTGAAACATGGGTTGTTATAATGGAAATTATTGGATGGTTTTGACATATGGGGATTGACTGTGAGTGATAGACATGGGATTTGTCCCTCCTACTGGAGTATGATGTCCTAGGCCTCTTGATAAGTGAGATTGAGAAAAGTATGGCCATGCACATGTGAGTCAATATGTAATATTGAGCTTACATATATCTCACACAGTCTGCTCTTAGTTCAAGAAACAAGATTGAATAATAATGAGGGTGACTATTCCATGCCTCTAGTTCAATTTGGAAATCAGTGACAAAAGAACTATACAAACACTACAACACCATACACAGATTGTAGGTTGAAGTTGTTCCCCAACTTTTCCATTTACTTGGGAAGCAATGATGTGTGACTAGGCACCACTCTTTGCTTGTAACATCATAAGTTATTATGGACGTTCACTACCTACGTAATATGGGACATATAGGGTCACACACACAGGTCTTGACCTAGAAGAGGAGTTCAGATCTCGAATAACAATTGAATTAAGTGCTAAAATGTTTTGGCATTTGATTCAGGAAACAAATGGGCTGACAACGCCTCCAACCAACCATCTCAAGTGTTGAGATGGTCGTCTAGAAGTGTCAAATGGCCGTCCCAAGAGTTGAGACGGACGTATGGGTGTCAGGCTGGTTGTGAGTGGAATTTGGTTAAGAATTGAGCCAGCCAAACACGCACAACTCAGATCACCAGACGACTGTATGGGTGAACCGATATGACCACATCGCATGGGAAGGATGGTCTAATTCGATTGGGGAAGGTTCTATATGTTTTCCTATTCGTTTCGTTTGAGCAATACTTGTTGCACATGGAAATCAATGTCTAACATTGATGGGAATTGATCGGCCAAATTCGTGTACAACTGGGAAACTACAAAATGACCATCTTGTAGTACAAGATGATTGTCTCACATGCGAGATGACCATCTGGCATTGCCAAATGGTCGTTTTGGCTGTTGTAGGTTGTGTAATTTCCAAAATTGTTGTGAAAAATCGAGTTCTTCTGGTCCTTTCCTTTTCGACACATTAATTTTGTATTGGATAGCAACTAGGAACCTTTACCCTGGCCTCTACTATAAATAGAGGGGTACTGGGTACTTTCCAGAGTACAACATAGACAACTGAGAATCAATTCCTCTAACAACTATTATCCTCTCTGATTATGGTAACCACGAGAGCCCAGGCAAGTCCTACTCGACAAGGGAGGGATAGCCACGGGAGAGAACAACTGAGAGTTGCCATTGTGGGAGAGCAAGTCAGTGACTAATATATCGACGGGAGGTACGACTCCTTCCTAATCATTCTAGCAGGACAAAAGGAGTTCTAGGCGGTCTGTGTATACTACCATAGAGACGGGAAGATGTTGTTTCCCGCTTGGAGGACAACGTCAACCAACAGTCTGTGACAAGAGGAGTTGCTGAAGAAGATGACATTTGTGGTTGCAGCCTGTGGTGCAGATCAAGAGGCACAATAGTCAGACGTGTCTCAGTACAACTAGGATTTAGAGTTGTGCATCTATAATGAAGAAGATTGTCACTGGACTTGCTCCAAGACCAGGTATATCTATAAACCATCCTTCTTGCATTATAGTTATTAACGTGATCTACTGATTATGGGTAATATGGTAGATAAAATTTTAAATTCCGCAGCCTGCTCTGTACCATATTTTCCAATAGATATGTGCCATTTTTTAACTATATATATGGATCCATGATTTCTTGATGAAGTGAATAGGAGGTTGAGCATATGAGTATCAATTGTCCTAATTGGCTATTTACCATTGTAGAAAAAAAATTGTATATGTCCTAAATATATACATGCTCATGGGAAAATCTATTGACTTATAAACTACTAAAACCTTACTAGGTAGGAGTTATTTAATTCAATCTTTTTATATTCAATCTTGAGAACTAAAGAAACCGTACCTACTTCCTCATTTCATTTAATCAAGTTATTTTAACCAACTCAACCTGTCCAACTTCTTGTCAAGACAAATCCATAAGTTTTCATTAAAATAAACTCATTTGCATTCTTATTTCTCCAAAAAAGATGTGGGAAATGTTTTTAACCTATTCTAGAGGTAAGGAGAAAATAGTCTACTTAGTCCCAACTCCCTTTATGGAAAGTCTACACTCTCCCTAAACAACTTCCAAGATCTTCAGTCCAACTTCTTGGACCAAGGAAAGAATCAAATAGAATTTACCCCTACCAAGTATGTTTGGAAGTACGATGGAAAAGGATAAATGGAGAAGAAGGGAATTATATAATCAAGTCAAATTACCTCCTCTATGTTAAAACATATAAACCCATCTCTATGTTCTTCCCAATCCACCTTATAAATTATTGATATATCAAAATCTAGGTTAATGAAGATTCACAATATCCTTGTTCAAGGTTGGAGGGGGTTAATCTTATCGATATGATATGGTGATTATTTGAATGGTCGATCAACATTTGTTAGAAATATGATATGTATGTGAGGATACATGATGTATAGACTAGAAAGAAGTGACCATTGGGTTAAACAAGATGTAACCTCACACTCACAATGTAACAAGATTTAGCCCAAAAATAGGCAGTGAGATCGATTTTACTTGGTGTCTAGACGTGTATCCTCCTTGCGTACCAGAACCCCACAAAATTTTCTACTTCCAACATGAATTAATTGTTACAACTTTATTAGGGGTGAAAACTCATGCCTAATGTAGTTCCTAAGAAAATACCATATATTGATAAATCTAAATAAAATTCAGAATCTAGTTTCTCACTATACATGGTTTTTACCCAAAGTTTTGATTACCTAAATGCATTAACTAAGTTGGAGGGAGTTGTTGTTGGAGGTGGATGGGCGATAAGGAAGAAAATCGTAAGGCTAAAAACAAATAAAATTAATAATTCACAAGTTATTCTTTGGTGCTCAAAAGTTGGGCAACTAGGAATTTGTGAAACACTATGCTATATCTGGCTAAAACATAAAAATACATCAAACGTCAAAAGGGTGACAACTTGAGGTTTTGTAAGGAATTTGTCGATTCTAAGCATGTAAATTGCATATGCTACGTATCTCTCACCGCCAACCCCACCACCCAAAAGATGGAAAAAAGAGGAAGAATAGGAAAATTAGATTTGGACATTTTAGCATGGTTTGTTCGTTGAAGGCACACTTTGAAAGGGGGAAAAAAGAGATAGTAGGTCAAATTGACCCCAAATTTTTCACTTTGAAATCGGTGGATACAGGAAAAAATATCCCTCTATATACCAAAAGAATGAGTATATATCAGACAAAAAGTCTACTAGTCCATGGTCTACCTTACGACTTTATATTTCGTTTAGCAAAGCGGTGGCGATTGTTCGGGCGGCATTCAAACATTGTCGGGCAGGGGCGGTCAGTTTACCAATAGTCAAATTAACCATTTTGCATTCTATCTACTAGTCCATGATCTACCTTACGACCTTATATTTCGTTTAGCAAAGCGGTGGGATTGTTCGGGCGGCGTTCAAACATTATCGGGCAGGGGCAGTTAGTTTAACAATCGTGAAATTAACCACCGTTGACTATTTGTACTGTTTTCGCATTTAATGTAGCCGAAGACAGCCTTGGCAAGTGCTGTTTTTTCATCGGAGAAAATTCTGATCCATCTCACCATTGTAGAGGGGTGATTGACCAAAAGCTTTGCCAAAAGCTGCATTAGGTGTTGCACCCTCGCCAGTTCCATGCTTTTCCTCCGCTAGTTGCAGGAGCCATGCATGGGCAACATATCGGAAGGCTCCAAGGCACTTCGCTTCATAGAACAGAATGCAATCAAATTGCATTCTTCCCCACGACGCCTAAACGTGCTGTTATCATGTTGGATATCCATGTCCGCTACCGCTCCGTACTGCCGCAGAAGCAACAAAAATCCTTGCTCCTACGCCTCCGCCTGTGGTGTCTGCTGCGGCCAGGGCCATCCTCGGCCTCTAGGGGATGAACGGGGGACAAGTCGGTCCGCCACTTCTCCAACTTGGATTCCAGGATCTCCATCTCCCTCTCCCCACCTACCTCACTCGTGGAGATCCTCGATTCGCCTTCCTCAACCACCGTCTCAAGCGGTCCGCTGCCCAGGGCGGACTGGCGATCGACGGCGTCCGCGGCTGCTATCCTCGTTGGGGAAGGAGCGCCGCGGCATCGGTGGATGATGTCGGTGTGGGAGAACGCTACTGGTGATTCCGGGTCGAGGTACAGTGGGAGCGTCTCCGAGACGCCGGCGTCGAGGAGGGTGAGGCCCACGTTGAGTATGCCCTGCGGACGAAGCGTCCGGGGCCGGCGGGCCTGGAGCGCGACGAAGCGGGTGGAAGTGTAGCTCGGGTTAAGAGAGGAGGCGATGACGCGAACCGTCCCGAGGAGCTTGGGACGGGAAGGGATCAGAAAGCTGCGGCGGGTGGCGAGTATATCGACGGTGAGCGTGGCGGTGTCGGACTGCAAGAACCCGGCATCCACGCGGAACACGAGCTTGTCGTTCCAAGTCGGATCGGCGCCGCCGTCGCGGTCCAGGCTGGTGGAGAGTTTGTGCGAAGGGTCCACCCACGCCACGGCGTACGTGCGGAGGGAGCGTGACGGCGGGGCGATGTCCTGGGCCGAGATGATGGTCACTTCGAGGAGGTGTAAGCCGGTTCCCGACAGGCCAGCCGGGGAGGAGGGACTGCTGTAAGCCATGTGATCTCGTTTGTGCTCGATCGGCGGGAAGAAGCGGCGGAGGGCGCCACGCCGCTCTTCCTCGCCGGTCCCAGGGTCCCCCCGGAGAGCTAGTGCTCGACGTTTTGCCTCAACTCTTGTATTGTTTGTGTATGGGTCGCTAGCTTTACTCGCATGACCCGCGGAATAAGTACAGGGAGGAACGGCAGGCGACCTGTCTACAGCTAGAGATGAGGTAGATACTATTTCTATCAATCAAAGGATGTGGTGAGGAAATGTGGCGCGGTGATTCCTCGCGTTTCCACTGGATTTCTAAATATAGGACCTAATAGGGACGAGAAACTTTTCAAATGTATTGTCCAACATGGTATGAATTTATATGTTCAGAAAGAGGAGGTAGAAAAAAAATTCTTACCCTGAATGTGGTGGGAAAATGAAACAAGAAATAGAGTTCTGAGTCAAGATCAATCATTGCAACATCATTATTTTAGTCAACTTTTCTAAATTCATTCATATTTTAGTTCTGCCAATACATTGGCTACCCTCAATCGAGAAACCATACGAGTTATAGTCATTAGAAAGAAATAAAATGATAGACTATCTAAACATCGACTAATGAGTGGCTTGAATTTACCTTTAAAAAAGAGATGAAATGTCGAAGACTCTTTAGGATTTAAGGAGACAAAATTCTAATCCAGTCTTTTAATCACTTCGCTTAGGCAGGTGTGCAAAGGAACCTCCCACAATACAGTTAGTCAGATAGGAGGTGATTACTAGTCAAAATCTATGCATTTAGCATTAATCTTAGACATTGTGGTTTCACAATTACATATTTAGATTTCTCTAGTTCATATGAATATTATAATGGTGTTTTAAACATATCTACAGGTTTTGTGTTTGGCTTTGATAACATCTGTCACATAATCATTATTACCTAAATCCCAACTTCCCTGACTATAAAATTAGTGACGAAAAGACTCCAGTGTGTGTCCCAAAAATGATTCAAACCACATGACATATATATGAATAAAACAACAAAAATATCAGTCTTTATATAATGAACCGTAAATTGTAGACATCACAACCCTTAGGCAACAAAAAGAGAAGATACATATTCAAAAAGAGACTAGTTAATGCATAGAGATTAAGTTCTACTCCATTTACTTATACATAAATCTCATGAACTTGCATTTGGTGTTATATGTTCAGAGTTCTTAGCAGATGTCATATTAGCAGAAGTATGATCTTGATAAGTTATCATTATGTACTTGTTATGACTAAAATAATAAAATCAGGTACAATCAATATAAATGCATTAATACACTATAAAAGGGTATAAACGTGTAGGTTTAAAGAAACATATTTGCTTAGTTAAAACTTATAAAAATTCAAGAAACAAATAAACAACCTCAAAGACTTTCTTGTTATCACTAAAGTATTTTTAGCACATTTACATTATACCAATAATTATCATCACAAGGCCTTTGACCAGTCTCAAAGGAAGGGTTTGTAAGGGATCTAAATGCTAAAAGTCAAGAACTAGCCTTGTTTCATGTCGTGAGGGAGCTCAAGGCTAAAATCCAACATCTAACATCATATTTCAGGTTGTGCTCTTATTTGAGCAATATAAATAGGTACGTCGAGCTTTGTGCCCTTACCTTGAAAATATAATATGGTACAACAAATGCTTTATAATGGGCATATGTGATTATGTTTGCAGTTTTGTCAACATAATATAAATAAGATAAAATATAGTAGTTACATGGTACATGTGTTAGGAATCGTGAAGGAAAAAAATACTACAGAAATAATAGAAAATTATCTATTTATCCTACAAGTAGATCTCGTCGACAATGATGTATTCAGAAAAAGAGTGTGTGAGGTGTATCTTGTCGTGGATCCAGTTCAACCAAGTCCTCCTTGTGTTGTGGTGTATGTCACTTCGTACAGGCATGGACAGTCCTAGTTGATATCTTCCAAACATAGTCGCTTGTTGCATGCATCTATAAGAAGTCCAAACGGATGGATTCGAATTCGTCATCGCACTACCTGAGCCAGTGGAAAGGAGAAACCTCTCTCTTGGTGATGTACTAGCATCACGATCTCTCTCTCTCTCTCTCTCGGAGATGATAATGGTTAGGATTCACGTACATGAGTGTGTCATGTGATTTGGTCGTCATGCCCTTCTAAATAGGAGAGAAAATGAAGTGTAGTTTCCAAAATCCTAGAAAATGAAAGGTTATGATTGTGTTTAAAGTAGGCCGCTCATGGACAGCTAAATAAACAATCAGAATATTCTAGAATCATATCATTAATTAATTAATCAATTAAGCACATTAATCGATAATGAATTTTTCATCGTCTAGTTGTAAACTCTAACCGATCACTCGGGATTAGTCGATCATCTTATTATATAAGTCAATAATTTAAATCCAGTCAATTTACTTAAATGTTTTAACTAATTATCTTAGATTATGTAATAATATTATTCTATTTGATTATGTAAATTATTAATCATTTTGACTTAGATTATTCTAATCATGTCTATAGTTATACTCCTATTCTAATGCATCATATGTGTGGGACCCTATATGCTTCAAATTATAATGTGATTATGTTCTAAATCAAATTATGACTTCACAAGATGATTGGTATCTAACAAGATTTCATTGCTACCCAAGTAATTAGAGAAGTTTGAGACTAATTTTAACCTAGTATTGTGAATATTATTACCATGATTGCATAATCATGTTGTCTTAGATATCCAGATTGCATCTAAGGCATGGAAATATCATCATCTTAATACAATTGTTGTTTCTTGATCTAGAGTAGACTATTTGAGATACACAAGAGCTCAATGTCATATATTGACTCACATGAGCATGGCCATGCATTTCATAGTCTCGTTCATCAATTGGCTAGGACATCACTCCAATGGGTGGGACAAATTTCACCTACATCACTCAAAATAATCCACATATGTCATAATGCACCTAAGCAATACTCATATAAAAACCTTTATTCAAGGTCACTTTGAGTAGTGTTAAAGCACACTTAACAACATGTGATCCCTATAGTGACTTTAGATCAGACGACCACAATCACTATTGTCATATTGAGATGTGATCTTCACAGACATTATTTCCTTTCATGTGTCACACTCAAAATTGGTGTTTCTGGTACCCTATTCTCTAACAAGTACTTATGTGTATGACTTGATATCCAACATCATGGCTGTTGAAATTTAGTCATCATTCAATACACATTCTAGTCTTAAGTATTATTGTTGTTTAATAAGTTCCACAATAATATCCAACTAGGGACATGACATGAATATATCTTCTCTATTTATACATATGATTGTTGGTATGTATGTCCATAGATCCATCTCAAGCTATGGCATGGAGTCAGATATTAATTAATCAATTAATATAATTAATTGGTTAATTAATTAACACCGGAATATTTTAATTAATCCATGAGCATTTTAATTAATGTAGTCTTTCTATTTACTGAAGGGTTTAGGAAACTCTACTTTCTTACGTCTCCTATTTAAAGGGGCTTGACGGACGATGTCTTTATGAGACACTAAGGGAGGCTTTTCAGTTTACACTCACGTACATAAACCCTAGCTGTTGTTGACTCAAGGTCAATTAGGTCAATGTTGACTCACGTCTAAATTGACTAAACCTGTGTTTTGATTATGATAAACCATTCCACATATTGGTGTCTAATGCCTCTACTTGAGTGTTTTAAGATTAGGTATAGACACACTCCAATTGCCCTAACTTGCGCATCTCAAATTGGAGAAAAGACAAGTCAAAGTCATACAAGTGGACGTTTTTGTAATATGATGTATATCCATTAGAATCATGTTGTAAATCACTTGTAATGATTGTATGACTTGTAATTAAGCTTAGAAAAATATCAGGAACACTTAGATCGAATATTAGAGCACTTTTAATGCAACTTTGAAAATCAATTACAGGCACTTGTTCGGTCGAGTTTCCCACCCTGAAACTCGACCGATCAACCTTGGTCGATTTTCTGAAGATTTCATCGGTCGAGTTGTGCACTCACAGAACTCAACCGATTGGGTAGTAGGCCAATTCCAGTTGGAATGGTCGGTCGAGTTTCCTCAGAACAAACTCGACCGATCATTTCAATATCGGGCTGCCTGCTACTTGATCGGTCGAGTTACACATATAGAAACTCGACCGAATGCACTGTACGGAAAAGTGCAGAAAAGTGTTGCTAGCCGTTGTGGAGTTGCAACAAGTGAAAATAGATCTGTTGCAAGCCACAAAACGGCTAGTTTTTGTTCACAAGTGTTCCCAAAGGCTAAGAGGCATCCCCAGCTATAAATAGGACCCCTTGGGCTTCATTCCAAGGTTGAGCATTCATTGCAAACTCCTTGTGAGGTTCCTATTCTATAGTTGAGTGCTTCCTACAGCCTCCTCTCTCTCTCTAAGCTTAATCACTTGCTACATCCATTAGAGTGAGTAGGAAATCTGTAAGAGAGCTAGTCCTATTTGTATATCTTGTGAGGCTCTCACTTCCACCACCTCCCCATCTCTCATTTGCTATCTTGAAGATGAAGGTTCTCTCTCTTATCCAAGAGAGGTGAAGAAGAACAAGGGAAGGAGTCCTTTGGTGAAGATCAAGGCAGAAGACTTGGAGCTAGAGTGGGTAAGCCCTTGGAGAAGGCAAAAGACTCAAGCTCAAGTAGGTAAGACCTTGGTGGAAAGCTTCTCCGAGTGAAGGTGAAGTCAAAGGCGGAAGATCCAAGAAGAGTGGGTAATTCCTGCAAGGCCGAAGACTTGTGTAAGAGTGGGTAATTCCTTGGAGAAGGACGAAGACTCTTGCAAAGTGGGTAAGTCCTTGGTAAGGTTGAAGACTCTTTGTATTGGATAGGTAAGTCCTTTGTTGGTCATGTATTGTATGTCTTATTAATGAATATAAGAGTGCAATTGGTTGAAGTCCTAGAGGTTGACCTCTCTAGGCAAGTGGACTGACACACGTCTAGTTTGAAGTGTGGAACCACTCTAAATATCTTGTCTAATTGGTGCATGTTCAATCTCTCTTATCCTTTCTATGCATGATTTAGCTGCACTCAAATTACCTATTTAGCAACCTTATCTTGTCATATATTTTGAAGGTTTAATGAATTTTGTTTAAGTGCTTTCAGCTCTATTCACCCCCTTCTAGAGCATCTAATCACCCATCTAGGATCCAACAAGTGGTATCAGAGCGGGTCTTCTCCAAGCATACTTCAACAAGTAGGAGAAGATGGGTGACTACCAAGGAGGGAGATTCTCGACCAGCCTTCCAATCTTTGATGGGAGCAACTTCCTCTATTGGAGAAGAAGACTTCAATTCTTCATCCAAGGATCAAGTCTCGAGATGTGGCAAATGGTGAACAGCCCATACATTATATCAAAGACAAACATTGAAAAATGGGATGAAGCCACCTTGACGAAAGCAACCTTGAATGCTAGAGCCATGCACATCCTATATGCCTCCATGACCCCCACCGAGTTCAACCAGATTTCCTCTTGTGAGACGGCCTATGAGGTATGGAGAAAGCTTTGCATCACTTATGAAGGGACAGATCAAGTGAAGGAAAGCAAAGTCTACATGCTCAAAGGGTTGCTTGAGAACTTCAAGATGGGAAAGGAGGAGAGCATAGCCAACATGTACTCAAGGCTCAACACCATCTTGAATGGTCTTGCTGTTCTAGGACATCCTATGTCTAGTGGAGAGATCAACTCAAAGATCCTTAGAACTCTCCCCAAGAGATGGGAATCCAAGGTGACTTCCATTGAAGAAGCAAGGTCTTTTAGGGATATTCCTATTGAAGAGCTCATTGAAAATCTACAAGCACATGAAGCCACACTTGACAAGAGGGAGGAATTAGAAAGACAAGAGGAGAAAGAACTCAAGAGAATGAAGAAGGCTGAAATCAAAGCTCAAATCAAGGCTATTGTTGGTCAAGCCTCTCCATCCTCTCAAGTTGAAGAAGATGCCATGTACTCCAAGGGTAGACTCTACAAAGGCAAGTCCTCCTCTATCTGGTGCTTCACATGTGGAAAGAAGGGTCACTACAAGGAAGATTGCCCACAAGGCAAAAAGACCCATCTTCACAAGAAGAAATGGCAATCAAGCTCAAGTGGCTCCTCCAACTCAAGCTCAAGTGGCTCCTCCAACTCAAGCTCAAGTGAAGATTCATGTGAAGGATCAAGCTCAAGCTCTAGTGATGAAGGAGAATGCCATTTTGCTCTAATAGCATCAACAAGTGAAGACTCAAATGAGGTAAATCTAGACTCTTTAGATAAAGAATCTTTAATTGCTATTATTCATGATATTTGTGCCTCTTATAAGTCTTCTAAAAAGAAAAAGAAAAAGCTTGCTAAAATTGTTGATCATTTGCATATAGAACTAGATGATCTTGAATATGCAAATTCTTGCTTGCTTATTGATAAAAATGATTGTCTTAGCCAAGTAGACTCTCTTAAACTTGAAAATGCTAGTTTACTTGATAAGATTAAATTTCTAGAAGCTCAACCTCTCATGCCTAGTTCAAATGAAGAGCATACTTTAAATGTTGATTCTCTCATGCATGACATTGATGTTCTTAAATATGAAAACAAGGACAAATATTTTGTTTTGCATGAATTAGAAATAGAAAATGCCTCCTTGCTTGCTAAAATCAATGGGAATGAATCTTGTTCTAGTTCTACAAATAGAGAGAATGATGTTGTTGCTCTTCATATTGATAGAGATTCTTATTTAACTAAAAATCTTTGCTTAGAAAATGATCTTCTGCATGCTAGAGATAATATAGATCATTTATTTTCTACTATTGCTTCTCTTAAGCATGATAATGATAGTTTGAGATTATCTTTGCAAAGATTCTTAGTTGGTAAAAAGAATCTTAATGATATCCTACACCATACTACTAAACAAATTGGTAGACATGGTTTAGGGTATGATAGTAGTCAAGGGAACAACAAAGATAAAGGACCTCCAATATTCCATGGAGAATCCTCTAGTTCCAAGACTATGGGCACATGCAACTACTACAATGAATTTGGTCATTACTCTAATTGTTGTCCTTTTAGGAAAGCACCCAAGAGCAATAGGATTTGGGTTGCAAAACTAACCCCTCCGGACCCAAAAACATGATTGGGGACCATTTCATCTTTCTTCTTGTAGGTACTTACAAATGGATTGATTTGAGCTATTGAATTGCAAATTGACTTCTCAATCCACATCAAAGAAGAAAGGTGAGATGTGTAGAGGGTGACAACAAATGGAAAAGGAATGGTAAGCACAAAGGTAATGTTTCTCTTGCTTATAACCTACCCTAACTTGTTTTTGTCAAGTTAGTGTGCACTATACATATGGTTTTTGAGTCAAAAGTGGCATTTTGTGATTCTCTTCACACTCTTGCTCAAAAATTGTTTCTAATGCTTCTATAGTGCATTACTAACTTACTTAGACATGTTTGGATATGGTTTGTATTTTAAGCATGCCTTTAAATATGTTTTTATGATATATACGTGCTTTTTGACAGCTGGTCTGTCGGTCGAGTTTGCCCTAGTGAAACTCGACCGATAGGCACCAATGGGTGTTGCCAGCAGTTGTCATCGGTCGAGTTGCCAATGCACATAACTCGACTGAAAACACTGTGCACAGAATATACATTTGGCTTATTGAGTGAGAATTTCCCTCTCAACTAGATTTTCTCAACCAATAGCCTTATTCTTTGGCACTCTCATTTGGTACCTTTATATATGCATATTTCCATGTTCTAAATTGCCTATCTTGCTTACAACTCTATCTCTCTAATTGCTCTAAATTGGTATATCTATATGTTGCAATTACTAGCTTTGAGTTGTTTTGCAGGTTTTGATGATGACCTCTTTGGATCTCTTGGTTGTGTCTTAAATTGCTTCCGTTGTACTCTAACTTGCTACATCTATCTAGGTGTATATCTTGTTTTGATACAACCTTGAGGTTCTTAGGGGTAATCATCTTTTGGTAAGGATGTATATCTTGTGAGTTATATCCTTTCATGCTTCTAAAATTGCATATCTCTTTGTTTGGATATATCTCTACATCTAATCATAGCTTGCTTTATCTTGTGTATCTTTTGGTATCTCTTGCTATGATCTAGATCCTACTAGTAGTCCTAACTTGTGATATCATCTACTAGTAGTTCGTATACATGTAGTTCTAACCTTGTTTACAATTTGCCATCTTTGATCATCTATATGTTATGCTTGTATCTTAGCTCATACATGCTCAAGATTGTTCCTTGAATTGCATATCTACTATCTTGAGTTGCTTGCATAACATTGTGATGCAGGGCACATAGAGCTACATTATATGTAGAAATTGGAGTATTTTTGGATTTTATGTAGGTTTTGCTCCAATTTCAGTTTTTGCTGCAAGTATAGTGTTTTTATGCAGAAACACCCTTCTGAGCAAGACTCATCGCTTTGCCATGAGCTCTGATGGTTTTTGGTCAA
Source organism: Alisma plantago-aquatica (assembly GCA_963693085.1). Lineage (NCBI taxonomy): Eukaryota > Viridiplantae > Streptophyta > Magnoliopsida > Alismatales > Alismataceae > Alisma > Alisma plantago-aquatica. The sequence continues at coordinate 217,816,175 of OY856412.1, forward strand.
ATTCCATCATCTTGAGGGTCAAAATTGTGATTTATTGTTTTTCTGCAGCACTTTATCTTGCATTTTTGGGATGTTCAAGTATATGCTTTAACTTGCTTTTCTTTCTATGCTTGGACAAGCCCCTATCTGTGCTCTTCTACTCTCCTTATATATTTGTGTTATCTCCTTTCTCTTTAACAAGTGATGTTTCTTTTTTTTCATACCCCCACCTTTTTGAAATGACAAAGGGGGAGAAAGGTATGTCTTCTTTTAAAAAGAGGAAGAAGGCATGTCTTACATGAAGAAGAGAAGTATGTCCATGTAAAGGGGAGAAGGTAAAGGGGAGGATACATATATGTGTAGACATATATGAGTAGAAGACATAGTTTCTATAAATGTTATGAAAGCTAACCATACAGGAGAAATAGCATCAATTGAGGGGGAGTATGAAAACTCCATGCGCATCAATTGAAGGGGAGCATATGAACTCAATTATATTGAAACCCCTAGGTTTCTCCAAAGGTATGACTTTACTTTAAAGCTTTCAATACATTTATGGAATGGTTTGTCATCTTCAAAAAGGGGGAGAATGTTGACTCAAGGTCAATTAGGTCAATGTTGACTCACATCTAAATTGACTAAACCCATGTTTTGATGATGACTAACCATTCCACATATTGGTGTCTAATGCCTCTACTTGAGTGTTTTAAGATTAGGTATAGACACACTCCAATTGCTCTAACTTGCGCATCTCAAATTGGAGAAAAGACAAGTCAAAGTCATACAAGTGGACGTTTTTGTAATATGATGTATATCCATTAGAATCATGTTGTAAATCACTTGTAATGATTGTATGACTTGTAATTAAGCTTAGAAAAATATCAGGAACACTTAGATCGAATATTAGAGAACTTTTAATGCAACCTTGAAAATCAATTACATGCACTTGTTCGGTCGAGTTTCCCACCCTGAAACTCGACCGATCAACCTTGGTCGATTTTCTGAAGATTGCATCGGTCGAGTTGTGCACTCACAGAACTCCACCGATTGGGTAGTAGGCTAGTTCCAGTTGGAATGGTCGGTCAAGTTTCCTCAGAACAAACTCGACCGATCATTTCAATATCGGGCTGCATGCTACTTGATTGGTCGAGTTACACATATAGAAACTCGACTGAATGCACTGTACGGAAAAGTGCAGAAAAGTGTTTCTAGCCGTTGTGGAGTTGCAACAAGTGAAAATAGATCCGTTGCAAGCCACAAAATGGCTAGTTTTCGTTCACAAGTGTTCTCAAAGGCTAAGAGGCATCCCCAGCTATAAATAGGACCCCTTGGGCTTCATTCCAAGGTTGAGCATTCATTGCAAACTCCTTGTGAGGTTCCTATTCTATAGTTGAGTGCTTCCTACAGCCTCCCCTCTCTCTCTAAGCTTAATCACTTGCTACATCCATTAGAGTGAGTAGGAAATCTGTAAGAGAGCTAGTCCTATTTGTATATCTTGTGAGGCTTTCACTTCCACCACCTCCCCATCTCTCATTTGCTATCTTGAAGATGAAGGTTCTCTCTCTTGTCCAAGAGAGGTGAAGAAGAAAAAGGGAAGGAGTCCCTTGGTGAAGATCAAGGCAGAAGACTTGGAGCTAGAGTGGGTAAGCCCTTAGAGAAGGCAAAAGACTCAAGCTCAAGTAGGTAAGACCTTGGTGGAAAGCTTCTCCGAGTGAAGGTGAAGTCAAAGGCGGAAGATCCAAGAAGAGTGGGTGATTCCTGCAAGGCCGAAGACTTGTGCAAGAGTGGGTAAGTCCTTGGAGAAGGTCAAAGACTCTTGCAAAGTGGGTAAGTCCTTGGTAAGGTTGAAGACTCTTTGTATTGGATAGGTAAGTCCTTTTTTGGTCATGTATTGTATGTCTTATTAATGAATATAAGAGTGCAATTGGTTGAAGTCCTAGAGGTTGACCTCTCTAGGCAAGTGGACTGACACACTTCTAGTTTGAAGTGTGGAACCACTCTAAATAGCTTATCTAATTGGTGCATGTTCAATCTCTCTTATCCTTGCTATGCATGATTTAGCTGCACTCAAATTACCTATTTAGCAACCTTATCTTGTCATATATTTTGAAGGTTTAATGAATTTTGTTTAAGTGCTTTCAGCTCTCTTCACCCCCCCCTCTAGAGCATCTAATCACCCATCTAGGATCCAACAAGTGGTATCAGAGCGGGTCTTCTCCAAGCATACTTCAACAAGTAGGAGAAGATGGGTGACTACCAAGGAGGGAGATTCTCGACCAGACTTCCAATCTTTGATGGGAGCAACTTCCTCTATTGGAGAAGAAGACTTCAATTCTTCATCCAAGGATCAAGTCTCGAGATGTGGCAAATAGTGAACATCCCATACATTCTACCAAAGACAAACATTGAAGAATGGGATGAAGCCACCTTGATGAAAGCAACCTTGAATGCTAGAGCCATGCACATCCTATGTTCCTCCATGACCCCCACCGAGTTCAACCAGATTTCCTCTTATGAGACGGCCTATGAGGTATGGAGAAAGCTTTGCATCACTTATGAAGGGACAGATCAAGTGAAGGAAAGCAAAGTCTACATGCTCAAAGGGTTGCTTGAGAACTTCAAGATGGGAAAGGAGGAGAGCATAGCCAACATGTACTCAAGGCTCAACACCATCTTGAATGGTCTTGCTGTTCTAGGACATCGTATGTCTAGTGGAGAGATCAACTCAAAGATCCTTAGAACTCTCCCCAAGAGATGGGAATCCAAGGTGACTTCCATTAAAGAAGCAAGGTCTCTTAGGGATATTCCTATTGAAGAGCTCATTGGAAATCTACAAGCACATGAAGCCACACTTGACAAGAGGGAGGAATTAGAAAGACAAGAGGAGAAAGAACTCAAGAGAATGAAGAAGGCTGAAATCAAAGCTCAAATCAAGGATATTGTTGGTCAAGCCTCTCCATCCTCTCAAGTTGAAGAAGATGCCATGTACTCCAAGGGTAGACTCTACAAAGGCAAGTCCTCCTCTATCCGGTGCTTCACATGTGGAAAGAAGGGTCACTACAAGGAAGATTGCCCACAAGGCAAAAAGACCCATCTTCACAAGAAGAAATGGCAATCAAACTCAAGTGGCTCCTCCAACTCAAGCTCAAGTGAAGATTCATGTGAAGGATCAAGCTCAATCTCTAGTGATGAAGGAGAATGCCATTTTGCTCTTATAGCATCAACAAGTGAAGACTCAAATGAGGTAAATCTAGACTCTTTAGATAAAGAATCTTTAATTGCTATTATTCATGATATTTGTGCCTCTTATAAGTCTTCTAAAAAGAAAAAGAAAAAGCTTGCTAAAATTGTTGATAATTTGCATATAGAACTAGATGATCTTGAATATGCAAATTCTTGCTTGCTTATTGATAAAAATGATTGTCTTAGCCAAGTAGACTCTCTTAAACTTGAAAATGCTAGTTTACTTTATAAGATTAAATTTCTAGAAGCTCAACCTCTCATGCCTAGTTCAAATGAAGAGCATACTTTAATTGTTGATTCTCTCATGCATGACATTGATGTTCTTAAATATGAAAACAAGGACAAAGATTTTGTTTTGCATGAATTAGAAATAGAAAATGCCTCCTTGCTTGCTAAAATCAATGGGCATGAATCTTGTTCTAGTTCTACAAATAGAGAGAATGATGTTGCTGCTCTTCATATTGATAGAGATTCTTATTTAACTAAAAATCTTTGCTTAGAAAATGATCTTCTGCATGCTAGAGATAATATAGATCATTTGTCTTCTACTATTGCTTCTCTTAAGCATGATAATGATAGTTTGAGATCATCTTTGCAAAGATTCTTAGTTGGTAAAAAGAATCTTAATGATATCCTACACCATACTACTAAACAAATTGGTAGACATGGTTTAGGGTATGATAGTAGTCAAGGGAACAACAAAGATAAAGGACCTCCAATATTCCATGGAGAATCCTCTAGTTCCAAGACTATGGGCACATGCAACTACTGCAATGAATTTGGTCATTACTCTAATTGTTGTCCTTTTAGGAAAGCACCCAAGAGCAATAGGATTTGGGTTGCAAAACTAACCCCTCCGGACCCAAAAACATGATTGGGGACCATTTCATCTTTCTTCTTGTAGGTACTTACAAATGGATTGATTTGAGCTATTGAATTGCAAATTGACTTCTCAATCCACATCAAAGAAGAAAGGTGAGATGTGTAGAGGGTGACAACAAATGGAAAAGGAATGGTAAGCACAAAGGTAATGTTTCTCTTACTTATAACCTACCCTAACTTGTTTTTGTCAAGTTAGTGTGCACTATACATATGGTTTTTGAGTCAAAAGTGGCATTTTGTGATTCTCTTCACACTCTTGCTCAAAAACTGTTTCTAATGCTTCTATAGTGCATTACTAACTTACTTAGACATGTTTGGATATGGTTTGTATTTTAAGCATGCCTTGAAATATGTTTTTATGATATATATGTGCTTTTTGACAGCTGGTCTGTCGGTCGAGTTTACCCTAGTGAAACTCGACCGATAGGCACCAATGGGTGTTGCCAGCAGTTGTCATCGGTCGAGTTGCCAATGCACAGATATCGACCGAAAACACTGTGCACAGAATATACATTTGGCTTATTGAGTGAGAATTTCCCTCTCAACTAGATTTTCTCAACCAATAGCCTTATTCTTTGGCACTCTCATTTGGTACCTTTATATATGCATATTTCCATGTTATAAATTGCCTATCTTGCTTACAACTCTATCTCTCTAATTGCTCTAAATTGGTATATCTATATGTTGCAATTACTTGCTTTGAGTTGTTTTGCAGGTTTTGATGATGATCTCTTTGGATCTCTTGGTTGTGTCTTAAATTGCTTCCGTTGTGCTCTAACTTGCTACATCTATCTAGGTGTATATCTTGTTTTGATACAACCTTGAGGTTCTTAGGGGTAATCATCGTTTGGTAAGGATGCATATCTTGTGAGTTATATCCTTTCATGCTTCTAAAATTGCATATCTCTTTGTTTGGATATATCTCTACATCTAATCATAGCTTGCTTTATCTTGTGTATCTTTTGGTATCTCTTGCTATGATCTAGATCCTACTAGTAGTCCTAACTTGTGATATCATCTACTAGTAGTTCATATACATGTAGTTCTAACCTTGTTTACAATTTGCCATCTTTGATCATCTATATGTTATGCTTGTATCTTATCTCATACATGCTCAAGATTGTTCCTTGAATTGCATATCTACTATCTTGAGTTGCTTGCATAACATTGTGATGCAGGGCACATAGAGCTACATTATATGTAGAAATTGGAGTATTTTTGGATTTTATGCAGGTTTTGCTCCAATTTCAGTTTTTGCTGCAAGTATAGTGTTTTTATGCAGAAACACCCTTTTGAGCAAGACTCATCGCTTTGCCATGAGCTCCGATGGTTTTTGGTCAAATTCCATCATCTTGAGGGTCAAAATTGTGATTTATTGTTTTTCTACAGCACTTTATCTTGCATTTTTGGGATGTTCAAGTATATGCTTTAACTTGCTTTTCTTTCTATGCTTGGACAAGCCCCTATCTGCGCTCTTCTACTCTCCTTATATATTTGTGTTATCTCCTTTCTCTTTAACAAGTGATGTTTCTTTTTTTTCATACCCCCACCTTTTTGAAATGACAAAGGGGGAGAAAGGTATGTCTTCTTTTAAAAAGAGGAAGAAGGCATGTCTTACATGAAGAAGAGAAGTATGTCCATGTAAAGGGGAGAAGGTAAAGGGGAGGATACATATATGTGTAGACATATATGAGTAGAAGACATAGTTTCTATAAATGTTATGAAAGCTAACCATACAGGAGAAATAGCATCAATTGAGGGGGAGTATGAAAACTCCATGCGCATCAATTGAGGGGGAGCATATGAACTAAATTCTATTGAAACCCCTAGGTTTCTCCAAAGGTATGACTTTACTTTAAAGCTTTCAATACATTTATGGAATGGTTTGTCATCTTCAAAAAGGGGGAGAATGTTGACTCAAGGTCAATTAGGTCAATGTTGACTCACGTCTAAATTGACTAAACCCGTGTTTTGATGATGACTAACCATTCCACATATTGGTGTCTAATGCCTCTACTTGAGTGTTTTAAGATTAGGTATAGACACACTCCAATTGCCCTAACTTGCGCATCTCAAATTGGAGAAAAGACAAGTCAAAGTCATACAAGTGGACGTTTTTGTAATATGATGTATATCCATTAGAATCATGTTGTAAATCACTTGTAATGATTGTATGACTTGTAATTAAGCTTAGAAAAATATCAGGAACACTTAGATCGAATATTAGAGCACTTTTAATGCAACTTTGAAAATCAATTACAGGCACTTGTTCGGTCGAGTTTCCCACCCTGAAACTCGACCGATCAACCTTGGTCGATTTTCTGAAGATTGCATCGGTCGAGTTGTGCACTCACAGAACTCGACCGATTGGGTAGTAGGCCAGTTCCAGTTGGAATGGTCGATCGAGTTTCCTCAGAACAAACTCGACCGATCATTTAAATATCGGGCTGCTTGCTACTTGATCGGTCGAGTTACACATATAGAAACTCGACCGAATGCACTGTACGGAAAAGTGCAGAAAAGTGTTTCTAGCCGTTGTGGAGTTGCAACAAGTGAAAATAGATCCGTTACAAGCCACAAAATGGCTAGTTTTCGTTCACAAGTGTTCCCAAAGGCTAAGAGGCATCCCCAGCTATAAATAGGACCCCTTGGGCTTCATTCCAAGGTTGAGCATTCATTGCAAACTCCTTGTGAGGTTCCTATTCTATAGTTGAGTTCTTCCTACAGCCTCCTCTCTCTCTCTAAGCTTAATCACTTGCTACATCCATTAGAGTGAGTAGGAAATCTGTAAGAGAGCTAGTCCTATTTGTATATCTTGTGAGGCTCTCACTTCCACCACCTCCCCATCTCTCATTTGCTATCTTGAAGATGAAGGTTCTCTCTCTTATCCAAGAGAGGTGAAGAAGAACAAGGGAAGGAGTCCCTTGGTGAAGATTAAGGCAGAAGACTTGGAGCTAGAGTGGGTAAGCCCTTAGAGAAGGCAAAAGACTCAAGCTCAAGTAGGTAAGACCTTGGTGGAAAGCTTCTCCGAGTGAAGGTGAAGTCAAAGGCGGAAGATCCAAGAAGAGTGGGTAATTTCTGCAAGGCCGAAGACTTGTGCAAGAGTGGGTAAGTCCTTGGAGAAGGTCGAAGACTCTTGCAAAGTGGGTAAGTCCTTGGTAAGGTTGAAGACTCTTTGTATTGGATAGGTAAGTCCTTTTTTGGTCATGTATTGTATGTCTTATTAATGAATATAAGAGTGCAATTGGTTGAAGTCCTAGAGGTTGACCTCTCTAGGCAAGTGGACTGACACACTTCTAGTTTGAAGTGTGGAACCACTCTAAATAGCTTGTCTAATTAGTGCATGTTCAATCTCTCTTATCCTTGCTATGCATGATTTAGCTGCACTCAAATTACCTATTTAGCAACCTTATCTTGTCATATATTTTGAAGGTTTAATGAATTTTGTTTAAGTGCTTTCAGCTCTATTCACCCCCCCTCTAGAGCATCTAATCACCCATCTAGGATCCAACAGCTGTCACCATCCTCAGGAGAGAAATGAGAGCAACGCGAAGCTAGCATGTCACCGTACATAGGCTACTCCTTCCTGCCAACTTGGGAAGAATAATGTGGAGTTCTAATCCATCCACGTGGATGAAGTAGAGACGCAGACACTGAGATGCCTGTGTTCAGAGGATGTCAATGACCATCCATACGCGCTATAAGCGGCATAGATCACAACATGAGAGGAGTGTCGCCGGATCTTCCCACGATGTGTTCGGAGGATAGGAGAGAAGTATCATCTGTGTGAGCCATGAGCATTGCACACCATCGTGTAGTGGGATGTCTCCAGACTTGCTCTGTGACAAGGTATATCTCACGAAGACTCTTTCTAAATATGTTGTTGTCGATGATACCCTATTGCGGGTTGCATAGAAATCTATTTTATTTTGTTACTTCCACCACGCATGTTTCTTTCCACAAAATCCAAAAGTGGTATCAAAGTCAGGTCCTCAACCCAAACCATATATCATCAAATTATGTTATTCTTTAGATATATATTATGTTATATCATCACCTCATATTTGAACAAACATAATAAACAAAAATCTCCTTCATTATCAATCACATAATGTCCCAATACAATCATTGTGTGACTAACTCTTAAGACATACATACCAATAATATATATATATATATATCAAAATTACATATATCCAATCATAGGACCTCATACATATATGATACAAGCATCAATATTATAACCAAGGTCAATAGAAGGTAAAGTGTGCCATAAACCAATAGAACTAGATTAGGGACTTCATTATGTATTTGAAAAGAGGACATCAAAGTGGTATTGAGATTTAAGTATGGTGGTTTCATTTTAATCAATAACAGTCTAGACATATGAGTATTTTCATAAAGGTTGCATGTTTCTTCTAGTCTAAGTATAGTCTCTTTTAATTATTGATTTCAGCATCTCAAATAGTGCACACAAGCTCATCATCATGGGTTCATAACACACCATGGTTCATACTTGACTTATGGTGAATCATCCTAAACATGATCGGGGATTTTGACATTTAATAGGGAAATCATATGATTTAATAAAATCACATGACTTAAGCATGAAAAGTTTTTCTTAAGTCACATTTCATATTAGAAAGGCATAGATAGTGTACAAGAGTGATCAAGATTTAATCTTAAATCATAATGTATCAGAAGTTAGTGATCAATAGTCATAATATAGCATTGAGTCATGATTAGATCAAGATTAGGCATAAAAGTACATTAATCATTTTTGAAAATATTAATTAATCATTTTAACAAGATCAATAGAATTCTAAAGAGATTCATGCCTTTGGATCATTTTTATTGATTCCTTCAATTTTTCTGATTAAAAAATTACTTACATGCTATTTTTGGATAAAATATGCATTTTCTAAAGATTTTGCAAGATAAAAGCATTTTTCGTCATTTTTGGTGAGAGAGGGGGAAATTATTAAAAATGCAAAATATGTGGAATGTGGATGATGGTACCACAATGAGGCATAACCAGGTAGAGAGGGATCATTCCACTCGCATGATAGAGGGAGGTCATATAAAGGAGGAAGCAATGCAGCATAAGGCTAACTGTTGAATATCAGTCTCCAGTTCATCTGGCACAGATAGTGTAATCAAGGTATACTGACTCCACCCAATGAGAGAGAGGAAGAGAGATGGTGTGAGAGGGAGAGATTTGGAGGCACACGAGCCATTGGATGGGAAATTAACGGTCAAGAGTCTACCTCCCTCCTTGGCATAGCCTGGGCGGCCTAGGGTTTGGCTGGAACAACCTTGCTATTGGAGGAAAGATGAAAACTAGGAGGAGGGAGTGGAAGAACCACAGGGTGGTGACTACAGCCATGGTACCCTCAAAAAATAATAATAAATGTATATATTAGACGTATACTAAAAACGTATACTACTCTTTTTTGTCATACTAGTATAGGTGTATTTATAAAATATTGTTAGACTAAGTTTGTATGGTTGGTGTGATGTTTGTGTGCAACATAGATGTGGGTTTAAATCTTGCTAGGAGTATTTGCTACCTTTTTACACTATCAATAAAAAAATCTTTATTTTTTCATATTTAATGATAAATCCTTGACGTTGTTGAGGCAGCACCAGTTATATGCTAAGTTCAATAAGTGTGAGTTTTTGTTGTCTGAGGTGTCTTTTCTAGGACATATCATATCTGCTAAGGGTGTTTCTGTAGACCCTAAGGAGATGGAGTCTGTTCTAGAGTGGGAACAACCCAAGACACCAATAGAGATTTACAGTTTCCTAGGTCTGGCAGGCTACTACAGGAGGTTCATCAAGAAATTCAACGTTGTAGCATTATCCCTAACTAAGTTGACCAGGAAGGATGTTCCTTTTGTCTGGTATGAAAATTTTCAATGTTCCTTCCAACTATTGAAAGAGAAGTTGACCATGGCACCAGTCCTAGTGCTTCCAGAGCAAGGGAAGGGCTAAATTGTCTTCTGTGATGCGTCAAAGAATGGTGTCAAATGCATGTTGATGCAGGATAAGAATGTTATTTCTTTTACTTCATGACATCTTACAAAACACAAGGATAACTACCCAACATATGACTTGGATCTTGCAGTTGTAGTCCATGCCTTTGAAGATCTGGAGGCACTACCTTTATAGAGAAAAGTGTCAGATCTTCACTGATCACAAGAATCTACAGTGTATCTTCTCGAAGAAGGAGTTGAACATGAGGCAGAGGAGATGGATGGAGTTGATTAAATATTATGATTACATGATAGACTATAATACAGGCAAGGCAAATTTCATGGATGATGTGTTGAGAAGGAAGTCATCTTCATCGTCATCTGCAAACCAGACATAATTATGCTCTTTGGTTAGCTATAAGCGAGACATGTTGGTTTCTCTTCGATAGATGAATGTACAACTGGAGGTTTCTTTGTTGACAAGGTTGTTGGCACAGTTGCATGTCAAACCTAACTTGAGGCAATAGATCTATGATGCACAATAGAATGATATCATGATAGAAAATATCTGATCTGAGTTCAGTAGTGAGAAACATGATGGCTTCCATGAGGCAGATGATGAGATAGTTTGTTTTCACAACAAGACAATGGTTTCTGATGTTGATGGGCTAAGGAAGATGGTGCTTGAGGAGGCTCACTCCTCGGTGTATGTGATGCATCCTAGAAGTAGTAAGATGTACCATGTACCATAATCTAAAGGAATTATATTGGTGGATAGGTCTAAAGCATGACATGGCATAGTTCATGGCTAGATGTCCATTCTACCAACAGGTCAAGGCTGAGCACTAGAAGCCTACAGGGACATTACAACCTTTGCCAATATCGTAGTGGAAATGGGATCATATCAATGTGGACTTTGTGGTTGGTCATCCTAGGACATACAAGGGTCATGATTCCATGTGGGTCATAGTGGACAAGTTGACCAAATCAACTCACTTCCTTCTAGTTAAGATGATGTATATAGTAGAGAAGCTGGCCTAGATATATGTTGATGAGATAGTTTGATTACATGGTATTCCACTTACCATAGTTTCTGATAGAGGTCCATAGTTCACAGGTCATTTTTGGGAACGTCAGCATACGGCATTGGGAACATAGTTGAGGTTTAGTACAACTTTCCACCCATAGATAGATGGCCAGTCTGAGAGGACTATTCAGACTTTGGAGGATTTTTTGAGGGCATGTGTTTTACAATATCTTGATAGTTGGGATGTACACCTGAGCTTAATACAAATTTATTATAGCAACATCTATCATAGGAATATAGATATCAAACCTTATGAAGCTTTGTATGGGAGACATTGTTGGTCACTTCTTTTTTGGTATGAAACATGTGATTATCAACTTTTGCGTCATGAGCTTGTATAGTAGACTACAGAGAAGATTAAGGTGATACAATAGCAGTTGAAAGCAGTCTAGGACAAATATAAGTCTTATGCAGACAATTGTCATAGACCGCTTGAGTTTTAAGTGGGATACATGGTATATCTCAAAGTTTTCCCATGGAAGGGTGTGTTGAGGTTTGGGGAGAAGGGTAAGTTGGCCCCTAGGTTTACAGGGGCATACCTTATCTTGGCTCATGTTGGAAAGGTGGCATACAAGTTAGATCTACTACCATAGCTACACAGGCTGCATGATGTCATCCATATCTCCATGCTAAGAAATTGTCATCCTGATACAAAGTACACAATCCACCCAGTGGAGGTTGAGTTAGATGGAAAGGTCATGTGTTGATCCTAGATAGGAGGGTGAAAATTTTGAAGAAGAAGTATATAATGTTAGTAAAGGTTTTGTGGCATCATTGTGGCATGGAGGAAGCCATGTGATAATTAGAGGATGATATGTGTAGGAATTACCCATCTCTCTTTGCGTAAGATTTTGGGGGCAAAATCCTTGTTAGGGGTTTATGGTTGTAAGACCCCTTTTCTTGATTAATGGTTTAACATGCTTAATTATCATAATTGGGTACTTGAAACCTTAACCAAACCATAAGAGGTTCTTTGATATCATATGACAAGCTTAAGTTTCAAGTTTTGTCTAGTTTGGACATTGTTTGTGCAAGTTATGTAATTTTGTACTCATCTTGGATTTTTCTACAATTTACCCATATCTAAGGTAATCTTGTAATTTTCCACATTATTAATGTTCCTTATATGTTTTCTTATCATACTTGAGCTTTTTGGGCCATGGGGAAGCTAGTTGTACCTTGGTTTGGTGGTGTTACCCTTCTAGGATAAGTTAGGGTTTTGGCTCTCATAGATGAGCTACCTTGAGAGGTCATCAACCGATGGTTCCCCTAGATGAGTAACATCTATGGTAATCACCAGGTGGGGACAACCTATGATCATCTCTAGAGGTGGTAGTTTGATGTTTTTATCTCTTGGGGTCCCTTGAACCGGTGGTTTACTTGGAAGGGGTGACTAATCGATGGTTTTCCACCTAGTGACCTAGGGTTTCAAGAACCCACAACCACCAAGTGATGAAATTCGATGGTTGGCCTGGGGATCCAACATCTGATGGCTTATCAGGCTCCCACAATTTATGGAGCTTCTTCTTGCATGGACATGATAGTTATAGGCAATGGACACATGGCAAACCTACTAGGACACCTCAAGCTACTCTTCCTTCTTATCCATAAGTTTTATATGCCTCTCCTTTAGCACCCAAATGAACCCTTTGGATCCTTATCTCTTATTTTCAATGTAGAGATTCTTCCTTCCCTTATTTTTTGTGAAAATGGTGCCCAAGGTAGAAGAAGGTGGCCGATCTCCTTGCTTCAGCAATTAGGGTTCGGATATGCTCTTCTTTAGAGTTTGTGGAGCTTCCTTTGGTTGCCCTTGACCTAAGCAAGTAAGTTGAGAGACCCATGACCTTTCTTAGAGTATTGAACATACTAAATTATCATAATTTAATGTTTATAACCTTAATATAACCTTGTGATATTCTTTGTAATCATAATACAAGCTTACGTTTCAAGTTTGGTCCAATTTGGACACTATTTGTGCAAGTTATGCAATTTTAAATACATTTTGGACCTTTTTGTAATTTACCCAATTGGGAGGCTTTTATTGCAATTTTTCACATGAATTATGTTCCTTATATGTTCTCTCATCATTCTTGAGCTTCTTGAGCCATAAGTCTCCTAGTTAAACCTTAGTTTGAAGGTGCTTTTCTCAAGGGTATTTTAGGGTTTACCCCTTCATGGATGAGCTACCTATAGTATCTATCACCTAATGAATTATTTGATTGGCTTGTAAATTCTAAAAAGGAGAGCTAATAAGTTCTATATGGACGGTGGGGGGGCTGCTTGTGTGTGTGCTTATATATTCTTAATAGTTTAAGGCCATGGACACTTAGAAAGATACTAGAACTTCAACTTTTTCTTTTTCTTTATCTTAAAGTTTTATATACTTATCCCTAAGCACCCAAACGAACCATTTTCTCTCCACCAATTCCCTCCTATTATTAAAATCGTTCTCCCTCTTTGTTTCTGCGAAGTTCTTGTCCAACGAAGAAGAAAGTGGGGATCTTCTTGGGGAAAAAGCTCTAGGGTTGCAATTGACTTCCTTTTAGGGTTTAAAAAGCTTCCTTCTAGTGATCTTGACCTAAAAGAGTAAGAATCTCCTTATTTCCACCATTTATTTCTTTTTTATCCTTCCTTCTACCTTTCTCCATGTCATAACCTTGTTGTTCCATGGTAGAAATTGCTCTAAAGCTCTAAAACTCTACCTTTCTTGCTCCTTATGCTTAGGGTTTGCTCATTTGATGAAGAAAGGTGCTAGATGGACGAGTTCACAATTTATGCTTAGATTTTCTACCCTACCTGCTCATGTTTTCTTTTGTTTGGGATTTTATCTTCTAATTAGGGGCAAGTTTTATAACTTGCTCCACGTTATTGCTTACCATAAGCTTGCTAGCTCATGTTCTTGCTTTTAAATGATGATCCATACACTAAAAAGCTATGCTTGACTTGGATTTCAATTTTTATAATATTTCATGTTCTTATTTCAGTTCTAGATAAACCTATGATCATGTGTATGTTATTCCTATGGTATAATATGACTTTTATCAGGTTGGTTTGACAACCTATGGTGCTAAGCACCTATCAACCAATGGTCAATTTTACGGTTTAAAGTTGATTTCTTCTATAAACTCATGACCCAATGGTGGTACCATTGCAACAACCATATAGGTTATCTTCATGACAACTAATGATGGTGACCAAGGGTGTCAACTAACTTTAACCCCTTAGGTTGGATATTGGCCTAATTAGAAACCTAGTGATTAACAACTAAGTATCCTAATGATGTTATCAATCAATGGTGATATTAATTTGATATTCGATGGTGATTAATGAATATAGTGTTGATCTAACAACCTATGGTGACTTAATGATCACTATTGATGGTCAATCAGGTCTCCACAACCTATGGTGAGTTAAGCTTGTAGTTGTAGCATCAATTAATCCTTAAACCAATGGTCTCTTGGGTCATTTGATGCAATGGTCGGACCTATACTCCAATTGATGGTTTTAATATATGAACTTGACCCAATGGTCAAGATCTAATGTTTATTACTCTAATAAAGTGGAATGATGGCTAATTTAATATGTTGGTCCTAATAATGTGATTTATATTGTTTCCTTTATATTATCAACTTAAGGACCTAACTTGTTGACAATGGATGGCTTGTTTAAAATGAACAGTCGATTGTGGATTTTACCCTACTCTCAACAGAACCCTTATTGTTGTTAATCAAACAATGTCTAGGGTTAAATGGTGACTTTTATAGATAACAAATCAATAAAATCATAGATGATTCATTCAAGGTGTTTATTTATTTAAACTACCAATGGTTTTACCTATTCCACATCCAACGGTTTTGGGTTAATGCTTGAGGCATGTTGGTATGGTTTGAGTGATGTTGAAACCGATAGCAGTTCTCCCTTATTCATGTAGTCTAACCTTTTCACTCATATGAATAGAATTGATAATAATCATGTTGTGTTGACATTCAACCCTAACGGGACATAGCTTTATACACCTTAAACTTAATGCAATTTGGTGATGGTGATTAATCATAATCAGTCTTCCTTGAATGATTAATAGAATAATGGAGTACTCTCTTATTGTTGTTAAAACCCTAGTATAATATAACCCGATGGTTACACCTTGATTTATGTGTGGGTTCATACTTGAGAATACTATGGAATGTGATGGTGATGCTTCACCTTATGCATCCATGATCTACTGGGGATGTCATTAATATAATTTATCTTGTTGAACTTAACTCTAATGCAAATAGATAAAGATGAGTATTCATGTTAACTGTCTTATATGATGGTATGATGGTGAAATAACCTCCTTCATATGATTATAACCTTAATGTGTTAATTGGTGGTTATCATAGCTGCATGATTGATACTTTCTTATTCTAAACGTGTGCATTATGAATATGATGAGGGTTAATCATATCTAGATTCCTTGCATGTTGATGTAATAAAGGAATGTTCTTAATGTTAATATAACCCTTCTATGGTTGTTTATGAATATCTCCTATCTCATTAATGCAATATTGTGCTGATCTAGTGTATTATATGTAAGTGATGTTGTTGAGCCTTGTTATAAGGCATGCAAAGATAATGATGATCTTATAGGGAATAGTATGATGTTCTTAATGACCTTTGGGCATGGTTGAGCATGGAATGAGGTGTAATCATCTTGTGTTGATAAGGGTTGATACCGTGTGATATTTTGAAAAGGATTTATATCTTATGATAGTATGATGACTAGTGTAGTCTCATGAATGGTAAGTGAATAGTACCATGTGATGATAAGATGAGAAAGTATGTTTTACACATTTTATGTCTTTTATAGTTGTGATATTTATATGCTTTCTAGAAGAAAATTAGGGTTTGTATGTCCACTTGCTTGATGCAGCCTTAATTCACTCAATTGGCATAACTAATCAAGTGCAACTCTAATCATGTAGTGTCATGTGTCATAGAGCCATCTTCAGTGTTAGAATTTGTTGTATGGTGAAACGAGTATTCCTAAGGGAAACTTGGAGTGCATATTGTTGAGTATGTGGGGGTGGCAAGTTGAGGATATATCCTTGTCATCCACAATGCAGGTTATGGAGGATGGATATGGTCATGCCTTAGACATTTGATGTGATTGAGGACAACCATGGTTGTACCTCAGATTAGAGGGTTTTGAATACCCTAGATGCTAGCACCATGACCTATACCAAGGTGGGCTAGTTACAGGACTATATGTCGTTGTTTTGTAGTTTGACTGATATGTCACTGCCTTTTTACTCGTACTGATTGAGAGGAAGAGATCTTAGGATACTGACACTCCTAGATCTTGTGCGGGACCGAATAGCCATTCGTAGGGGTCGGTTGGACTTTGGATGGTATGATTCAAATTCCCCAGGGCATAATAAAAGATGTAAGACAGTTGCATAGCATATCTATTTAGGGTTATACACAACGCTTCATATTGGATGATAACCCTTGTTTGCTTTCTTTTCACTGAGATCATGTATAGTATAATAAGAGATAATAGATATGTTTATGTTGTAGTAAAGCTCATGTTGTAAACATGCTTATGTTGTCAAATAGACTGACACTTATGGTTAAGATGATGCTGCTAGCTATGTTTAATATTGGTAGACATGCCTATGTAATTAGAAATGCTTAAACTACTAATCATGCCTATGTAGTTAATTGTGCTATGATTTTAGTTCTACTTATGATATAGATATGTCCCCTTTATTTGAGATGCCAATATTGATAGTCATGTTATGTTACTAGACATATTTATGAAATGGTGTGAAACATAATTTCTCATCTCATCATCTCATGGTACTATTCACTTGCCATTCATGAGACTACACTAGTCATCATACTATCACAAGATATAAATACTTTTCACAATATCACAGGGTATCAACCCTTATCAACACAAGAGGATTACACCTCATTCTAGGATCAACCATGCCCAAAGGTCACTAAGACCATCATACTGTTCCCTACAAGATCATCATTATCTTTGCATGCCTTATAACAAGGCTCAACAACATCACTTACATATAATACACCATATCAACACAATATTGCATGAATTAGCTATGAGATATTCATAAACAATCATAGTAGGGTTATATTAACATTCAGAACATTCCTTTATTACATCAACATGCAAGGAATCTAGATATGATTAACCCTCATCATATTCATAATGCACAGGTTTAGCATAAGAAAGTATCAACCATGCGGCTATGATAACCACCAATTAACACATTAAGGTTATGATCATATTAAGGAGGTTATTTCGCCATCATGCCATCATATAAGATGATTAACATGAATACTCATATTTATCTATTTGCATTAGAGTTAGGTTCAACAAGATAAATTATATTAATGCTACTAATTAGAACTCATACCCAAACCCTAACTCACGGTATCCCCATTATATCATGGATGCATAAGGTGAAGCATCACCATCACATTCCATAGTATTCTCGAGTATGAACCCACACATAAATCAAGGTGTAACCATCAGGTTATAGCATACTAGGGTTTCAACAACAATAAGAGAGTACTCCATTATTCTATTAATCATTCAAGGAAGGCTGATTATGATTAATCACCATCACCAAATTGCATTAGGTTTAAGGTGTATAAAGATATGTACCATTAGGTTTGAATGTCAACACAACATGATTATTATCAATTCTATTCATATGAGTAAATGAATAAGGGCAAACCTCTATCTATTTCAACATCACTCAAACCATACCAACATGCCTCAATCATTAACCCAAAACTGTTGGAAGTGGAATAGGTAAAACCATTGGTAGTTTAAATAATTAAACACCTTGAATGAATCATATATGATGTTATTGAGCTGTGATCTATAAAAGTCACCATTTAACCCTAGACATTCTTTGATTAACAACAATAAGGGTTATGTTGAGAGTAGGGTAAAACCCACAATCGACTGTTTATTTTAAACAAGCCATCCACTGTCAACAAGTAAGCTCCTTAAGTTGATCATATAACAGAAACCATCTAAATCACATTATTCGGAACAACATATTACATTAGCCGTCATTCCACTTTATTGGAGTAATAAATATTAAATCTTGACCATTGGGTCAAGTTCATATATTAAAATCATCAATTGGAGTATAGGTCTGACCATTGCATCAAATGACCCAAGAGACCATTGGTTTAAGGCTTAATTGATGCTACAACTACAAGCTTAACTCACCATAGGTTGTGGAGACCTGATTCACCATCAATAGTGACCATTAAGTAACCATAGGTTGTTATATTAGCACTATATTCATTAATCACCATTGAATATCAAACTAATATCACCATTTATTGATAGCATCATTAGGGTACTTAGTTGTTAATCACCAGGTTTCTAGTTAGGACAACACCTAACCTAAGGGGTGAACGTCACTTGACACCCTTGGTCACCATCATCAGTTGTCATGAAGACAACCCATAGGGTTGTTGCAATGGTACCACCATCGGGTCATGGGTTTATAGAAGAAATCAGCTTTAAACCCTAAAATTGACCCTTGGTTGATAGGTGCTTAGCACCAGAGGTTGTCAAACCAACCTGATCCAAGTCATATTATACCTTTGAAATAATGTACACATGATCACAGGTTCATCTAGAACTTAAATAAGAACATGAAACATTATAAAAATTGAAATCCAAGTCAAGCGTAGCTTTTTAGTGCATGGATCATCATTTAGAATCAAGAATATGAGCTAGCAAACTTATGGTAAGAAATAAACATGGACCAAGTTATAAAACTTGCCTCTAATTAGAAGATAAACTCCCAAACAGAAGAAAATATGAGCAGGTAGGGTAGAAAATCTAAGCATAAGTTGTGAACTCGTCCATCTAGCACCTTTCTTCATCGAATGAGCAAACCCTGAGCATAAGGAGCAAGAAAGAAAGAGTTTTAGAGCTTTAGAGCAATTTCTACCATAGAAAAGAAAGGTTATGACCTGGATAAAGATAGGAGGAAGGATAAAAAAGAAATAAATGGAGGAAATAAGGGGATTCTTACTCTTTTAGGTCAAGATCACTAGAAGGAAGCTTTTTAAACCCTAAAAGGAAGTCAATTGCAACCCTAGAGCTTTTTCCCCAAGAAGATCCCAAATTTCTTCTTCCTTGGATAGGAACTTCACAGAAGCATAGAGGGAAAACAAGGTTCCTAGGAGGAGGGAATTGGTGGAGATAAAATGGTTTGTTTGGGTACTTAGGGATAAGTATATAAAACTTTAAGATAAAGAAAAAGAAAAGGTTGAAGTTCTAGTATCTTTCGAAGTGTCCATGGCCTTAAACTATTAAGAATATACAAGCACACACACAAGAAGCTCCCCCACCGTCCATATAGACCTAAATATCTCTCCTTTTTCAAATTTACAAGCCAATCAAATAATTCATTAGTTGATAGCTACTATAGGTAGCTCATCCCTGAAGAGGTAAACCCCAAAATACCCTTGAGGAAAGCACCTTCAAACTAAGGTTCAACTAGGAGCCTTATGGCTCAAAAATCTCAAGAATGATGAGACAACATATAAGGAACATACTTCATGTGAAAAATTGCAATAAAAGACTCCCAATTGGGTAAATTACAGAAAGGTCCAAAATATACATAAAATTGCATAACTTGCACAAGCAGTGTCTGAATTGGACCAAACTTGAAATGTAAGCTTGTATTATGATTACAAAGCATATCATAAGGTTATATTAAGGTTATAAACATTCAATTATGATAACTAAGTATGTTCAATACTTTTAAGCAAGGTCAGGGGTCTCTCAACCATAAACCCCTCACAGGGATTTCGCTCCCGAAATCCAAGGTAAACAAAGATGGATACTTCTCCTGCACCTCATCCCCAATCTTCCACATTGTTACTTTCATCACATTATGATGTCACATAATTCGCATAGAAGACGTATTATTCTCTGTCAACTCTTACATGTGTCACCTTGGTTTAACATAAGAACTATTGTGCCACATGTATTGGTCTGGTAGTACCTTTCAACTTGGCACTCCAACTATTGTCCTAAAATATTCTATCTATTATAACACACATCACTCAAAGGACATACTCGTTGTCTCTTACCAAACATAGAACATTATGTGTATCTTATCAAAGCATATCACAAGGTTATATTAAGGTTCTAAACATTCAATTATGATAATTAAGTATGTTCAATACTTTAAGCAAGGTCAGGGGTATCTCAACCATAAACCCCTCACAGGGATTTCGCCCCCAAAATCCAAGGTAAACAAAGATGGATATTTCTCATGCACCTCATCCCCAATCTTCCACATTGTTACTTTCATCACATTATGATGTCACATAATTCTCATAGAAGACATATTATTCTCCGTCAACTCTTGCATGTGTCACCTTGGTTCAACATAAGAACTATTGTGCCACCTGTACTGGTCTAGTAGTACCTTTCAACTTGGCACTCCAACTGTTGTCCTGAAATATTCTATCTATTATAACACACATCACTCAAAGGACATACTCATTGTCTCTTACCAAACATAGAACATTATGTGTATCTTATCATATGTAACTTTACAAGTTTTCATCTCTATGCTCCTTTAATGGTTGTTGTAATTAACAACTCAATCAACCACGTAGGCATCCCCTAACTTTCAAGAACTATGAGGAATATGTTTTTTAAAGGATTCGCAATCATATCAATGGTGGACTGATTATCTATTTGGTTGAAGAATCATACACTTGTCTATAACCGTTAACAAGTATAACTTCTCGATTGACATTGTTTGGGGTAGAGCAACGTCATTGTCTTCGTGTTATCAGAATTCACAAAACATACTTAATAGAGATATCATAACTCCAAGAGGATACTTTAGTCAACCCCAAGTCACTCTTTCTAGACTTGTCACACATAAGTACAGTTGCTTCATTATTCTTAAGGTTTAACAAAGATATTGACCATGTTACTGACCGTCTCTGAAATACTTTGAGATGTCATCATTCAAAGCTTGCTACAACTTGTAAGACATGACACGAACACTCTATTCCTCCTGTTCATAAATTCTATTGGTACATTGGTTAGTCTAAAGGACATAACCATAAACTCATCACGGTCATGTAACTTATATCATCCACTCTTAACTCTTATGCATTGATATTTGATCCTAGGCTTATCTTAAAGGAACATAGTATCACATGTCTATTGATCAATAAACCATCTATCCTTGATAGTGGTCTTGCCCATCTATCATTGAACCATACACAACATTATAGAATCACTTTTGTTTTTCCTTTGAAACAACATTTGGAGGGTCATCATCAACTCTCTCTCTCTAAGAGAGAATACTTAGAATGTTCATTTAATAAACATCTCCAACATTCACATACTTCCATATTGTTGATACATCTTGGATACTAGGATCCATTACCTTGGTATCCACCTCATGTGCTATAAGGAACTCACATCATTATGTCATCCACTTTTACCAACATAACAAATATCAAGACATATAATAGGAGACTTCCTAATTATTGGAAGGCTCAAAAGCAAACTCATCACAAACTTTATGATTTTGGAACCATAGTCCAAACAACCTTGTGCTATAATAATCTATCCACCCTCATGTTTACAACAAATCCACACATACAAAGTGGCAATGATCCACTTGAAAACTGTGCCCTACAAAGGAAAGACACGAAGGGAAACACACTTCCCACATCATAGCAACATTGTTCAAGGGTTACTAGCAAAAAGGTAACCAATTCTATTTTCATTATGTAGGTTACAACTTCTTATGTATCATTTTACATTTTTCATTTCAGGTTTCTTGCCATTATCATAGGAATCATTATGATTAACATATCTCATTACTCCTTCCTTGATGACTATTTATCACACTTGGATATGTTTTCTTCTTTTATTATGTTTTTCAATCACTTATCAATATGTAAATCATCATATTCCACATTTTCTTCATTAAACAGGTATCATCTCCCTTAATTTCTTTCACATGCCAAACTGATTTTACATTAACACTCTTACACACATAGGCTGGTCTGAGATTAACTTTGATTCCACCTTATTCCTTTGTCATTTTTCCCATTCATCTTCTCATTTTGTACTTATTATAGGAGTTCTCTCCATCTTATGTGAATTTCATACCTTGAATCACTTTATTTGCACTGACTTGTCTGTCTTTTACTTTATTATCTTCTTGAATTACAGCTTCAAGAACACCTCTTTTTCTTATTTGTATTCGGATTTAGATTTCATGGTGTTGTAACTTTCTCTTATAGTTACCAAACATTCAAGTTTTGATAGTTAATGATGTAATTCTCATATTCTCTTGAGGGAATATAGAGTTATATGCACCATGATTTTTTTATTCATTATGCTCTTTAGATTGTTTCAAAATGACAACTTGATCAGAGTGATAAAAAAGATAACAATCTAAAAGCTCCATACTTACCTTTTGTTCAATAATTGAATACTTGGACAGGACACCCAAGTATTGAGATTAGGCAGTATGCACCATGTTTTTGTGTCATATTCCTAATTTTGACATCATCCTAGTCCTAAGTCCTAGTGTCCATGTAGACTCAGTGAACCTAAAGCTCTGATACCAACTTGTGAGAACCCATTGCACTGAATGAGATTACTCAAAACACAAAACACAATCAATCACTCATTAATCACATATCCAAAAATGTGGGTAAATTAAAACCGATTTCAACATCAACACCCGCTTAGAAACACTTTCATAAGAGCCCAAACATCATTCTTGTACCAATACTATCCCAAGAATTTGATACAAATTATTCTATCTCCTTAGCCACAACATATATACATGAGAAAACAGTATTCATATATGCCACACAAACAAGCATTAATATGCTAACAAAAGTCTGATTCGTTTGAAATACCATATACAAACTTTTCCTGCCCAGACCTGAGAGTACAGGGATGACTCTAGGACACACTAGACATCTAATCAACTTTCTCAAAGATTCATTACTGTAGTTCCTCTTTACTTCCACAGTTCTATTGTCGTCACTGTCGATTACCTAAAAAGATATGGCGAACTACAAGGGTGAGACCCATGTCCCAGCAAGAGATATAACCTCCAACAATGATTATTGATTACAACATTTTAAATAGTAGATAACTGAGCAGTTGGAGTATTTAATAATCAATTTAACAGATTGAACAGTTTAAGTATGCTAAATGGATTAAGCAAATAATCTTAGCAACAAGTATGATCATCAATTCATATATAGGTAACAAATAAATCCATTTCTCTGGATAGATATCTACTCAAATATCACCAAATTGCATCTAATAACAATCATTATCATTAATCTGACTATCATCATATTTCTTGATAATAGCACAAATAATCCCTGACATACCCTAGATGCTAGCATCGTGACATGTACTAAGGTGGGCTAGTTATAGGACTATATGTCATTGTTTTGTCACTGCCTTTTTACTCATATTGATCGAGGGGAAGGGATCTTAGGATACTGACACTCCTAGATCATTTACGGAACCGAATAGCCCTTCATAGGGGTCAGTTGGACTTTGGATGTTACGATTCAAATTCCCAAGGCATAATAAAAGATGTAAGACATCCACGTAGCATATCTGTTTAGGGTTATACACAATGTTTCATATTGGATGATAACCCTTGTTTGCTTTCTTTTCACTGAGATCATGTATAGTACGATAAGAGATAATATATTTGTTTATGTTGTAGTTATGCTCATGTTGTAAACATGCTTATGTTGTCAAATATACTGACGTTGATGGTTAAGATGATGCTGCTAGCTATGTTTAATATTGCTAGACATGCCTATGTAATTAGAAATTCTTAAACTACTAATCATTCCTATGCAGTTAATTGTGCTATGATGTTAGTTCTACTTATGATATAGATATGTCCCCTTTATTTGAGATGCCAATATTGATAGTCATGTTATGTTACTAGACATATTTATGATGTCAGGGATGCTTATGCTACTAGATTGTATGTGTTGTTATCAAGAAATATGATGATAGTCAGATTAAAGATAATGATTGTTATTAGATGAAATTTGATGATATTTGAGTAGATATCTATCAAGAGAAATGGATTTATTTGTTATCTATATATGAATTGATGATCATACTTGTTGCTAAGATTATTTGATTAATTTGTTTAGCATACTTAAAATGTTGTGATCAATAAGCATTGTTGGAGGTTATATCTCTTGTTGGGACATGAATCTCACCCTTGTGGTTCACCACATCTTTTTAGGTAATCGACAGTGACAACAATAAAATTGTGGAAGTAAAGAGGAACTACAGTAATGAATCTTTGAGAAAGTTGATTAGATGTCTAGTGTGTCCTAGAGTCATCCATGTACTCTCAGATCCGGGCAAGAAAAGTTTGTATACGGTATTTCAAACGAATCATACTTTTTTTAGCATATTAATGCTTATTTGTGTGGCATATATGAATACTATTTTCATGTGTATATATGTTGTGGCTAAGGCGATAGAATAATTTGTATCAAATTCTTGGCATAGAATTGATACAAGAAAGATGTTTGGACTCTTATGCAAATGTCTCTAAGTGGGTGTTGATGTTGAAATCTATTTTAATTTACCCACATTTTTGGGTATGTGGTTAATTAGTGATTGATTGTGTTTTGTGTTTTGTGTTTTGTGTTTTGAGTAATCTCGTTCAGTGTAACGGGTTCTCACATAAGTTCTTCCTTCTCTCCTTTGTCTCTCTTGTTTTTCTACCTCCTTCTTCCTTCTTCTAGGATGGAACCATGGTTTCTCATGGTATATCTTGCTCTAGATCTTAAAGAAACTATCTTTCACACTTCCTTGACCTAGGGTTTGCTTCCCTTAGGGGAGAAAGATCTAGCTTGGCTGAGTTCAGAGCTAAATCTAGGGTTTCCTTCAACTTTTGCTCAACCCTTCTTTCTGTTTGGAGCTTATTCTTCTTTCTAGAGGCGATTTATATAACCTTCTTCACGTTTATTGCATACTACTACCTTGTATTCTTAAGTTCTTTCTTAAAAATGAAGTTCTACATATAAACAAGCTATCTTTACCTAAGGTTTAAGCTTAAGTGTTGTTCCTTGAGTAGTTTATAACCCTAGATGAATCTAAAATATTGTGTGTGACCTTCTTGGGGTAGAGGAAGCCTTAAACCTTTCTTACATGTCAAACTATAGTTCTTTATGCTTTGCAAACGATGGATTATACATAGAGTTTGGAGTTGTTTCCTACCTTCTGTAAAACCCGATGGTTTGTCTTCTTGCTAGAATCGATGGAGTTGCCTTTAGTGTTGTTTTACTTGTGCTTCCTATTAAAAATGATGGTCACACCTTAGTTCTATTTTTGAATCTTTTGGATGCTAAATACTCGATGTTTTTAGAGCTCTAAGCATGGCTTCAACCAATGGTTTTATATCCTCCACCAAACGATGGTTTCTCTTGTGCTTTTACTTTGTTTTACCACTTGTTGATGACAAGTGGGGAGCAATTGGGTCTAACAACCAATGGTCCTTCTGACCCATCAACCAATAGGTGTTCAAACTCTAATACTCGATGGTGTTCTAACCTATGATCATCAACTGATGGCTCTACTGGGCCAAACACTCGAAGGTGGCAACCGATGGGAGTTATGACTCCATGATGTGAATGTGACATTAAGTGTCACAACCGATGGTAGTCCTAGATACTACAACCAATGGTGGTCCTAGACACCACAACCAATGGTAAGACTGGGTCTTATGTGATGATTCATTAAATCTAAATTTGATGGTTTTCTTAGTTGAATGATTCAAGGATTAGACTTACGCCTCAATTGATGGTTTTGAATGAAGAACATGATCTGATGGTTAGCATCCAATGCCTCAACATATGATGGTTTTGGTGAAGCCTAATGTTTGATGTTTTGGTTTGATGATGTGAATTTAATGGTTTCATGATCTTAATCTTGTAGTCTTACCTTTTCCGTCATATAAATATAATTGATAATCACCATAATAGGTTGATGTGTAACCCTAATGAATCATAGCTTGTTCCACTCAACCCTAATGTATCAAAGTGATGGTGATTGATTATGATCAGCCTTCTTGAATGATTACTAAGATAATGGAATACTCTCTTATTGTTAATGAAAACCCTAATATGGTTCAATCTAGACATCATAGTTCCTTGCTATGTTATACTCATATGTCACACATATAGTGATGGTTTATTGAGCCTTGTACTAGGACATGGAAAGATAATGATGATCTTGCAAGAAATGATGTGATGGTCTTAATGACCTTTGGGCATGGTTGACCCCTAAAGGAGGTGTAATCATCTTTATAATATGACAAGGGTTGGAACCCTAGAACATTGTGATAAGGATTTGAATCATGTAGTGGTACGATGACTAATATAGTCTCATGAATGGTAGTAAATAGTATCATGTGGTGTTATCATTAAGAGTTATACCTCATATGTTTTATATCTTTTGAAGTTGACATACTTATATGCTTTCTAGAAATGAATTAGGGTTTGTATGTCCTTTTGTATGATGCAGCCTTAATTCACCCAATTGGAAATAACTAATCAAGTGAAACCCTAATCATGTAGTGACATGTGTCATAGAACCATCTTCAGTGTCAGAACTTGTTGGATGGTGAGAAGAGTATTCCTAAAGGAAAATTGGAGTCACATACATAACATGTTGAGTATGTGTGAGTGCAAGTGAGTGTACATCCTTGACATCCTGATCTCGAGGTTATTGAGATGGCTACGGTCGTGTCTTGGATATTTTTTATATGTGATGTGATTGAGGACAGTTGTGGTTGTACCTCGAATTATAGGGTTTGCATACCCTAGTTTCAAATGTTGTGACATGTACCAAGGATGGACTAGGTGTGAGTAGCTTGACTATATGTCATTGTAGGCAGCTCGACTATTATGTCGTTGTATTTTGACTCGTATTGATTAAGAAGGAGAGATCTTAGGATACCGACACTCCTAGATTTTATATGGAACTGAATAACGCTTCATAATGGTCAATTAGATTTTGGGTGGTATGACTCAAACTCCCCTGGGCATAATAAAAGTTTTAACACAACCATGTAGTATATTTATTAGGGTTAAATATGCATCACATTGGTTATTAACCCTTATCATGTCTCTTATACTACCTAGTTGCTATACAATGCAATCAGAGTGAATAACTGTTAGAAGAAATAGATTTATCTATGTCCTTTATATACTTTGATAATCATGCTTGTTGCTAAGATTATCTACTTAACTTTCTTAGTATGTTAGGATTTCTTAATTTTCTCAATTTCTTATTAAACACTCAATCTTCTCAGTTTGTTTGCTATTAAATAATATGTTGTAAACAATAACCGTTGTGGAGAGTTATATCTCTCACTGGGACATGAGTCTCACCTTGTAGGTCACCACATCTTTTTAGGTGGTCGTCAACTACGTGGTCAGAATACTATTGTTGAGGAGGAGGATCTTGGTGAGTAATAGACTTTGAGATTGTACGATTGTGGTTGTTAGTAATAGAGTCCTAGCGTCATCCATGTTCTCTCATGTCCAGACATGGGATGTGTTTTTCATATGACATACTTGTATCAATACGAGTTTTTGGTAGTATACCAGTGTTTTTATATATGGCATGTACATGTAGATTATCTCTTTTTTATAGAGGTTGTGGCTGAGGCCACTAGATATAGATGTAAATACTTGGTATGGTATATGAGCTTATGGAAAGGTTGGACCTTTATGTAAATGTTTCATAACATGTTTGTGATGTTGGAATCCGTTTTAGTTACTTCACTTTTCTATCAATGTGATTAGTTAGTTGTTGATTTTGTTATGTTTTGAGTAATCTCATTTAGTGTGACAGTGTGTCAGAATTGTGCACCTCAGTATTTGTAGTTTATATGTACCCAGTTTAATTTAACATGATTGTAAAATTGTATAGAGTAATTTAATCTTATATATATGATGTATACACTTTTATATTATGTGTAACAAAATTCCACATTATATTATATTCAAAGATAATCCAAAAGGAGAAGATCTATATTTTGTAATCAATAATAAGTCATTATGATTCTAAATTTTTTTGAATAATATATATATATATATAATGGAAGTTTTTTCAAGTAATTACAGGCATGTCATTTTGTCCTTTCTGACCAATCAGAAAGCAGTATTTTGAAATGTTGTTGTAACACCCCAATTTCACAAACTAAGCGGAAGCATACATCTTATTGGGATGTCACAAACATGACTATCATTGCATAAAAATAAAGTTT
Source organism: Alisma plantago-aquatica (assembly GCA_963693085.1). NCBI lineage: Eukaryota > Viridiplantae > Streptophyta > Magnoliopsida > Alismatales > Alismataceae > Alisma > Alisma plantago-aquatica. Next base: position 217,844,713 of record OY856412.1, read on the forward strand.
AATTAAACCAACACAAGATACATAATTTGCAATTCTCATGTCTCAAGTTCTCAACATAAACCATACATGAACAAAACTAAACATGATTACTCTTAAACATCCTACACTTTCTCATAAAACTCACACTAAACTAAAACACATGATTCATAAACATAAAGGAAATCTAATCTATGGATAGTTGGCACCCCACCAGGTATGATCTCAGATGTCCTAGAGCTCCTTCTTCAACCGGTCCTCAGCTAGCTTCGTCCTTGACATTGCTCCTTTCCTGTGGGCATCACGCCCCCAGCCATGCATCAAACAATTGGTAAGTGGAATTGAACATATTATAATTTGAGAAAGCATGTAAACTTGAAAATAAACTTTAAGCATTAGACATTGAAAAGAAAACACAATTGCTTTTAAATTAAGTATTTTATCTTGACCTATATAAGAATCCTCAGGTTTTGCACCGAAGTGCCTCTTCTCTTATGCACAGAAGTGCCTCTTGGGTTGCACCGGAGTGCCTCTTCTCTTATGCACCTAAGTGCCTCTTAGTTTTGCTCCGAGGAGCCTCTTGGTGAGGACCTTATATAAGTTATCTTTTAATCATTATCTTTCTCTTTAAAACTCTTACTTTTCTCTTAAAACTTAATTTTTAAATTTACTCTTAATGTTCATGAAGATGATACAATAATATTGAAATTAAACATGGCATTCAGTTTAGTATAAATTCAATGACTTTAAACAATTAAAACAGTAAATAAGACATTCAACATTCATTATGCATACATATATACAATCAATAAAATATTTATGTTCAAAGTGCATGGACCACTTACCTCTCTATTAGAGAATACCTAGATGCTCTTCTTAGGTTTACGAAACCCTAATATCGTTCCTGAGGCTTAGAAACCCTAATTAACCTGTTATAACAGTTATCATTCATTAATAATTAATATTCAACCTAATTTCTAGGGTTTTAGGGTTCTAGATGAAAACAGGGAAAAACGGCAACAAATCAGGCTCTAAAAGTTATTCCATCTTGTAGATATCGAAAAACACTTTCCAACGCATATTTTTGGGAAAAATTCTGACAAAGAATTAATTAGATATGAATTTTGTAAATGTTGATCAAAAGAAATTCGAGAAAAAGACATTGTCACTGCCCACCCAGCGCATGGCCCACACTGAGGCGGACGAATCCACGCTAGCCAAGCTGGACCTGGTTTCAGTTCTTCTTTGTGCGCGTGAGAGATAGGAAGATGAGCAAAAATCCCAAAATACCCACTGCACAGCCTGACAAGTTGGAATTCGATAGGTGGTAAAACTGGGAAAACTTGACTGAGTTTGTTCTTCCGTTGATTCATCCGCGAATAGGAGGAACAACCTAGTGGGAGCATTGACCACAGACCAATCAAACGAGCTCCCCACAAGATGCTAAGGCCAGGGACTAGTTCCCTGTCATCGTACGAAGCCAACAAGCCCCGACTCGGGTTGGTTGATGATCAGGTGTGAAAACCACGACTCGCCATGGCTGGATCCTCAAGCCTTCGATTAAAAATCAGAAAAGAGCAAAACACGATAAAACTGATGGTGTCATTCAACTCATCGTCACAAACTGGAACTAAAGGTAGCAAAAATTGGGCAAATAGTGAAGAGATGCCTGAGAATCGTTGGTCGACGCAAGCAACAGCAAAAGAAGGAAACCAGTGCTCACCAGAAGATGGACAAAATTGATGATCCACAGAGCTTCCTGGCGACCCGAGCAAGCTTTCTCAAGCGCCTGGAGTTATCCCGATGGCCTACAGTCTGGCGGTGATCCCAGGCTTAGTCGTCAGTGAAAACCGAGTAGGGAAACAATGAGTGAGGGCACGAGAGAGAAAAAGGTCAAAGGAGAACGGTTTCCTGATGGTCCCCGGTCATTTTAGAAAGGTTTCTTATATAAGTGATGCCCTAGGGAGGGCTGGAGTCCCCGCCGAGATGGGAAATAGGGGAGGATGGGAGAGTTCTTGTCGACCGGGAGATCTACTAGATGAAACCCGAACAAAATCAGTATGAGGGAGTCTGCCTCGGTTTGAAGATTGCGAAAATCTAGTTATATCATGCAGAGGTGGAGTGGCGTGGGAGATCGGGATCACGGAGGACAGCCGCTACTGAGGAGTCCGCTCTGCGCGGGACTCGGGTGGAGGAGACAGTCTCCCCACACATGACCGGATCCGCGAGAGTCCAGTCTAGCTGGGTCAGCGTGACCCTAAAATAAAAGATGTACCAAAGTCCCGATCAAATTAGATATGTTAGGGTTATATATATATTAAGTTTAGGTTATTTTCTTGTTAAGTTCAATTGGATTATGTAGGAGGCTCCAAATCTTTGCAAATTTAACGTATTACCTAAATGAGACATGAGAAATCCAAAAATAGAGCTATTTTCCTGATTTGATCATCTTAGCTTATTATATTTTTCTTTTTAGCATAAGTGTTTAATTAATCATATAGGATGACTTAAAATGAATTTGAGGATAAAATTTTGGATAAATCATTAAATTATCAACATCAACTTAGGGTAAAATTATTAGGCCAAAACCAGAACTTTTACTGGGTAAATTTCATGTTAAACCCTAAATGTCACTTATTTAATAATTAGGGCTATCTTGATGATATTGATTTTCAATTAAGTTCAAAAATTATCGAATTTGCTTTATGTAACATATTTGGGAACCATCATAACATTATTATATGTTTTTATCATAAATTTCGAAGCAACCCAAATTAGGGTTTCAAATTGGGGTCATTTTATAAGGTTTGAAAATTTTGAGATGTTACAATTCTACCCACCTTATAAAAATTTCGTCCTCGAAATTTTCAGAGTTCTACCCACCTTAGGGTTTTCCTTATCCTTAACATGAAAAGTTTTAACTCTTAATCCTATACATGTTCATACATAAGATAAGTCTAACTAAAACTATAACCTCAAAGAAACTTAAACCATACCTTGTTCATTCTCATCATCTTCATCATCCACCATGGTGAAAATTCTAGCATTTCGCTTCTCTCTAGGTGCTTCATTGACTTTGGGTTCTTTCTTTTGAAACTTGGGGCAGTTGAGTCTAATGTGGCCTGCTTCACCACATGCATAGCACACTCCAGTTCCAAACCTGCATTCTCCTAGATGATACTTGGAGCACTTGGCACATTGGGTCTTGGCAGGTTGATTTGAAACAACCTCAGCTGGAGCCTTCGTCTTCTTGTCATTATGGTGGTTGTTGTTGGAGTGGTTGTCCTTCTTCCATGCTCTTCCTGGTGGTCTTCTAGTTCAAGGGCAGCATCTAGGGCACCTTGCACGGTGCGGTGTCCTCGTCCTGACAAAGTAAAGCTAAGATCCTCCTTGAGACCCCTAATGAACTTCTTCGCCTTACGTCATTCATCATAATCATATCCATACTTCTGTAAGATTCTGAACTTCATGGTGTATTGTGTGACTGTCATATCACCACGTTGACGAAGGTTGCGAAACTCCTCTTCTTTCTTCTCGATCATAGCCTCAGATATGTAATGGTCTTTAAAGGCTTCTGTGAATTCCTCCCATGTGAATGGAGGAGCATCAGCTTCACGAGAACCCAGCAAGTTCTCCCACCAAGTCCTTGTAGCACCTTTGAGCATGTGAGTCCCAAAATGGACCTTATATGGGTTAGGGCAGTCTAGGTCATGAAAACAATGCTCCATGTTCTACAACCAGCTTTCTGCTTTACCCACCACATCCAGCTCTTCCTCTCTAGCAAAAGAATCAGGCTTGATCTTCAAGAAGTCAACTAAGGTCAACTCATGGTTCCTCGGTTGACGTGGTCTTCCTTGTTGTCCAGTGATAGCATCAGTCAGAGCCTTGATAAGCACTTCTAGAGGTGCATTAGGGTTACCATTAGGGTTAGCCCCTCTAGAAGCACTATGATCACTTTCTCCATTGGAAGAGCTTCCTTCTCCATCTACGTGCTCCTTGCCCTTATCAGATCTTTTCTTGGGAGCCATCTACAAGAGGGAACATAAACTATATGAGATTTTGAGAAAAGCTTGGTGGCCAACTATATTTTTTGCTCTGATACCATATTGTAACACCCCAATTTCACAAACTAAGTGGAAGCATACATCTTATTGGGATGTCACAAATATGACTATCATTGCATAAAAATAAAGTTTAATTAAACCAACACATGATACATAATTTGTAATTCTCATGTCTCAAGTTCTCAACATAAACCATACATGAACAAAACTAAACATGATTACTCTTAAACATCCTACACTTTCTCATCAAACTCACACTAAACTAAAACACATGATTCATAAACATAAAGGAAATCTAATCTATGGTTAGTTGGCACCCCACCATGTATGATCTCAGATGTCCTAGAGCTCCTTCTTCAACCGGTCCTCATCTAGCTTCGTCCTTGACGTTGTTCCTTTCCTACGGGCATCACGCCCCCAGCCATTCATCAAACAAATGGTAAGTGGAATTGAACATATTATAATTTAAGAAAGCATGTAAACTTGAAAATAAACTTTAAGCATTAGACATTGAAAAGAAAACACAATTGCTTTTAAATTAAGTCTTTTATCTTGACCTATATAAGAATCCTCAGGTTTTGCACCGAAGTGCCTCTTCTCTTATGCACCAAAGTGCCTCTTGGGTTGCACAGGAGTGCCTCTTCTCTTATGCATCTAAGTGCCTCTTAGTTTTTCTCCGAGGAGCCTCTTGGTGAGGACCTTATATAAGTTATCTTTTAATCATTATCTTTCTCATTAAAACTCTTACTTTTCTCTTAAAACTTAATTTTTAAATTTACTCTTAATGTTCATGAAGATGATACAATAATATTGAAATTAAACATGGCATTCAGTTTAGTATAAATTCAATGACTTTAAACAATTAAAATAGTAAATAAGACATTCAACATTCATTATGCATACATATATACAATCAATCAAATATTTATGTTCAAAGTGCATGGACCACTTACCTCTCTCTTAGAGAAGACCTAGATGCTCTTCTTAGGTTTACGAAACCCTAATCTCATTCCTGAGGCTTAGAAACCCTAATTAACCTGTTATAACAATTATCATTCATTAATAATTAATATTCAACCTAATTTCTAGGATTTTAGGGTTCTAGATGAAAACAGGGAAAATCGGCATCCAATCAGGCTCTAAAAGTTATTCCATCTTGTAGATCTCGAAAAACCCTTTCCAACGCATATTTTCAGGAAAACTTCTAACAAAGAATTAATTAGATATGAATTTTGTAAATGTTGATCAAAAGAAATTTGAGAAAAAGACATTGTCACTGCCCACCCAGCGCATGGCCCACACTGAGGTGGACGAATCTGTGCTAGCCAAGCTGGACCTGGTTCTAGTTATTCTTTGTGCATGTGAGAGACAGGAAGATGAGCAAAAATCCCAAAATACCCATTGCACAGCCTGACAAGTTGGAATCCGATAGGTGGTAAAACTGGGAAAACTTGACCGAGTTTGTTCTTCCATTGATTCATCCGCGAACAGGAGGAACAACCTAGTGGGAGCAATGACCGTAGACTGATCAAACGATCTCCCCACAAGACGCTAAGGCCAGGGACTAGTTCCCCATCATCGGACGAAGCCAACAAGCCCCGACTCAGGCTGGATGATGATCAGGTGCGAAACCCATGACTCGCCATGGCTGGATCCTCAAGCCTTCGATTGAAAATCAGAAAAGAGCAAAACATGATAAAATTGATGGTGCCGTTCAACTCATCGTCACAAACTGGAACTAAAGGTAGAAAAAATTGGGAAAATAGTGAAGAGATGCCTGAGAATCGTTGGTCGGCGCAAGCAACAGCAAAAGAAGGAAACCAGTGCTCACCAGAAGATGGACAAAATTGATGATCCACAGAGCTTCCTGGCGACCCGAGCAAGCTTTCTCAAGCGCCTGGAGTTATATCGATGGCCTAAAGTCCGGCGCTGATCCCACGCTTAGTCGTCAGTGAAAACCGAGTAGGGAAACAATGAGCGAGGGCACGAGAGAGAAAAAGGTCAGAGGAGAACGGTTTCCTGATGGTCCCCGATCGTTTTAGAAAGGTTTCTTATATAAGTGATGCCCTAGGGAGGGCTGCAGTCCCCGCCGAGATGGGAAACAGGGGAGGATGGGAGAGTTCTTGTTGACCAGGAGATCTACTGGATGAAACCCGAACAAAATCAGTATGAGGGAGTCTGCCTCGGTTCGAAGATTGTGGAAATCCAGTTATATCATGCAGAGGTGGAGTGGGGTGGGAGATCGGGATCACGGAGGACAGTTGTTGGAGTGGTTGTCCTTCTTCCATGTTCTTCCTGGGTGGTCTTCTAGTTCAAGGGTAGCATCTAGGGCACCTTGCACGGTGCGGTGTCCTCGTCCTGACAAAGAAAATCTAAGATCCTCCTTGAGACCCCTAATGAACTTCTTCGCCTTACGTCGTTCATCATAATCATATCCATACTTCTGTAAGATTCTGAACTTCATGGTGTATTGTGTGACTGTCATATCACCACATTGACGAAGGTTACGAAACTCCTCTTCTTTCTTCTCGATCATAGCCTCAGATATGTAATGGTCTTTAAAGGCTTCTGTGAATTCCTCCCATATGAATGGAGGAGCATCAGCTTCACGAGAACCCAGTAAGTTCTCCCACCAAGTCCTAGTAGCACCTTTGAGCATGTGAGTCCCAAAACGGACCTTAGATGGGTTAGGGAAGTCTAGGTCACGAAAACAATACTCCATGTTCTGCAACCAGCTTTCTACTTTACCCACCACATCCATCTCTTCCTCTCCAGCACAAGAATCAGGCTTGATCTTCAAGAAGTCAACTAAGGTCAAATCCTGGTTCCTCGGTTGACGTGGTCTTCCTTGTTGTCCAGTGATAGCATCAGTCAGAGCCTTGATAAGCACTTCTAGAGGTGCATTAGGGTTACCATTAGGGTTAGCCCCTCCAGAAGCACTATGATCACTTTCTCCATTGGAAGAGCTTCCTTCTGCATCTACGTGCTCCTTGCCCTTATCAGATCTCTTCTTGGGAGCCATCTGCAAGAGGGAACATAAACTATATGAGATTTTGAGAAAATCCTGGTGGCCAACTATATTTTTTCGCTCCGATACCATATTGTAACACCCCAATTTCACAAACTAAGCAGAATCATACATCTTATTGGGATTTCACAAACATGACTATCATTGCATAAAAATAAAGTTTAATTAAACCAACACAGGATACATAATTTTCAATTCTCATGTCTCAAGTTCTCAACATAAACCATACATGAACAAAAATAAACATGATTACTCTTAAACATCCTACACTTTCTCATAAAACTCACACTAAACTAAAACACATGATTCATAAACATAAAGGAAATCTAATCTATGGATAGTTGGCACCCCACCAGGTATGATCTCAGATGTCCTAGAGCTCCTTCTTCAACTAGTCCTCAGCTAGCTTCGTCCTTGACGTTGCTCCTTTCCTATGGGAATCACACCCCCAGCCATGCATCAAACAATTGGTAAGTGGAATTGAACATATTATAATTTAAGAAAGCATGTAAACTTGAAAATAAACTTTAAGCATTAGACATTGAAAAGAAAACACAATTGCTTTTAAATTAAGTCTTTTATCTTGACCTATATAAGAATCCTCAGGTTTTGCACCGAAGTGCCTTTTCTCTTATGCACCGAAGTGCCTCTTGGGTTGCACCGGAGTGCCTCTTCTCTTATGCACCTAAGTGCCTCTTAGTTTTTCTCTGAGGAGCCTCTTGGTGAGGACCTTATATAAGTTATCTTTTTATCATTATCTTTCTCTTTAAAACTCTTACTTTTCTCTTAAAACTTAATTTTTAAATTTACTCTTAATGTTCATGAAGATGATACAATAATATTGAAATTAAACATGGCATTCATTTTAGTATAAATTCAATATCTTTAAACAATTAAAACAGTAAATAAGACATTCAACATTCATTATGCATACATATATACAATTAATCAAATATTTATGTTCAAAGTGCATGGACCACTTACCTCTCTCTTAGAGAAGACCTAGATGCTCTTCTTTGGTTTATGAAACCCTAATCTCGTTCCTGAGGCTTAGAAACCCTAATTAACCTGTTATAACAATTATCATTCATAAATAATTAATATTCAACCTAATTTCTAGGGTTTTAGGGTTCTAGATGAAAACAGGGAAAAACGGCATCAAATCAGGCTCTAAAAGTTATTCCATCTTGTAGATCTAGAAAAACCCTTTCCAACGCATATTTTTGGGAAAAATTCTGACAAAGAATTAATTAGATATGAATTTTGTAAATGTTGATCAAAAGAAATTCGAGAAAAAGACATTGTCACTGCCCACCCAGCGCATGGCCCACGCTGAGGTGGATGAATCCGCGCTAGCCAAGCTGGACCTGGTTCCAGTTCTTCTTTGTGCGCATGAGAGATAGGAAGACGAGCAAAAATCCCAAAATACCCACTGCACAGCCTGACAAGTTGGAATCCGATAGCTGGTAAAATTGAGAAAACTTGACTGAGTTTGTTCTTCCATTGATTCATCCGCGAACAGGAGGAACAACCTAGTCGGAGCATTGACCGCAGACCGATCAAATGAGCTCCTCGCAAGATGCTAAGGCCAGGGACTAGTTCCCCGTCATTGGATGAAGCCAACAAGCTCTGACTCGGGCTGGTTGATGATCAGGTGCGAAAACCACGACTCGCCATGGCTGGATCCTCAAGCCTGCGATTGAAAATCAGAAAAGAGCAAAACACGATAAAATTGATGGTGTTGTTCAACTCATCATCACAAACTGGAACTAAAGGTAGCAAAAATTGGGCAAATAGTGAAGAGATGCCTGAGAATCATTAGTCGGCGCAAGCAACAGCAAAAGAAGGAAACCAGTGCTCACCAGAAGATGGACAAAATTGATGATCCACAGAGCTTCCTGGCGACCCGAGCAAGCTTTCTCAAGCGCCTGGAGTTATCTCGATGGCCTACAGTCCGGTGGTGATCCCAGGCTTAGTCGACAGTGAAAACCGAGTAGGGAAACAATGAGCGAGGGCACGAGAGAGAAAAAGGTCAGAGGAGAACGGTTTCCTGATGGTCCCCGGTCGTTTTAGAAAGGTTTCTTATATAAGTGATGCCCTAGGGAGGGCTGGAGTCCCCGCCGAGATGGGAAACAGGGGAGGATGGGAGAGTTCTTGTCGACCGGGAGATCTACTGGATGAAACCTGAACAAAATTAGTACGAGGGAGTCTGCCTCAGTTCGAAGATTGCGGAAATCCAGTTATATCATGCAGAGGTGGAGTGGCGTGGGAGATCGGGATCACGGAGGACAGCCGCTACTGAGGAGTCCGCTCTGCGCAGGACTCGGGTGGAGGAGACGGTCTCCCCACATGCGACCGGATCCGCGAGAGTCCAGTCTAGCTGGGTCAGCGTGACCCTAAAATAAAAGATGGACCAAAGTCCCGATCAAATTAGATATGTTAGGGTTATATATATATTAAGTTTAGGTTATTTTCTTGTTAAGTTCAATTGGATTATCTAGGAGGCTCCAAATCTTCTCAAATTTAACGTATTACCTAAATTAGACATGAGAAATCCAAAAATAGAGTTATTTTCTTGATTTGATCATCTTAGCTTATTATATTTTTCTTTTTAGCATAAGTGTTTAATTAATCATATAGGATGACTTAAAATGAATTTGAGGATAAAATTTTGGATAAATCATTAAATTATCAACATCAACTTAGGGTAAAATTATTAGGCCAAAACCAGAACTTTTACTGGGTAAATTTCATGTTAAACCCTAAATGTCACTTATTTAATAATTAGGGCTATCTTGATGATATTGATTTTCAATTAAGTTCAAAAATTATCGAATTTGCTTTATGTAACATATTTGGGAACCATCATAACATTATTATATGTTTTTATCATAAATTTCGAAGCAACCCAAATTAGGGTTTCAAATTGGGGTCATTTTATAAGGTTTGAAAATTTTAGGATGTTACAGTTGCTCTCTCCTTCATCCATTCTCTTCTCACAATTTTTTTGTATTTTTCCATTTTTTAATTTCCTTTTCACTCTCCCTTCTCTTAGTCTCCTCTCCACGTCTGTTTCTCCCAAAAATGACCTTTAAATCTTTCTTCAACACCCCACCCCCACTTTCCCCACAACAAATAGTTGTTACAATCAATCGTGTGAGGATTATGCGAATACGTTCTTAGCTTCGAACCCCACAGTTTCTATATCTTCCACTTCCTCTACAACAACTACATGTTTCTCAAAGGAGCTATATATTTCAAAGACATGAGATTTTTCTCAGTGCATTAATGCTTCAACGTGGGGCGCAAACTTAGTCTGGAAAAAGTATCCTCACAACCATGTCCACAGTGGCCCGGTTAGGCGGCATTGGCTGACGGTGTGTGGTGTTCCTTCCAGAAAAGTTTGAGTTCCTACCTTGACGTCGATGTCACCCCTGATGGCAACGGGAAAAGTTAGTTGCATCTTTCCACTTTGGCTTAAGATTCTGTCGACAGCTCCTTCATTTTCAAAAAGCTATGCTATAACATGTTGAGTAATGTTGCAAGTTGATGATGTATTAGAGAAAATTCTAGCTATTAGATAATCAAGGTATGTTACAAGTTTGTGGATTGTATATAACAATCATATGGATATATCTACATAGACATTCAAGATCAATAGCTATCGCTCTGAGACACTGGCTTGACAACAGTTATTGTGATCACTCAACTCAAGCTAAGAAAAATCCCTTGCCAAGTATTTTCTAGATGAAAATGAGGGTGGCATTGATGAGAATTTGGAACATATGCGTTATCTTCTATACCACAGCTTGCCGACTAAAAGAGAATTATGGGGTATATGTGCACGAACATTGTGATGACACATACATATGTTTAGCAATGGATCGGTGTGACAACCATTTGTTTTCCTCAATCCAAATACCATCAATTTATATTCTATGTGGATCTTTCATGAAGGTCATACTTTATTTCAACTATGTCACATGCGGTATATTCAACAATATTGTGCATGCGCCGACAAGGAGTGTCTCAAGTGGTCAAGCACAGTGTCTCCTCACGAAGGGACCTGGGTTCAAATCCCAATTGTCGCCTTGATTTACCACCCTCTCGGACGTTCGGCCTCCGTCACTGGCGTGGGAGAGGGGGAGAGAATGCCTCTCTTTATCCCAACAATATTGTGCATGCTTGCAAACTACAGTGCAAAGTATCAACCATGCTACCTACATTTCTCTCCATAATGCATGGTTGTCATTGATATGTAGGTGTAACCTAATGTTAATTGGCATCTACAACATGTTCTTAACCATTATGAAGTCTTGTCACTGTCAATATATCAAAACAAGCATGTGAAGCAGGCGGTATGGGAGGCCAAATGCATAATCATCTAGTCTACTAATTTCTGTGCCCAATCCATGTAGAGAAAATATATCAATCTTTTACACATTACATCTCAAGTGTCTCCACTTTATACTCACCAAACTATTGTTCATTGAAGAATTGGATCAATGTGGTATTCCCATCATGTCTCTTGGAATCGACAAGTATGTTGTTTTATATTACTTGTTTAACCCAAGTTGTTCATATTTTTTCCAATATTTTGAAGTATATAGTTTGTATTACATCATAGAATGATGTGACACTCATTATGTTAGTGGTTAGACTAATTGTGTTTAGGGTTGTAAATGGGTACGGGTAGACCCGCGGACCCGCAAATCCGGACCCTTAAAAAACCCGTCACGGGTCTATTTTTTATACCCGCATACCCTTGGACCCGTATACCCTTAGACCCGCATATAAGCGGGTCCAATAATGGGTATGCTTGGACCCAGACCCGCGAGACCCGTGTACCCGCTATACATAAGTAACTACTAAAATAATATATTATATATATCATACTTTACTAGTCTAATTAATATAATTATTGAGATTATATCCTACTCTAAGGTTGAGACTAGTCATATAACTAAGAATTAACTATTCTAGTTACAATAACGAACATCATGTGTAAACTTAAAATCAAAATGTCTACTAATCTACATTACTTTCTACATAAATTAAATGTTATGATCATGACTACAAATATGTAAACAATTACTCAATTAATTTTATTGTATAGAATATAACATTGTCTAATATAACTATTACATGTTAATATACTATATGATAACAATATCTTGTTATGTTAAATATATATAACATAGTCATTTCTCTTACATAAATAATATGATGTTTTATAGAACCGCTTACCCGCATACCCGCACCACATACCCGCTATTATTACGGGTACGGGTATGGTGCGGGTCCAGGTTTTGTATTATGCGGGTCTAGAACCGGAACCGGGCCCACTAAATTAGATGGGTATGGGTATGGGTATGGCCAGACCCGCACCGTACCCACACCGTTTGCACCCCTAATTGTGTTGTTATCTTGATCAACATCTACATAGATTTAGATGAAATTGTCATATGGTTCCTCCAACTCACACCCACTTCTAATAGTCTCATTATGTAACAAGTTTACGATTAATCACATTAACTAAGAATAAGATTTCTATGATTGAGACACACACAAAACTTCACCCAATTTGAAAATATTTGTTTAGATATGCATTATGGTTGTTGTTGTTAGGTAATATATTTAATTCTTATATTTAGAACATATATTATTTATACTTACACAAAAAATGCACTAAAACAACAATGCTTACATTTCAACACCTAGATAAGCACTATCGCAAAGCACGGGCTACAAATTAAGTTGCCAATCATTTTTTACATGACAAAACACATAGATATGCAAACAAAATATCTTAAAATAAAAATTTATATTTTTGTATGTGCCAAGTTAACATCCTCGTATGAGAGAATCATTTGATTTTCCAATGAACAAAATAATAGATTTTGAGGTTTCATCCTACTCAAGAAAAAAATTTGTGAATTTCTGTCGAACAATTGACAAGCATATAAGTGGTGATGGTATATATTTTTCAATTATAAGAGAAAATTAAATAGTGGAATAAAGTATTGTGTTTATCATTTTAAGTAGATAAATATGTTAATCAAGTCTGACCTAATTTAGTGAATCTCCAACATTAATATTAGGAGGAAAACTTGACCTCTCAAATTATCATACATTTTTAGAATCATGTTTAGCTTTTACTTATGATTATATCTTTATTACATGACAAACAAATTCATTGAGAATATCATAAGAGATAATGCATATTTTACCTTTAAGATGGATGAAAAGTAGTAGAAACAAAATATTTGACTAATTATTTCAATCTTGTGAGTTTATTAATGTTTTTATTTATTGTGAACAAATATATCACTAAATCTTGATGTTAGTAGTTCAAAATAGAAATGGTATAGTAAATTGGTTTTATGTCTTGGCGTGCTTGTTAAGAATCATATAGTTTATTTTTATCAAAATGAAACTGTAAAATATGTGATATTCTGGTTTAACCTCATATATTTTTTATTCATTTTGTTTTGAAGTCAAATAATGTCAACTTTTTTTTCAGTTTCAAGTTTACTTTAATTTGGATAAAAAGAGTAAGTGTAATAAGTGCATGCCTTTAATCACGGTTAAAGCATACAAACAAATACTTTTAGCTTCTTAAATGTATCAATATGATAAATCAATAATTATATTTTGTCACGTGCATGTGCATGTGTGTATTTGAAGTGGATATGAACTATGTTAGAATTGTTGTACTATCAAATATCAAAGTGGACTCATTTCACGTGTCATGCTCAGACTAAATCAACCAAACATTAGAGTATTTTTTTCATGAGTTTGTTTCCAAAAAGGCCTACTACTATGTCCTAAAAATTTGAAAATACCATGTCTGAAATGTTGAACCTTTTATTTTCTTATAGGTTTTACATACATTTACTGATTATACAATAACTATATATATTTTGAAAATAAATTTTTGCTACATAAGTTGGAAATGTATATATCACAAAAACCAAAAATACACAATCATTTACAATCAGTTTTATCTCAATTGTTAGCTAATTGATTGTCCTCAAAAATTTTCTCAAATACATAGATCGTACAAAAATGCGCAATACGGACGTAGAATGCATACATTATACAAGATGATTGTAGATACCTTATGAAGGGGATTGCAAATACAACTAATAGATGTGATGAAAATTACCATTGCTCGTTAGATGTCTAATACAATTGTAAAAAAAAGGATTGTCAATGATATAAAATATGTTAGGCATACAATTTAATTGTAACATAACATTTAAATACACCGCGTATTAAATCATTTATAATATTAATATTAGTTGGAATGACATAACGCTATAGTAACATTACAATATTTTTCATAGAAAAGAATTAGGTAATAATGAAAATTCATCTCTTATTATGACCATTTTTTATTTTAATTTGAATTACATTTTCACAAAATTAAAATATTTAGAAGAAATATTGAATGCTTTGTTTTTAGTCATTTATGAATGAAATGACATATTTATTATTTTGTATAATGTTAGAATTATCTAATATAAATTTAACATATATGATATGACATGTGCATGTGCACGTGTGTTCACTAGTAGTTATTAGAAGTACAAGTGACATACATAGCACATGATTGTGATGTTCTTAAATACATCTAATTTTGATGTTTTTTATTCAATCCATTTGGCTGGATTTATTAAATGTTTTTACATTATGTTTAAGTGGTCGATACATGTAAGTTACATACACCAACCAATACACACTTACATAAATACAAACATGCGCTCACACACTCTACGGTCTCAACCTTCACCCCCTATGGATGATGTAAAACCTTTAATGGTTGTGGAATTTTTCTTTTCATGAAAGAAAAATATGGACCAAACTCATAGTGTAGGTCCAATCAAGCAAGATTAGATACAAAGAAGAGCATATAAGTAAATTACTTGTTTTATAGTAAAATTCTACTTCATCACATATATCTAGATGAACAACATCAAGACGTGGGAGAATTGTGAAGTCCTTGCCAAGTTTTTGTCAATCCACACAACATACCTCTATATATATCATAGGCCTTACTCAAAAGTAAGGCAACATATTTATGAGTGTTGGGATAAATTAAAGAATATGAAATGCAAGTGCTCCTACCATAGCCCATAAGATGTGGCTCAATCAAACTGTTTATATGGCTTACTAATTTTGAAGACAACTTTCTCCTGTGTAGACGATGTATTGTTTCAAGAACTAACAGTACGGCGCCAAGCAATGCCATCTCAGTTGGTAAATTTTTATGCTGATGGGGAAGAGATCTGAGGTTATAGCCACAAAGACGGCATGAATAGAATCCCAAATTTCTAACTATATTAATAACTAAAATAATGATGGTTTACCTTCGCCTTGGCAAATCATGTATGACAGAGGACAAAACGTCAAAGAATTATTGCAGTCGGTGTGTAATAGTCTCTTGATTGCTGTATTACTCGTCAACATTGAAAACTTTTACATGCATGAGCTTTCCACCAAGCTGTCTTATCATAATGTGAGGAGAGAAATTTTATATTACACAGATATTGTGGTAAGCCATAGATCCGGGAGTTGAAAAAATAGAACTAATTACATGATCTTTGGACATTATAAGAATTCTGTAGTTTAGTCTCCATCAACAAGCCAAGATCTCGGTGTGGCCAATCGGGTGGACCACAAAAAAAGAACAATCTAGTACATGTCGAATCCAACAAAGGGACCACAAAACTCAAGTTTAAAGTGAAACATTTGATTGATACATGATGGAATATATACAGTTGTGAAAAAAACTCACTAACCAAGCGGACCCTATATGGATTCCATGATCTAATGGTGTGGGAGACTGCAGAACAGGCAGCGTACACATGCTACTTCCCTTTAGGCATATCACAAACTGATAGAAACGGACAAATTGCATACAGGTACGCAGTTAGACAGCACGATCGCTCATTCACGGCGATGGGCCTTTTGTAGCATCAAGATCCTACGTTTATGGGAGCTGCCCAAAAGCGTTTTACAGTGTAGGATGAATATAAAATTTTCCAGCTTCGTATAAACAAAATGGGCCATTTCAACAGAAGATAATTACGGGCATTTCCAAAAGAAAATTACCACCATTTCCAACACATTATTATATAATGACAGCAATCGTACAGAATCCAATGTAAGCGGCGATAAGCCCCACGCTTTGCCAACACCACTTGTGTCCCGCACTTGCCTCGGTGTTCACCGGCGGCAGCTTTAACACTCCCAAAAAGCACGAGCTGTCCCTGGCAATTGTCTTCAAATATGCAAATTGAACGCCAGTCCGGTTGCACACCAAAGATGGGTAGCATGGAAACAGGAAAGGAACGGATTTCACGAAAGGACAAAGACAAGCAGAAGGAAAAGGTCAACAAGATCGACCTTATTTCTAAAAGCTTTGCAGGACTTCATCAGTTCGGCACCATTATGGACATACTATCACTAAGAAGATACAAAGCAAGATCACTCACACTAGTAAACTATATATTACATACTCCATGTCAGTTAGTGTGGGATCCTTGTTTGCTGTCAGCGTTGAGAAGCATGGTTTGTGAGTTAGAGTTTATGCTTCCCGAAACTATCAACTAAACTACCTATTCAGTCATCCACCTTGATGCGAGACAAGTTCAAAGTGGTTCCACCACTGTCGATCACAAGAAATCCAGTCTTTCCCATTCATACCGGCCAGGCAGCGGACAATCATTTAAAGGATCAAAGTTATACCTGCAAATACAAAAATACGGACGAAAGGTTTGGTCAACAACCAGACCCAATAAAAAGTTTAAAAGGCAAAAAAAATTAGATGCTTGTTTGATTATAAAAACATAACCACAACAAACAGAACCTAACAAAGGATTTGCGAGACAAAAATCAAGGAGGGGATTGTAAGAGCAGGTCGTACTTCTCCATAAATGTTCTCTGCTGAAATTGTTCCGTGATTGAAAAAAAATCCTCCATCTCAAGAGATGTAGGGATATTCCTGCTTGCTACATTACCCGGCACTCGGTGGCCAGGACGTGTGGTCGACCCTGGGGCTGCCTGCAAATCTGGTATCAAACTGCAAGGTGTCGTTTCTCTGCTTAACCTGTAACATAAAACGATTCCTGTAAGTGTACGACAGAAAATAATGCAAGGAGGTTGATGGAGTACCGTTAAAAAAATATCACTTTCTATGAACTAACAAAAGATAAAGGAAACAACATTCTTCATCTTGTACAAACAGCAATTGGCCCACAACAGATAGAAACCAACTCTAAGATCTAATATAGTGGTGAAGGCCCACCGGAGCTGCAAGTTCAGAGGGAATCACTTCAAGGTGCTGAGAGAGCCCAGAATAGGCATGGTTCTACAGGATTACCATTACAGTCACAAGGTCTGTTTAAAATAATAGCAGCCTTAAAGAAGCGCCGCCATGAAAAAAGAAAGTTGGGCATCTAGAAAACACAGGAATAATGTTGTTTCCATCCTGTTACCCAGTTGTTATGTCGCATCAATGACCATGTTGCCACGAAAAGTACCATTTCGTATTCACGGTTTCCTTTAATCACATATTGTAGCAAAAAGAACACATGGGAAACTAATTAGCCACATGGTTCCCGTTATTACTCTGAGTGTCCTCAAATCAACAAGTATCCCATCAAAGCTCCGTATAAATCAAATAAGGAAACTTAGATAACTAGCAGAGGGGGCATATGCCAAAAGAGGCACGTAACCCACTATAGGCATCATATGTCCCAGAAAAGGACAAATTACTGTAGATGGATTAAATAAGCACATGGTAAGACAAAGGCCAGCATATTCCTGATCTAAGCTGGGGAAGTAAGCCCAACTCTAGATAAAGACCACATGATGGCACATGATAGAGAGTACCCACACCTAATAAGGTGCATTTTTCACATTGTTCACAATCTATTGCAATTTCAGCAATTTTATCTAATTCTTGAACAGAAGCGGCTTCAATTAATAAGTCTAATAACACGTCTTTTTATCCGCAGATTGACAACAAATTAAACAAAATAAAGCCTCGAGTCTAGACAGTGTTGGGCAATAATACACAGTAACAAATCAATGACTATAACAATAATACAGTGAAACAACCTTATCCCTAAACTATTGAAGTTTCTCTAAAGCTTCAAGTAACATCGCTGTAGTTGATTTTCAAATAATTAGACATCAATGACAACCCAAGCGGCTTTCTTTCAACCATTTGAAGACCAAGACTCCAATGAACAAACAGAATCCAAGATGAAAATGGGTGAAACAGTGAAAGATCAAGAGGCGACAAAAGTAATGTAGGTCCTACAATTCTAAACATAGAATAATTCAGCAAATCACTAAACTTTAGTCGTGGTAGAAAGCCAGAGAAGGAAGAAGATGAACGTGGAAAATGGAAAAGAAGAGGGGAGCGCTGCACCACTACAACCACCACGGCCAACAAGAAAAACTTTTATCTCCACTAAGTGGGGTCTGACTATGAATGCATTTTACAATCCATTATTGCGCTTGCTCTGCAGAGAAGGTTGATATTCGGTGACTTTTTGGATTTTGCAGTAACGATATGCAAAAGGACAACCAGAAAAAGTTTTATTATTTGCTTCAATCATTCAGATGACTTAAGCACCCGATGTAGCATCATGCAAAAGAGCGGCAAGCATAAAGTAGCCCGTTTGCGTTGTAGTAAATGAATTTATATTATAATTTATGTATGACATAATTTATAGTGGAACGGGAGATATACATTAGAAGGGGCGGAAACATCATGAAAGAGTGGCAGCTATTAGATTTTTAGACACATCATGAGAGGGTGAAGGAACGAGCAGAGTTAAAGTGGGGAAAAAGAAGAGAGCTAAGCAAATAGCTCACTTCCGAATTCTCAAGCCGGAGGAGCATTCAGACAAGAGAAGGCGATGTGTAAAGCTACCGGCTTTTTCGAACCCGAAAAGAAGAATAGCAAACCAAAGGGCAAGAAAACCCTAAAAACTTTCTAAGCCAACGCACATACAAGAAATACAGTAAAACCCTAAATGTGCAGTAGAATACGGAAGGTTGGATAAAGAAACAACCTTTCCCTCGTTTCAACGTCCAGAACGTTATCCCCAAATGACGCCTCGACGCTTCCTTCCTCGTCTAATACCACCCATGCAGCTTCTGGAGCTTGTGCGATCCCTACCGCGCCGGAATTCCGGGAACCAGGAATGGCGCTTCCACTTGGGCTCGGCGTCCGGTTGCAGGCATCCTTGCTCTTGCTACAAGAAGCGAAGCTAGAGGCATTCGCTAAGGGTTGAGAAGAGAAAAGCGGGGTTTGGGCCTTCTCGAGCCGCCGGCTCCGGAGTTGAAGGTAGCAGGAGGAGTCGGAGGGCGGCGACATCTGGAGACGCTGCTGCAAGGCTAGGGTCTTGGCTCTGGTGCGAACGCCGAGAGGGGACTGCGGGGACACCTCCATGATCTTGACCTCCCCAGTGCTCTTGGCCTTCCTCAGGTACTTCCCCATTAAAATGGGGAAGTGGGTAGACACCAGTAAGGTTGGTCGGACCCAGAGGAGTACTGCACAAGCGAGGGAAACACGGGCTGCTTAGAGAAGAACGAACTTGGAAAGCGAAGAGGGAGACGGAGAGGGAAGGAAAATCAGACTTCGAAGGAGAAAGGAAAGGCGGGCCAGAGGTGAGAGAGGAAGAGAGAGAAGATAGCGAATGAGCGAGAGAGAGGGGGAAATGACGGAACTCGGGAAGGGTTGATTGTCTTGTGACTGACTGTTGAGTTACCTAGTTTCCGGTTGGGTTTAGGGATGCAAAAGGAGATTGGGAGGGAAAAATAAGGGAATTAGTTTTTGAAATGATAACGTTGAGCGCCTTTTCCGGATTTTTGTTAAATTCGTTATTATTACTTTATGATACAAACTTAACCGTGCGTGTGTCTTGAAATGATGCACGTCAAGATTATACGATGGAGAGAACCTTGCGTACTGTTTCACTTTTATGTTTGATGTTTTAACTCCCTACAGTTATGAACTATTTCGTATTAACACGTTCTGTTTAAACCATGTCGCTTACAATTATCAACAAGAACGTCCTATGTGGGGGTGACATGATCTAAAATGACGTTTATGCGGTTTAAAAGGATGAAAGAGGAATCGAGCCCGTTAGGTTCTCTTTAGTTTTATCAGTTTTATAACCCGCCATGCCAGCTGCCAATAAGATTACTTTCGAAGTGGGATGTCCACTGGAATCCTAAATACAAGGGAATACATATGGATTTTTAGCTTTAAAGAACTCTACATAGTCACCATTTTTTTTATCGTGAGTATAAATAATATCTAAACAAGGGTTGGGTGTTCCTTGAAGGGTTTTCCTTGCGGTAGGTTTCATCTGGAGGATCATCTATCATGAAAATTGTAGAAGCTGCTAGGTTCTCAATTGTGATAAACGATAGTATCACTGGTTTCTTCTCAGCATCCAGGGTCTTGAGACAAGGTGATTCGTTATCACATATTCCTTTAGTTTTGACTCAAGAGACTCTAGATAGGCACCATAAAAGGGAGGCGGAATGTTAGAGGAGATAATGACCTAGGCAATACTCACCAAGGAAGAGGGTGTAGCACCAATGCATATCTAATGTTCGCAGATGAACTCAACTCTTTTGTTACTTTGGGTGGGGTGACGACTACACCCATTGAAGAAGCCATTAGTAGATACACCCTAGAGTATGGTCAAGTTATCAACTAAAAGAAATCAACCACAGACCAAAGCTAGAGTGAGGACCTTGCCTCCTAGGGTTCTGTCTGCACCATGGAGCTTATTTAATACCTAGGGGTACCTCGTATTCCTGGTAGAACCTGGTTAAACATTATGATGGACTGATAGAGAAGATCACTAAGAGGTTGACATATTGGACTAGCAAACTACTAACATGTGTAGGGAGGCTTACCATGATTAAATATACCATTACATCCATACAATTACATAATACGGGAGTTGTGTGATTTCATTGACAACCATTCAGAATATTAAGAGGAAGTTGGCTTCTTTTTGTGGGAATCTATTAAGGGGCCAGGAGGATACATTGGGTCGATTGGAACAAGGTTAAGGGGACTCCACATTCCTAGACTTCTGACATAGTTGGTTTTTGTAACATACTACGATCTAGATGTTTTTCAGAACACTCTCTTTCTTATTCCTTTTCCTCCAGGATTGGTTTCAATCCCCCTTTGACCTAGATTATACAGTGATAGGGCTTTAACATTTAGCTATAACTCATAAAGTGAATAATATATGCTACCTTACACACGCTGACTTAATTCAGATAATAAGACATGGATGTAAATAAATATGTTTTCATTTATATTGTTTATTTGAATATACCTAAAATGTTTAGATAACTACCTTAGTTTCATATTGACATAATAATAGGCAAAACTTAGTCTACCCCATTGTCTTAAGTTAAAAAATCTTTTGTTACTAAAATAATTATGATTACTTCATAATAGTCAATCCACTTAATTGTAACTAATACATCAATATTTAACTTAAATTTGGAGATATAACTCATATGTCGGCTTTATTTATATCCAGAATGACCTTTTACCCCTAGCATAATTAAGTTTCTTACTTTTTATAAATCATGATATTAGAAATTGTTGACACCTTAAATTGGATTAAAAATTTATATGGTTAATACAATTATATATTTAGCTTTGGTAAAAATATTGGAGAGTGATTCTACTTTTATACCCATCTAAAGTTATAAAATGACATAAATACCCTAGCTTGTTTTCTGGTCTGAATTTACCCAAACTAAATGATTGGGAATTTATTTAGGTTGTTCTACCTATAATGAACCTCTATCTCAAATGTCATCATATTTGGTGTTTATTTGTCCCTCCATTGAATTAATATAAGTTATGACACATTATTTGTATATGACCATGCATTTGACCATGTAACCTAAGCTCATTGATGTAAAATCTTTATTTGTACTTGTGTAACATGAGTGTAACACCTCTTTTTCCTGACTGCATGTCTTACACTGACTATTGATATGGTGCATGTAATGACACTACAATTCTTCATTTTCCTCTTCTCTCCTTCACCCACTCTTTATTTCTTCCTCCTCTTCTATTCTCCCTCTCCTTTCCAAGCCCAATAGAACCCAAGATGCCACCCTTATAGTATCCCCTCTCACCCTGTGTTCATCTACCTTGGAAGGAGGGGTATTGCTTGTAGTTTTGGTGCTCTAGTCACATCAACATGCCTCCTCACAGCTGCAAACCCATTGCTCAAACCATGTTGCCTCCAAAACCGCCACACCACTCCTGATAGATGCCAACTGTTGTTTTCAATCTACCACCAATGGGAGTGCAAGGCTAACTTGCAACATTGGTTCCTATTAGCAATTTCTCAACCCTCTCTCTATTGTCAAAAATGGCTTTAGCCCCTCCACAACTTGTCCAACCACTTCTAGGGTGTTTTCTCACACAATAAGGAGGAGGATATTATAGGAAAATATGGGCACAGAGTAGCCAACAGAAAAAAATAATTATCTATCCATATTACCAAGAGAAACAAGATTGTGTCAATAACTATACAATGGAAATGATGGTTTAGAGAGTTCATACTTGGTTCTGGAGCAAGTCGAATGACTATAACATGTTGTAGTAATCGTGCCCTCCTAGTTGCACTGGGACTTGTCTACAGTAGCTCTTGGTCTCCACCATGGATAGCAGACTCAAACGACGACAGCAATAGCTCCTCCACAGATTGCATGCTGACTTTGTCCTCCTAGCCACGAGCAAAGACCACCTCACCTCTATGGTAGTCCACACAAACCACCTATAACTCCTCTCGTTCTACTAGAATAGAAAGGAAAGAGTTGTCCCCTTTTGTTGGCATAATAGTCACCAACCTACTCTCCCACAATTGTTCTCAGTTGTTTTCTCCCTCATTGTCCCTCCCTAGTTGGGTAGGACTTCTTGGGATCTCTCAGTTACCACAACTAGAAAGGACAACAATTTCTAGAGCAACTGATTCTCAATTGTGAGTACTGGGAAGCCCCCAATAATCCTCCATTTATAGGAGGGGTTAGGGTCTGGGTTCTTAGTCTGTGTGGGAGTAGAAGGCTCTATAATTTCCATGAATTAATTGCCTTGCGACAGGTGAACCGATCGGTTCACTGGTGAACTGGTCCGTTGGTATAGTGAGCCGATCGGTTCACTCAATGAGATGATCGGTTCACAGGTTTCCCAATTGTAATTGAATTGACAATTTGTTTCCAATTAATGTCCTCTTTGTAGCAATGAAATTGAACAAGTGAAACAATCAGCTATTCTCATGAATCAGGAAAATCATCAGAAGATGTGGTTGGCATGATTGAGTTGATTGGTTGAATAGGTGAACCAGTCATCTCACCAACCTGATCCGATCAGTTCACCTAGTGAGCTGATCAGTTGGTGTCCTAATTCGTGCAGAATTCATCTAATTCAAATTACAATCAACCTGACACTCCAACCAGTCAGTCCAACACTTTGACCAACCTAAATCACGCGTCCAAAAAGGAGCAGATCTAGAGTAGTCATACGCTTAAGATAGTAACACGACACTTAAGCCTCGACAACTATTATACAGGGTCTGATGTAGTAATCGGGGTTGAACCATAGGGACAAGGTTAGGAGGTGTTAAGCACGCACAGTCTTACACTCATATACTCCGGATAACATATGGTTTAAAAGGGTGTTCCCAAAGGAACGATAGTACTCAAACCAAAGTACAAAGTAAAAGAAATAAACCAAAGAAAAGAAGAACAAAGCGTAAGAAAATAAGATGGAAACAAAGATATGGAAGGGAAACTTGGATTGGGTTTCACCTACTAAGACTTCTCCCCAACATGCACTCATCATCTCTCCCTCTCATATACTCTATCAAGATTACAAGCAATCATAAAGGTGTCTATTACTCTCTCTCTCGAGACAAGGATAGATCTAAGTTAAGGGACAACCTCTCTCTTGAGATGACTATCCAAAAACTATAAGGAAGAACATATGATCATAAGCTTTATCATTCCAACATTTTCATGCATTCATACTATTTCATAACACAAGATATTAGTGATACTACTTTATCGAGGTACCAACAATCAAACATCACAAGATGGTAGCTAAGCATACAAGTGAAGCATTAAACTGATGCATGGAGATAATCTTAATGAGAATATATATATATTAAAAAAGGACAGATAATATACATGTTGGGAGAGCCTTAGTGGCTACTCTCAACCCAAGTTAAGTGTTTAGCCACACATATTTACAGGCAACATAACGGCATTACAAAATGATAGATACATCAAGTTCCATGAAGAGATGAGGGAAGTACAACGTGATGGAAGTGATAGATCCAGATATAGAGAGAAGAACGTGATACAACTCAATACTTCTTTAGATCCAGATCTAGGAGGTTGATGGTGTGGACGTTCTCCTTCTCTCTCAAAGATGGAGTCTTCAGTCTTCTCTCTCGTCAACTTCTGCCTTTAGAGATCTAAGACTGATTGGATGGATGGGAATGAGTCTGGAAAATGGCAGTACTTCATGATCCTTTTAGATCTGATGATTTTACAAGGCGTGTAGGTGGCCTATTTATAGGCATGATCCACCGACTTAACTCCTCGACTGTGGTTGAGGTTTGGTCTCAGACAAAGCCAGGCCTCGGTCGAGGCTTTATTGCCTTCTCCACCTTCTCGGTCACGGCCTGGTTGAGCCATCTTTCTCAGTTGCGGCCTAAGGCTCAGTCGCGGCTTCATGCCGTGGGTGTGTGGATTGTGGGTGTATGGGGCATCAGGCACCGTAGGTGTGAGGGCATCATGCACCGCAGATGCGAGGGGTCAAGGCAATTCTAGGAGGCCTCGACCGTGGTGGGGTGGTGCCAATGGTCGAATGGGCCATGGTTGAGGTGTCGACCGCGACCTTGGCTCGATGTGACCCTACAAATAAGGGAAAAGTGGGTAAGTGAGATACTAGGCATAAAGTACTAAAATAAATGGGAAAATCTATAAAAGGTATGCTAGGGGAGGTATAAAATATATGCAAAAAGTGTATAAAATGAGGTGTTATCAACTCCCCCAAACTTAGAATCAAGTCTATCCTCAGTCTAAGTGTAGGCTAAAAAACATATAGAGAAAGAGCAAATTTGTGTGATAAAATCGTTGCAAAACTTAACACTACTGAATTATCTCATTCTTGCATCAAGGCTATTGTGGTATGTTTACTCAACCCTAAAGTCTCATTCCTCCCCCTTTACAACTAGAGTTGCACAACTTTGACCTCTTGCCATTGTCTTTGGTAAAAAATGTCTCTCCTTCTCAACGTGTCACCCATTCCTACGTTAGGTTACGAGTCGTACCAATACAACATCTCCCTGAGGGGTAGCTTTCACACTCTTTCTTTATTTTCTGTTGGCCCTATGCTAATGTGTTTGGGTAAGCTTTAGGCTTTAAATGTTTTATTCCTCTCCTGAACTTTCTCACCCACGACTGTCGTAGGGACAGTGTTGCCCTTTGGGCTTCTAACGTAGAGTCAGGTGGTTGTGTGAGTTTCGTTTAGGATTGGAGGTGGGTAAGTTTGGCTTCAATCTTCCACTTACTGATATGACATATATGCATTCATGAGTGTAGCAATACACTGACCGTGTGGAAACTTTTGGCATATTTTGGGCACAACTCTCATTGTAATATTTTTTTTCTTTTAGATTTTTATATCTCCTCTCTGGCTTGGGTTAGAGAGGTTTATTCAGTCTTCTCGGGCGGCCAAACCTCTTTTAGTCCCAAAGCAGGGATAGATAGATTCGAAAGAGGTAACTATTTCCTTCTCGATGGAAATGAGGATTTTTTGGTTGGAGCCGTCTGGTTAGGGTGGTTGGTCAGGAGTATGGCTTTGTGAAGTTTTCTAGTTTTCAAGGATTTCATAAGCTCAAGGTTGTTACACACAATGTCTTATTGCAAGAATGAGATAAAGTTGTATTGCTATGCTTCTCATTTTACTTTTATATGCATTAGTTTCTCGTATTTTTCTCTCTATGAGACGATAGCACTACAGCTATTAGCAAGGAAATAGGCAAATTTCTAAGGTAGCTACACAAAACTGTGGCTTATAGCTAGATTTTTTTAAGCTAAAAGCAAGAGCAGTTTGGCTAGAGCTAAAATATGTACAAGTAAAGTTTTTGAAAATTTTGAATGGTAAAATGATGGCAAAATTGTAACTCTCTAGCCCGTTTATGACTCTTTCCCCAAACTTATCCTTCACCCCTGCCCGGGGTATCAAAATTTGAGTGAGACATATAAACAAGCTTTCTTTGTTCTGGTTTATCAGTGTTGGAGGCCCACTTAGACTCAAGGAGCATGCTTGCGTACACTCCTTGCAACAGATGATATTGTTCGTATTGCATCCCCTCCACTTTTATATCCAGATTGGCTAGGGCCATCATCCAGGCTAAACAGAAAAAGTTACAGTCATTTGACAGAGGCACATGTTGAGGGCTCCTGTGGAAGAACTACGTCTTCTTGAAGTCTTTGCCTATTGCGTTCTTATACCCTTTGTTGTGGCTTTTCAGCATCTCAACAATCGCTTCAGTGCATGTGGCAGCCTTTTCTTCGGTTGGTGTCTTTGCAGTAGTCATGTTTGTCTTTTTGTTTAGTTCAAAGGTTGTGTCTGAACTGTTGTATAACACTACAGTCCTTTTGATGATGTTGACTACTAGCAAAGTCCAATGATTGTCGTGAAGGATAGACAAAAAGATGTAGTCTGGGAGGGACGTCACTAAGCGTTGTTGCAGGCATTCTTTTTCGCCTGATTTCTTGTCTTTCAGAATGTCATCCACCAGCAGGAAGTATGTCATATATGTGTTTGGCATGTTTTCACCTATCAGAGCTTGGTAGGCTGACATTATGCTGACTGATAGGTACCCTCCTATTTTTAGCATATCGCAGAGGTCGTCTTTCAGCACACAGATCCCATCCTGTTCGAATATAACTTCTGTCAGCGTATCATCTTCTTTCAAGGACTTCATTATCATTGTTAGGGACTCTAGAGATAGGCTTACGCAGCTCCACTTATCAAAGTCCTTGAAAGTAGGTACTATATCTTCAGCTGGACTGTTTGGTTTCTCTTCAGGTGGATTATCTTCTTCTACTTCGCCTTCCTTTGGTTGCCCTACTACAGGTTGTTCGTCTTTATCTTTTACCACTGGAGGCCATTCAGGTTCTATTTCCAACATGCTTTCTGTAGCTACTCCAGTGTCACTTTTCCAGCCTTGTTTCCATGCCACTGCTCTAGTTGGTTCTGTCGGGTCAATCCATAGGGTCTTAATTTTCTCCCTCCAGGTTACCTTTTCATGTAGAGGGATCTCTTCATGAAGTCTCTGCACTATTGCGTCCGGAGGCATCGCCGGGTCACTAAAGTCATAGATAACCTCAATTGCATACATACCATGCAGCCTGTGCAGATCTTCCATTCATAAGTCTTCCAGGGGGATGCCCTTGTTGATGGCTTCCATCATTCATAATATGATGAAGGCGCAATCCCCTGTTCCAGTCTCTTCTTGTGGGAACTTCTTGCAGATTGAGAATAATTTACATATTCCCTTAAATCTATCATTTGTTGATTGTATTGCTCTCTACAAACGCAACGACACTTTCAGCATATCCATGGCTTCCTTGTCTTTGTATATTAGAGCAGTACCATCCAGCTTGGCTGCACAGCAGTTGATCACTGTCGTCTTTCGCTCATATAAATTGATGACGATCAGTGCCCAGTGCTTCACATTACTTATGGGTAGGACCACAAACTTCATTTCTTTCCTGCTCACTGCCTGTTTTAGCCCAGTCACATCAACAACATTGTAGTCTTCATTGTATAAGAAACATGCTAAATGTGTGGTGCTTTTAAATACTGGTTTCACCTTGTCTGGATGTAATAACTCTTCGAGGAGGGTGGCACACAGTACTTTGAACATCTTCTTGTATACATGTACCCTTTTCATGAAGATTCCTCTGAAGTGCTCCCTAATGAGATGTATGCCCTTGTTGTGGTATACAATGTTGGTCCTGGGCAGGCTGTCGTCTAGAATATCTGCCAAGATATGGACATCTTTGCATGTTACTCTGAATAGTACAGTCATGTCCATATCCACCATTTTGCAAGGCAGAGGAGGAGCCACACCTAATTCTACTTTCTTGACTGGTGTACTCTGATTCCTGGTTGGCTCATTTGTGAAGAAAGCAGCAAGCTCGCCTTCCTCATCGTCTGAGGTGTCGTCATGTGCTTCCCTTAGGGGTGCTTCCTCGGTTGGGTGCAGTCTTGTTGTATTCATTGGCATTTGGGTGGTCACCTTATCTGTGACGCCCGTGGAAGCCTCTGTAGATATATTGTCTTTGAATTTGCTTTCCTCAGACAGCTTCCCTAGTTCAGCAACATTCAGCGTTGCTAATGTTGCCTCCATCTTTCCATCATAATAATGGTCATTTTGTTCGTTGTGGACTGGGGATTGCATGAAGCTGTTGTACATGTCTATCCCAGACATCAGGTCATCTAACAACTTATCTATATCTCTGATTTCTCTTGATGTGAGATCTTTTGTTGCTATGCTCTCTGTTCTGGTGATGATGGCCTGCGTGGGTTCTTCTGGTGCAACCTTTTCTATAATAGGGGTAGTTTGATCTTCTTCTTATTCCCCCTTCCCCTTATCTAACTTTGTTTTGTCCTCTTCAGGACTGTTGTTCAAATCGAGCCCCTTGACAACATAGTAGTTTTCTTCATTTTGTTGTCTTTGAGAGTGTCTGACTGTGGTGGTGCTTCCTTTACTTGAGGTTCAGTTGTCGAGGCAGTCTTTACATTGGCGCTTTCTTCTCTTGGCATTGTACCTGCACCTGTCCCTCCTACGTTGTTGTCGTCATTATCGTTTGGGTTCGGAGGGCTCGATGAAGCTTGCGATGTTGAGGAGCCTGCCACACGCTTTCTCTTCTTCTTCTGCTGCTAGCTTTTGAGCTCTTTGCGTTCGACTTCCAACTGTTGGCGGTCTTCTTTTAGATGATGACGCTCCCTTTCGAGGTCGTTCATTTTCGCCTCGTAGCCACTTGTTAAGTGGTTCTTGTCGACATGTAGCACACCCCTCTCTTTCCTAAGGGCTTCCATTTCCTCCGTGAGGGCCTTCAACACCCCCATAATCGTGTTCCGGGTGTTTAGCACCTTGCATAAACTGGGGTAGCACTTCGGTCCTCTCGTTCAGTGATTTTACCAGCGTGGTTAGCGTACACATGGTGGAGGTTATGTTTGAATTAAATTTAGATGTTTGATGCATGTGTTTCCACAATACATTTAACTTATTACCCAGTATATCTCTGAAGGTTTGAGGGTTTTGTGGTTGTGACTCCACGTATGTCGTGGATGCTCTTGGTTCCTCCAGTTGTGGGGTTGGCAGTGTCGGGCTGGGCACTCTATGCTCTGGTTGTCCCGACATTTGAGGGATCACTTCTAGAATTTATGGCTCAGGTACAGCTTCAGTGTCTTTGTCTTGCTGGCTGGGTTCTTGTTCGCCTGTCACCTATTGTTCTAATGTTGTCACTTCAAGGCATGGACTTTTCCTTATCATGTCATCTAGGTTTACCTGGATGTCTTGCTCTGGTATTTCTTCTAACACTTCCTTGCTTACTTTTGTTCCTACAGGAATGGGGGTTGAGGTTTCCTTCAGGGTGGTGGACTCGTCTAACACTTCCTTCTTCTTCTTCCTTACTGCCAGCTTTTTCTTTTCCTCTAGCTTCTTCTTCTCTATCTCTACATATTTGTCTTTATTGCCCTCTTCCTCAGATGTTGATGGCTTCTCCACGATATTGCGGATGGGCCCTAAGTACATCTTGTCAATGTCTTCTTGGGTGGGCCGTAGCTTGTGGGCGTCATAATACACCATTTCTGGGAGGAGAAGGAGTTTCTTGGAGCACCTTTGTCTATAGTAGAGTTTGTCTCCCTTCTACACCAAGATTCCTATGTTGATGAGGGACTTAATGTCGATCTTCATTTGTCCCTTTGTTACTTTGTACTTCATCAACACGTCTGCACTCATGAAGTGGTGGGCTATCTTAGCGATCTGGCCTCCCATGCATAAACCCTTTGTCTGATTGGATTTCCCTCCCAGAGCTGCTGATAGCCTTTCAATTAGGATTTTTTTTATGTTTATTGGCTTCTTATTCAACATAGACCATATCATGAAGAGTTCTCCCTTGGTTACTCCTCCTGTCTCTGATCTCATGTTATAACCCCAATTTTTGGTGAGAAATGTAATTTTCTCATATTAAAGATATTGAAACAAATAATACAATTTGTTGTGAATAAATGGATTTCGTTTACAATAGCCTTGATGTTTGTGTTGTGGGCTTTATTGGCTATTGGGCCCATTAACAAAGAAATTCAATTAATAAATGAATAATCGAGTTTTTGAGAAAAGAATGAGGTAGAAACCTCTAGAAGGCAAAGGAATGTAATCCAAGGATGAATTTCATGCCTCTTGGGTTCCAAGGAGTCCAAAGTTGCAAAGAAAAGGCAATAAGAAAAGAAAATATTAATTAAGTATTTCATTATTAAGAAAGAAATTGAAAACAATGATATTATGTGGAAAATAAGTGGAAAGAAGTGCAATTGAGTTAACCTTGGTGGATTTTCGTATCCCAAGAATTCCTAACATTAAAAGGTATAGCAATGAGGAAAATAAAAGAGAAATAAAGAGAAATCCTCAAAAGAGATATTTTAATAAGAAATAAACAAGATAATGCAAGAAATAAAGAGAGAAGTGAGGGTTTGGTCACGATGAGTAATAATTCGAACCCCACTTGCTTTCTTGGATTACAAGGAATAGAAATAACGAGAAATAAGAAAATAAGAAAGAGGAAATATAAATTAAATAAGTCTTATTAAAGAATACCTTGCTTTTGAAGAAAAAGCCCTTTTCCTTTGGAATTTGGGACTCTTTTTTGGCATACGCATAGATAAAGGTAAGAGGAGGTTTCCCTTAAAATTTGGTTGCAAAGTGATGCACGAATTACAAGATATGCAATTTAGAAGTTATCCTAAAGTATAGACATTAAATTGCATAGTAAATATGTGTCACGATTTATCTGGGAATAAAATCCTGATTTTTTATTTTGGGTGCTCATCCGCGATCATTGGATCTATGATCCACGACTTGGGATGAATCCCGATCTCACGAGGATTGAGGATACAGAGACCAGGTTGCGATGAGATTGATCGATGTTTTTTTGTGAGTTTGGGACCAACTGCGGAGTTTTGGAGGAGTCCATTGACTCCGGGAGATCGAGCCAACCTGATCCACCCCAAGTTTTCGGGGGTTTCTTCGCATATGGGAGAAGTCCCCAATTTACAGAAGACTCGATGAGACCCTATATATAGGGGGTAAGTATTTGCAGAACCAGCACCCCTAGCGAGTACTTTGGCGTGACCGGACGGAGCCGACGATCAAACACGTGCCTCCAATTGAAGTTTCGGCCACGACCTGCATCTCCTCCTAGGAGCAGATGTCGTCGGTGGAACAAGGAGTAGCCCCAACAGTTGGAAGGGCATCCACTGCCAATCAAGGGGACCATCAAGTTCGTGAGGTCAATACGGAGGGATCGGTGGTCTTGGATCATGCACAGACGCTATGGAGTTCGAAGTCAACTTCTCAGTTGACCCCTGGATCGCGTGAGAAGAAGCTCACGATGTTGAAGACAACCTGTGCAATTACGTATTTGCTCCTTCGTGCCTTCAGACAAGGTAAGGGCGTCTTTGTCTTTTGCTTCTTTTGATCGCAAGGCGCGCACGATCCCTGGTCACTGGATCCTGGGGGACCAGCGGACCACGGATCGGATGGTTGTTGTTTTTCTGAAATTGGTAATTAAATCGATGAAAAATGAATTATTTTGTAAAAATCATAACTTCTGCTATGAAGCTCGGATGGAAAAGTTAATACATGAAAAATGATCAAAAAAATACAAGGAATGCATTAAAAATGGTTTCGATATCTAAATCTGTATATTTTTGTAAAAGTGTATATTTTGATGGGAAAAATGTTAATTTGTAATTAGAAAACCCTAATTGTTAACCAAAGATGGTTTTAATCTTGCAAATAGATTAATTCTAGCATGGTTTACTTGATTAATGTTAAAGATGGATTTTAACCTATTTTGATGATAGAATTGCAAGGTTTAGGGGTTTTAAACTAATGTGATGGTTAATATGCTTAGAAACCCTAAATAGGAGAAAAAGGAAAGAAAAACATCTATAAATATGAAATTAGGGTTTTGAGTTGCAAAAGTATGATCTTAGAATCTGTTGTGATAAATAAGATGAGATAATTAGGGTTTGATGGATATTTTGATAAAAGTAAAGTAAAAGAGGTAAAAAGGAAGTAAAACCCTAATTATAGTCAAAACCCTAAAAAGGGCTAGTAACCCTAGGGCGATTAGGCCTATTAGACTTTGGATACCATGATCCATGATAGAGAATATTGGATGTATATTTCAGGATTGAATTGTGTGCTTGCTTGCTTGATTCTGGAATTACTTGCTTGATTGGATTATTCCTGCACCTGAGTCTGCCCGACATGTATGTGGTTAATTATAAATAAACACCTTAGTTTCCCGAGGATTTTCCAGATGGTTAATCGCATTGAATGCAAATTATCTGTTTGGATGTTCATACTTGCAAATCATAAAGTCACTATGATTATCACATTAAAAATAGAAGTATGTATTCTCGCACCTACATGCCACCCTGATGGATGATGCCAAAGGTAAGGCCCAGATGGGTAGACCAATGGACACCTTGAGTGGTGACCCATGCACCAAGCTCGGGAATGAGAAGGTGGCCTATGATATTGCATGACTAGTGGGCACCATGAGTGGTGACCCCCAGGCACCAAGTTCAGGATTGAGAAGGTGGCCTTAAGTCATTGGCAAAGGGAACCCTAAGGTGGGTATGCCAGGGTTAGGGCAAAAGCGGTGGAGAATGTCATACTGAAAAGTGTAAATTGGCTTGTTAATTAACTTGATTGTGATAATTAGATTGTTATCCTTATGTGCAAACTTTTGGTTGTTCCCACATACCAATATATTTCGATATACTGACCGACGTTTTGTTTGTCGGCTTGTTAGGAACAATTGAAAGAACAAACAGTAAAGTGACACATTGTGGAAATAAGAACTAAAGTGCAAGGAGGATTATATGGAATAATTCAAGCTCTGGATAGATAGATTTCCCAAGTTTTCAAAGGTAAACAAAGTTTTAAATTTATACCAAATTCCAGTTAGTTAGTAGAATTTCATAATTATTATTGATTATTTGTCGAACCTTTGATCCTGTTAATTGAATAACGGCTCTGACCTTCGGGTCTCCCTTAATTGGGGGTTATCGAGAGACGGGATCGTTACAATTGGTATCAGAGCATAGGTTCCTCACTTAATCTTTGATAATTATTAAATTTTACAAATTCTATAGAATCCAAGGGAGTTATTAGAGGATTATCCAAAAGATAGAGGAGTCTAGAAAAGGATCACGACTGGGGGATGGAAATATTTTCCTCCGCACCGCTAGTCGGAATACGAGTACTCCCAGATCCATGTGACTGCCTGGACAAAGTCTTAGGGTATGATTCGAAATAAGATACCTTTAGGACTCTCTCATATTGATTCATCCCTCCTCAACCCAAATTCTATTAAGGACCTTAAGGATTAGGGTTTCCTCTCTTCTCCTCACCCTCTTGAGGTATGGGTAAGGTTGATAAGGATTAAGGAATCCTCCACCAAATTAATAAAAAGCATGTAAATAAGATATAATGGACATAAGCTTAATAGAGTAAGCGTAAAGGAATCGATACATGCTTAGGTCGTATGACACAAGTTGTCATTGCCCTCAGGAGAGACCTGAGGATAGACCTCCTTGGCAGGAGGATGAGTAGAGAGAGTTGGTCTTAGAGGTAGAGACCTTCATTAAAAGTAGAGACCTAGCACAACCTTTGAGGATGATGTTAACCCTAACCCTAAGTGAAGGTTAGAGAGAGAGATGACATGATGAGTTAGATGTCATGGTAGACCAGGTGTTTGGATGGACATGCCTTTGGGATGCCATATGATCCATGAGAGGTTGGATGACCTAGCACCTTTGGAAACCCAACCTTGGGAAGGATCATGCATGTTTGAGTGAAGGATAGCTCCTTCATGGATGAGGTTAGAGAAGAACCTATAGAAACCTTATGGGCTGTTGCAAGTAGGATATAGCTTGCACCCAGAGTACATCAGTAGTACGAGCAGTGAGTTTAAACCCTGGCCAAGGGAGCATGTTAGATAGCTTATGAGATAAGCATAAAGAGCTAAGGATAATCTTGAGCCAAACATGAGTTGAGCAAAGGCTTCACCCAGGTAGGGATATGCTTGTGAGCTTGATCCATCTTCATGGAGAAAGGACCTCTGATAGTGAGACAGTTTGTAGGGTTAGCTCTAGAGAGAGAGAGAAAGCAGAACCCCAACAAGAAGGATGGAAGCTTAGCTTCTAAGACATGAGGAATGGTGGGGAGTCAAGGATGATACAACCTAAGTGGATGTTAGTGGTTGCCCTATGCTTGATCCCTGGAAGTGGATGATATCTTGGTGTCCTTTAGAGGAACCAAACCCTAATAGAGGATGATGCTTCTGGTACCTATGTGCCTATGGTATAAGTGGTTACCTACTGGGATGAGACAAAGAGTTCCTTAGACCCTGAGGAGGTTTAAGTAACCAGTTGTGAGGCAGTATACCTAGTTTGTTGTCCTTGAGAAGGACTCCACTCTGAAGTGCTGCCTATATAAAAAGATCATGGAAGTACATGACATACCTTGGACATGCTTGATTCATGGTTAAGAGATTGAGCATGCAGTTGAACGCCCAAAAAGTGAACCTAGGGTTCCTAGGCCTAAGAGGGGAAGTGGCATACCTAATGCTCGTGACGAGGATTGAGTTCTGTAGTTTCAAGCATGGTACTCTTCATGAATAGAGGAAAAAGGAAACCCCTTAAGTTTAAAGTATGTTTGAGGAACCCCTCCTAGCTAAAATGATGACATAGGGAGATATGATCTTGATCCATGTCGAGGAATGAAAACAAGTATGATCTAACATGGCTTAGTAGATGGTATGCTTGTGCCTTAGTAGCTTGCTAGGGTTAAGCATGCTCATGTGGATGTAAACCCTAAGGACGGTTGTAACCTTGTTGTCAAGAGTTGTAGTTCCTCCCATCCTGGGAGAAGGACCCTTTAGTAGGGTGTATACCAATTTTGTTGGTTTTGAGGTAACCTAAAGAGGTTTCATAGGACCTTGAGAAGCTAAGTGAAAAGTACATAGTATGAGAATGAACCTATAAGACCCATATATAACCATCTCTATGTGCATGTGGATGTGTTACCATGGAGGTAACCGGTATGGGGCCTGACCAAGGCAGGCAGGTTGCCATGACCCCTATGAAGGGATGAAAGTTAGTCATGGATGCAAAGAGAGATGATGAAGGATTGGGTAAGGTTCTAAGTTAAACATGTACTATAATGGAATCCTAAGTCTATCCTAGGGTCAAGTAGGGATAAGGCTGATGGAAGAAGGAGTTTCCTAATTCCCTAGTTGCACATGACCATAGGGCCGGGAGGTAACAACTATCATTGTCTGAGGGCCATGGGTTAGGAGATTGATCACCTTCATGAACTCATGGGACCCAAAGGGCAGATGAGTAGGGAACTCTCTGGATGCATAAGGGAAGAGGGATCACTCCAAAAGTGCCAACACCCTATAGACCTAGAGGATATGACCAAGGATTGTGTGGTGACCTGAGTAGGTTCAAAACCAGTTTCCATGGAAGTAACATTGATATCGAGACATAAGTTGCACGTTTCAACTTAGATTTGAAGGTGTACTGGCAAGGTGGGATGTACCATCTCTACTCTTGGAACAGGAAGAACTCTGTATTTGGACTACAGCCAAATGCTTATTTCCTCTTATTACAGTACACATGTCATACACCAAGGATAAAATATGATGCGAGTTGGAACGTTGCTACAAGGTATGAGGATAGAGATGATAACATACCCTTGTGGAGTGAATGATACATGGATGGTGTACAAACACCAAGAAGTATTAAGGTAGTCATCTTGTGAGGATGTTGTCACATGAGTTATACAGAACTTGCATGTGATACAAGGTTGAGTTGGATAACCAAGAGGATAAGCTCAGAGTTTCTTGATGAAGCCAAACTTAGAGTTTGAGATGAGATGATAAGTATAATACATGGAGGTGTATGTTACCTAATACCTAAGGATGAGAAGTGGTGATGAATGCTCTGGTTGAGATATAGTTGCCTAGTTTAGCTGGAAACTAGAAGAAGTTGAGGTTGTTAGGCTAACCTTAAGTTGAGAAAAAGAGGTAAGTTTGGCTAACACTCAGATGTATCAATAGCGGTTAATCAAGTAGAAGATTGTTTGGTTAGCCAGACTAGTCCGTTATATAATGAAAGGATGGTTGTCGAACCTCAGAAGTACTTCTTTGGAAAGGAAAGTGACGAAACCCTATTGAGAGTGGTTTTGGATTTCTGAGGTATCGATCTTGAGGAATCATGACATACATGAGATCATGGTTTTAAGATCACCACACACCGTGATACTACATAGATAGTAGATGACAATATCACGTTGGATTCTTAATAGGAAGTTGCATGTAGCATGTGGCCATGCAAGCCAAGGGTGAAGGAAGAACACCAGTAACCCAGTGCTTTGACTTAGAGGTTAAAGAATCCCTGAGAGGGAATGGAGTTCATCCACTATGAATGTTGTGGTATGTCTCCCCTTGACCGAGGAAGGTCAAGATGCAATATGGGTTATGGTAGATCGCCTTACCTAGATAACAGGAGAAAGAAAGAGTATTGTCAAGAGACAGATCGAGTTGAACTACTTAGAAAGAGATGGTTCAACTGCACCATGATGTGAGTTCAAAAGTTCTTGAGTATAACCTAAGGGCTCACTTCCATGAGGTGGAAGTAGATACATGAAGAACTCGATGATAGAATAGTTTATCACCCCTAACTAATGGTTAGTATGATCCAGACTAGAGGGTCTGATGGGAGCATGTGTGATCATTCAAGGTGACACATAGAGATAGTTCTGGTCCTTTGTAAGATGTGATGATAACCACCATAGCCTTTATCAGGATGAAAGAAGTTATAGAAGGAGGTTGTGTCGGCCACCACTTCAATAAGATGATGTTGGTGAAGGAGGCCTCATGAAGGTCAGAAAAGAACCATAGTGTGTGCAGATGAAGTCGCTTTGATCGTGCAATGGCTGAGAGAGAGAGCCCAGGGGTGACATGAGTCACGAACTGATGCAAAGCAGACTGACATGCAGTTCAATGTGGGAGAATATGTGATGTGAAAATCCGATCCCTCTAGGCTACAACTGAGGAAGCTGAGTCCCCGATATATGGGTCCATTTGATATGGATTGGTGGAGATGGTTGTGTTTAGCCTTGACCCTCAGGATAACATGATGTGAAATGTGTTCCTTGAGTCCGATCTAGAGCACTATGTGAGGTACCCAAGCCATGTGTTGAGCCTTGAACCTATTCAGCTTTTGAGAGGCTAAAATGTCCTGAGTCACCTATGAGGGTATAATATACCAAGGTAAGAAAGCACTCAAATGGAAGGATATGAGATGATGAAGGTTCTTGGGAAGAACCATGGAAAGGGTGAAACCACATGGGAGCCCTGATGGACATAAGAAAGGCTTATCCTGTTTGTTTGCTTGCTTGATGGAATTTTGAGGACAAAATTCTTATAAGAGGGGAAGGATGTTATAACCCCATTTTTTGGTGAGAAATGTAATTTTCTCATATTAAAGATATTGGAACAAATAATACAATTTGTTGCGAATAAATGGATTTCATTTACAATAGCCTTGATGTTTGTGTTGTGGGCTTTATTGGCTATTGGGCCCATTAACAAAGAGTTTTTGAGAAAAGAATGAGGTAGAAACCTCTAGAAGGCAAAGGAATGTAATCCAAGGATGAATTTCGTGCCTCTTGGGTTCCAAGGAGTCCAAAGTTGCAAAGAAAAGGCAATAAGAAAAGAAAAGATTAATTAAATATTTCATTATTAAGAAAGAAATTGAAAACAATGATATTATGTGGAAAATAAGTGGAAAGAAGTGCAATTGAGTTAACCTAGGTGGATTTTCGTATCCCAAGAATTCCTAACATTAAAAGGTATAGTAATGAGGAAAATAAAAGAGAAATAAAGAGAAATCCTCAAAAGAGATATTTTAATAAGAAATAAACAAGATAATGCAAGAAATAAAGAGAGAAGTGAGGGTTTGGTCATGATGAGTAATAATTCGAACTACACTTGCTTTCTTGGATTACAAGGAATAGAAATAATGAGAAATAAGAAAATAAGAAAGAGGAAATATAAATTAAATAAGTCTTATTAAAGAATACCTTGCTTTTGAAGAAAAAGCCCCTTTCCTTTGGAATTTGGGACTCCTTTTTGGCATGCGCATAGATAAAGGCAAGAGGAGGTTTCCCTTAAACTTTGGTTGCAAAGTGATGCACGGATTCCAAGATATGCAATTTAGAAGTTATCCTAAAGTATAGACATTAAATTGCATAGTAAATATGTGTCACGATTTATCTGGGAATAAAATCCCGATTTTTGATTTTGGGTGCTCATCCGCGATCGTTGGATCTATGATCCACGGCCTGGGATAATCCCGATCTCACGAGGACTGAGGATACAGAGACCAGGTTGCGATGAGATTGATCAATGTTTTTTTGTGAGTTTGGGACCAGCTGCGGAGTTTTGGAGGAGTCCATTGACTCCGGGAGATCGAGCCGACCTGATCCACCCCAAGTTTTTGGGGGTTTCTTTGCGTATGGGAGAAGTCCCCAATTTACAGAAGACTCGATGAGACCCTATATATAGGGGGTAAGTATCTGCGGAACTAGCACCCCTATCGAGTACTTTGGCGTGACCGAACGGAGCCGGCGATCGAACCCGTGCCTCCAATTGAAGCTTCGGCCACGACCTACATCTCCGCCTAGGAGCAGATGCCACCGGTGGAACAAGGAGTAGCCCCGGTAGTTGGAAGGGCATCCACGGCCAATCAAGGGGACCATCAAGTTCGTGAGGTCGATACGGAGGGATCGGTGGTCTTGGATCGCTTGCAGGCGCTCTAGA
Source organism: Alisma plantago-aquatica (assembly GCA_963693085.1). Classification (NCBI taxonomy): domain Eukaryota; kingdom Viridiplantae; phylum Streptophyta; class Magnoliopsida; order Alismatales; family Alismataceae; genus Alisma; species Alisma plantago-aquatica. The sequence goes on from OY856412.1 coordinate 217,884,067, forward strand.
GTTCGAAGTCAACTTCTCAGTTGACTCCTGGATCGTGTTAGAAGAAGCTCGCCAGGTTGAAGACAACCTGTGCAATTACGTATTTGCCCCTTAGCGCCTTCAGACAAGGTAAGGGCGTCTTCATCTTTTGCTTCTTTTGATCGCAAGGCACGCACGATCCCTGGTCACTGGATCCTGGGGGACCAGCGGACCACGGATCAGATGGTCGTTGTTTTTCTGAAATCGGTAATTAAATCGATGAAAAATGAATTATTTTGCAAAAATCATAACTTCTGCTATGAAGCTCGGATGGGAAAAGTTAATACATGAAAAATGATCAGAAAAATACAAGGAATGCATTAAAAATGGTTTCGATATCTAAATCTGTATATTTTTGTAAAAGTGTATATTTTGATGGGAAAAGTGTTAATTTGTAATTAGAAACCCCTAATTGTTAACCAAAGATGGTTTTAATCTTGCAAATAGATTAATTCTAGCATGGTTTACTTGATTAATGTTAAAGATGATTTTTAACCTGTTTTGATGATAGAATTGCAAGGTTTAGGGTTTTTAAACTAATGTGATGGTTAATATGCTTAGAAACCCTAAATAGGAGAAAAAGGAAAGAAAAGCATCTATAAATATGAAATTAGGGTTTTGAGTTGCAAAAGTATGATCTTAGAATCTGTTGTGATAAATAAGATGAGATAATTAGGGTTTGATGGATATTTTGATAAAAGTAAAGTAAAAGAGGTAAAAAGGAAGTAAAACCCTAATTATAGTCAAAACCCTAAAAAGGGCTAGTAACCCTACGGCGATTAGGCCTATTAGACTTTGGATACCATGATCCATGATAGAGAATATTGGATGTATATTTCAGGATTGAATTGTGTGCTTGCTTGCTTGATTCTGGAATTACTTGCTTGATTGGATTATTCCTGCACCTGAGTCTGCCCGACAGGTATGTGGTTAATTATGAATAACCGCCTTAGTTTCCCGAGGATTTTCCGGATGGTTAATCGCATTGAATGAAAATTATCTATTTGGATGTTCATACTTGCAAATCATAAAGTCACTATGATTATCACATTAAAAATAGAAGTATGTATTCTCGCACCTACATGCCACCCTGATGGATGATGCCAAAGGTCAGGCCCAGATGGGTAGACCAATGGACACCTTGAGTGGTGACCCCATACACCAAGCTCGGGAATGAGAAGGTGGCCTATGATATTTCATGACTAGTGGGCACCATGAGTGGTGACCCCCAAGAACCAAGCTCGGGATCGAGAAGGTGGCCTTAAGTCATTGGCAAAGGGAACTCTAAGGTGGGTATGCCAGGGTTAGGGCAAAGCGGTGGAGAATGTCATACTGAAAAGTGTAAATTAGCTTGTTAATTAACTTAATTGTGATAATTAGATTGTTATCCTTATGTGCAAACTTTTGGTTGTTCCCACATATCAATATATTTTGATATACTGACTGACGTTTTGTTTGTCGGCATTTTAGGAACAATTGAAAGAACAAAAAGTAAAGTGACACATTGTGGAGATAAGAAATAAAGTGCAAGGAGGATTAGATAGAATAATTCAAGCTCTGGATAGATAGATTTCCCAAGTTTTCAAAGGTAAACAAAGTTTAAATTTATACCAAATTCCAGTTAGTTAGTAGAATTTCATAATTATTATTGATTATTTGTCGAACATTTAATCATGTTAATTGAATAACAGCTCTGACCTTCGGGTTTCCCTTAATTGGGGGTTACCGGGAGATGGGGTCGTTACATCTCATGTATATCGTATTAGCAGTTATCTTCTGCATCACCCTGATGAAGCATGAGGTGATCAGGGTAGCCTTGGAGTTCTTGGAGTTATGTTTATCTTCTCCTATCAGTTCTTTCCACATTTTGTGGCTGCTGTATTCGATAGTTTCTTTTTCTCCAAGTGCGGCAGAGTAGGCTTGTGCTTCTACTATTGTCTATGTGAAGATGGTGTTGAGCATAGCCTCTGTAATTGTGTGAGACTTTCCTCCTAGTCTCACCTCCAATTTGAAGTCTCCACCCCTTTTTTGCGCTCCTCTTCCTTTATTGGGACTTTCTCCAAGGAGGTTTTATTGTTAGTTGCTTCACGGATGGGGTTTTTGAGGTGCATAGGGTGTGTAGGTTTGCACCTCCAGGAATTGGATAACTCTGTCGTAGACTCCCATTTTCTTGAAGTCATCAACATCGAGATACCTCGTAGGCCTGAACACCTTGGCTTGTAGCATCCAATCATAATTTGACTGATGCACAACATCCCTTGGCACAAATGCTGGCCCATTCTGATTTAGTGTTGATCCCTTGGTCTCTTCTTCTTCTGTCTGAATTGTTTCTTTCTCCTGCCCTTTTGTTTCTTTTGCCACAGTCATATTCATCTTTTTGTGGCGTGTGACCTCCTTGAATTGAGCCTTCCTTTTCCCCAGGCTCTTCAGTTTGTCCTCTGTAGGCTGGTACTCTGAAGTTTCTATTTGAGATGTACCCTGTGACTCCTCTGACTCTTTTGGTGTCTGATGACCCAAAATGCACTGATACTTCTCCATTGTCAGCTATAGTTGCAATCTCCTTACTGCTAGCAGACTTGTATCGCTCTTTAAGGCTGCTACTATCTTGTCGACGATCTGTTCTGTGTCCTTCAATGATGTCGTCCTTTTGAGCAATGAGTCACCAGTTGATACTGACATTCTAAAAAGTTTTAAATTATATCATCAACATTGGGATATTAGTCTTTAACCCACCTTCATTGATTATTTTATTTTATTATCATGTGTATGTTTAATTATGTCGTATTTTTTATTTATCTCTTAACACCGCAATCACAATCTTTAAACAAAAGATGACCTCAACCGTAGACTAGGCCGCGACTGAGGTATACTTGGTCATAAGGTGCATCACACCGCGACTGAGGTGTAATGATCAAATAATAGAACTAAGTCAGAAGGATTGCAGTCGAGAAGCAAACAAAGATGTATGCAACCGTAGTCGAAAGATTCATGCCCTAGCTATGACCTCGACCCACGGTGAAATTCAGGTCTACCAGCGCATTGAGAAACACCGCGACCTGCGGTCAAGAGAAGTAAAAACAAGAAAGACCACGGTCATGGTCAAAAGAATCTCGACAGTGTCTCGACTGCAACACGCAGTCGGAGAGCAAGGGTCATTTCATTCAATAAAAACTGCGGCCCGTGGTCATCGAGCGATGCCGTAGTTGCGACGACAGAGGACAAGAGGTCCTACTTCATAAAAGATGGCGATAGAATTAGAGGTCTAAACCTCATTCAGTAAGGCGTGTTTAAAACGGCTCTTAAGCCCTATCCTGGTTTAGGCGGTGATGCTATAAAAACTAGCAGTACCACAAAAATTGTTGCGACGGTTATTGAATCAACAAGGTTGCTAAAAATGTGGCGGTTCGATGAACGGGAGTATCGATGATGCAGAATCGAGATAAAGCGTGAATGAATACCTCGACGGAGCAAAAATCTCTGCGAATCACGGGAGAGGTGGGGGATGTAGGGGCGGTAGGGATGCTCCTTGTCGGCGCGGGCTTGCTTCTACTGCTTTGATGTCTCCTGAGTACTCATTCATCAAGGATGGTTTGGGTGATATATTCATTAATTCGAGGGAGTCTGAGATTAGTTCGAGAAGAATGTCGTTTTGAGAGTTCCAATATATATATATATATATATATATATATATATATATATATATATATATATATATGTTTGGTACCGCGACCTGAGGTGTGGAGAACACCTCGACCACGATCGATCTCTTCCATGGTATTGACCACAACTGCGGCCGATCAAAACCTTAAGAGTGAGAGTCACAGGTTGCGGTTCTCTTTCTATTTGAGCAAGGTCGACACCACGATCACGGTCCAGGCTGCGACCGTGGCTCTTCAAACCAAAACATCATTAAATTAAAACAAAACATGTGGTTCCAACATACCATCTTTGGACAAAAGACATAGGATATTTACAAACCATTTAGAAAGGGGAAAACTAAAATATAGGGAAAACTAGAGGTACTTAGCTCATGATACTAGAGTACGAAATAAAGAAAAATATGAAACATGAGAAACAACAAAGCTTGGGTTGCCTCCCAAGAAGTGCTTATTTAAAGTCTTTATCTTGACTTCCTCTTTCATCCTATCTTTATTCTCCCTCTACAACTGCAGTTGTTGCCTCATTCATTCCATTTGTTGCTGACTTGGACTCCCCCAAACTGAGTTCTGATCTCCTCACAAATGCTTTGTCTTCATAGTACCTTTTTACTCTGTGTCCATTTACCTTAAAAGGTCCTATCTTCTCTCCTGATATCTCCATCATTCCTGATGGGTATATTTTTACCACAAAAAATGGACCTAACCACCTGGTTCTCAACTTCCCTAGGAATAACCTGATACTTGATTAAACAAAAGGACTTTATCCCCTCTGTGAACATCTTTGTTCTTCAAATGGGCATCATGCTAGACTTTCGTTCCTTTTTATAAATCCTTGCATTCTCATAGGCGTGAAGTCTTAATTCTTTGAGTTCTTAGAGCTGAAGGAACCTTTTCTATCCAGCCTTATCAAGGTCCATATTCAGAAATTTAATGGCCCATAGAGCATTGTACTCTAGTTCGAGAGGTAGATGACAGGATTTACCGTAAATCAACCTGGTAGGGTGTCGTCCCTATTGGTGTTTTGTAAGCAGTTCGGTAAGCCCAAAGTGCGTCATCTATCTTCATTGCCCAATCTTTCTGTGTGCGTCTCACAATCTTTTCTAAGATTTGCTTGATCTATCTATTCGATACTTCCACTTACCCCGATGTCTGGGGGTGGTAAGGAGTCGCGACCTTATGCTTCACCCCGTACTTTCTTAGTAAAGCTTTGAATTGTTTCTCACCAAAATGTGATCCTCCGTCGCTTATGACCGTGCATGGTACTCCAAAGCATAGGAATATAGTTTTCTTGAAAAGCTTTATCACAACCTTGGAATCACAAGTTTGAGTAGCAACTGCTTCAACCCACTTGGAAATGTAGTCAACAACAACGAGGATGCATTGATTCCCTTTCGATGGTGGAAAAGGTCTCATGTAGTCAATTCCCCAAACATCAAAAAATTCAACTTCTACCCAGTCTGCCATGGGAATCTAGTTTCTCCTGCTTATATTTCCCGTTACCTAACATTCTTTGCATGATTTAACAAAAGAAGCTACATCCTTGAAGAGTGTGGGCCAATAGAATCCAGACTGTAGGACCTTTGCTGCTGTCCTGTCCCCACCATGAAGCCTACCATAAGGTGACAAATGGCACTCCTTCAGGATCAATTGCACCTCCTCTTCTGGTATGAACCAATGATATAGATTGTTTGAGAATCTTTTGAAAAGCAATGGGTCGTCTCAGTAATAATTCTTCAAGTCAGAAAATAGTTTTTTCTTTTGGTTGTACGTGATTTCTAGTGGCAACTACCCACAAGCTAGATAGTTACAGATATCTGCAAACCAGGGTAGTCTTTGTTTGTCAGACTGAGCCATTAGTAGGGCTTCATTGGCATAATTGTCGTTCATTGGTAATTGATTCTCTTCATAGAAGGCTATTCTGGATAAGTGGTATGTACCACATTCTCCTTTCCTTTCTTGTTGATGATTTTGTGATCAAACTCTTGCAACAACAACATCCATCTTAAAATTCATGGTTTTGTATCCTTCTTCTGCATCAGATACTTAATAGCCCCATGGTCTATATATACTTTCACCTTTGATCCTATTAAGTATAATCTGAATTTATCAAAGGCAAATATAATGGCCATCATTTCTTTTTCTATAGTTGTATAGTTTACTTGCGCCTCATCAAGTGTCTGAATCGCATAAGAAATTACATGATGTTTATTGTCCTTTTTCTATCCCAAGACAACGCCTATTGCATAGTCATTGGCGTCACACATGATTTCAAAGGGCAATTCCCATTATGGTGCTTAAAGAATTGGTGATGTTGTTAGCATTCTTTTCAGTGTATTGAAGGCATCTAGACATTCACTGGTGAATGCAAACTCAACATCTTTGAGCAGAGGATTAGACAAAAGCTTTGAAATTTTTGAGAAATCCTTTATAAACCTCCTGTAATATCCTTCATGTCCCAGAAACTTCTCACTCCTATTACAGACTATGGTAGTGGGAGCTTCGAGATAGCTTCAATCTTACTCAAGTCCACTTCAATTCCCTTCTTTGAAATCTTGTGACCTAGTATGATTCCGTCTCGTACCATGAAGTGGAACTTCTCCCAGTTCAGAACGAGATGTTTTTCATCACATCTTTGCAGCACTAGAGACAAATTTCTTAGGCACACATCAAATTCGGTCCCATAGACTGAGAAGTCATCCATAAAGACTTCTACGATATCTTCTAGAAAATCTGAGAACATCGAGATCATACAATGTTGGAATGTTGTGGGTGCATTGCACAGTCCAAATGACATTCTTCTAAAAGTATATGTGCCATAGATGCACATGAATGTTGTTTTCTCTTGATCATCTAGGTGAATGGGTACTTGATAGAATCCTAAATATCCATCTAGAAAATGAAAATAGTCATGATGGGCCAGCCTTTCTAGAACTTGGTCGATGAACATCAGGGGGAAATGATCCTTTTTGGTGGCTGTATTTAGCTTGCAGTAATCAATGTACATGCGCCAACCTATCACTGTCCTCGTGGTGACTTCATATCCATATTCCCCCCATATGACCGTCATTCCATCCTTCTTGGGTACAACATGGATAGGTCTAACCCAATTGTTGTTGCTTATTGGGTAGATGATTCCAACATCTCATAGCTTTATTATTTATTTCTTCACAACCTCTTTCAGTATTTGATTTAGCTTCCTTTGTGGTTGAGACAGTGGCTTGGCTGTCTCTTCAAGGTGAATTATGTGCATGCATAAAGTTGGGTTGAGACCTCTAATATCCTCCACAGAATACCCTATAGCTTTTCTACATAGCCTCAGCTCATCTAGCAGCTTTTCCATTTGGTCATCTGATAAGTTGGCATTAGCAATTATTGGATTCCTTTCTTCTTCATCTAAGAATTTATATTTCAACTCTTCTGGATGATGTCTTAATTCTGGCTTGGGCTTTGGTGCTTCCTTCTTCTCGACTGTCTGTTCCAATGATGCATACTTTACTATGTCAATTATTTCTTCATCATTATTGGATTCTTCTTCCGGTTGGTTCAAATAATCTAATATTTCCACAACTTCTTGACTTTCCATGGCAGGATCCTAGCTATTTAGGGCTCGCATTAGTGGGTCCATAATTGCTTTATCTTCTTGCTCTTCTTTGCAATAATGATTATAGCTATCCATGAAGTAGGCAGACTCAGATAGAGACGATCCCCTCATGGCATCTTGTACTTTAAAATCCAAGTGATCTTTCCCTACTCGTAGTGTGATTATTCCTTCAGCAACATCTATCAGCGCTCTCCCCATTGCAAGGAAAGGCCTTCCAAATATCATAGGGTATTTGGAGTCTTCGACCGTGTCTATTACCACTATATCACATGGTCTGAAAAATCTCCCAACTCTTATCGGAACGTCTTCTACTATCCCCACTGGCCTCGTGAAGGTATGATCAGCTAACTCGATCCTCATCCCTGTCTTTACCATGTCTATCAGCCCCAACCTTTAGGCTAGAGTCAGGGGCATTAGATTTATGCTTGCTCCCAATTCAGCTAATCCTTTTCTCTCCGCATTATCCCCAACACAGAAAGGTATGTTGAAAGCTCCAAGATCTTTCTTTTTGGTAGGTAGCTCCACTTGAATAAAAGCACTAGACATCTTTGCTAACTGGACAGTTTCAATGTGATCACATCTTCTTCTCTTTGTAATCAGATCTCTGAAAAACTTTGCATAAGTTGGTATTTCTTCTATTGCATCAAGAAAGGGCACGTCCAGGTGAAGCTTCTTTACATCTTCCATGAACTTTTAGTACCTCTTCTTCAAATGTGCTTTTATTAGCTTATAGGGGAAATGAATTCTTAGGGAGTATGGATTCTTCTTTGAAAGAATATCTCCCAGAGGGTCTGAGTCCTTTTTCTCTCCTTCCTTCTTCTTTTTAGGTGGTCCTGCTTCTTTACCATGGTCAACTTGTTCTTTCCTTATTGATTCTTCAGTTGCTTTTTCACTCTCAGGCTGCTGATCAGCACAATTTCTTTCTTCTTCAGTGTTGTTGGTATTAGCATTCTCCATTGTTTTCCTAGATCGGAGAGTAGCCATTTTGGTAGTCTCGGTATTCGACATGATCTTTCTGGAAGGATTTTTCATGAGCTCAGCTAGTTGTGCAAGTTTTTGATCAATCTGTCTCTGATGAGTTTGCATATCAACCATTTGAGTTTATATGTTAGTTAGCACTCCCGAATTCGTGAGAGCACTTTGAGCTAGTTGATCATTTACCAACACTTGCCTCTTTGTGAAGTCAAAAAGTTGGGCAATCATGTCAGCTTGGTTATTGTCTTTTACTTGGCTCGGACCTGGGCCTTGCCCTTGTCCTTGCCTGCTCACATTTTTGTTCTGGCCTTGATAGTTATTTTTGTTCTACTGGTAGCTAGTAGTCTTGGTGTATTAAGTTGGTACTTCTTTCTTTTCAAACCGTGGGGGAGGTTTAGACGAACTACCCAGTTGATGTGCGTTCTCTGCAGTGTCCTTATTGCCATAACTAAACCCAGGGTGGTCTTGTCGCTTGAAGTTGACATAGGAGACATTCTGCAGCTCTTCTTCACTTTCTCTTTCATCACTTTCCTCATGCCTGATATAGATACAATTATTGATCTCATCCCATCCTTCTCTATAGGTGACACACTTCATGACGTTCTGAGTATGCTTCTTGCCCTTGGCTCTAGTATCTTTCAGCTGTTTGACATCAGTTGCTATTTTCTAAATCTACACTGTTATTGTCTCCAAGGCCTTGGCTTCAATAGACGGTCCTTCAGTCCCTAGTTTCCTCATTGATCCCCTATCATTCCTGTCATAGTCTATGCCTGCTTGCAGTGCAACCATGTTGTCTATTATCTTCATGGTTCTGCTCAGTTTCTTCCCAAGGAAGTCACTGCCAGTAGGTGCATTCAACGAAGTCCTCTCAGTAGGAGTCAGTCCATTATAGAAAGTGGTTACGAGGAACCCCTTGCAGTAATTATGGTGTGGGAAATCCCTCTAGTACTCCTAGAAACATTCTCATGCTTCATGCAAGTTCTCTTCCAACTTTTGTACAAAAGAAGTGATCTTCTATATGTTGCTAATAGTCCTCTCTGTAGGATAAAACTTAGTAATGAAGGCATATGCCAGGGGTCTCCACCCATCTATGGACTGGTGAGGGAGATTGAGGTACCATGATAGAGCCTTATCTTCAAGAGAGAAGTTGAAGCCATTACAATATATCACTTCTTGTGGGACTCCCCTCATGTTGATGGTATCACAAATATCTTTAAATGCATCGAGGTGATGGCATGGGTTTTCACTTTTCAAATTCCCGTAGAAAGGTTTATTCTGGATCATTGAGATGATAGCTAGTTTCAACTCAAAGTTTGCTACGTTGAAGTGTGGAATGATGATCGAGCATCTAGATTTGTTGGCCCTGGTTGCTGCCAACTCTCTAAGAGTCTTCCCCTCTTCATCATCCTCATTATCATTGTCCCAACCATCATGCTGTCATTCATTGTCACGATGGTTGCGGTGGTGCCTTCTTCGACATCGGTAGCGTCATTCTTCATCGCGTTGATCTTCTTCACGATGATTTTTATTTATCTGGACGTTCTTCTTCCTGACGTTCTTCTTCACGTTGACTGTTGGGTTTTAGAGGAGGCAGAGAAGTAGCGGAAACAAAAATTTTCTCCCCAAACCCAAAACAAAAGGAATCGCGTCAACGTCTATATAATAGGAAAGATGGTTTGTGAATCATACCTTGTCCCGAGGCTTGCTCGGTGACAGTACCTCGCGCCTTGCGCGGTCTTCACCTCCGGTCTTGGATGGTGTCTGTGCAGCTCCTGGTCACACCGGGACTGAAGACTCCTCCTCCTACCGGACTGTCGGATGACAGTTGTCCTCCTGAGCGGCAGTGACCTCCCGCCTCTGAAGTAGTCCACACGGACCACCTGAAACTCCACACTCCTTGTCCCACAAGGAAGTGGAAGGAGTCACACCCTCCTGTTGACATACTAGTTGCCAACACACTCTCCTGCTGCCAATTGCAACTGCAGTTGTCTTTCCCTTGTTGCACCTCCCTTTGCGGGAAGCACTTGCTCGGGCTCTCTCTCGGTTACCAAAACCAGAGAGAACGACAACTTTGCAGAGCAACCGGCTTGCACTGAGTTGTACTATGAGAAGCCCCCAATACCCCTATATATAGGCGGGTCATGGGACATGGTTCTCTGTCCCCGAAAATATGGGACTAAAAGTAGGAGTAGAAGGGTTCGAAATTTTCCACAAAAGCAACCAACTCGCAACCTGAACCGGTCGGTTGGAGCACCAACCGATCGGTTGGGACACCTCAACTGGTCGGTTCACAAGTGAACTGGTCGGTTGGTGGTCCTGGTCGATCCCTGATTGACTTTCCTTCTTTTGTTTCTAATTGGTATCGAATACCAATCCTTGTTCCAATCAAATTGGGCAAGTGAAACGCAAGGATAATTCTCACCAATCCTACTTTCCCAAGTTGCTCGGTTGCACCAGTTGAATCGATCGTTTCAACCTTTGAAGCAATCGGTTCACCCCGATCTTGAGCCGATCGGCTCAACACTTGAGCTGACCGGTTCACCAAGCTAAGCCGATCAGTTCATCACATGAGCCGATCGGTTGGGAGTGCAGATTGTGCAGAACCAGTCAATTGCGATTTCAATCAATCCGATACTCCAATCAATGCATCCAACACCTTGAACATTATGATATTGAGCTATCGATTGAGTGAGTGTTTAATTGAACTACTAAACTCCTTTAGTAATCAATATAAACATTGCTTGTGGACAAAACTCCTCTTCCAGGTTAAATCCTATGTGTGTGACCCTGCAGGTCCATTTCACGTTGGCAGTGAAAGTCCATAACACTTATGACTTCACAAGCAAAGAGCGGTGCCTAGTCACACATCATTGCTACCCAAGTGAAATAGAAAGTTGGAGAACAACTTTCAATCCTACAATCCGTGAATGGTGTTACAGTGAATGTATAATTCCTTTGTCACTGATATCCAGAATGAACTCGAGGCATGGAACAATCATCCTGTCAATGTTCATTCATTTCCTTGATCTCAGAGTAGACCGAGCGAGATGTGTGTGACATCAGTATCACATATTAATTCACATGTGCATGCGCATGCCTTTCTCAATCCTACTCACCAAGTGGCCAATGATATCAAACTCCCCCAGGAGGGACAAATCCCATATCTATCACTCACCCCTCAAAAGCCCCATGTATCAAAGCCACCCAATCATCATCTTTATAACAACCCATGTTTCAGGACTGCGTTTGATGATATCAAAGTGTACCCAACAACATGTGTTGAGTGTAGTGATTTCAGGTCTAAGAATCACACTCACCACCATCACTATGAGAGCTGACTGTGACTACCAAGTCATGGTTCCATGTGTCACTCTCACGGTGGGTCTGTCCGGTACCTTGTTCTCTAACAAGTACCTATGTGCTTGGTTTGATATCACTATATCATGACTAATGAGATTCTGTCATCAACCAATACACAATCTAGTCTTTAGTGTTATTGATGTCTATGGTTATTTCCACAATAACAACCAACTAGGGACCAAACAAGAATGTATACTCTTAACATCCATATGATCTCATCGTTTAGGTCATGAACCTAAAAGCATACGTCATTGAGTAAAACCATTCTTTAGACATCTATTATGTTACACCATCATCTCAGAAACAGTTTAAACATATAGATCGGAAATTGCCTTTTATTATTATTCAAATCATTTACAAAGTATCCCATTACAATCATCATATGACTTGCTCTATGGGCATACATACCAACATTGACAACCGTCTGAGTAACAACCATATCTTTCTTCATCTGACCCTGGTGGTGGGGGGTTATGTTGAATCCTCGCATTCTGCTCGTCCCCAGTGAGAGTACCATCCACGCGAGGCAACATGGTGACTCAAGGTTAAGGAGTAAAGTTGAACGAGTATGCTTCCCTCTAGGTTCCTGAATAGACCGCACAATCAAGTTAGTAAATTGGACGTGTTAAAATGAACTATTCTACACAAACACAGGGTAGCAGGTTCAAGGTTTCAGTGCTGTCAAGCTTATTACTAAGCTTGAGGCACGGGAGTATAGTGAGTGGACTCATGCTCTTAATAGTGCCATTTTACCTTGTCCCCAGCAATGGCACCAAAAAGTTGACCGACCTAAATCGTGCATCCAACAAGGAGCGGATCTAAAGTAGTCGAACTCTTAAGATAGTAACCTGACACTTAAGCCCCCGTAAATATTATATAAGGTATGATGTAGTAATTGGGGTCAAACCACGGGGACAAGGTTAGCTGGTGTTAAGCACACACATTCTCACACTCATATACTCCGAATAACAAATGGTTTAAAAGGATGTTCCCAAAGGAATGATAGTACTCAAACCAAAGTACAAAGTAAAAGAAATAAACCAAAGAAAATAAGAACAAAGCATAAGAAAATAAGATGGAAACAAAGATATGGAAGGGAAACTTGGATTGGATTTCACCTACTAAGACTTCTTGCCAACATGCAAGCATCATCTCTCCCTCTCATATACTCTATCAAGATTACAAGAAATCATAAAGGTGTCTATTCCTCTCCCTCTCGAGATGAGGATAGATCTAAGTCAAGGGACAACCTCTCTCTTGAGATGACTATCCAAAAACTACAAGGAAGAACATATAATCATAAGATTTAGCATTCCAACATTTTCATGCATTCATACTATTCCATAACACAAGATATTAGTGATACTACTCCTTCGAGGTACCAATGATCAAACATCACAAGATAGTAGCTAAGCATATAAGTGAAGCATTAAAACCAGTGCATGGAGATAATCTTGACAAGAGTATATATGCAAAAAGGAGAGACAATATACATGTTGGGAGAGCCTTAGTGGCTAGTCTCAACCCAAGTTAAGTGTAATGACCCCACCTCCCGGTAACCCCCAATTAAGGGAGACCAGAAAGTCAGAGCCATTATCCCAATATTTTGGATCAGTGGTTCGACAATTAATCAATAATAATTATCAAATTCTACCAAAACTAGACTGAAAAGCTAGAATAAAATAAAACTTTGCATACCTCTTTAAAATATCGGATTTCTAGACTTCTATCCACAGATGGAGTCTATTCTAACTAATCCTCCTTATACTTTAATTCATACCTTCACAATGTATCATTTTACTGTTTGTCCCTTTCATATTTGTACCTAGAAATGCCGAAAAACAAAATGTCAGTTAGCATAAATGAATATGCCAATATGTGGGGATAACCAAAGTTTCACAAATATTGCTAACAACCTAAATATCACAATTAAGTTATTTAAAAATCCAAATTTACGTTTTCAATGTGAAATTCTCAACCACTTTTGCCCTAAACCCTGGATTACCCTCTCTTAGGGTTTTGTCCTGGCAAGGGACATAAGGCCACCTTCTCCATCCTGAGCTTGGTGCCTAGGGTCACCTCTCATGGTGCCTAATGGTCATGCAAGGAACATAAGTCCACCTTCTCCATCCTGAGCTTGGTGCCTGGGGTCACCTCTCATGGTGCCCAATGGTCTTCCCTCTGGGGCTTGACCTAATTGACCTTCCCTCTAGGGCTTGGTCATGCATCATACATTAGGGTGGCATGTAAGTTTGAGAATGCACATATCTATTAAATTGTGATAATCATAGTGACTTTAAAGGATTGCACGAATGAACACTCAACAGGTTAGGTTGCATCCAATTCGATCAATCATTCGAGAAAACTCTGTGAAACTAGATCCATTACTCATTAATAACCACATACCTAATCCAGAGTAACTCGAGGTCCAAGCAAGAACAATAAATCAAGCAATCAACAATATCCTGAAATTAATGCATAGCACCCATGTGTCATTGTTTTATCCAAAACATTCTCAATATTGACTTGGTCCACCTTAGGATTTCTAGGCCAACTTTAGGGTTTTATTAGGTTTTTATCCTCCATAATTCAAGTATCACTTTTAATGCTCTTTTGGTCCACAAACCCTAATTTCAACATCATAGGCTTAATTGAATGTCAATTAAGTCTAATGTGTCTCTTTTACACTAAAACTACCATCTTTATCCTTTTAGGTTATGTCAAGATCATTAAGGCCAATTATTATGTTTGAGTTCTTTTTAATAGACAACTCAATAAAGAATTATAGTTCAATACTCAAAGGAACCCTAATTACTATGTTTCACATCTTCTAGGTTAGCAAACCCTAAATTCACATTAATTCCACTTTTATACACTAGGAAACCCTAATTACCAAATTAAGGGTATTTATCCACAATTAGAATCTTTCATACTCAAATTAGCTTAGAATCATCTTATCTCTATTTTATTCATGGATTTGCACAATTAAAACCATTAAAATTCATATCAACATAAATTAGGGTTTCTAAGCCCATTAATGCATATTCATGTACATGGAACCCTAAATTAATCCAACTATGCATAAAGATCATCCTTTTGGATCTAATTTATCCTTTTTATTAACAACAGGTTAATATCAACTTTAAATATCCATATAACCCTTCCCAATTCATTAATCGTCAAAGATTAGGGTTTTTCATTAGTTAAATCATTAAAGATAGTATATTTACATACTTTTTGAATTTCAAGCATAATTAGGCTTCAATTATATTTTTATTGCATTCCTTGCATTTTTCTGATAAAAAAGCATTACTAATTTGTATTTTTCAGCTAAAGGTTCTATTTTTAATGATTTGTACAAGTTTCCACCTTTTTCTTGAATTTTGGTCAGAGAGGCGAGTTACCTGGACTTTGTGGAAAATCGAGGGCCGTTGGATCCTCAGTCTTCGTTGACTGAGTGGGATCAGACGGATTGTGTCACACGCGCCCACTCGCAGCAATTGAAGAACGTGGGGCACTAGGGCCGTAGGGCCGTTGATCTCCTTCGTGGCCTATCGTGGATCGCGATTGGACGATCACTGCTACTTGTCTCCACCCAATCTAGCCAACTCCGTCCCGCGGTGGTGCCGTAATTGGAGCTCACTGGAGCAACCTCAACACACAACCTCAGAGCATGAGAAGGTCAGGGAAGGTGTCAGTTAGGTGCGCGAGTGTGAAACAAGTTGAGAGGGGGTACTATTTATAGGTTTGAGAGGTTGCTCTAGGGTTTCCCCATCTTGCCGTTTCCCAAGCTCTCGGCCAAATTAGGCGTTTCATCTAGAACACACAAAACCCTCTAAAAGTTAGGCTAGTTGGCTGCGGAATGCTGCCTCTCCTAAACCCAACCGTGTGCTTTCCTAGTTTGCTCGTGGTGTGATTTGTGAGAAAGTTGGATTTGAAAATCCAATTGCTTTCCTTCTTTGACTAGAGGAGGATGACGCCCATCTAGCATCAGATATGTGGTCCCCTGGACCACGCAGGGATCCAACGGCTGGTTTAACATCCCTGACCTGGGTTATGAACTAACCCCATGTGTTTTTCTTAATCAAGTGATTGAATGCTTGTGGTTATCTGTTGATAATGTAATTAAAGCTTCTGAGGAATATATATTTCCCTTTCTGTCCTTTTAAATAATATTGTAATATTGTTTTGTTAAAAGTGGACTTATGTGAAAATTACCCAATTAAAGGGGTTAACTTGCAAACTACACATGTTTAGATGTTCCTCTGATGATAATACATCATAAGAATGAATTTGATGAAGTATTATGGATTCTCCAAGCTTGGGCACCAAAAGGTAGCTTGTGGAGCCATCCTTGTGCTTTAAACCCTAGTTTTGGTATAAAGTGCAATTTACCCAAAACATGGGGAGCAACATGTAAAATATACCTTATAGAATATCTTTTATGACTCTTGGCATCAATTAGAGTAAAAATGATAAAGGGTGCGCTTCATTTGAATAAACAAATAAGAAGGATAACCCTTGTAACTAAATAACCAAGTTATAAGCCTAATAACCCTTCTATATGTGCAACTTAGTAAAAAGTTGGCTTTCTTCACCTTTAGACCTTGGGTTTAAGATGAGTTTTGCTTAAGTATGGAAGGGAGAAACGTGTCTTAGAAGAAGGGAAGGACCTAGATGAGAAATGGAGAAACAAGTTGTCCTTATGTTGGAATTTCACCCAAAGTATATATACACCTTTTCTCACTTAGCAAGGATCGTTTCCTTCACTTCCCTTCTTATCTCCTTGCTTAGACCAACTTAGGACAGAGCTATGGAGCAGAGGAGGACGGACAAGGAGTTCTAGGTAAGCTTTGGTCATCTTCTTACTCGGATTCATGGAGGAATTCATGGTGCAAGGTTGGTTTTATGGTCTTCCTTACTTGTTTCCTCTTTCTAGCGATCTTTTCCCAACCTTTCCTTGGAGAAACACCCTTGGCTGACCTTTGGAGCTCAAGAGACCATAAAAGGCTTGAAGCTTTGAAGCTTGGAGCTCTAGAGCTGGTTCTAAGGTGGGTTTTATAACTCTAAACCTTTTGCTTTCTTATGCATATCTTTGTTCTTGCAATTAGTACTTAGTTCTTCTTCTTTCCCACTCTTCCTTGCTTTCTTGCAACTATTGAAAAACTCTAGAGGGGGGGTGAATAGAGTTTTAAAATAATTCTAACAATTTATTGAACTCAAACAACCACAATTGAAATTGGAAGAAGGAGACAGGTGTTTAGAGTGGTTCCAACTTTAGCAAATACTAAAGTTGTCAGTCCACTACCCGGTTGCTTACCCAACCGGGATTTTGAAAGTATTTATTTTATTACCTTCTCAAGGATTTATACAAAATACAATACTTTCCTTTACACCCCTTGAACAGCCTTCACTTGAAGTAGGTGCACCAACTCGAGGTAGCCTTCTTGAAGTAACTCCAAGCTCCCCCTTGAAGTAGCCTTCCTCTCTAGAAGTAACCTCCCGTTGCACTAGCCTTCTGAAGTAGCTCAAGGTCGCCTTCTTCACCAAGAAGATCTCCACCCTCTCCAATCTGCAGCCTCCAACCTAGGAGTAGCAAGGAGAGTACAAACAGTAATAGAGAACAAGAAAGGAAAAAGGAGATTACAACTTATCCTTTGTAGCCCAAGGCTTGATTTGCCTAGATCAAACGTATAGATCTCCTAACCAAGTATATGGACTTGTGATTGCAGTGGGTAGGAGATACTAGCCTATAGGACACGAATTTTGAGATAAGGATGAAAGTAGCCAATTGTTACAATGCTCAAATTGCTCACAAATAGATTTCTCAAAGTATGCTCAAGGATTTCTCAAGTGTAACAAGTGTATTTGAGTGTCCTATGGCTTGTCCTATTTATAGGAATGGTCTAAGGATGCTTAAGGACGTTCTAGACAACTTCTAGGGGTTTCTAAGTGCTTAAGTAGCCGTTAGGTACAAGTTTGTTGCTTTAGCAATGACTAATTAATTTACTCTGCAGTTGCTGTCAGAGTTCATCTCGGTTGAGGAATGGTCGACCGAGATACCTACTCGGTCGAAGTTTTGTCGACCGACAGGCTCTCTGGATCAAGTGTTTTGCAATGTCTATCTCCAACTGCCAACTACCTTGTCAGTTGTGTCTAACGGCTACTTTGGATCTTTCTCGGTCGAGAAGATTGTCGACCGAGAGTGTCTCGGTCGAGGAGTTGGTCGACCGAGATTGATCTTGTTTCAATGTTTCAATTTAGGTACTAATTATATGTATGAGTGTGCAAATGTGATCCTATTTGAAGGGAATGACTTATCTAAATGTGGTGTTTAGCTAGGGAGAATCTAACGCTTGATTTACATGAAATCTAAGTACTTGTACATTATATATTTGTACAAGTTTTTACAAGGCGATTACATTTCATGAAAACATAAACATGTAAGCATATGGATTTCCCTAGTTTCTTTGTCATCCACCTTAATCCTGCACACTCAAGTAGCTCGTTCGATCAATAATAATGAAATGTTT
Source organism: Alisma plantago-aquatica (assembly GCA_963693085.1). Classification (NCBI taxonomy): domain Eukaryota; kingdom Viridiplantae; phylum Streptophyta; class Magnoliopsida; order Alismatales; family Alismataceae; genus Alisma; species Alisma plantago-aquatica. The sequence continues at coordinate 217,902,213 of OY856412.1, forward strand.
GTCATAATCAAAACAAAGGGATTTATAGATGTCCATTTAGCCAACAATCTCCCCCTTTTTGAAGATGACAAACATTTCCAAAATATAAATAAAGGAAATATAAAACATATGAGTTTCATACCTGAAGATTTCCTTTTGTAGCCATCTTTATTTTTGCAAGTAAATGCTGGCCAAGATGTTATGAAACTCATTTATATTTTTGATTTTATATTCTTTTCTCCCCCTTTGTCATTTCAAAAAGATATCCAAGTTGAATATTTGATATTACTTCTCCCCCTTAATTTTATACTATGCTCCCCCTTAGATAGATATCCCAAGGTATAAATGCTTTGTAATAGATGTCAATTTAGCCATAACTTTAAATTTTAGGTATTTGCAAAGATTGCGTCCGTTATTGATTTATTTTTATTACTCCCCTTATTTTGTATACTCTACAATAGTCTTATAATCCAAATTCAAATGATGCCAAAAAGATATCCATTATAACCAATTTCATTACAAACATGGAAAGATAGCCAAATCATGTAGAGATAACCCTTTTATTACAATCATGCAAAGATTCTATTACAACTAATACAACTCCAAATCTCACTGGAAAGACTTAAGAATTACATCAACATCAGGGTCTTTCCCAAGAAAGGACTCAGCTCCATAATACTGGACCAAAGTTTGCCACTCCAGAGCACCAGTCTTGGTTAAGGCATACGCCTCCAAGAAGGTTGGAACACGATCAAATCGAAAATGAGCAGCAATATCTTGTAGTTGCATTGATGAAAACTGAGTATGCGTGAGATCTGTAGATGGTGGAGGTGGAGGTTCATAGTAGTTGTAAGATGGATTATATGGATTTAGCATGCCAGGATTTAAAGAATAAGGATATTCATCTGGTTGGTTTGGAGAAAGGGTTTGCATTCTTTGGTTTAGATAAGTCATGGCATGATGGTTATAATCTAGTTGTTTACTAAGATGATATTGGGAGCCCGCAATGTAGGTAATGGTGTTTTGAATGGGATCATAGGATGGGTTAGTGGGAGGAGGAGGTGGTGGTATGTCTTGACTAGATGTCTCTCCTTCCATCCTAGCCCTTTTATGACCGAAATCAATTCCCATTTTTTCTACAGTATTCTTACTTATTTTTTGTGGTCTACGCTCCCATGTATATCCCATATCCTCAATTTGTGTTTTAAGAAAATGTTGAGTAATTTGACATACAAGATCAGCATATGGAGGATTGCCAAAAAACTCAAGCATGTTTTTAAGAATGATGCGGATAAAATTTGTGGGAATACGTTGGATAATGGCATAGATTAGACACATGCGAAAAATAGGAACTTCAGACTTATTAGCTCTAGGATGTATGTTTGTTGAAACAATAAGGTTTACAATCCTAGCTGCAGGTTTGAGATTGATAGCATAGTATGTGCCCCTATCTTCGTGACAAGTAGTATTTGATTGAAAAATGGCTCTTTTGATGTCACTAAGACTAACGGTATGGTCTCCTTGGGAAAATTGATTAAGTGGGTTTCCAGTGGTAAGGTCAAGGGTGTCTTGATATTCATCTAGGTCAATATTTAGCATGTCAAGAATATCTCCTTCAGTAAATCGAAAGATATGCCCATTGACCATAGTATAGAATAAGATGGTTTCTCTTTCAGAGTGGGAGATGAGGTTAGCATAGAATTCATTCACTACCTTGGTGGAATAGGAAGGGAAAGAAGGGTTGATGAATTCTTTCAACTTTTGCACTTCAAAAAGGTCCTCCAAGTCGACGATTTTGAGGAAGTCCATAACTTCAACTGGTCATCGTGGGAGAGGAGCTTTGGAGGAGAGTCGTAGATAGCGATCACCAACATCTCCGTCGACGAAGGCAATGTCGTTGATGATCGTCAATGGTGGAGTAGCTTCCCTTCCTTTCCTGCCGGCGACCTTCTTCTTCCCACGAGCAGATGATGAGGCCATTGCGGTGCTTGATGGTGGAGAAGAAGCAAGGAAGTCTTGGGGATGAGGATGCTAAAGGTTTGCACAAGAATGCACTAAAGAGAACCTATGGAAGCAAGAATATGAAAGTGTGAAGAAGTGACCCGTTTTTGGTCCCTTTTATAGCAATCCAGTTATCGGGTCGGTCGACAATTTGTCGACCGAGCATCCGCAACGGTCATATTCCAGACACGCCATTTGGCCGTCCAACGGTCGACTTGCAACGGTCGGCCGTCAACGGTAACGGTCGAATTGCAACGGTCATATCCCAACGACTCATTCTCGGTCGAGCAATTGTCGACCGACACTGTCTCGGTCGAACAATTGTCGACCGGAAGTGTGTCCGATGTTAAGTCTTTCTAGATTCTGTCGGTCGAGAGAAATGGGCTGACCGAAAGGTTTTTGGTCGAAGAATTCGTCGACCGACAGACTTACTGGGTATGAATTTTTAAGCTGATTTTTAATGAAAATGATAGACTAAATTTGTAGAGCATATATATATTTTCTAAGGGAGTAATATTTTGTTTTATTATTGACAATTTTGGAACAATTTTGTGATCATAAATTAATTGTTCTTTTAATCACAATAAAATGATGTTCAATTAGTTATTGTGTCAAACTTATTTTAGGTCGATTTGGACTACGACCATAGCGCCCCTTGGTCAAATTTCATTTTAACCAAGAGGCAAATTTGCAGATTTTCAAATTGAATATATCGAGTATAATATCTGCATAAAATTTGATTAAGTAACAAGTTGAAGCATACTACTTAATATGATTCTTAAATGAAGGCAAAATTAATATCTCAAGTCTTCAAAGATACTAAATTAGAGATTTTGTCTTAAGTGTTGCAAGCAATAGCATATAATTAACAAATCATTTTGCTTGCCGAATATATCATCACGGATCCATGCATACAATTATCATTATCTATGCGTACCAAATAGTGAAAGCATATCCATGATGTAATGATAACAGCATATAATGATAATTCCATCACATGATTTGTATATGGATAGACCAGAAAATACTTTAGGAAAAATCATGTGAAAATAGAAATTTTCTTTTCATTGAACTAAGCATAATTTTAGTTTAAACTTAAATCATTTAGGGAATAAACTAATATTAATCTCATTTAAATTTGCAGGGATGATTTTCAAAATATATCCAGTTATCAATCACAAATAGATAGCAATTTCATCAAATTTAAAAGAATTCAGCAATTTTGTAGCAGACTGGAGATCAGTGACATGCTCGGTCGACAATTTCTCGACCGATGGTCTCTCGGTCAACAGTCTTTCGACCGATAACATTTCTGGAACTGTTAATTTCTTCCAAATGAAGCATAATTATGCAAGTTAAATATTTATATAATTAAATTTATTTGTTATCCCATTGAGATAGACATAGAAATATGCACCTAAGGTCCTTGGTCATATCTCAACTTGATTCTGTTCATTTAGTTTGGAGGTTTTGGAACCCAAACTAACTCGACATCTTTTCTCTTGTAAGGGCATGAAAAAGAATAGTGACCAAGGTGCAAACAATAATGACAACATATCGAGTCAACCTCATATCTTTTTCTATGGTTGTGTTCTGTGTTGTCCTTGGGTGAAGATGTTCCTTTAGGTACATATATAGATTGATGGGTTTGTGACTTTCTCCAACTAGGTTGTTGATAGGATTTCCCTTTAGACTTGTAACCTAGTCCTCTTCTCCCAATTTGATGATAGGAATTATCTAAGATTTGATCAAGAATGCCATTGTTATTTAAACTACTAACTTTTTGTTGTAACTTGACAATCTCATCCATTCTCTTCTTGATATCTAGTTTTGCTTGGTCTAGATTAGATGACAAAGAGTTTTGTTCTTTGACAATAGTGTCATAATCTATATGAGTGCACAATATGGGTTGTTTTTGAAGATCATTCACTTGAGTTTGCAAATTGATCTTCTCTAAAGAAAGTAGATTGCAATTTGCCTCTATAGATTTTATCTTACTATCATGATCTTCAATGATCTTTTTAAGATCTTCATTTTCGGAAGTCATAGCAAGAAGCTTAGCATGTAGTTCATCATTTGCTTTAATAGATTTCTTTAATTTCTTCTTGCACTCAACATATTTAATATGTGTTTCTTCAAGACTAGCAACTAGTTCTTCTTTAGATAAATCAAAAAGACTTACCTCTTCTTCTTCTTCACTAGTTGTAGCAATAAGACAATCTTTGTGCTCATATTCCTTCTTTGATCTCCATGGGCATCTAGTTGTTGTGTGGCTTGTTCCTAAGCACCAATTGCAACATGTTGTAGTTTTGTCCAAGCAGCACCTTTTGTTGTGATTGTAATCACCATTACCCTCCATTCTTCAAGACCTGGTTAGGGTTCCTTGAAGCCTGCTCTGATACCAATTGAAAAACTCTAGAGGGGGGGTGAATAGAGTTTTAAAATAATTCTAACAATTTATTGAACTCAAACAACCACAATTGAAATTGGAAGAAGGAGACAGGTGTTTAGAGTGGTTCCAACTTTAGCAAATACTAAAGTTGTCAGTCCACTACCCGGTTGCTTACCCAACCGGGATTTTGAAAGTATTTATTTTATTACCTTCTCAAGGATTTATACAAAATACAATACTTTCCTTTACACCCCTTGAACAACCTTCACTTGAAGTAGGTGCACCAACTCGAGGTAGCCTTCTTGAAGTAACTCCAAGCTCCCCCTTGAAGTAGCCTTCCTCTCTAGAAGTAACCTCCCGTTGCACCAGCCTTCTGAAGTAGCTCAAGGTCGCCTTCTTCACCAAGAAGATCTCCACCCTCTCTAATCTGCAGCCTCCAACCTAGGAGTAGCAAGGAGAGTACAAACAGTAATAGAGAACAAGAAAGGAAAAAGGAGATTACAACTTATCCTTTGTAGCCCAAGGCTTGATTTGCCTAGATCAAGCGTATAGATCTCCTAACCAAGTATATGGACTTGTGATTGCAGTGGGTAGGAGATACTAGCCTATAGGACACAAATTTTGAGCTAAGGATGAAAGTAGCCAATTGTTACAATGCTCAAATTGCTCACAAACAGATTGCTCAAAGTATTCTCAAGGATTTCTCAAGTGTAACAAGTGTATTTGAGTGTCCTATGGCTTGTCCTATTTATAGGAATGGTCTAAGGATGCTTAAGGACGTTCTAGACAACTTCTAGGGGTTTCTAAGTGCTTAACTAGCCGTTAGGTACAAGTTTGTTGCTTTAGCAACGACTAATTAATTTACTCTGTAGTTGCTGTCAGAGTTCATCTCGGTCGAGGAATGGTCGACCGACATACCTACTCGGTCGAAGTTTTGTCGACCGACAGGCTCTCTGGATCAAGTGATTTGCAACGTCTATCTCCAACTGCCAACTACCTTGTCAGTTGTGTCTAACGGCTACTTTGGATCTTTCTCGGTCGAGAAGATTGTCGACCGAGAGTGTCTCGGTCGAGGAGTTGGTCGACCGAGATTGATCCTATTTCAATGTTTCAATTTAGGCACTAATTATATGTATGAGTGTGCAAATGTGATCCTATTTGATGGGAATGACTTATCTAAATGTGGTGTTTAGCTAGGGAGAATCTAACACTTGATTTACATGAAATCGAAGTACTTGTACATTATATATTTGTACAAGTTTTTACAAGGCGATTACATTTCATGAAAACATAAACATGTAAGCATATGGATTTCCCTAGTTGCTTTGTCATCCACCTTAATCCTGCACACTCAAGTAGCTCGTTAGATCAATAATAATGAAATGTTTGTCATAATCAAAACAAAGGGATTTATAGATGTCCATTTAGCCAACAATCTCCCCCTTTTTGAAGATGACAAACATTTCCAAAATATAAATAAAGGAAATATAAAACATATGAGTTTCATACCTGAAGATTTCCTTTTGTAGCCATCTTTATTTTTGCAAGTAAATGCTGGCCAAGATGTTATGAAACTCATTTATATTTTTGATTTTATATTCTTTTCTCCCCCTTTGTCATTTCAAAAAGATATCCAAGTTGAATATTTGATATTACTTCTCCCCCTTAATTTTATACTATGCTCCCCCTTAGATAGATATCCCAAGGTATAAATGCTTTGTAATAGATGTCAATTTAGCCATAACTTTAAATTTTAGGTATTTGCAAAGATTGCGTCCGTTATTGATTTATTTTTATTACTCCCCTTATTTTGTATGCTCTACAATAGTCTTATAATCCAAATTCAAATGATGCCAAAAAGATATCCATTATAACCAATTTCATTACAAACATGGAAAGATAGCCAAATCATGTAGAGATAACCCTTTTATTACAATCATGCAAAGATTCTATTACAACTAATACAACTCCAAATCTCACTGGAAAGACTTAAGAATTACATCAACATCAGGGTCTTTCCCAAGAAAGGACTCAGCTCCATAATACTGGACCAAAGTTTGCCACTCCAGAGCACCAGTCTTGGTTAAGGCATACGCCTCCAAGAAGGTTGGAACACGATCAAATCGAAAATGAGCAGCAATATCTTGTAGTTGCATTGATGAAAACTGAGTATGCGTGAGATCTGTAGATGGTGGAGGTGGAGGTTGATAGTAGTTGTAAGACGGATAATAATGTTTGAAAAATATAATCAGCCGTATAGTATAACTGCTTAGGTTGAACTACGATAAACAATGATTGATGTTACATTGTTGACTTTAATAGTCTGTTCAAGTATCTAGCATACATGTTCTACATATGCTTTAATGAAGTGATTGCTTAAGTAGATGTCGTTTTACTTATTACCAAACCTGCTATTGATATTTTCAGTTACTTTGCTTCTATTATTCCTTATATGCTATAACAAAGCCTATGGCGGAGAGTTATAACTCTCGCTGGGACAATTATTCAAATTGTCTCACTCCCGTAGGTTTCTACTTTTTAGGAAGATGCCAAGAATGAAGGAATCCATTTAAGAATGAGCAACAACAGCATCAGGGGCAGCAGTGAATCTCAGGTGGAGATACTGACTGTCTAGTCTTATAGATAGCATGTCTTATGTCGTCTCTGTACTCTCAGGTCCTAGGAGTCAGTAGGTATGAGGATTTTGGCATGATGCCTCGAGATTTTGTATCTTACCTTGTACAGTTAACAAGGTGGGTTTTGTTGTAATGCTCGAGATGTCTTTATTACAGATATGTATCAATGGATCAGTTTGTAAATGACCTATCATGTTGTTTATGAAAGAGTTTTTATCTTTCAAAGATCTCTTTACAAAAGTTTTAAATTTTTAGTGATTTTTGATTATTCTGTTGCTAATCGCTTCCGCATTTTTTAATTTGATTGTCAGTTTGGTGTCGGTCGTTTCAAGTGGTATCAGAGCTCTAGGTTCGCTGAGTCTACAGAGACATAGGACTTAGGTAGTAGAGTCTGTTCTAAGTGTCCTCCAGTGTATCTGATGGTAACTTCTGCTCACATAGGAGGAGAAGAACTTGAAGATGACTGGATCGGATGAGGAGTTGGTTGTGGAGAGCAACAATACTGCACCAAGAAGAGGTGCAGATGAGCAAGCAATAGAGGGACAATTACCTAAGATTCCCCTACCTAACCCAACCATGATAAGGAATTCTTCCTTAGGAATCATTGTTGGGGAATTTAGGGCTACCATGATGTATCTAGTGGATCAAGCACTAGCAATACAACCCAGATTACCAGCTCCTAATGATGATGTTTTGGATATCAACAGAATATGTGAACCACAACAACAGGTTGAAGCAATGGTAAATGATGAAGCTTTGAACCTAAAGAAAGTCAGTGCTCAACCTCAGTCTGATGAATCAGTATACAGTAATATAGGGGTTAGAATACAACCAGAGACCAGGACCTGCTATAAGTGTAGGAAGCCTGGACATATCAGAAATAATTGTCCAGAAGAGAAATATAAAGGAAGAATTGAGAAAAGGCCTATCCAAACCCAGGAGCAGAGACCTGATAGTTCCAAAAGGAAGAAGTTTCTGGTGTCACCAACACAACCAGGACCTAGTACACCAAGACAGTGGTCATCCAGAAAGGGTAAAGAACCCTTCAGACCATACTGGGCACCTAGAATTTGCTACATATGTAGGCAGGTTGGACATCTGGCAAGAAATTGCCCAGCCATAAATGTTATGGCAAATAAACCTCTGAGGCAGAATCAGCTTGAGACAATGAATAATCCTCGAGTCATGACAGGTTAGACGAAATAAATGTTATTCTTATATGTCTTTTTATGATATCTTGGACAAAACTGAGAAAGTAATTGATTGAACTTTTATTAATTAATCCTATAAGGACTTATAATGTTGTATAAAATAGATGTTTCATGTTACATGCTTACCTCCATAAAAAGGATGAAGTATTAAAGAGATGTCTGGATAAAATTCAGTAATGTTAGATCTTATACTTGTGATAATAGGAAAAGAGAAGGAAAATGGTAGTATACAAATGCATATTACCTTATCTCAGTATTTATATACCCTGGCCAGGTATACAATTGCTGATGATAAAGTAAATATGGAAACTCCTAGATTGTTATCTTTTTGATTGCTCTGATCAAGTAGTCATTCTGAAATAATCTAATGAGTATCAAGAAATAAGAAATATAGGAATAAGGGAGGTCAACCCTGTCCAGTAAAGATGTAAGAATAATAATAAAGATCCTCCCCATAATGTGAAAATGTGATGGAATCATAAGATGTTTCATGAATGGTTGAAAATACATGATATAACAAGAGGAATATGATCCCTTATTCTCTTTCTTTCCAGGGACATGGCAATCAAGTGGGTCTTAGGACACTTGATGTGCATAATATAAATATGTTTATGTGAAGTATACCTAAAAAGGTATCAGTTTATCTTGGACTTTAGTTCCAAGTTGAGGATATATGTAACAAGTAATGTTCCAAGATGAAAGGAAGATAAGATGTAATGTGTTGATAACACATGTAATAGGTAACAAGATAAGAATGTAATAATATATCAAATGATTTATGTTGATTACTTGGAATGGTCAACTATGAAATCAAATTAAACATGTAAAATATTATGAACATCACTTGTTAGGGGTTTATGTTTTTCATAAACATATCTTTCTCCAAGATATCTATCAAATAAGTCCTTGATTGATAAGTAACTTTTCCCTATGATAAGAGAATGTACAACTAATGAGTTACTTAGTGTAAGTAATTAGGAAAGATAGTATGGTGTTATCAGGTGAGATGACACAATCAAGGTATGAAAGGACTTATATAGTCTCAAAATAGATGACAGAGTATGATTGTGATTTTAAGAAAATGTTGATTTAACTAAGGAACATGAGAGTATATGTCCCATGTGAATCTTTCCATGGAAAAACTTGAGTGGAGAAACTTTTTATTGAACAAAACTCTATGATGTTCCATAATAATGAAATGTCACTTGAAGAAATAATGGTATAATGCTTAAATAATATCTGCTTTCCCTTTTCTTTCTGGGATTTCGGGGACGAAATCCTTTTTAGGGGTTTATAATTTGTAACATCCCTGACCAGGGTTATGAACTAACCCCAGGTGTTTTTCTTAATCATGTGATTAAATGCTTGTGGTTATCTGTTGATAATGTAATTAAAGCTTCTGAGGAATATATATTTCCCTTTCTGTCCTTTTAAACAATATTGTAATATTGTTTTGTTAAAAGTGGACTTATGTGAAAATTACCCAATTAAAGGGGTTAACTTGCAAACTGCACATGTTTAGATGTTCCTCTGATGATAATACATCATAAGAATGAATTTGATGAAGTATTATGGATTCTCCAAGCTTGGGCACCAAAAGGTAGCTTGTGGAGCCATCCTTGTGCTTTAAACCCTAGTTTTGGTATAAAGTGCAATTTACCCAAAACATGGGGAGCAACATGTAAAATATACCTTCTAGAATATCTTTTATGACTCTTGGCATCAATTAGAGTAAAAATTATAAAGGGGGCGCTTCATTTGAATAAACAAATAAGAAGGATAACCCTTGTAACTAAATAACCAAGTTATAAGCCTAATAACCCTTCTATATGTGTAACTTAGTAAAAAGTTGGCTTTCTTCACCTTTAGACCTTGGGTTTAAGATGAGTTTTGCTTAAGTATGGAAGGGAGAAATGTGGCTTAGAAGAATGGAAGGACCTAGATGAGAAATGGAGAAACAAGTTGTCCTTATGTTGGAATTTCACCCAAAGTATATATACACCTTTTCTCACTTAGCAAGGATCGTTTCCTTCACTTCCCTTCTTATCTCCTTGCTTAGACCGACTTAGGACAGAGCTCTGGAGCAGAGGAGGACGGATAAGGAGTTCTAGGTAAGCTTTGGTCATCTTCTTGCTCGGATTCATGGAGGAATTCATGGTGCAAGGTTGGTTTTATGGTCTTCCTTACTTGTTTCCTCTTTCTAGCCATCTTTTCCCAACCTTTCCTTGGAGAAACACCCTTGGCCGACCTTTGGAGCTCAAGACACCATTAAATTCTTGAAGCTTCGAAGCTTGGAGCTCTAGAGATGGTTCTAAGGCGGGTTTTATAACTCTAAACCTTTTGCTTAGTTATGCATATCTTTGTTCTTGCAATTAGTACTTAGTTCTTCTTCTTTCCCACTCTTCCTTGCTTTCTTGCAACTAAAACCACGAAGAACAGACCTTGATCTGGAGGTAGAAGAAGATGGGCGTGATTACCAATGTTACTTTATCAAACGGTCTTGTTTTCCCCCCTTTGGCCAAACGGTTTAGGGCAAACGGTTTGCAAAACCGTTTGAAGGGCAAACGGTTTCACAAGGTCGGTTGGAGCAAACGGTCTCCAAGACCGTTTGAGGGCGTTGACCAAGCATTGACAGTTTGGGATTTCTGTTCATAATTATGTAGGCTATTGACCCACCAAATTTGAGGGGTTAACTCCAAAGAAATCGTAGGTTGAAGGCCAATGAATTAGGCAAATCAAATTGAATTAAATGCTGATTTTCAGTCTGATTAACTTGAACCTTTTGGGAAAACGGTCTCAAGACCGTTTGAGTGCATTGACCAAGCGTTGAAAGTTTGGGATTACTGTTCCTAATGATGTGGTATAACGACCTACCAAATTTTATAGGTTAACTCCCAAGGAATCATGAGTTAAAGGCTAAACAATTAGGTAATTGAATTGAATTAAGTGCTGATTTTCCAATATGATTAATTGAACTTTTTGGGCAAACGGTCTCAAGACCGTTTGAGGGCATTGACCAAGCGTTGACCGTTTGGGATTCCTGTTCATAATTATGTTGGTTAATAACCCTCCAAATTTTAGGGATTAACTCTAAAGGAATCGTGAGTTGAAGGCTAATCAATTATGTAAACCCTAATTGGATTAAGTGCTGACTTTCAACTTGATTGATATGACTTTTTGGGTTTTCTTGACCAAATGGTCTCAAGACCGTTTGGGGATCACCCAAACAGTCTCAAGACCGTTTGGAGGTCACCCAAGACCGTTTGGAGGTCTAGGGTTGGATATGGTTAAGAGTTTGAAGGAAAAAAGATATGGTGTTAACCCTAATCGACTAAGTGTTGGATTTGCATTGAATTGAGTTGATTGTTTGGGGTTGATTGGCCCAAACGGTCTCAAGACCGTTTGGGGATCAACCAAGACTGTTTGGAGGTCTGGGGTCAAGTATAGTTGACCAATTGAAGGTCCAAAGGTACCAAATTACAAAGCAATCAATTGCTGATTTGATGATCAACTCAATAGCTCAAACCCTAATGATTTTTCACTAGAATCCAAGGGTTGGGTGAGCCAAACGGTCTCAAGACCGTTTGGATGTCACCCAAGACCGTTTGGAGGTCTAGGGGTGAGTATGGTTAAGAAATTGATGATCCAATGTTACCAAGTTAAAGTGTAATCAATTGTTGATTTGGTGATCAATCCAATGATTCAAACCTTAATTGATTGACTTGGATTTTGATGATATGATGGGAAAACGGTCTCAAGACCATTTGGAGGTCATCCAAACGACCTCAAGACCGTTTGGGGTCAGGTCATACCCAATTTGGATGATGGTTCTATGGTTTCAAAGTAACTAGTCTTACATTGATTAGTATTGAAGGATCATCGATTCCAAACCCTAATTCAATTGAATCAAACCCTAATTGATGAACGATTGAGGGTTAATTAAGGGTCAAATCAGTTGAAGGTTGACCTATTAAACTCAATTGAGGTATGAGTATAGGTCCAATTGATGTTTGGTTCCATGAATTCAATGATTGAAGTAATCAACATTGGAAACCCTAATTCAATTGGATACCTTATGTAATGGAGGTCCAATGTGATTAAATCTTTGGGAATTAAGATGATGAATGTTCTATTGATCCAATAATGATTAGTAATGATAATCAATGAAGGTATGAAGGTTGAAACCCTAATAATACCTAAGTGATTAGAACCAATTAAAGGGAGAATTCTTAATTGTTTATAGGATTAATAGCTTGATACACTCTGTTAACCATAGTAGCATGTACTTGATTGAAGGGTTGATGTGACCTAATCAAGTTAAAAGAATGAAAGATTAGAATACATATATTTATATATATATATATATATATATATATATATATATGAATCATGTAATGATCTTATGTAGCACGACCGTGTAAGGGAGCACGACCGTGGTAGCCTTAACTTGCACGACCGTGCAAGGGAGCACGACCGTGGTAGCCTTACTTTGCACGACCGTGCAAGGTGGCATGGCCGTGGTGTCATATAAAGAAATTGAAAAGTTTTGGTATTGTGTTGACATTGTTATATATACATGTCCTTATTTGTATAAGTCATACAGGTTGATATTATGAGGTGATCATAGCCAGGTAAGAGTTATGATGTCATATTCCTTGAAAACAATTATAAGCTTTTTGAGTAATGATATGTGAAAAGTATATACATTGCTTCAATCAAGGTCATGTTGTTAGATGACTTGATGCTTATATGTCACTTGGTAGCAAGTGTTATGATAATCTGAGGGTTTGAATAACCATGTTCCTGAATCATTTTATGCTGAATGCCTTGAAGGCTTAGATGGTTCAATGGTTCTTTAATCTAAACCCTAATGATACCTAAAGACATTAAGGGGTTAAGTGATTAGTAGATCGACCCATGTTATGATTATTAAAGAAGATTATCAAGGTACCCTTGAAGGGTTCAAGTAGATAACAACCCTTGATCAAGCAAACCCTAATGATTATGATGGGTTGACTTAATCTATGTTAATCAAAGATGACTTGACCTAATCTAACCTAGAGTGATTTAAACATCATCTAGTAGTAAGAAGAGAGAGTAATCTCCTAATATGAATGAGAATCAAGTAACATACTTTCAATATGTAAGAATGTACATGATTAGGGTATGATCCATCAAGGTAAGATCATGGAAATCCTAATTATAATGATTAATGAATCTTAACCTAATTTGAGGGCATCAATGATGATAATTTTCATATATAATGATGCTATGAGCTCAATTCACTATGAAGTGAATAGTAAACCCTAATTCTAGGGTAATAACATGTAACGTGAATAGTAAACCCTAATTTAGGGTGATATGATAAATGGAGTAATTCAGGGTTATGCCTTTGAGTATGAAACCCTAATTACAAGTTGTAATATGAGAAATCTTTATGCCTCGAGAGCTAAGAGGTTCTATAACCCTATGTTGAAGTAAAAAAATACAAACCCTAACTAATGAAGGATGGGGTATGTTAACCCTAGTCCTGGGTTATGCTTTCAAGTATGAAACCCTGTGAACAAATTACAATATAAGAATTCTTATGCCTTATAAGACAAAGGGATTCAATAACCTTAATTGAGTGGGGTAAACCCTAACTATACTTATGCTTTTAAGCATGAATCTTCATGATTAAAGTATGAGATGAGGAATCATTATTCTTAATCATAAAGAAAGGGATTGAATAACCCTAATTGATGTAAATAAGGTAACCTAGCCTTAGTGTAAGCATGAAGGTACTATTCCTGAATTGAAAGGTTAATTCTGCTTTATAAATTGCTGATATGGAAATGAAATGTTTATTGTTGTCAATTGAATTAACCATGCAAGTTCTTATAAAAGGATGATTATATCCAGGTAAAGGTTATGATATCATATTCATTGGAAGCATGTTATTAGCATTGTGAATAGTGATATACCATGTTTCCTAGTTAAGTGACATCATATAAGATTGATAGGCTGTGAGAGCCATGAGTAACATCAAGGCCATGCTAATAAGATGACTTATGATGAATTAAGGGTTTGAATACCCTATTCTTGAATCATAGTAATGAAATGGTTAAGAAATGATATCCAATTGATAATTGATGTGAGTTAGACTTGATACATTTAGTATTCTACTTTTATAGCTGTTGTTCTAATGATTAATGCTTGGAAACATGCTTGATGCTAAAAGAATGCTAGAATGTACCTAACTAATCAAGTATAATCATATCATGTAGAGCCCTGACCATAGATCCATCATTGTCAGAGACCAAATGATGGTGAAATAGGTTTTCCTAAGGGAACTCCTGGAGCATATACTTTTGAGTATATGGGGGTATATGGACGCGAATATCCTTACGTCCTAGTGTAGGAATTGATGTAGATGTACTTTAATCTTTCAACCCTTCACTATATATTCATACCGGGTGATGTACCACAAATCTCCCGAAGAAATTACTAATACCGCATCGATGAGAGATAAACAAGAAATCTTTCGATGACGATGAGAGTTCAGAACTCCACTGTAACTCTATAGCGAAGTTTCCAGAATACCCTGGATAGCTACTACAGCAGAGACACAAGATGTCCTGCAAATAAATCCTCTTACTGACTGAGGAAGATGAGGTCATAAGAATCCGACTCTTTTGATGACCTATGTATGGTACCGATGCGATTTTTATAAATGGTCGGTTGGAGTATGAGCGGTATACCTCATCTCCGCAGGGCATAATAATGTTTGAAAAATATAATCAGCCGTATAGTATAACTTCTAAGGTTGAACTACGATAAACAATGATTGATGTTACATTGTTGACTTTAATAGTCTGTTCAAGTATCTAGCATACATGTTCTACATATGCTTTAATGAAGTGATTGCTTAAGTAAATGTTGTTTTACTTATTACCAAACCTGCTGTTGATATTTTTAGTTACTTTGCTTCTGTTATTCCTTATATGCTATAACAAAGCCTCTGGCGGAGAGTTATAACTCTCTCTGGGACAATTATTCAAATTGTCTCACTCCCGTAGGTTTCTACTTTTTAGGAAGACGCCAAGAACGAAGGAATCCATTTAAGAATGAGCAACAACAGCAACAACAACATCAGGGGCAGCAGTGAATCTCAGGTGGAGATACTGACTGTCTAGTCTTATAGATAGCATGTCTTATGTCGTCTCTGTACTCTCAGGTCCTAGGAGTCAGTAGGTCTGAGGATTTTGGCATGATGCCTCGAGATTTTGTATCTTACCTTGTACAGTTAACAAGGTGGGTTTTGTTGTAATGCTTGAGATGTGTTTATTACAGAGATGTATCAATGGATCAGTTTGTAAATGACCTATCATGTTGTTTATGAAAGAGTTTTTATCTTTCAAAGATCTCTTTACAAAAGTTTTAAATTTTTAGTGATTTTTGATAATTCCGCTGCTAATCACTTCCGCATTCTTTAATTTGATTGTCAGTTTCGTGTCGGTCATTTCAGCTGGCGTCGCTCCCTCCTTTTCCTTTTCTATTTCTTTTAATCAGAAATATATTTAATTTAGGGAAACTTCTAAAAATCATAACTCTTAAACCACTTATCCAATTAATCCCAGATTTTGAGAGAAACTTAATAATAAATTAATCTATCATCATGCCAAATTTGGGTTCAGTATTCAAAGAAATCGTGTCCTTTTCCTTAGGTGCAAGTTATTACTCAATTATGCATATTTCTCATATTTTCTCTTTCTTACTCTCTTTTATTTTATTGATTTTTATTCCCTTTTCCATTAGAATCCATGTGGACATGAATTTTTTTTCAACATGGATCCATTATCTATATATCCACATATTTATTGTAATTTTATTATTATCTCATATTTCCTTCTTAATAAAGCAACATTTCATTGATCCTTTCTCTTTCTTGTTGCATTATCTTTGCAACTGGGACTCCTTGGAACCCAAGGAACCCTAAAGGCATGAAATCCCCTTTTGGAGGATATTCCTTTGCCTTCTAGAGGTTTATACCTCTCCCTTTCCTCTTTTCTTATTTATCCATTTATTATTCGAATTTCCTTTTTTTCTTTCTCTTATAATTGGGCCCAATAGCCAATAAAGCCCACAAAGCAACGAGCAAGGCTATTGTCAACGAAATTCATACAATCCCATCAAATCACATCATTATTTGTTCATATATCTTTAATAGGAGAAATTACATTTCTCACCAAAAGAACCTGGAAATTGGGGTTGTAACATTAAGCGTTTAGCCACACATGTTTCTGGGCAGCATAACGACGTTACAATATGATAGATACATCAAGTTCCATGAAGAGATGAGGGAAGTACAACTTGATGGAAGTGATAGATCTAGATAGAGAGAGAACAACATGATACAACTCAGTACTTCTTCAGATCCAGATCCAGGAGGTTGATGGCGTGGACGTTCTCCTTCTCTTGAAGAAGATGGTGTAAGGAGGCGGGATCACCCCCTTACAAAAGATTTGAAGAATAAAACATCCATTCCAAACACACTCAAAGGTATGCTGGAATAGGTGTAACATTTTCAAATTTCAATAAATGGTATTCAAAACAACCAAAGTATATAGAAACGTAATAAAAATGTTGACTATATTCAATTTTCACAAAAGATTACAAAAGTACATCATAATATCCCATAAGGGTTTACATGTATGATACACCATATGGATCTAAGTAGAGGGAAATCTAAACCATAACAACTTTGTCTCCAAGCTTTAACTCCTTAAGATAGTCCAAAACTTCATGCCTTATCATCCAAGTCTTTAACCTAGGGTTGGAAGCATACCCCAGAAAGAAGAGAAAATAGATGACATCAGTAAAGGCTGGTATGTGCATAATAAATAGGAAATTGAGCAATATATGGAATAAAGGACATCAAATATAAAAGGCTTCCTATAGAAAGGATAAGGACCACCCAAATGGGTATCAAGAGAAAAGGAATTGAAATCATATGATAACTAAAGAATACTTGCCATTAATAAAACATAAATATTGTGCCACACAAGCACATGTAAAGAATTAGGGCACACACCCCATATCATCAACCTGCATGCATGTGAGATAAACATAAACCTAGAACAATATAAACACAAAGGCCAAGTCTCATAAAATTGAAACCTGATAGAGAAAGGAATACTACCAATCTCCCAAATATATAAAACATGGGCCAAGAATCACACATCTTGCCCTATGTATGAGGTTCCTTTCCATCCCAAAAGAGCAGGAAATATCAAATCTGCTCAGTAGGAAATAACACATCTGCCATAAAAACTAATGCAATTACACTAAGCTAGTGCTACTGAAACACATAGCATGTTAAATGTAGAGGCAAGTAGAAAGTATAGTCAGAATATAAACTAGTCACCACATAAGTGACCAACATATACATCCACCTCATAAGTGGGCAAAAGACATCACATGTCATCTTTTAGAGTTCCATCATGAACAAAGCATATGATAAGTGTTCAAAAGAATATCCATGATCACATGATCAATATCAAATAAGGTAGTTCACATGAACCATGATTTTCAAAATAAAAGGCATTGTTTCTAGGCTAATGTCCATAGGACAAAGAGAATGAATAAGCATAGGTGAATTGCTCAACATAGAAGAATAGGGGATATATCATACCTCAACTTCAGAGTCTAAATAGTCCAAGTCAAACCTAGGCCTCCAAAGAACCTCTAGGGAAGGTGGATAGGTCCAATAAGTAAGGTTCCCAAGATTAGAGAGGGTGGTTTCTCCAACAAAGCTCCTATCTCGAGCAAGAAGCACCTCTCCACTTTAGAGGTGAAAAACCTTAATAAAAGAACATGGAGATGAGGTGTTTATGGGTTCTAGGCGGGGTTTCACCATGAAAGGCCATGGTTATGACCTATATAAAGGTGGAAGAAAGACTAAAAACATGAAAATAGGGAACGAAAGGATAAAACTTACTAGTTTTGGTTAAAATCACCAAGGAGGAGCTTTAGAAACCCTAAATAGAGCAAATTTGGAACCCTAGGAGCCTTCTTCACCAAGGTAGGCACCTTGTTTTACCTTGAGACAAAACCTTTGTGGCAAAATAGAGTAGGTGTTATGCTCTAAGCTAGAGGAAAGAAAGAAGAGCTAGAGTTTTTGAATTTGGAGTTGGGAAGGGGTATATATGGCTATATAAAGAAAGAGGTCAAGTATGAGGTGTCTATGAGACTTTCCATGTGTCATGTATAAGGGTTTCCGTTGACATGCAAGCCTTTATGTATAAGGAAGAAGTAAAGGATGAGGTTTCAAGTTACTTTCCATGTGTCCAATTCTAAGGGTGCTTATGGACATGCAAACCTTTATGGATAAGGAAGAAGTCAAGCATGATGTGTCCATGGAGCTTTCCATGTGTCCTTCGCCTAGGGATTTCATGGCCATGCAAAAGGACAACTCATAGAGGCTTCTTGAATATCAAATGTAAGTTTTTAGACACTTATAGGCCATCCCAACCAACCTCCAATCAAAGAAATAACCCCATTGGTTGATAGCTTCTAAAGATAAGCTCATCTATAAAGAGAGTAATCCCTAAAATGCCCTTAGAAAGAAACACCTTCAAACCAAGGTGCAACTAGGTTCCCCATGGTTCAAAAACTATAAAATGGTAAGAGAATATCTAAATATTAAAATTCATGTGACAATTTGGAAAGAAAACCTCCGAATTGGGTAAATTGCAGAGAAGTGTAGAATGTACCTAAAATTGCATAACTTGCCCAAACAATATCCAAATTGGACCAAACTTCAACCACAAGTTATGTTTGATGTGTTGAATATGAATTTGCTATTATTTCCATATTTTGAAGTTATATAATCTTACTATTCATTACTTATTCCTTTTACTCATTTTCTCTCTCCTAAACTTATCCTAATATTTCAAGGTTGTCCAACTTAGATGAAATTTGACATGTAGGCTAATTTTGATATGTAGATTTCAAATTTGAAGTATGTTTCCACTTTTGAGACTTATTTTTATGAGATATGTCATATGGATCATTAACGACCCATTATCTAAATTATTCATCCAATTAAGTTTCATATCTTCATATTACCACCAAAATGAGTTATGTGGCATATATTATGTACCATTATAAACCTAAGATTAATGTTAGAACATTAGGTTACATTAAGGTGATCTATACATTTATTAGCTCATTGGGGTTATACTAAACATCTATTTAGGTCTAACCTTCAACCTTGTTTGGCTAAGTCCAAAATGTCAACTTCCAGGGTAGGGTCTAAGATCTAGTATGTTACAACACACCACCCCTTAAAGGGATTTCATCCTCGAAATCAAAACATCCACATATAAGAAAATAACTTATTCACCACCCCTTAAAGGATTGTTATTAGTAAGTCAAAACTATTCTTTAGGTATAAAAGGTTCAACTGTACTTCCTTACATCCAACTACATAAGCATCATGAAAAAAAACATAACTTGTAAAGACTAACTATGAACTATGGGTTCACTTGCTCTTGTCCATCCTCAAACAAGTATGTACACCTGGGAGACTAGTTTAACATATTAGGGTCCCTAAAGATAAATCATATAGATGTCTAAGGCTACGATTTCCTAAAAACATGCTATTTTAAACAATTCATATTAGCTCAGGCCATGCCAATATCATATGGATTCAGGAGTCCTTGTAAACCAAGCCAGTGGTGTGGAGGAAAATCTTGCCAGCCCCCAAACCATGCTCCTTTCTAGACACCTTTGCTTTTAACTTCATGTCCTAGTAGCCTCCTAAAGGCCAGGCTAAACAACCTCAAGTTACTATGGTTACTTATGCATCTTTTACTTATAAGTATTTTAAGGATCTATTCATCATTATTCTAATGTGAAACTATATGATCCTAAATCAACCCTTCATCATCTATTGATCAACTCTAGGGCAAACATGTCACTTAAAGGTAAGGAAATGATTATAACTAGGGAGACAAAATTGAAATAGTCAAATTTTGATTACCATGGGCTCTGATACCATGGTGTAAGGAGGCAGGATCACCCCCTTACAAAAGATTTGAAGAATAAAACATCCATTCCAATCACATTCAAAGGTATGTTAGAATAGGTGTAACATTTTCAAATTTAAATAAATGGTATTCAAAACAACCAAAGTATAGCAGCAGAATAAAAATGTTGGCTATATTCAATTTTCACAAAATATTACAAAAGTACATCATAATATTCCATAAGGGTTTACATGTATGATACAACATAAGGATCTAATTAGAGGGAAATCTAAACCATAACAACTTTGTCTCCAAGCTTTGACTCCTTAAGCTAGTCCAAAACTTCATGTCTTATCATCCAAGTCCTTCACCTAGGGTATGAAGCATACCCTGGCAAGAAGAGAAAATAGATGACATTAGCAAAGTCTGGTATGTGCATACTAAATAGTAAATTGAGCAATATATGGAATAAAGGACATCAAATATAAAAGGCTTCCCATAGAAAGGATAAGGACCACCCAAATGGGTATCAAGAGAAAAGGAATTGAAATCATATGATAACTAAAGAATACTTGCCATTAATAAAATATAAATATTGTGCCACACAAGCACATGTAAAGAATTAGGGTACACACCCCATATCATCAACCTACATGCATGTGAGATAAACATAGCCCTAGACCAGTATAAACACAAAGGAGGCCAAGTCTCATAAACTTGAAACCTAATAGAGAAATGAATACTGCCAATCTCCCAAATATATAAAACATGGGCCAAGAATCACATATCTTGCCCTGTGTATGAGGTTCCTTTCCATACCAAAAGAGCAGGAAATATCATATCTGCTCGGCAGGAAATAACACATCTGCCATAAAAACCAATGCAATTACACTACTCTAGTGCTATTGAATCACATAGCATGCTAAATGTAGAGGAAAGTACAAAGTATAGTCAGAATATATAAACTAGTCACCACATAAGTGACCAACATATAAATCCACCTCATAAGTGGGCAAAAGACATCACATGTCATCTTTTAGAGTTCCATCATGAACAAAGCATATGATAAGTGTTCAAAAGAATATCCATGATCACATGATTAATATCAAATAAGGTAGTTCATGTGAACCATGATTTTCAAAAGAAAAGACATTATGTATAGGCTAATGTCCATAGGACAAAGAGAATGAATAAGCATAGGTGAATTTCTCAAAATAGAAGAATAGGGGATACATCACACCTCAACTTCAGAGTATAAATATTTCAAGTCAAGCCAAGGCCTCCAAAGAACCTCTAGGGAAGGTGGACAGGTCCAATATGTAAGGTTCCCAAGCTTAGAGAGGCTGGTTTCTCCAACAAAGCTCCTATCTCGAGCAAGAAGCACCTTCTCAACTTTGGAGGTGAAAAACCCTAACAAAAGAACATGGAGATGAGGTGTTTATGGGTTCTAGGTGGGGTTTCACCATGGAAGGCCATGGTTACGACCTGTGGGAAGGTGGAAGGAAGACTAATAACATGAAAATAGGGAAGGAAAGGAGAAAACTTACTAGTTTTAGTCAAAATCACCAAGGAGGAGCTTTAGAAACCCTAAATAGAGCAAATTTAGAAACCTAGGAGCCTTCTTCACCAAGGTAGGCACCTTGTTTTACCTTGAGACAGAACCTACGTGGCCAAACAAAGTAGGATTTATGCTCTAAGCTAGAGGAAAGAAAGAAGAGCAAGAGTTTTTGAATTTGGAGTTGGGAAGGGGTGGATATGGCTATATAAAGAAAGATGTCAAGTATGAGGTGTCTATGAGACTTTCTATGTGTCATGCATAAGGGTGTCCATGGACATACAAGCCTTTATGGATAAGGAAGAAGTCAAGCATGAGGTTTCAAGTTACTTTCCATGTGTCCAATGCGAAGGGTGCCTATGGACATGCAAACCTTTATGGATAAGGAAGAAGTCAAGCATGAGGTGTCCATGGAGCTTTCCATGTGTCCTTAGCATAGGGATTTCATGGAAATGCAAGAGAATATCTCATAGAGGCTTCTTGAATATCAAATGTCAGTTTATGGACACTTATAAGCCATCCCAACCGACCTCCAATCAAAGAAATAACCCCATTGGTTGATAGCTTCTAAAGATAAGCTCATTTATAAAGAGAGTAATCCCTAAAATGCCCTCGGAAAGAAACACCTTCAAACCAAGGTGCAACTAGGTGCCCCATGGTTTAAAAACTAAAAAATGGTAAGGGAATATCTAAATATTATAATGCATGTGACAATTTACAAAGAAAACCTCCAAATTGGGTTGTAACATCCCTAACCAGGGTTATGCCTTAACCCTAGAAGTTTTTCCTAATAAAGTTAATTAGATCCTTGATTTTATTTTGTGAAAAATAATTAAGGCTCAAGAGGAACTTATGTTTCAATTTTGGTCCTGTTTGAATAATGTTGAAGCAATATTTGCTTATTTTGGACTAAAGTGCAAATTACCCAAGTTGAGGGGTTAACTTGCAAATGTTACATGATAAAATGTTCCTCAAGTGTTTTAGAATCATGAGAATGTAAATGATGCAGATGTATGGCTTGTGGAAGCTGAGCACCAAGAAAGAGCTTAATGAGCAAGGTTTGTGCATTAAAACCTAGTTTTGGTGTAATGTGCAATTTACCCAAAACCTAGAGTTCAATATGCAAATTACCACTTATAGAGAGTCCCTAATGTTTCTTGGCATCATTTAGAGCAAATAAAATGATATGGGTGTCTCATTTGTATCTCTTCGAAGGAGAGAGAATCTTGATATTAAAATAATCAAGATTTAAGCATAATTGAAACCCTAATTCAATTTAATGCAAAAATAAATATATTAATGGAAGTGCCCTTCTGTAACGCCCGGGCCCACTGCCCATGGCTCTAGTAGAGTTTCAGGAATGACAACTGGCCCCACAAACCACCACTAGCACCAAGAAAGAGCTTAATGAGCAAGGTTTGTGCATTAAAACCTAGTTTTGGTGTAATGTGCAATTTACCCAAAACCTAGGGTTCAATATGCAAATTACCACTTCTAGAGAGTCCCTAATGTTTCTTGGCATCATTTATAGCAAATAAAATGAGATGGGCGTCTCATTTGTATCTCTTCAAATGAGAGAGAATCTTGATATTAAAATAATCAAGATTTAAGCATAATTGAAACCCTAATTCAATTTAATGCAAAAATAAATATATTAATGGAAGTGCCCTTCTGTAATGCCCGGGCCCACTGCCCATGGCTCTAGTAGAGTTTCAGGAATGACAACTGGCCCCACAAACCACCACTAGCCTTAACTACACACTTTGCCCACACTGACGCGCAAGCCCGAGTCAACTTCCCGACTGGTCATCCATCCTAGTACTACTCCAAGCTGAGCACACTTAACTATGGAGTTCTTTAGTGATGGGCTCCTAAAAAAGGAGGTGCACCTTGGTGATATGGGTAGTCCAATCATTCCTTTTAAGATCATCTTATCCAAGGCCTCAAATCCTAGGACGTTACAATCTCACCCCGCTTAGACTCTTGACGTCCTCGTCAAGGCTCAATTATATGGCCTCATAATCTTTCCCCATTTCAGTGTAGACCCAAATGTACCATGTACACCCAGCTCCTGACCATGGATACCAACGTAAGGGTGTCTCCATCAACTTGGATAGCCCTTTCCAACATGTCTGGACACTACCAGCACATGGGCGGCTCCATCAACTCAGATAGCCCTTCCAACATGCGTGGACCGCACGACTCAAAGACTGGCATGCCACAGGCCCATGTGGGCCCCACCTACTGGAGGGGAATTGGCTCTGATACCATTTGTAATGCCCAGACCCACTGCCCATGTCTCTAGTAGAGTTTTAGGAATGACGACTGGCCCCACAAACCACCACTAGCCTTAACTGCGCACTTTGCCCACACTGACGCGCAAGCCAGGATCAACTTCTTGACTGGTCACCCATCCTAGTACTACTCCAAGTTGAGCACACTTAAATATGGAGTTCTTTAGTGATGGGCTCCTGGAAAAGGAGGTGCACCTTAGTGATATGGGTAGTCCAATCATTCCTTTTAAGATCATCTTATCCAAGGCCTCAAATACTAGGACGTTACACCTTCAACCAAAAAAGAGATGGTTGAATTTATATAAGTGTGGAAGTCCATGTGACTTGCAAAGGCAATGAAAATATCCAAAGGAATGGATAACTCACTCACACTATTAAAAGAAAAAGTAATATCCACTAACTTTTGGATATTATTATTATATGGGTTAAGGTGCTTAATTTGCTTTTCTTTAAATCATGGATAATTGAGAGGAATAAAAGGCAAGGAAGGTAGCCTCACATGTAAGGAAGGAGAGGGGTCAAGTGGTAAGGAAATGGAAGAGATAATTCCTACTTTCTCTCTCTTAAATGAATTTTCAATAAAATGCATATACGCTCATTTATCCATGAGTTGAAAGGGTGATTTCGAATACACTTTCACTTATTGCTTGCAAAACGACCAAGGGAGCTTAGGAGTAACAGGAGGACGACCCCCAACCTGTTGGTAAGCTTCTTGATCATCTTTCACCTTGATTTCAAGGTGGAAATCGAAAATCAATGCTTGATTTCTCCTTTTCTTCACTCAATCTTCAATCCTAGCCATTTCTTTTCACTCAAAGAGTTGAGCACGAGCTTGGGATAGTTGAGAAAGCTTCTTCCACCATTAAAGATGTGGAGTTTGCAGATTTGAAGCTTCTTTGAAGGTGGGTTATATAACTTGAACCCTTAATCATTGTTATTGAATTCAATTCCTCAATTCATTTTGTTCAATTGTTCTTCTTGAAACCCCTTTGATTAATTGATGCAACTACCATGAAAATGGCAATAGATTTCGAAGGGTTGAAGCTTGATGACGATGACATCATCTTAAGAACACACCTCAAAAAGTAATAGGTGCAAATGGTTTCAATGAAAATAATCCAAATGATTTCACTAAACCGTTTGGATGACCAAACAGTTTGCAAACCGTTTGGAGGTTTGGGTTTCCAAATCGATTGGACATGGTTGACCGAATGGTGATGTTGACCGTTTTAAGGTTAATAGTTGATAATGATGCATGAAGATCTAAGGGTTAGATGTTGATACATTTCAATGATTCAATTGATTTGAGGTTCAAAGATTGAAAACCCTAAATCAGTTTGGTTGATTGAAACCTTTATTGGGCCATTCGGTTTTGAGGTAGTTTGGTCCAAACGGTCTTAAGACCGTTTGGGATCAAATGGTCTCAAGACCGTTTGGTGATCCAAACAGTTTCAATAGAAAATTGACCAAACATTTTTAATAAAAAAGTGTCCAAACAGTTTCAATGTGAAATTGCCCAAACGATTTCAATGTAAAAAGTGTCCAAATGGTTTCAATGTGCAATGGTCCAAACGGTTTCAAGGGAAAACTGCCCAAACAGTTTCAAACCGTTTGATGTCCCAATTGATCAAGATCGTTTGGAGCCTAAGTGATTAAGATCGTTTGGGGTTCAATTGACCAAAACCGTTTGAAGACTTAAATGTGAGTAAAGGTCAATTAATTACTTAATTGATTAATGATGTAAATCCAAGGTGATTACAATGGTTGTACCCATAAGGTACTAGAGGATTAGTAACCTTAGAGGGTTATTCTAAGAGCTTATGAAAGCAGTGACTCATTACACTATGACAATCATAGATGTATGTACTTGAAAGGTTAATCTAACCTAATCAAGTTTGGTAAACATTCTAGAAGGGAAGAGAGGAAGAGGAATCTATTCATGTATGATAATAATGTAATGGTTAAGCCTCAATATATTCAACATAAATAATATATGTATTTAGGGTATGATCCTTGATGAAGAGATCATGAAACCCTAATCAATAATTGATGAGTCTTAACCCTAAATTCAGGGCAATGCTTCATGAAACCCTAATCTAGGGTAATGATGTAACCCTAATTAAAGGTGATGATATGTAAATGTGAACCCTAATTGGGATGAATAGTAAACCCTAATTATGGGTAATGGAATGTAGAATCCCAATATAGGGTGATGACATGTGAAACCCTAATCCAGGGTAATGCTATGTAATGCTATATGAAATCCTATCCCTAAAATTGGGTGAAGGTATGAGAAAACCTAATGATGAAATAGTGGGTAATACCTTATAAAGGTGAAATATCTCAAGTGGTTTATTACATGCAACTTTATAGTAAGCAATGCCTTAACCTAAGATAAGTCCATATCATTAAAGATAGTTGGACAATTCTAATGGGTGACCTATGCACTACATGATAAAGGTGATAGGTTAGTGGTTAAAAGTATTAAGAGGGAAATAACTTAATACAAGATCAGTTGATAAACTCAAGTAAAGTTGGAAGTGATGAGAAAAGTGATACATCAAGACATAATAGATATCACATTTAGCATTTCAGAGTTGATATACCTTGGTGCACTTCAATCCAATATACTTGGATAAGAAACACAAGAAGTGTGTGTTATGTAAACTGTTACAATAAAGATGTAATGAATTTAATGCACTTTGATAGGTGTTGGCTAACATACCATGAGATAGGGGTTAAGCCAAGACAATGAGTATGATGTATTCATACTATGGTAAGGATGAGAGATGAATTCATACCTTGAATTGATAATAATTAATGATATATGATGAGAGTAATAAGCATGAGTGAATACTTATGATATCAATGAATGCTCCTAGAGGAGTGGAACAATAAATTAGGGTTGGATTGATAATATAAACATGAAACCCTAATTAATGTGAAATGGGAAACCCTAACCCTAATTTTGGGTAAAGGGATGAAAAGCCCTATTTGATGGTAAACCCTAACCCTGGTAAGGGAAATGTGGTGTTACTATTGTATTGCATGGTGAGATGTAAAATTTGTCACGACTGTTATCATGTGTATTAACCATGCAAATATCATGAGATGATGAGCATAGCCAGGTTTGAGCTATGATATTTATTTAACAAAAATATTGATTGGCCTTATATGCCATTATGTTATTGTTACTTAGTAAGAAGTAACAAAATGTGCACGAGCTTTATGAGCCATTATATTAATTGTTGCCCAATGAGAGGTGACAAGATGTGCAGAGGCCTGGTGAGCCATGTGAGATGCTTGTGTAACAAGTATCATGTATACCTTGGTCAAATGACCTGAAGGTAATAGTTACCTAAGAAGTGGTAACATTTTCAGTCATGAACTAAGGGTTTGAATGCCCAGATTCAGTAATCATGAAGATGATATTGTTGAGAAATGAGATCTTCCAAGCAATGAGATAAGGGATAGAGATCCCAATGTTTTATAAAGTTTTGAAAAGTATTGATGGCAGTATTACATGTTTCTTCGTAGCCTTTGTCATAATAATTCCTGTTTGAGAACTTGGCTGATACTAAAAGAATATGACAATGTACTTAATTAATTAAGTGAAATCATATCATGTAGAGCCCTGGCCATAGATCCATCAGCGTCAGAATTTGCTGAATGGTGAAACGGGTTGCTCCACGGTATAACCAGGAGATCGCATATTTTTGAATATGCAGGGGTGATGGGTGAAAATATCCGTACACCCTCATGGGGGAATTGATGGAAGGTAAATATTAAACCTCTCAATCCTTCATTATATGTACCAGGATGGATGTATCATGAATCTCCTGAAGTTTGGAATGGATGTATCATGAATCTCCCAATAATGTTAATGCCGGATCGATGGAAATAAACATGAAATCTCTCGATTGTGAAGAGAGTGCAGCTGACACTGCCTCTATAGCAAAGTTGCCACTATACCCTGGAAAAGCTATTTAGCAGTGACACAAGATGTCCTGCATGTGGTCTCGTACTGACCGAGAAGAGGGAGGTCTTGGTAGCCGGCTCTACTATTGACCTTGTATGGTACCGATTTCGACTTCGCAGTGGTCGGTTGGAGTATGAGCGATATACCTCATCTCCTCAGGGCATAAGTGTGATTGTAAAATGTAATCAGCCGTATAACATGTTTGCTTAAGGATTGAATACAGAAATTCATTGGTTGATATTACATTTCTTTTATGCATTTCTAGTTGATAGATATTATTTATATCTCTTTACATTCCTTGCAAAGCAGATAGATGATTTACAACTCTACCATAGGTAGATGCAATGTTCTCCTTAGGAAAGGAGATTATTTTACTCTGAGTGATTTATCATGCTTGTTAATATATAAGATTCCTCTGCTCAATTTTTATTCTAATAAACTGCAATAATAATGTTTTGGCAGAGAGTTATATTTCTCACTGGGACAACTTACAATTGTCTCACCCTCGTGGGATCCAATGTTTTTAGGTGGATGTGGACGAGGGAATAGAATCCCCACACCAGAGAAAGGACAACAACAGTCGGGACAATAGTGAGATCTCAGGTGGAGATACTGTCTGTCAAGTCATATTGATAGTAGTCCTATCTGTCGTCTCTGTACTCTCAGGTCCTCGGAGTTAGTAGTTAGTGTTTTTGACTAATCAATCTGAGATTTTGGCTTGATTCCTCAAGGTTCTTATACTGCCTATGCATAGTTCTAACAGGGTAGTTAATGTTTTTAATCCTCGAGAAGAGATGGTACAAGGCATGCACTTATGAACTAGGTTGTAAATGTATTACATTGGTTCCTGATGAAAGAGTTTTCCTATGTTTGGATCTCTTTGTAAATGGTTTTAATTTTTAGTGATTTTCAGTAATCCACTGCTAATGATCACTTCCTCTTAAGTAAATCATGTTTTTTATAAGTTGGATACCACAAATTTAGTGGTATCAGAGCTCTAGGTTCGTTGAGTCTACAGAGACATAGGACTAAGGTAGTAGAGTTTGTTCTAGTGTCTTCCAGTCTATCTGATAGTGACATCTGCTCATAGGAGAAGAAGTAAAGCTGAAGATGGCTGGGTCACATGAAGAACATACTGCAGAAAGTAGTATTACTACACCAGGAAGAGGTGCAAGGGATTAGGCGATAGAGGAACGAATGCCTGAGAACCCCCAAGATGATCCAACTATGATAAGAAATCCTTCCTTAGGTATCACTATTGGGCAACTTAGGGAAACTATGATGCATATATTGGATTAGGCATTAGCAATGTAACCTAGATTACCAACCCCCAATGATGAATTTTTGGACATCAACAGGATTCGTAATCAACATCAACAGGTTGAAGCAATAGGAAATGATGGAAGGAATAGGATACAACCTAAAATCAGGGTCTGTTACAAGTGTAGGAAACCTGGACATATCAGAAGGTATTGTCCAGAGAAGAAAGATAATGTGAGGATTGAGAAAAGGCCTATCCAAACTCAGGAACAGAGGCCTAGTAGTTCCAAAAAGGGAAAGTTTTTGGTACCACCAGTACAACCAGAGTCTAGTACACCAAGACAATGGCTACTCGAAAAGGGTAAAGAACCTTCTAGACCACATCTTGAGCTCAGAACTTGTTACCGATGTGGACAGGTAGGACATATGGTAAGAGATTCCTCAGCCAGAAATGTTATGGTGAATCAACCTCTGAGGCAGAATCAGCCTGAGGTGGTGAACTATCCATGAATCATGATAGGTTAGACAAAATAATGTCATTCTAATGTCATTTTATGATTTCCTGAGTTAAATTGAGAAAGTAATTGATTGAGCTTTCCTTGATTAGTCCTGAGAGGACTTATATTGTGTACAATAACATTATAGATGTTTCATATTGTTCTTACCTCTATGAAAGAGGATGAGGTATAGAAAAGATACCTGGATAAAATCCAGGAATGTTAAATCTTATGCTTATGATAATATGAAAAGTAAGGAATGTGATAGTATATAAAGTGCATACTACTTAATCTCAGTATTTATATACCCTGGACAAGTATACAACTATTGATGATAAAGTGAGTATGGAAACTCTTAGATTGTTATCTTTTTGATTGCTTTGATCAAGTAGTCATTCTGAGACAATCTAGTGAGTATCATGAAATTTGAAATATGGTATGGATAAATGTATCATATCCTAAGTAGAAGAAACAGAAATCTGAGATGATCTCAGATCAATATGTGTGTATGAGGAAGTAAAAAGTATACTCCTCATAAGATGAGAATGAGAACAAGGGAGGTGATCCCTGTTCGATAAAGTTTGTGTGTATAATAAAGATATTTTCCCATAATGTGGAAATGGGAAATGCGATGAGATCACAAGATGCTCATGAACATGTTAAACAATAACAAAGAAAGGAATAATGTTATGTAATAATCCTTATAAATTCCTATGCTAAGGGCAAGGAACCTAGGATGAGACAAAGAGTAAATGATTCATGAATAGTTAAAAAATTCATGAAATAATAAGAGGAATATGATTCCTTGTTTTCTTTCCTTTCAGGGACATGGCAATCAAGTGGGTCTTACGACATTTGATGCACATAAGATAAAAATGTTCATGTGATGGATACTTAGAAAAGTATTAGTTTATCTTGGACTTTGGTTCCAAGATAAAGATATGTGTAACGAGTAATGTCTCATGATGAAAGGAAGATGGGGATGTGATGTGTTTTCAACACATGTAATGTCATGCCCCAATCTCACATTAACCACAAACCACGGGATTAGGGCGCAACAAGATGGGATTTACACATAAGCCAACCACTCTTCACTTATTAAAACATTTTAAAGACATTAATAGGGTAATCTGATTTATGCTGTAAAATGAAACTAAATAGACTGTGGAAGCATCTTTATTAACTGACTAGCAATATAAACAGAGTCTACATCATATTACATTGTCCGATGTAAAATAAAGCATAACAGATAATTTACATCTTAATACACATTCACTCTCTCACTTACACCTTATCCCAAAGATCGAGGGGAAAGGACTAAGAGACCTCTAACTACTAACTACATATTCCTTCTACAGACTAGGCGTTAGGATGAAACGATCCTTCAGATTTCCTGCTGCTGATGATAACCTGAAAATGTTTTGAGTAGAGGTATGAGCCTACTCGCTCAGTGAATAGCATTTCACTTAGCTATCACTAAACAACTCGTCAGGTTTATTAACTGAAAATAAATAGATATACAGTTCAAGCAGGGCAGTTCTATTGACATAGCAGCTATACAAATAATAATCACATTTCTAAGCATCAACCGGTATTTCAGGTAAATGAACAGTTATATAAATTTACTGTGAACCTACTTGATTATTTATTCATTTTATTATTATGCCCTAAATATATGCAGTGTACTCTGCATATAAAGATCCGCAACAAGTCCATGCTACGGTCCCACCGTACAAGACTTAGCGACACACCCGGGAAATGCTAAGTCTGACTGCTGTCCTGGTCTGCTACATGACTCCCAGGCTCACACGGCCTCACTGCACTCTCAAAAGAGTGTACTCTAGACTCCTCCTTTAACCTGAGCACACAGGCGGAGAGTCTCACAGGGTTACCTTCGTGACACAAGCACGAATGGTGTTAGATAACCAAGTTTTCTTTCTTTTTCCCAGTGCCACCGTGACACACGCACAGATTATTGTTGAACACTGCTTTTCTGCCCTCATGCCACCGTGACACACGCACGGATTATTGTTGAACACGAGTCACCGACCATCTAGTCACATGCTAGTAGGTCGTTTCACCCCAAGGTGCAGACCTCACGAGGGGTTCTACGGTGTTAGGGCACCTAAGTCTATTAACTGATTAACAAATAAATATTTAAACAGGAATATCACATTTCATGCATATTGCACAATATAAATATCACATGAAGCAAATATATATCCTTTATCATCATTAAACTTGTTTTAGTATCATTTATCCACTTTCGATGCTAAACATCTAATTTTAAATCAGCAAATGCATTGCAAGTATAATACAGGAAATTTCATCATTTTCACTAAGCATATTAGGTATTTCAAGTTCCATTGAAACTAACATACTCTATTGTATGTACTACACTGTTTAGAAGTTATACTAACTGATACAGAAGCAATTAAACATTTAATTTGAGTTAAATAATGATTACTGAATGAACTACTACTCACAGAAATGAAACTCGGCCGACCAATCTAGAAACTCGGCCGATTGGCCAGAAACTCAGCCGATTCACTCTAGGCAACTCAGCCGATCGGCTGACAACTCGGCCGATCAGTCTACAATCTCGGCCGATTGGAACCCTGTTCGATTTCCTTATAAAGGAAACTCGGCCGAATCTTACCAAATTCGGCCGATCGGAAAGCTGACCCTGCAATAGAACACTAACATCATGCTCGAATCTAAGATTTAACCTAGTCAAAAACTAGGTCTAGCTAAGGCTACGTATTCATGATTTGGACCTTAAGTCAAAGTCAGAATTACCTATCCTTAATGCTTCTTACGCCCAGGTTGATCCTAGTCGGCCATGCTGCTGCAAACAGCAGCTCCTTCACGCACAGGTTGAAGATGGTGTCCGTTCTTGGTGCTAGACGTAGCTATGGCTGCGGATTCCAGTTGGGACCTCCAGGCCGAGGTCAGAGCTGACCTTATCTTGCTCAGTCATGCGCCAAACGGCCCAAGGTTGGACGAGCTGCTTGCAGCAAATCCTGCTGCTGGATAGATGGAGCATCTCCCCTGCAGTTGGGCGCAAAAATGGAGGAAAGGGAGCTGCGATTTCAAGCAATGAGATCTTGGCCGAAGTCAGGCGGCCATTAGGGCTGCTTGCTTGCTCCAAACCTTCCTCTGGCCGGTCACTTGCTGCATCTGCTGCTTGGACGGCCCCTGCTGGGCGGTGCCCTAGCAGCTCTGCTGCTCGGTGGGCTGTGGTGGAGAAAGGAGAAGGGTAGAGGAAGGTGAACGGAGGTGAAAAACTGCTCGAGACAAGCTACCAGGCTCAAACGGCCACCCCTTCCTCTGCTCTAGCTGCAGGTCGGGCGAAGTACAGAGCGCCGCTTGCGGCTCTGTTCTATCGGGTATCGGCTGGGAAGGGAGAAGATAAGGGTCAGGTTCGTGGAGGGGCCGAAGTGTAAATTACCCAGCAAAAACCGAAAATTACAACTAGGTCCAAAAACACTCAAATGACCATATCTTTTGACTCGAAAGTCAGTTTCGAGTAATTTTTCTTGCAACATCTCAAGTACGAGATCCTCTACCTTCCCAAGGCATAAAATTATGTTAACTAGCTTGTCTCAACTGGTCAAATCACTAATTGCAACAGTGAGTACTCAACTCAACTTAATTAACTAAATAATCAACATTGATATCATTAGTCGCCTCAGGTGATTCAAACTCAACTATTGATTCACATATTAGCGTATCTTGATTATATATGATGTTTAATTGATACTCAACACTAATTGAGGTGTTTTACGTAATTCGAGGTATTTATCGACTAATCATGGAGTGGGTTATAACAACCTTTTCCCCTTAAAAGAATTTCGTCCCGAAATTCCTAAAAGAGAAAGGAAACGTGTTACTCATTTCTGACTCGTATTCCTACGTAGCTCCCTCTTAGGTTAAGATTCCTCTACTAAACTATCACTAATGGTATCTCACAATTCGTGAGTTTCTTGATCCTCCGATCAACCATCTGTATAGGTCCCTTAACCTAGGACACATCTGATCTGATTCCAGATCGACCCACAAAACATTGTCTTTCCAGAACTGTTATAGCAGTATCTCACTTTATGGTAATTACCAAGAAATTATTATACTATTCATGCTAACAAACTAAAATTCTTAAATAAACAGAATGCATGTCAATTTGGTACTAAAATTAAAATCATGCAATTTAACTGTTAAACATCATCACATCTTATAATGAAAATTGATATCAAGATACTTGATTCATCGTACACCCTATCCTTAGGGTTTCATTTGCCTTGTTCATTCATCACATGCCAACACCCTACTCTTAGGGTTATCTCATTCACTAATCACATGGCAACACCCTATTCTTAGGATTTCCATTATCTCATCAGTTTGATTGCAATTCAAATCACAATACAGTATTATTCTGGAACTGGCAGAGCAGTATATTTCAAATCATTGTAATTATTGAGTAATGTTTATACCATGCATGTAGATAGATTAAAAATTCATAAATATTCCAAACTCAAATCAATTTTGGCACATACATACTGAATTTCATGTAATTGAACATTTTATTACACCAACAAGAGTAATTTACTCCACTTATAAGAAACCATCTGTAATATTTATCGATTATCTGAAATTTCTCGAAGAACGTGCATATTAACCAAATTCATGTAAAATGTGCCAATTCATGTAAAATGTCAGGTCACACACATTAACATAATAGAAAGCATGCAACTAGATTTATTTGCATATTTTAATGTTATCGTACTTTCTTGAAATCATGCACCTGATGATTTACCAAATCTGTGTTTTCTGGGTTCATACTCAAACCGTACCATTATCAATTGTGTATTTCTAAACTCAATGTGATATGATTGGAACTGGATTACCAAGCAACCTAATTATTTTATCCATGTATATCTTAAATCAAATTTCGAGACATCAAGGGTTGACTTAATATGAAGAAAGTGAGCAGACTAAATTAGTCTATGCACAATCATTCATATGAAATCACAACCTCTAGGTGTCCTGGGTAATCTTACCACAAAATCCATTGCGATAAATTCCCATTCCCATTCAGGCATAGAAAAAAATTACAAGGTAGCTATAGATTTCTAGGGTTCAGCTTTAACCTACTAATACACACTACTTTTAACCACATTCTCAGCTACATTCTTCTGCATATCTGACCACCCGTTTCAACTACTTGAGATTCATATACATCTTAGTGTTTCCTAAAAGCATAGCATACATCACTACATGCACTTCCATAAGAATCTTTTCTTTCAATTCACCATCTCAAGGTACACACAACATATCATGCTAATACAACACCTTATCATCTAAAACTTAAATTCTGATATCTTTTCCTCCTATCATGTCATACATGGTCTGGTATAACTCACTATCACCCTATTGTAGTTCCTTAATCTGATCATAAGAAGTAGGCTTGAACCTGCATCTGTACAATCAAACCACTTTGTGTTGTCACCCCTAAGTCTAAGTTCAACTTCCACATTTCTACTAACAGGTCTCTATTGAAACATGTCATAGAGAATGCATTAGTTGTTGAACTTGACTTTTTGCTGAAAGCATCAGTCACCACATTCTCTTTACCAGGGTGATAATCTATTGTCACATCATAAAGATAGTGACGCCATGTCTTAAAAACATGAACTACATCAGCTATCTTTAGATCATATATCGGATAATACTCCGATTTCTATGCTACTTTCTTATAGTTACCTTTTAGGTTTATGTTTTACTCTTTTCTCTAAGTCATTTCATGTTGTTCATGTACCGTTCAGATTAACTACCTTAAAACCTTAGATCACTATCACTACCAGATTACATTACATAGAACAAATCTCAAAGTCTTATTTTACAAAGTTACTAGTATTCAAGGTTACATCACTAATGATATCCCTTAAACTACTACAACTTTAATCATTCCAGGGTTTTGGTCCATATCAGTATCATAACATTATTGTGTGTGTGTGTGGTCGATCATATAGATCAATTTGAGCTGCTTGGGTCAATAGCATATTAACCCAACACTCAACTTTAATTATATTGGCTGAAAATTCAGTTTTCATAATAGTTTCTGTAATTCGTTTATTAAACAGCTAACAGAAGCTCCAAAAATTCTGGAAATTTTATATGTTGTACCTAATAAAGTTTCAGACCTCCAGTAACAATTTCAGATCATTTCAATTTACCAATAATTAATTAAAAATCGAACAGTGCACTGCTATATTGCAGTCTGCAGCAGGTTCGGCTGAGTTACAAACTCGGCCGACACCCTTACTGTAGAGGTCAAAAGTCATCTAAAAAATTTCACCAATTTAACAGAGTGTCTAAAATTGTGTTTTTCAAGCACAGTTAAAATTTGATATCAATTGTATATACCAATAAAAAGATAAAATTCAATTACCACACTGCTATATCATTCAGAAAATGTGATCGGTCGAGTTTGAAACTCGGCCGATAAACAAGTCAGAACATTATTCAAAAATTCTGATATTTTCCAATGTTGTCTAAATTTTATATATCCAAATCATATCCAAATTTGAGATAAATCAGAGTTACACATAAAATACCAAAAATCATTTACTGAGATACTTTACTTATCAAATTTTTGTGTTTATGTAACATCAAAACCTTACTTTGGGCCGATTAGGGTTTACGCTTCTCAAACCCTAATTCTCAAGACAAAAGAACACTTAGACTTCTTATCATAATTAAAACATCCTAGTGTATATACATTCTCACTATGTTACGGGTCTAAATCATCCAGAGTCCATTCTTATTTTATTGTTAATAGGAGTCATTAGATCCCAGTAACGCATCCTGCCAGCCGGACCAGGCCGAACCTGTAGTCCTGAAGCCAAGAGCTACTCGAGATTAATCAACCCCTATTAATTTTAAACATGTGGAAAGAATATCCACTTAGGGCAACTCATTTATACATAATTTCGGGTCTACTTTAATACAAATAAAACAAACATTAAACAATTCACTTCACGACATAACAATATAAAAGAATCATGTTTACTTTACAAACTGAAAATTTCATGCATATAAGAGCATTTCTAGTGATCTTTAAATCCAATAAACAATGATAGACAAGAGTTGAATCGCATCTTATATGTAATCTCTTATTCCTTTATTAATTTCTGATCTCTTAACCCTAATATTTCTAGGGTTTTCTCTCTAGCCTATCCTTCCTCTGCATACCTGGCCAGGGGATCCAGGGAAGAACAGACGGAGTAGCTTGGTACTGGTCAATCTAAGTATTCAGACACCTGGCCATGGTATCTAAACACTCAGACCTTCCAGAGCTAAAACTATTCATTTATTATTCGCCTTACTTATAACTTTATCTTTTGACCCTAATGATTCTTAACGATTCATCTTAATCTCATTACTTGATTCTTGTGACCACATCCTCTTCCTGCTATCTGCAATAGTATAACAGAACACTTCCTGTTAGAAAATTACAGATAGAAGAAAGACACCTAAACCTTAATCCTATTGGTCTCTTATCGTCCCCTGACCTTGAGTAACTATGTACTCAAACCAAAGCTCTGATACCAAAATTGTCACGCCCCAATCTCACATTAACCACAAACCACGAGATTAGGACGCAACAGGATGGGATTTACACATAAGCCAACCACTCTTCACTTATTAAAACATTTTAAAGACATTAATAGGGTAATCTGATTTATGCTGTAAAATGAAACTAAATAGACTGTGGAAGCATCTTTATTAACTGACTAGCAATATAAACAGAGTCTACGACATATTACATTGTCCGACGTAAAATAAAGCATAACAGATAATTTACATCTTAATACACATTCACTCTCTCACTTACACCTTATCCCAAAGATCGAGGGGAAAGGACTAAGAGACCTCTAACTATTAACTACATATTCCTTCTACAGACTAGGCGTTAGGATGAAACGATCCTTCAGATTTCCTGCTGCTGATGATAACCTGAAAATGTTTTGAGTAGAGGTATGAGCCTACTCGCTCAGTGAATAGCATTTCACTTAGCTATCACTAAACAACTCGTCAGGTTTATTAACTGAAAATAAACAGATATACAGTTCAAGCAGGGCAGTTCTATTGACATAGCAGATATACAGATAATAATCACATTTCTAAGCATCAACCGGTATTTTAGGTAAATGAACAGTTATATAAATTTACTGTGAACCTACTTGATTATTTATTCATTTTATTATTATGCCCTAAATATATGCAGTGTACTCTGCATATAAAGATCCGTAACAAGTCCATGCTACGGTCCCACCGTACAAGACTTAGCGACACACCCGAGAAATGCTAAGTCTGACTGCTGTCCTGGTCTGCTACAAGACTCCCAGGCTCACACGGCCTCACTGCACTCTCAAAAGAGTGTACTCTAGACTCCTCCTTTAACCTGAGCACACAGGCGGAGAGTCTCACAGGGTTACCTTCGTGACACAAGCACGAATGGTGTTAGATAACCAAGTTTTCCTTCTTTTTCCCAGTGCCACCGTGACACACACACGGATTATTGTTGAACACTGCTTTTCTGCCCTCGTGCCACCGTGACACACGCACGGATTATTGTTGAACACGAGTCACTGACCATCTAGTCACACGCTAGTAGGTCGTTTCACCCCAAGGTGCAGACCTCACGAGGGGTTCTACGGTGTTAGGGCACCTAAGTCTATTAACTGATTAACAAATAAATATTTAAACAGGAATATCACATTTCATGCATATTGCACAATATAAATATCACATGAAGCAAATAAATATCCTTTATCATCATTAAACTTGTTTCAGTATCATTTATCCACTTTCGATGCTAAACATCTAATTTTAAATCAGCAAATGCATTGCAAGTATAATACAGGAAATTTCATCATTTTCACTAAGCATATTAGGTATTTCAAGTTCCAGTGAAACTAACATACTCTATTGTATGTACTACACTGTTTAGAAGTTATACGAACTGATACATAAGCAATTAAACATTTAATTTGAGTTAAATAATGATTACTGAATGAACTACTACTCACAGAAATGAAACTCGGCCGACCAATCTGGAAACTCGGCCGATTGGCCAGAAACTCAGCCGATTCACTCTAGGCAACTCGGCCGATCGGCTGACAACTCGGCCGATCAGTCTACAATCTCGGCCGATTGGAACCCTGTTCGATTTCCTTATAAAGGAAACTCGGCCGAATCTTACCAAATTCGGCCGATCGGAAAGCTGACCCTGCAATAGAACAGTAACATCATGCTCGAATCTAAGATTTAACCTAGTCAAAAACTAGGTCTAGCTAAGGCTACGTATTCATGATTTGGACCTTAAGTCGAAGTCAGAATTACCTATCCTTAATGCTTCTTATGCCCAGGTTGATCCTAGTCGGTCATGCTGCTGCAAACAGCAGCTCCTTCACGCACAGGTTGAAGATGGTGTCCGTTCTTGGTTCTAGACGTAGCTATGGCTGCGGATTCCAGTTGGGACCTCCAGGCCGAGGACAGAGCTGACCTTATCTTGCTCAGTCATGCGCCAAACGGCCCAAGGTTGGACAAGCTGCTTGCAGCAAATCCTGTTGCTGGATAGATGGAGCATCTCCCCTGCAGTTGGGCGCAAAAATGGAGGAAAGGGAGCTGCGATTTCAAGCAATGAGATCTTGGCCGAAGTCAGGCGGCCATTAGGGCTGCTTGCTTGCTCCAAACCTTCCTCTGGCCGGTCACTTGCTGCATCTGCAGCTTGGACGGCCCCTGCTGGGCGGCGCCCTAGCAGCTCTGCTGCTCGGTGGGCTGTGGTGGAGAAAGGAGAAGGGTAGAGGAAGGTGAACGGAGGTGAAAAACTGCTCGAGACAAGCTACCAGGCTCAAACGGCCACCCCCTCCTCTGCCCTAGCTGCAGGTCGGGCGAAGTACAGAGCGCCGCTTGCGGCTCTGTTCTATCGGGTATCGGCTGGGAAGGGAGAAGATAAGGGTCAGGTTCGCGGAGGGGCCGAAGTGTAAATTACCCAGCAAAAACCAAAAATTACAACTAGGTCCAAAAACACTCAAATGACCATATCTTTTGACTTGAAAGTCAGTTTCGAGTAATTTTTCTTGCAACATCTCAAGTACGAGATCCTCTACCTTCCCAAGGCATAAAATTATGTTAACTAGCTTGTCTCAACTGGTCAAATCACTAATTGCAACAGTGAGTACTCAACTCAACTTAATTAACTAAATAATCAACAGTGATATCATTAGTCGCCTTAGGTGATTCAAACTCAACTATTGATTTACATATTAGCGTATCTTGATTATCTATGATGTTTAATTGATACTCAACACTAATTGAGGTGTTTTACGTAATTCGAGGTATTTATCGACTAATCATGGAGTGGGTCATAACAACCTTTTCCCCTTAAAAGAATTTCGTCCTGAAATTCCTAAAAGAGAAAGGAAACGTGTTACTCATTTCTGACTCGTATTCCTACGTAGCTCCCTCTTAGGTTAAGATTCCTCCACTAAACTATCACTAATGGTATCTCACAATTCGTGAGTTTCTTGATCCTCCGATCAACCATC
This sequence comes from Alisma plantago-aquatica, assembly GCA_963693085.1. Lineage (NCBI taxonomy): Eukaryota > Viridiplantae > Streptophyta > Magnoliopsida > Alismatales > Alismataceae > Alisma > Alisma plantago-aquatica. Next base: position 217,942,641 of record OY856412.1, read on the forward strand.
TGTATAGGTCCCTTAACCTAGGACACATCTGATCTGATTCCAGATCGACCCACAAAACATTGTCTTTCCAGAACTGTTATAGCAGTATCTCACTTTATGGTAATTACCAAGAAATTATTATACTATTCATGCTAACAAACTAAAATTCTTAAATAAACAGAATGCATGTCAATTTGGTACTAAAATTAAAATCATGCAATTTAACTGTTAAACATCATCACATCTTATAATGAAAATTGATATCAAGATACTTGATTCAGGGCAATGCTTCATGAAACCCTAATCTAGGGTAATGATATAACCCTAATTAAAGGTGATGATATGTAAATGTGAACCCTAATTGGGATGAATAGTAAACCCTAATTATGGATAATGGAATGCAGAATCCCAATATAGGGTGATGACATGTGAAACCCTAATCCAGGGTGATGCTATGTAATGCTAAATGAAATCCTATCCCTAAAATAGGGTGAAGGTATGAGAAAACCTAATGATGAAATAGTGGGTAATACCTTATAAAGGTGAAATATCTCAAGCGGTTGATTACAGGCAACTTTATAGTAAGCAATGCCTTAACCTGAGATAAGTCCATATCATTAAAGATAGTTGGACAATTCTAATGGGTGACCTATGCACTATATGATAAACGTGATAGGTTAGTGGTTAAAAGTATTAAGAGGGAAATAGCTTAATACAAGATCAGTTGATAAACTCAAGTAAAGTTGGAAGTGATGAGAAAAGTGATACATCAAGACATAATAGATATCACATTTAGCATTTCAGGGTTGATATACCTTGGTGCACTTCAATCCAATATACTTGGATAAGAAACACAAGAAGTATGTGTTATGTAAAATGTTACAATAAAGATGTAATGAATTTAATGCACTTTGATAGGTGTTGGCTAACATACCATGAGATAGGGGTTAAGCCAAGATTATGAGTATGATGTATTCATACTATGGTAAGGATGAGAGATGAATTCATACCTTGAATTGATAATCATTAATGATATATGATGAGAGTAATAAGCATGAGTGAATACTTATGATATCAATGAATGCTCCTAGAGGAGTGGAACAATAAATTAGGGTTGGATTGATAATATAAACATGAAACCCTAATTAATGTGAAATGGGAAACCCTAACCCTAATTTTGGGTAAAGGGATGAAAAACCCTAACCCTGGTAAGGGAATAGTGGTGTTACTATTGTATTGCATGGTGAGATGTAAAATTTGTCACGACTGTTATCATGTGTATTAACCATGCAGATATCATGAGATGATGAGCATAGCCAGGTTTGAGCTATGATATTTATTTAACAAAAATATTGATTGGCCTTGTATGCCATTATGTTATTGTTACTTAGTAAGAAGTAACAAAATGTGCACGAGCTTTATGAGCCATTATATTAATTGTTGCCCAAGGAGAGGTGACAAGATGTGCAGAGGCCTGGTGAGCCATGTGAGATGCTTGTGTAACAAGTATCATGTATACCTTGGTCAAATGACCTGAAGGTAATAGTTACCTAAGAAGTGGTAACATGTTCAGTCATGAACTAAGGGTTTGAATGCCCAAATTTAGTAATCATGAAGATGATATTGTTGAGAAATGAGATCTTCCAAGTAATGAGATAAGGGATAGAGATCCCAATGTTTGACAAAGTTTTGAAAAGTATTAATGGAAGTATTACATGTTTCTTCGTAGCCTTTGTCATAATAATTCCTATTTGAGAACTTGGCTGATGCTAAAAGAATATGACAATGTACTTACTTAATTAAGTGAAATCATATAATGTAGAGCCCTGGCCATAGATCCATCAGCATCAGAATTTGTTGAATGGTGAAATGGGTTGCTCCACGGCATAACCCGGAGATCGCATATTTTTGAATATGCGGGGGTGATGGGTGAAAATATCCATACGCCCAAATGGGGGAATTGATGGAAGGTAAACATTAAACCTCTCAATCCTTCATTATATGTACCAGGATGGATGTATCACGAATCTCCCAAAGATTGGGATGGATGTATCACGAATCTCCCAATAATGTTAATGCAGGATCGATGGAGATAAACATGAAATCTCTCGATTGCAAAGAGAGTGCAGCTGACCCTGCCTCTATAGTGAAGTTGCCACTATACCCTGGCAAAGCTATTTAGCAGTGACACAAGATGTCCTACATGTGGTCTTGTACTGAACGAGAAGAGGGAGGTCTTGGTAGCCGGATCTACTATTGACCTTGTATGGTACCGATTTCGACTTCGCAGTGGTCGGTTGGAGTATGAGCGGTATACCTCATCTCCCCAGGGCATAAGTGTGATTGTAAAATGTAATCAGCCGTATAACATGTTTGCTTAAGGATTGAATACGGAAATTCATTGGTTGATATTACATTTCTTTTATGCATCTCTAGTTGATAGATATTATTTATATCTCTTTACATTCCTTGCAAAGCAGATAGATGATTTACAACTCTACCATAGGTAGATGCAATGTTCTCCTTAGGAAAGGAGATTATTTTACTCTGAGTGATTTATCCTACTTTTTAATATATAAGATTCCTATGCTAAGTTTTTATTCTAATAAATTGCAATAATAATGTTTTGGCGGAGAGTTATATCTCTCGCTGGGACAACTTACAATTGTCTCACCACCATGGGATCCAATGTTTTTAGGTGGATGCGGACGAGGGAATAGAATCCCCACAACAGAGAAAGGACAACAATAGCCAGGATAGTAGTGAGATCTCAGGTGGAGATACTGTCTGTCAAGTCATATAGATAGTAGTCCTATGTGTCATCTCTGTACTCTCAGGTCCTCAGAGTTAGTAGTTAGTGTTTTTGACGAATCAATCTGAGATTTTGGCTTGATGCCTCAAGGTTCTTATACTGCCTGTGCATAGTTCTAACAGGGCAGTTAATGTTTGTAATCCTCAAGAAGAGATGGTACAAGGCATGTACTTATGAACCAGGTTGTAAATGTATTACATTGGTTCCTGATAAAAGAGTTTTCCTATGTTTGGATCTCTTTGTAAATGATTTTAATTTTTAGTGATTTTCAGTAATCCACTGCTAATGATCGCTTCCACTCAAGTAAATCATGTTTTTTATAAGTTGGATGCCACATGGGTAAATTGCAGAAAAGTCTAGAATGTACCTAAAATTGCATAACTTGCCCAAACAACATCCAAATTGGACCAAACTTCATACACAAGTTATCTTTGATGTGTTGAATATGAGTTTGCCATTATTTCCATATTTGGAAGTTATATAATCACATTATTCATTACTTATGCCTTTTACTCATTTTCTCTCTCCTAAACTTATTCTTATATTTCAAGGTTGTCCAAATTAGATGAAATATAACATGTAGGCTAATTTTGATATGTAGATTTTGAATTTGAAGTTTGTTTAAACTTTTGAGACTTCTTTTTATGAGTTATGTAATATGGCCCATTAACGACCCATTATCTAAATTATTCATCCAATTAAGTTTCTTATCTTCATATTACCACCAAAATGAGTTATGTGGCATATATTATGTATCCATTATAAACCTAAGATTAATGTTAGAACATTAGGTTACATTAAGGTGATCTATACATGCATTAGCTCGTTAGGGTTATACTAAACATCTATTTGGGTCTAACCTTCAACCTTGTTTGGCTAAGTCCAAAATATCAACTTCCAGGGTAGGGTCCGAGATCTAGTATGTTACAGATGGAGTCTTCAGTCTTCTCTCTCCTCAGCTTATGCCTTTAGAGATCTAAGACTGATTGGATGGATGGGAATGAGTCTGGAAAATGGCAGCACTTTGTGATCCTTTCAGATCTGATGATTTGACAAGGCGTGTAGGTGGCCTATTTATAGGCATGATCCACCAACTTAACTCATCGACCACGATCAAGGTTTGTTCTCAGTCGAAGCCAGGCCTCGATTGAGGCTTTTTTGCCTTCTCCACCTTCTCAGTTGCGGCTTGGTTGAGCCACCTTTCTCAGTCGCGGCCTAAGGCTCAGTCGCGGCTTCATGCCGCGGGTGTGTGGACCGCGGGTGTGTGGGGCATCAGGCACCACAGGTGTGAGGGCATCATGCATAGAGGATGCGAGGGGTAGAGGTAATTCTGGGAGGCCTTGACCATGGTGGGGTGGCGCCAATGATCAAATGGGCCACGGTCGAGGTGTCGACCATGACCTTGGCTCGATGTGACCCTACAAACAAGGGAAAAGTGGGTAAGTGAAATACTTGGCATAAAGTACTAAAATAAATGGGAAAATCTATACAAGGTATGCTAGGGGAGATATAAAATATATGCAAAAAGTGTATAAAATGAGGTCTTATCACACCTGAACTTGATGGTTTGAGTCTAGTCAGTTAATTGTTTGTTTAATTAGATACCAAAACATATTTAGTAATAAACTTAAGCATCATTCATGGATAAACTCCTCTTCTAGGTGAGTTCCTATGTGTGGAACCATATAGGTCCCATATTATGTTGGCAGTGAGTGTCCATGACTAGTTTATGACATCACAAGCAAAGAGTGGTGCCTAGTCACACATCAATGCTACTCAAGTGAATCAAAAGTTAGAGAACAACTTTAACCTACAATATATTTAAGGTGTTACAATGATTGTATAATTCCTCTATCTATGATATCCAGATTGAACTCGAGGCAGGGAATCATCATCTTTCCAATCAATTCACGTTCCTTGAACCAAGAGCAAACTATCTAAGATATATGTGACCCAATATCATATATTGATTCACATGTGCATGTGCATGCCTTTCTCAGTATCGCTTATCAAGTGTCCATGATATCAAACTCAAGTAGGAGGGACAAATCCCATATACATCACTCACAGTCAATCCCCATGTGTCATAGCTACCCAATCATCATTGTTATGGCAATCCTTATTCAGGGCTACATTGGATGATGTCAAAGTATACTGAACGACATGTGATGAGTGTAGTGACTTTAGGTCTAAGAACTACAATCACCACCTTCACTTATGAGAGATGACTATGACCACCATATATGGTTTCCATGTGTCACTCTCAAGGTGGGTTTGTCTGATACACTATTTTTTAACAAGTATTTGTGTGCTAGGTTTGATATCACATATCATGACTAATGAGATTTTTTCATAAACCAACCCAAACTCTAGTCTTGTGTGTTAATGTTGTATATCTGCCTTCCATAGTAACAACTGACTAGGGACATATCAAGAATATACATACTCTTAACATCTATATGATTTCATTGTTAAAGTCACATACTTGAAGACATACATCCTTTAGTATTGTCATTCTTTAGACATTCATTATGTTTCCTCATTATCTCATACTTGAGTGAAATAGATTGAATGGAATATTTCCTTTATTATTATTAATCAAATCCTTTATGTAATATGCCATAAAAATCATCATATGATTAGCTCTCAGGGCATACATACCAATAGACTCCCACTTGCACTTAGGTCCAATCACCCATGAATCATATTCTTCGTGATCTAAAGATACCCATCATATTTCTGCTGTACAAGTGCTAATCCAATAGGTTAGCAACATTTTGCTAAAGTCGGTACATTGCATGCTCCTTATTTCTTTGTTGTACGATTTCTCATATCAGACGAAACTGTCACAATATGGTATCTGATATTCCTTGCTTAACCATTGGCTCCATTGTTGTCATGGTATCTCCACTGTGCATCAATGGTTGGAGCCTTTTTAAGTTCATCTATATGAACTTCTAGATCCATATAGTATCCAATCTAGTATTCATAACACTAGGATAGTTGTCTTCAATTGTAGAATTGAATTAATGGCCTGTAGTTCTGAACTCTTCCAATGTATAACTCTTCTCTTAAGATTAAAGATACAAGTTTTAATATTGTGATCATTCTCTGTCATTTTGGAAGCTTGCTTCAGTGTAACCCTTTACATCCAACTCTTCCTTGTTGCCATGATCTAGCAACTAATCCTTTAATGCTTCTCAAGCTCTAATAGATATCTTAAATGACATTCCAATGACCTTCATCAGAAACTAATATCATCTTGTCATGTCCAATACATACAAGACTATGGGGTGAGTACATTAGCATACATGATATATCCAATTTCTAGTGCATATGGCATCTTACTCATGTCTTTTGATTCTTCACAAGAACTAAAACATAGGGTTCATGATAGACTAATCCCGAATTCTCTCTCATTGAATCCTTCATGCTGAACTCTTTCAACACTTTTCTATTACTCATACTTAGGTTATGAAACTCTCAAGAACTATCTCTATAGCTCTCGATCCCTATCACATAGGATGTTTCACCTAATCCTTCATTGCTGCAGGTGTTTTCCATGCCAGATCTCAATGTTTACATTATTGAGATGTTATTCCCCATCAATTCATGGAATATTTATATATGTTCCCACTATATATTTTATAATCACTAATTTCATATTTTATCTTGATTCAAGTCAAAATCTTTGACTATCTTGTCAAGTCAAAAGATCACATCTCTAAGATGTTTTTTCAATCTCAAGATTGAACTTTGTAGCATATAGACTTTATTTGTGTTTATGAAGTTACAAAACCATTAGGCTGTGTCACTTACACATCCTCTCATATATTTCTTTTAAGGAATGTGGTTTTAAGATTCATATGCCAACTATCATAGTCTATACAAGATGCAATAACAAGCATAATCATTGGTAAAGGAATTTCTTCATGTTCAAAAATTTGAACTGATTTGAAATCCTTTGTAGCCAATTTGTCCTTTTAGGTTATCCATGTTGGTTTTCTCAATGAAAACCCAACTAAACCCTTTGGGTTTTACCCCTTTAGGTGGTACTGGAAAGGTCATGCCTTCTTAGTGTACATGGACTCCCTAGTGACCTTAATCCACTTCTCAGATTATGTCTCTCAATAGTTTCTAGTTGATTTGTTGTCTCATCATCTTATGACCAACCTATATTAGTTATCAAATTCACAATCTTCAATCTAATATGTGTTCTACTAGAACTTATAAGGTTATGTGTTACATGAGAAACTTGAGTTTCCACAACAATTTGTAATTCTCACTGGTTCTCATTGTACCTTCTTGTTGACCTCGAACCTTTTGAGTTCTACTTTCAATCCCACTGATTCTTTTGGAACTCAGTTATCCTAGTAACAAAACCCTTTTGTTATTGGATTGAGATTAAATGTAGCATTCAACAATTATGGTTTGTGGATAAACCTTTTCAAGCAACTACTTTCTTTGTGAAAGTTTCAATCCTTAAGACATATTGGGACATTCCCATATCATATCACATATGATGTCTTTTAAACCATTTTACATGGTACATTGCTTAGTCTAAAGTATATATCCATGAGGACATTAGAAGATTAGATTAAATGATAAACATGTCATGACTCATCACGATGTGATTCCTTCTTACTATAAATCATCATGTTTTGGGTGGATTTGACTAGTGATACACTATAAAAGTCCTTCTAGAAGGTCCTCAAACTATTGATGTAAATTATTTTGACATTGGATCATATCAAAGTTTCTCAATACTTTTATCAAAGTTATACTTCACTACAATCTTCTTGAACACTTCAAGAGATTCATGTTTCTATTTCACCAAATATAAAACCTATATCTAATCTCATCAGTGAATATAATGAAGTACAAACAACTATCTCTAGCATTTATTTTATAAGATCTTCATACATCAGCATGTACAAGGTATAATAGAATGCTTATCCTCGCACTACAAATAGTGAATGATATTTTGTCATATTGCTCATAATTAAGACTTGCATGTCTCTTATTGGTTCAATAACCAAAAGATTCTAGATAAACATCAATATGGATTCTAGATATGCTTTTATAATATATGTGCTTTGGATGACAATGCTAAAGATTATTTGTGTTATCAATTATAATCCTTTAGGTAATTACATTATATACATCATCTTTAGATCCTTTCAGATAAAGATCACTAGATCTTTGGGAATTGTCATACAAGATCACATCTTTGAATTAGAAGAATTAACAAATCTTTATTGATTTATCATCCTTGTCATACAAGACACATAAAGTAAAATGTTTCAATTTTGGCATAATGAAATAGTAGTTCACCTAACTCTATTACATGCCCAATGGACTAAGATAAATTTGAAATGTAGACTAAAGTTGTAGCTACTCTTGCTCTGCATAGTCCACCATTTCCCTTTCATAAAGGATTTACTTCTTATCAGATCCTGCACATCACATATGTCAGATCTACATTCAGTATCACATACTAAGATGAAGAAGTAATGAAATTTATCCTATAAAGTTTATACCTGAAGTATAGGTAGTCCTCCCTTTTCCTTGAGATATGAAGACTTGGGCTTCTAGCTAGGTTTGGAAATCTTCTTAACTTTGTCTTTTTCTTGCTGATAATCATCACAAACTTGGGCTTATTTTTTTCATTTGTACCTCAGCTGTTCTCAACATGCCTAATAACTCTATCAACGACTTGTCAAAGTAATTCATGTTGTAGTTCATAAAAAACTGACTGTATGATTGACTGGCCTAAATCACGTCCAAAATGGAGCAGATATAGAGTATTCAGACTCTTGAATTTATAACCCGACACTCATGCCCCCGTAACTATTCTATGGGGTCTGATGTAGTAAATCAGGGTTGAATCACATAGACAAGGTTGGTAAGTGCTAAGAATGTGAAGCCTCAGACTCACATACACCAAACAAAAGGTAGATCAAGACGGTGTTCCCTAAGGAATGATGATACTCCAAATAAAGCGAATAAAAAGCAAAAGTAAGATAATAAAACAAGTTAATAAAGTCAAATAAGGAATTTGTGACCAAAGTATGGGAGGGAGCTTGGATTGGGTTTCACCTACTAAGATCTCTAACCAACATGCATTAATCACACCCCTTTTGTATACCCTTTGCAAGGTTACAAGCAATCATCATATATGTCTATTCCCTCCTCTCTTGACCTTAGGATAGATCTAGATTATAAGGTTGCCTCCCTCTCAAGATGACAAACAAATAACCACAAAGCAAACCATATGATCCTTAGATTTAGTATTCCAACATTTTCATGCATTCATACTACTCCATAACACTTAGATATGGTTCGTGCTACTATTTCGAGGAACTAACAATCAAACATCACGAGATGGTAGCTAAGCATACAAGTGAAGCATTCAAGAATAAGAGTATGGGGATAAATGTCACGAAGGATATATATATTCAAAAGGATGCAAGTATATACAAGCTGGGAGGGCCTTAGTGGCTACTCCCAACCCAAGTTAGGTGTTTAGCCACTCATTCTAATGAGCAACATTTCAGGTTTACAAATGGATGTAGACATGGAGGACAGTAGGAAGGGCAATATGGAAAAATAAGGGAAATAAAGTCGAAGCAGGGGACTGGGAAGGGGTACACCGATGGTAGCTAGGGGATGGCCACAATTGATGGCTCGATCCTGTTCACCTACTGGCTAGGAGCAGCATTATGGTCGACCTTATTTTCTCCTTCTTCCTCTCGTTGACATTGGAGGGGTGCCAGGAATGGGCGGTGGTAGACAGGAAAGGGTCTATATGCCGAGACTGACGGACTCTCATCCATCGTTCCTATCGGTCAATGGCAGTGGAGATCACTCGATGACAGCTCCTTCCTTCCATAGCTCCACGTCTAGTCAGTCGTGCTTCGTTGGGAGTAGAGTGCGTAAGAGCCTCCACGCTCCCCTTTTCACATAGCTGGTCATTCCCCTTTTATAGGCGCTGACCTAGGGTCCTTTACTTGTGCTCCAAGCCTCTCAGGTACCCATCCTTGGGGCATGCGTTTAACGATCTGAGTACGACACCTGTTAGGGTAGACATCGGGTGTCAGTATTAGGCACACCATAAGCTGATAGGCGCATAAGCTCCACCGGTTGACATACGCAGACGCAGCCACCAGTTGGTAGGCACAAACACTCCACCAGTTGACAGGCACAGACGCACCATCAGTTGGCAGGCGCGGACCCACCTACGGGTGATGGGCTGATATGGCTTTTAGTCTGGTGATGCGACAGGGGTTGTTAAGTCACATTCGGTGGGGGTAAGCCAACGACTACCCACAGGCCACCGATTGCCATCTAGTGATGGCTCATCATTTAATAATCGAGCTTTGAGTCCTTTGTTTCCGACATTTCACGCCATTATCCTTGTCAACATAGGGTAAGGAGAACATATGTAGGGCGGGAGGGAAATGGATATGAATTTGTCTAGATAGTGGGGAAAAATGGATAAAATAAAACATATACTATATGCAAAATTGGATGTTATCAACTCCCCCAAACTTAAAGTCTAGCCTTTCCTTAGGCTAACAATTAGAATTAAAGCTCTGAATGACTTCAAAGGGCTTTATTGCACATCATTTTGTGAGTGCGCAAATGTGATAACGTCAGTCTTAAGTCAAGATTTATGCATATGGTTGAGAGGTTGTTGGATCCCAAAATTCTCGCTCTTAGTCAAGAGTTGCGACACTCATGTTGCTTTCCATGACTTTATTTATCAAAGAGTTCCTCTTTCATGAAGAACTAATGATCTTATTCCAGGTTGTACTTGTACAAAGTTATGGTGGAGGTAGCTTTCACACCAAATTTTATTTTTCTGGGTATCCTAGCTATTGTGTTTGTGTAGGCTTGAAGGCTTCGATGTTTCCTACATTCCTCAGGTTCACTCAACCATAAATCTTCCTTAGAGGCGGTTTTGCCCTAGAGGGCGCTGATTTAATTTTAGGTGGTTATGTGAGGTTCCCCTTTGGAGCATAGGTGTGTGAAGGTTGTCTTCAAGACTCCACTACCGGGCACAACATATCTGCATTTGTGAGTGCAACAATACACCAGTCGGGCAGAATCCTTCAACATCTTTCCAAGAAAAACTCTCATGATTTTATTCCTCTCTGCTTTTATTCTTGCTCACATGCTTAGGGATTATAGGTTTTCAGGAAAAGTTGGGCTACCATGCCTCTTTTTGATTCCAAAGTAGGGATTTTTAAAACTAGAAGGGGTAGTTGTTTCCTCTTTTTCTAGGGTTATGTGTTTTCCTACCTGTACTCAAGATCATGGTGTCAATCAGGAGCTTGGTAGGCAGAGTCCTCTTTTCCTTGAGATTTTCTTTGGTTGACTAACATAGATGTACCTTCTACATTATCTTGAGGTTAGTCTAACGTTAAGACATTATCACACTCACTTTTTTTTTAAGTAGATTAAGAATCCTAGATCTGTCATTCTTTAAGAAAAAATTATGCTAAGATCTAGTTTAAAGACAAGAAAGTCTAAGGGTTGGGGTTATGACACGATCTTGGAAAAATGGATTCAAAATATTCCTTTTTAAGACTATTCATATTGAGGTTTCAGTAAGGGTATTTATATGTATGTGCAAAAATCAAGCCAAAATTGTTTATTAAGCAGGGCATAAAGTAGTTAATGTCAAAGTAGAGACATACCATGTTATCCTGTTTAGACTCCCCCCCAAACTTATCATCCACATTGTCCTTAGGGTGTCAAATAATGAGGTTGATCTAGAATAGGTGAATTGTGGGCGATCGACCATTCCAAGGCTAGGATCTTCATAGCATATTGTCCTCGGAAGTGGTGGTAGTAGTCATCCTAGCACTGTTTGACTTTTTGACTGGAAGCTAGTATTTGTATCCAATAAAGGACGTAGAATCCATAGTTGTTTGAAAGAGGTTCTTACTAGGGGCACCTATGGTAGAACTGCAGTTTCTCAAACTTTATATCAGCTGGTATGCCACAGCCAAAGACCCTGATCAATTCTATAATCTTATTGTCTACCAGTCTGACTCTTTCTTTGATGATGTTGTTTGTTGTTTTGTGATATTTTGTGCATTTTGCACTGAGCATAGTGTCTGAGATGTTGCGGAAGATGGACGTTTTATTGATAATTTCCACTGCTAGAAGTGCCCAATGTCCATCGTGTAAGATCGACATAAAAATCCATTTTGGAACATTGTACTTAAGTGATCAATCAGCCGCTGTAGCTCGCCTGATTCCTTTTTTGACACGACATCTCCCAATATTTTTTAAAATTCCATGTATACATTGGTGAGATTGTCAGATAGAAGTTGTTGGCAAGCTACCATATCATTTACGGTCACATACCCTCATGTTGTCAAAATATCTCTGAGTTCTGGGAGTAGGATTTGTACATTTCCTCACTAAAAAACAACTACAAAGCCATCCCCCCTCGGATGAAGAATGTCCAGGAGGAATTGGACTTCTTCTACATACAAGCCATAGCACACTAATTCATCGATGTTCTCAAAGGTAGACATTGTGACATTTGTTGGCTCTACTCCTTGAGGTGTGTTGACAATTGGTTTTCCTCGTCAATGTATACCTCACTTCCTTTGACGGTTGTGTCCTCTGGAGGAGAGGGCAATGTTATGATGATATCAGTGGATGTTGGGATCAGAAGTGATTGCTTTGGTGGTGTGCCAAATGTTGGCATTTTGACTTCTGGAGTTGGTTCCTTCTCGGCAGTGGGATGGACTTCTTGGGATAGTTTCTCTATAGCATTTGATGTATTGGGTGGAGGAGGGCAGTGGGTGGCACTGGTGATGTCTTCTTTTATACTTAAGACTCAAGCTTTCTAAGTTCTTCTCTCCAAGGCATCTTTTCGGGCAAAGGAATTAGAGAGTACATGCACCTTGGTATATCTTCCATGCTTCTGTCATAGAAGAACCTTCTGTCATGAATGATTTCCATCATGTTTTCCTCATAAGGCGTGGAAATTTTCATTAGAAATTTGCTCCACATATGTTCCTCTTTTGATGGCCTCAATTACCCTCAGTGCTAAGAAGGCACTGTCCCCTGAGTTTTTTCCTTCTTGGGCAAGATTACATTTGATGACAATTTCCTTCCAATTGGGGCGGTACCACCCACTTACTCGTTGTATTAGTCATTTTAGGCAGATGGGGATTTCTTGAATTGATATGTGCTTTGCCTTTTCAAAAACCATTTACCCACATGGTAGGTCTTTTGCACGGAAGTTGTAAGTTAGCACTCTTATTTCAGATAGGTCAACCATCGTCAAAATCCAATGGTTGAAATCTTTGAAGGGCAGAGTGACAAACTTCAAAGATCTACTTCTATCTAGGACCTCCTACAGCTCGCAGACTAAAGTTGTGTCATCTCTTTCCTTGAGTAGGTGAGATGCCAGATTGGATGTCGCATTGAACACATGCCCCTCTTTATCTTTGTGCATGTGTTCCTCTATTATAGTCCCATGCAAAATTTTAAAAAGCATTTGGCTTATGTTTTCCTTTGGTGTAAAAGTAGAATGCAGATCACTCCTTATTAAAATGTACTTATTGTTGCGATAGATGACATCCTATCCTAGCTTTGCATCATCTAGGATTTCAACTAGGACATGGATATCCCTTATCAGTATGGACATAATGATGACATGTCCATGTCGGCCATCTTACATGGAAGCAGGTGTGGCGCGGGTGGTGTGTTTATGGTCGTCAAGGCTACAGGCGGTTCCAGGAAGATTGGGTTTGTTGGTTTTGGAGGTTCTTCAGCAAACACATTTTCTAGATTCCCTATGTCCTCTTCAAATATCATCAGTTATATTTCTCTCTCGAAAGAGATAAATAATCCTCTGCCTTTTATTGGTTTGTCCAGAAGAAAATTCCTTCATAAAGCTATCATAGACATCTGGGAGTGGGACCCTATAGCCAAACAGTGGGCCGAGTCCCTCCATTACGTCTTCAGTTGTTTCAGTGACTTCTCCTCTTACTTCTGGTTGTATTTCCCCAACATCATTTTCTCCCACTGCTTCTTCTTTTTCTGTGGGAGTTTTGGGCTCTGATGGCATAGAATCACTCTGCTTTGGTTGTCCATTGAGCCATTTCCCTTCATTTTTGTTTGTTGAGTGCCCTGGCGAGGCTGGGGGTGTGGTTGTGTCATGCCCCTCAGTGAGAACTCTTTTATTGCTTGCTGATTTAGTTGGCTCCTCTTCTTCTAGTTGTTGAGTGCACCTAGATGTTGTTGCTTCAGCTTGGAGTACTTCTTTCCCTACCTGCATTTTTGCTAACAACAAGTCTACTCTGAGGTGGAAATCAATGTTTGAAGTTGGTTCCATTGGAGCTTCTTGATGTGTCTCCACAGACATGCTTATAGTTGGTGGGGGGTCCTCCTTTCATTTTGATTCTTCCTCTCACAACTTCTTGTTTTCTTCTTATAGTTTGTCCCATTCATTTTGTAGGGAGGCGAGTTCACTCGTCACCCCATCCAATGCTTGCATTACCTGCAATTGGTTTGCATCTAGTTCTTGCATCTATAGAGGGAGACCGAGGATAGACTGGATGTCCTTAGTCAACTTTTGTACATGTATGTTAGTGACAATAAAGTTGTAGTTATGTTTGAAAAGTTTAAATTAGAGTTAGATATGTTCTCACAGAGGTCATCAATCTCCCATCCTATCTCCATGAATTTTGCCTTTGCGGTCGCCCTTAGTCAAGGCTTGTCAAATGAGCTTACTTCTTGTCCTTTTACATGGACTTTGGGTGAATCTTTGACTTGGTGTGAGCTTTGTTCTGGTAGTGGTGCCTCTTTCTCTGGTGTTTCTATCTTTGCGGCTGCCTTTTGCTCATCCGTCTTGCTTTCAAGCTCTGCTTTCTTTATCGAAGGCTTTGTGCTTGCTGCTTGATTGGTGGTCACCCCTTTCTTAGGGACATCTACTTCTGGGGTAGAGGTTGTAGAGACTTGTTCGATGTGTTGGCATCTTTATATTCCAAGTATACCACTTTCGTAGGATGTGGTTTCTTTTTTGACTTCTCTGGGACTCGCATGAGCACCCTCTTTCTAGACATTTGCTTGGTGGCTGTCTCCTTCTGGTGCTTGCTAGTTGTTTCCCTCATACCTGATATCAGCCTTAAGACCTCCTCTTCCTTTAAGATGAACTTATCCAGGTCATATATGCTTAATTCTGGGAGGGGTAGCAGGAGTTTTTTCCTACAAAACTTGTAGGTGTATCCATTTGGTGTCCTTTCTAGGACATTAACTGCTACTAGATATTTTCTGTTCACTAGTGTATCTCCTTTTGATCTTAGAAAGTACTTGAGCTTGCTGGGGTAGCCCAATTGGTGTGCTATGTATGTTATGATCCCCCTCATGCAGAACTCACGGGGACCATCGGCTCCCATTGCTGCGACTACCTTTTCAATAAGTATTTTTCTTATTTTGACTACCTTTCCTTCCATAAGGCTCCACAGAATGTGGAGGTCTAACCTGGTTACATTTCTAGTGTTTGTTCTAAACATTAGTGAATTAGCAAAGATTTTATGTACTACCCTCATGAATCCTGAGTGCATTACGGTGGCGTTTGACTGGCTGGAGCTATATTTGGGATCCCCTGAGAGTCTTTCCGAAGTCTTCTTAGTTGTGAATCCATTTGCATCTTTATCGCCTCGTGCCTTGTTAGTACGTTCTGCTTGTTTTGTTGAGTCTGTGAAGACCACATTAATCCATTTCTCTGTTAGGATGTATTCCTTCTTCATAATCCTAACTTGCAGCTTGTACTCACCTCTGCACTCTTTATGATGGAGGAGATGAACTCTTATGTCAAATCATCATAAGAAATCATGTTTGTGAAACAAATTTTGTATATTCCTAGTTGCTCAAAGATCTTTTTCACACTGTTGTAGATCCCCAGTTGCTCTAAAGAGATGATGTCACCATACCTGGTTGCCTTGTAATTTTTCCTTTTGAAGATGTCACACCATATTTCATGATGTTCTTCATCTCTGGGCACTAGCTGATTGTCAAGTTGCTCCAATATGCTTTCCAGTGTTGGTTGACTGGGGATGTTTGTGGGTACTAATGCTTTCTCCTTAGATATCCTGGCCACTTTCTTGGGCCTCTCCTCCTCAATTTCTGGTAAATTCTCTTCTTGTGATTTTGCACCTCCTCAAATGTTGTGTACTCAGAGACCTCTATTTCTGTGTATTCTTCCTATTCTTCTGACTCCTCAAGGATTGGTTTGGCTAGGATCTTTGCCACTTCTACTTCTATTCTAGCCTTGATGCTCTCTGGTGTGGGTTCCCCATGTTGTTCAATGTAACTTGCATGCTCATGTTTCAATTTTTTCCATTCTCTCTATTTCTTCTACCATCATCAAGGATCTCACCCTCTTTGTGTACTCAGACTCATGCACTTGGATCTTTCCCTGCTTTCCTGCCATCTTATGTTGGTAGATACACTAAGTATCTCTAGCTAGATTAATTAGATAGGTAAAAAGGAAATGGAAATATGTTAGGTTATAGATTTGTAGTTAAAGTAGTTAAACTGAGCATTAGCAATTGATGGTATCAATTGGTAGATACATCAAAGAAACAATAGATGAGGGTAACAACCGATTGCCTCAACTGATGATTGGAACACATGGTGAAAAGGTCAGCCGGTGGTTCATTCTACTAATGGTATCATGATGGAAACATGCAGTAATTGAGAGGTTAAAGTCGAAGATGGCTGCTCATACGGTGTCTTGGAACAATCGGTGGTAGGATCGACAGGTGGTTCCTTCAACCGATGGATGACCAGTCGAAGGCCTGAGATAGGTGATGGAAACAGACAGTGATGGGTGTGCTGGAATCAGTCAAAGGTCAGCATAGTCTAAAGTCAGAATCGATCGAGAGATGCAATGGTACAGGCGAGTGATGGTAGGGAAGGGTTGGCGACAACCGAAGGTTGGCGGTGGTTCCGAAACAGTCGATGGCTTGAATAACTAATGGCGGAATTGGGCGGTGATCTGAATCAACCAACGGGTGCACTGAGTAGGCGATGGCTAGTGGATATAAGTAAGGAGGATGGAGGTGAGGATCAACGGTCAATGATTTGAACCGTGCGGGAAGTAGGAAGGCAAAGAATACAACGACACAAGGCCATGTAAAGAAAACCTAAGTTTTTGGGTTACCTTGTCAGTGCTGGTGTTGTGCTCGCAGGTGGCCTGGAAATGTGGCTCTGTCATTCTCACTTGGTTAGAGATGGCTTTGTCTTGAACCTCACTAACCGGCGGGAGGGGAAATTGCCTCTATCACTTTGGCTTCCTTCACTATTATTGGTAGGTTTTTGACTTGTTCGCATGGTGAAAGGAGAGCGAAAGGGGGTTAATCAGTCTCCTTTTATAGTTTTCCGTCGCTTAGTCTTCCACCAGGTGTTTTCGTAGAATCTTTGACCCCTACTACCATCAGTCGGTGGCTTGGAAGGTGATGAAGGTGCCTTGATCAATCGATGGTACGTCTGTGGATGTCAACTGATGGAAGCCCTTCCATAATCACTCGATGGTGAGGTAGGGTGCCATCAACCAGTGACACTTTCTAGATACCAACCGATGGTTGGGATCAACTGATGGCCCCACAAGATTGGCTCCTGTAATGAAGGACATTTGAATTTTATTTATTGCATACTAAATCCCAACAACCAAGTTAAAACCCTTCCTGTAGATAAGATTTTTGACAAAATTATATTACTTACTAAATTCAAAGGGCACTAGGGCCTTAAACTAAAAACTATTAAACTACTAATTGTTTATTATATGGAAAAGAGGATAGGAGGGATATAGAAATCCTTGGGTTGCCTCCCAAAAAGTGCTAATTTGGAGTCTTTAGCTTGACTCTTTGTTTCTAGCTTGCACGGGTCCTCAGTTGGAGTAGGTCTGGGCTCCTCGAGCTCTATTTCTGACCTTCTTACAAAGGCTTCATCTTCATAATATCTTTTTACCTTGTGTCCATTCACCTTAAAAGTGCCAGTCTTATTGTTGGTGATTTCCATCATTCTCGATGGATAGATCTTTACCATAGATAAAGGGCCGAACCATCTAGTTCTCAGCTTCCTAGGAAATAACCTAATGTTGGAGTTAAACAAAAGAACTTTGCCTCCCTCATGCACATCCTTGTTTTTAGGTGGGCATCATGGCATAACTTAGCTCTTTGATTATAGAATTTTGTATTTTCTTAAGCATGAAGCCTCAACTCCTCAAGTTCTTGGAGTTGGAGAAATATTTTCTTGTCTTCTTTGTATAGATTCATATTCAGAAATTTGATAGCCCAAATGTCTTTGTTCTCTAATTTGATAAGGAGATGGCATGACTTCCCATAAATCAGTCTGTTGAGCGTTGTACCTATTGGTGTTTTGTATGCCATGCGGTGGCCCCATAATGTAGCATCGAGTTTCATAGACCAATCCTTCCTACTACAATTTACTGTCTTCTCCAACATCTGCTTGATTTGCCTATTGGATACTTCTACTTGTCCTGACGTTTATGGATGGTAGGTTACCACTTTGTGCTTGACTCCATATTTTTTCAATAGAGATTCAAATTGTTTTTCCATGAAGTGGGATCTCCCATCACTTATGATGGTGCGTGGGACCCCAAATCATAGAAAGATAGTTTTCTCGAATAGCCAAATCACTGCCTTTGAGTCACATGTTTGGGTAGCAACGACCTCTACCCACTTTGAGACATAGTCTACAATGAAAAGAATATATTGGTTTCCTCTTAACTATGGCAATGGTCCCATATAGTTGATTCCCCATACATAAAAAATTTCTACTTCTACCCAATCTGCCATGAACATCTCATTCCTTCTACTGATGTTTCCTATGAGTTGGCACTCTTTACAAGTTTTTACAAATGACTTAGCATCTTTGAAGAGTTTCGACCAATAAAAGTCTGACTGTAGAACCTTTGCAGTGGTCCTTTCTCATCCATGGTGACCTCCATAAGGCGAGGAATGACATTCCTTTAGGATTTCAGGTACATCTTCTTCTGGTACATAACAACGATATAAATTGTCAGAGCATCTTTTGAATAAAAGATGATCATCCCAATAGTAATTTTTCAGATCAGAGAACAACTTCTTCTTCTGATTATAAGTGATCTCAGGTGGTAACTTCCCACAGGCTAGATAGTTGCAAATTTTAGCAAACCAGGGTAGGGTTGGTTCAACTGACTAAGCCATCAATAGAGCTTCATCGACGTAGTTGTCATTTACGTGCTATTGATTTTCTTCATCAAAAACTATCCTTGAAGGTGGTCTGTGACCACATTCTCTATTCCTTTCTTATCAATAATCTCATGATCGAATTCTTGTAGAAGTAAGGCCCACTACAACAGTCTCAGCTTCGTGTCCTTTTTCTTCATGAGGTATTTTATAGCCCGATTATCAGTGTATACTTTCACCTTCAATCCTGTTAAGTGTGATCTAAATTTATCCAAAGAGAAGACAATCTCTAGCATTTCTTTCTCAGTTGTGGTATAATTTACGTAGGCTTCATCCAATGTTCGACTTGCATAATAGATCACATGGCGCTTCTTGTCCTTCTTTTGACCTAGAACAACCCCAATAGTGAAGTCACTTGCGTCACACATCATTTCAAAGGGCACATACCAATCCGGTGCTTGTAGAATCAAAGTTGTTGTCAAGGCCTCTTTGAGGGTATCGAAGGCTTATAAACATCTATTAGTGAACTTGAAGTCAACATATTTAATGAGGAGGTTTGTCAGGGGCTTAGTGATCTTCAAAAAGTCTTTTATGAATCACATATAGTATCTGACATGACCTAAGAAACTTCTTACTCCTGTGACAAACTTAGGTGGTAGAAGCTTAGATATAGCCTCAATATTATTTAAATCAACATCTATTCCCTTTTTAGAGATCTTGTGTCCTAAAACAATGTTGTCTTGCACCATAAAATGACATTTCTCCCAATTCAGAACCAGATGTTTTTCCTCACAGCATTCCAAGACTAGGGATCAATTTTTTAGACACTCATCAAAGTCTGTCCCATACAAAGAGAAGTCACCCATGAAAACTTCCACTATATCTTCTAAAAAATATGAAAACATAGAGATCATGTAGCGTCGGAAGGTTGCAGGCACATTACACATCCCAAATGGCATTGTTCTGAAGGCATACGTGCCATAGATACAAGTAAAGGTTGTCTTTTCCTAATTGTTAGGATGAATCATTACTTGATAGAATCCTGAATACCCATCTAGAAAATAGAAGTAATCATGATTTGCTAATCTTTATAGGACTTGATCAATAAAAGGTAGAGGGAAATTATCTTTTCTTATGGCAAAATTCAATTTCTGATACTCGATGCACATATGACAACCTGTTACGATTCACATTGCTACCTCGTCTCCATCTTCACCTATTAAAATGGTCATTCTACCTTTCTTAGGCACCACATGAATGAGGCTTACCCAATTGCTATCACTGATAGGGTATATAATTCCGGCATCCCACAGCTTAATCACTTCTTTGTTCACCACTTCCTTGAGCATGTGATTCAACTTCCCTTGTGGTTGAGCTAGAGGTTTAGCCGTTTCCTATAGATTGATTCTATGCATACATAAGGTAGGACTAAGCCCTTTGATGTCCTCAACAAAATACCCTATAGCTTTTCTATACAATCTGAGTTCCTTTAGCAATCTTTCTACTTGTTCATCTGTCAAGTTTGCATTAATGATCATAGGATTCCTCCCCTCATCATCGAGAAATTCATACTTCAACCCTTCAAGAAGCGGTTTTAATTCTAGCTTTAGTTTTGGTGCTCCTTCTTATTCAGAGGTTTGCTCGAGGGATGCGTACTTTGCGGTTTTGAAGGTTACTTCTTCATCATCACTGAGCTCTTCCTCATGTTGATTTAGGCAATCCAAAAATTCAACTGATTCTGGGTCTTCCACACTAGGGTCAGGGTTATTCAAGGCTCACATAAGCGGATCGACAATCACCTTATCCTTTTATACTTCTTCACAATATTGGTTGTAGCTATCCATGAAGTAAGGTGACTCAAAGAGAGATGGTCCCCTCATAGCGTCATGTACTCGAAAGTCGATGTGGTCTTTACCAACACACAGAGTAATAATTCCTTCTGCAATGTCTATTAGATCTCTTATAGAAGCATGGATAGGTCTTCCAAATATCATTATGTAAAGAAGTGAAACCACTTCTCTACTAAAAATTTGAGTAACAAAACATTCAGTCCAAACACACTCAGAAGGTATGATGGAGTGGGTGTAAAATTTTCAAATCTTTATATAATGGTAACAAAAGACCAAAGTATAGCAGCGGAATAAAAACATGATGATATTCAATTATAAAACAAAGGGTTACAAACTTACATCACAATGATCCATGTAGAGGAAATCTAAACCACCTCAAGATTGTCTCCAAGCTTTAACTTCACCATCTAAGTCCAGGTCATCAAGCCTTATCATCCAAGTCCTCGACATAAGGTTGGAAGCATACCCCAACAAAAGAGAAGAAAAGGAAACATCAGCAAAGGCTGGTATGTGCATACTAAAAAGAAAATTGTGAGCAATATAAGGAAATAAAGGACATCAAATGTAAAAGGCTTCCCATGCAAGATATAAGTACCACCCAAATGGGTATCAAGAGAAAAGAATAATAACAAAAGGGATACTTGCCATCAACATATAAAAGGATTGTGCCATAAATAAATCCACTACCATGGTGGGGAATCAAAGCAAAAGTAGGGCACACACCCCACAATCAATATCCTGCATGCATGTGAGATAAACATAGCCCTAGAACAATATAAACATAATTGGCGGCCAAGGCTTCACATCCTTGCAAACCTGATAGAGAATGACTCACCGCCAAACTCCCAAATATATATAAAATGGGTCAAGACACACATCTTGCCATGGGTACGAGGTTCCTTGCCGTCCCAAAAAGAGCAGGAAATATCACATCTGCTATAAACAAAACCAATGCAATTTACACTACTCTAGTGCTACTGAATCACATAGCATGTTTAATATAGAGGCAAGTAGAAAGTATAGTCAGAATTATCAAGGTTGCCATCACACAATGGACAACACAAACATATAAATATCCACATCATAGTGGGCATATATCAACAAGTAAAATCCACATCACAGTGGGTATATATCATCAAAAGTCCAACTTGCACCAAGGCAACAAGATAAGATTCCAAGAGAATATATGTGATCACAAGATCAATAAAAAAATAAGATACTTCTCATGAAGCATGATTTCAAAAGAACAAGACAATGTGTAGGCTAATGTCCATATGACCAAAAGTAAGACAAAAATAGGATAATTGCTCAAGAAGAATAATCGGGGATGCAAACATACCTCCACATCAGATTCAAATAATCCAAAGTCACTTCTAGGTCCAAGCCTAGGCATCCAAAGAACCTATTAAGCATATATGTGGAATTCGGGTTAGGTTTCCATTAATTATACAAAACCCTAAAAATCACCTTTTTATTCTATGTGAATTAGGTTACCAAAACCATGCCATATATTAGTTCATACTTTTATGAACTCAAAACATATATTTTTTATATTTTTATGACTTATAAATATTTAGTTGTGAATTTTACAAGTTATTACAATTTTATATTAATCCATTAAAATCACCCCTTTAAAACATTAGATTCAGGCAACAAAACCAACACCATTAGAAAGAACTTATTTTTCTAAATCCAAAGGGTATTTATTTGTAATTTTCTGATCAATATTTAATTATTTATTAATTTTTTAAAATTGACCAATAGGAAAAATCCAAAAATCGTTTAAAACAGAGAGAGAGCGAGAGTGGGTCGTCTTGTGACTTGGCCCAATAGAAGGCAGCCAAGTCACTGGTCAAAGCCTCGTCAGCGGCCATGTTGACTCATCCCACAGCAAAACAAAACATGGTCAAAACACCGTTATGACCCTGGTTGAAAAACAAAGGGTAAAGAAAAACAAAGGTAGACCAGACCAATCACCATTGGTCATCTTCTTCGATTTCACAACATCGCGAGAAGAGACAAAAGCGATGAACTCACGATGGCATCAAACTGAAATCAGGACTCCAAGTGCTAAATCTTATAGGTGATATGACCAACGAGTTTGCAGGACTCTGAGAAACCAGATGATTAATTCGAAGAAGCAGTAAAACACCGTTTGCCAAACTGTGGCTCAAGAGCTGAGAAGAAGTAAAAAAGGGGAAATGGGAAATACCATGAAGCCAACTGGAATGAGAACGTAGAGGACCCTACGAGACTCCCAGGAATTAGTCTGAACCTTCGGAGGGTCTCACACAGCCTCGGAGTTCAAAGGTGACCTCGCGGAGGCCACCAGTAGCTGGAGGAGTAGGGGAGTCTTCCTCGGAATCATCTGAGGCCGAACCAGAGATGCAAAATGAAAATAGGGAGTCCGGTGGTTACGAGGGAAGATTTCTAAGAGGTCTGAAAGCCAAACGAAGCTAAAAAGATAGCAAAGGGTGAGAAATAGGGGAGCGAAGAGTCCCTCTTGTCGACCGAGAGGTAGGGGCGACGAAACCCCCTATAAATAGGGTTCGATCAGCACAGAATCGGGTGAGGAAACCTCAGGAAAGGAAAACAGAAAGACAAATCGAGAGGAGAGGGAGATCATCCAACGAAAAGATCGCGGTTACTGTAGCCCGCGGAATAACAGTCCGACCCAAGGTAGGAGACATGCTCCATACCCTTGGATCGGAATCCAATGGTCACAGCCAAAGGGTACATAAATCTGTGAATCGGGAAACCATGGGTGACAGCGTGACAAAATCGATATTATTTAATAAAGTGACATTGAGATAATTTCTTTTTTCGCTTTCTTTATTTTAGGATTCAAACATTATCCAAATTAAGTAAAATTTTGCACAGAGGCCAATTAAGGCATGTAGATTCCGATTATGCACTTAGTTTTGCCTTTTGGAAACTTTTAATGGTTTAAATAAATCAAATATCATTTTCTCTTTCCTTCTTCATTAATGTCTTTAGGATTATCCAAATTAGGTAAAACTTCATCCACAAGTTAACTTAAGTGTGTTGAATACGAATTTGCCATCAATTTTACATATTGGAGTTGTTTGAGTATTTAATTAATATTTTGAAGGTTCTACACACTTTCTCTCTCCTGATTTTACCTTTTAAACAAACTTTCTCCAAATTGGATGAAAATTCACCCAAAGGCTATATTTTTTATTTAGATAACGAATCTAAGATTATTTTCTTCTTTTGGAGTTATTTATTATATTTATTTATTAATTACACCTTTTAGGCAATTTCTCTCTCCTATCTTACCATATTATTTCAAGGTTGTCCAAATTAAATGAAAATTGGCATGTAAACTTATTTTTATGTATAGATTACGAATTTGGAGTTTATTTCCACTTTTAAGAATTTCTTACATGGGTTTTGTCATCTGGCCCATTAGAGGCCCATTAACATCATTATGCATCCAATTAAGTTATTTATCATCATATTATCACCAAATGAGTTATTTGACGTATTACATTATATTATTCACGCATTAGATTATTAGGATCATTCTAACCTTAACCTTGTTTGGCTAAGTCCAAAAGGTTAAACTTTTAGGGTAGGGTCCAAGATCTGGTATGTTACAACACTCCACCCCTTAAAAGGATTTCATCCTCGAAATCTATAGATTAAAAAATCAACAACTAATTACTCTCCACCCCTTAAAAGGTTCAACCTAACAAGTCAAACTAAACAACTTTTTAGAGATACCCACAACTCTTAGTTCATAAAAGTTTTAGAGATTTATATGTTTGTCAGGTATCCAACTAAAAGTCACCATCTAGGGTTGAGTTTTAGGTCCTTGTGTCTCTAACCTATCAACCCTACATGACCATCCAAAAGTCATAGGGTAGGTCAGCTATACCATTATATCATTCCTAGTCATAAAACTAGGGTTAGATTATACTCAAACTATAGTTTCTCTTCATTGTGACTTAGTTCAAGAAAACATCGATAAATTAGAGAAAATTTTTGTACATATTGTAGTATAATGAAAATAACTTTTTCTTTAAAGAATCACGTGATATAAAACAATGGTGAGCTCAAAATCAATGCGAAAACTAAGTCACAATATTTCCATAACAAGATCTCCTAACCTATTCTCATCCTC
The DNA here is from genome assembly GCA_963693085.1 of Alisma plantago-aquatica. Classification (NCBI taxonomy): domain Eukaryota; kingdom Viridiplantae; phylum Streptophyta; class Magnoliopsida; order Alismatales; family Alismataceae; genus Alisma; species Alisma plantago-aquatica. The sequence continues at coordinate 217,967,655 of OY856412.1, forward strand.
AAAACAAACCTTATTGCATACACATATCATCATTGATCAATTCTAAGGTCAACATCTCACTTAGAGCTAACTAGAAAAGTCAAGGGTTCTTATGGGAGACAAAATTGAAATATTCGATTCTGACTACCATGGGCTCTGATACCATGCTGTAAAGAAGTGAAACCACTTATGTACTAAAAATTTGAATAACAAAACATCCAGTACAAACACACTCAGAAGGTATGATGGAGTGGGTGTAAAGTTTTCAAATCTTTATATAATGGTAACTAAAGACCAAAGTATAGTAGCAGAATAAAAACATGACTACATTCAATTATAAAACAAAGGGTTACAAACTTACATCACAAGGATCCATGTAGAGGAATTCTAAACCACCTCAAGATTGTCTCCAAGATTTAACTTCACCATCTAAGTCCGAGTCATCAAGCATTGTCATCCAAGTCCTCCACCTAGGGTTGGAAGCATACCCCAATAAAAGAGAAGAAAAGGAAACATCAACAAAGGCTGGTATGTGCATACTAAAAAGAAAATTGTGAGCAATATAAGGAAATAAAGGACATCAAATGTAAAAGGCTTCCCATGCAAGAGATAAGTACCACCCAAATGGGTATCAAGAGAAAAGAATCATAACAAAAGGGATACTTGCCATCAACATATAAAAGGATTGTGCCATAAATAAATCCACTACCATGGTGGGGAATCAAAGCACAAGTAGGGCACACACCCCACAATCTATATCTTACATGCATGTGAGATAAACATAGCCCTAGAACAATATAAACACAATTGGAGGCCAAGGCTTCACATCCTTGCAAACCTGATAGAGAATGACTCACCACCAAACTCCCAAATATATTTAAAATGGGTCAAGACACACATCTTTCCCTGGGTACGAGGTTCCTTTCCGTCCCAAAAAGAGCAGGAAATATCACATCTGCTATAAACAAAACCAATGCAATTTACACTACTCTAGTGCTACTGAATCACATAGCATGTTTAATATAGAGGCAAGTAGAAAGTATAGTCAGAATTATCAAGGTTGCCATCACACAATGGACAACACAAACATATAAATATCCACATCATAGTGGGCATATATCAACAAGTAAAATCCACATCACAGTGGGTATATATCATCAAAAGTCCATTGCACCAAGGCAACAAGATAAGATTCCAAGAGAATATATGTGATCACAAGATCAATAACAAAATAAGATACTTCTCATGAAGCATGATTTCAAAAGAACAAGACAATGTGTAGGCTAATGTCCATAGGACCAAAAGTAAGACAAAAATAGGATAATTGCTCAAGAAGAATAATCGGGGATGCAAACATACCTCCACATTAGATTCAAATAATCCAAAGTCACTTCTAGGTCCAAGCCTAGGCATCCAAGGAACCTATTAAGCATATATGTGGAATTAGGGTTAGGTTTCCATTAATTATACAAAACCCTAAAAATCACCTTTTTATTCTATGTGAATTAGGTTACCAAAACCATGCCATATTTTATTTCATACTTTTATGAACTCAAAACATATATTTTTTATTTTTTATGACTTATAAATATTTAGTTGTGAATTTACAAGTTATTACATTTTTATATTAATCCAATAAAATCACCCCTTCAAAACATTAGATTCAGGAAAAAAACCAACACCATTAGAAAGCACTTATTTTTCTGAATCCAAAGAGTATTTATTTGTAATTTTCTGATCAATATTTAATTAGTTATTAATTTTATAAAATTGACCAATAGGAAAAATCCAAAAATCATTTAAAACAGAGAGAGAGCGAGAGTGGGCCGTCATGTGACTTGGCCCAATAGAAGGCGGCCAAGTCACTGGTCAAAGCCTCGTCAGCGGCCATTTTGACTCATCCCACAGCAAAACAAAACATGGTCAAAAAACCGTTACACCCCTGGTTGAAAAACAAAGGGTAAAGAAAAACGAAGGCAGACCAGACCAATCACCATTGGTCATCTTCTTCGATTTCACAACACTGTGAGAAGAGACAAAAGCGATGAACTCACGATGGCATCAAACTGAAATCAGGACTCCAGGTGCTAAATCTTATAGGTGATATGACCAACGAGTTTGCAGGACTCTGAGAAACCAGAGGATTAATTCGAAGAAGCAGTAAAACACCGTTTGCCAAACTGTGGCTCAAGAGCTGAGAAGAAGTAAAAAAGGGGAAATGGGAAATACCATGAAGCCAACTGGAATGAGAACGTAGAGGACCCTACGAGACTCCCAGGAATCAGTCTAAACCTTCAGAGGGTCTCACATAGCCTCGGAGTCTAAAGTCGACCTCGCAGAGGCCACCACCAGCTGACAGAGTAGGGGATTCTGCCTCAGAATCATCTGAGGCTGAACCAGAGATGCAAAATGAAAATAGGGAGTCCGGTGGTTACAAGGGAAGATTTCTAAGAGGTATGAAAGCCAAACGAAGCTAAAAAGATAGCAAAGGGTGAGAAACAGGGGAGCAGAGAGTCCCTCTTGTCGACTGAGATGTAGGGGCGACGAAACCCTCTATAAATAGGGTTCGATCAGCATGGAATCGGGTGAGGAAACCTATAACGACCCCGCCTCCCGGTAACCCCCAATCAAGGGAGACCCAAAGGTCAGAATCATTAATCAATTACAGGATCAAAGGTTCCGCAAATAATCAATGATAATTATGAAATTCTACTGCTAAACTGAATATTGGCAGGAAAATGTAAAACTTTATTTACCTTTTGAAACTTTGGGAAAACTATCTATCCCTTACTGGAATTTCTCTATCTAATCCTCCTTGCACTTTACTTCTTATTTTGCAAGGTGACAATTTACTGTTTGTTCCTTTAGGGTTTGTACCTAAAACGCCGACAAACAAATACGCGATCAGCACAAAGCTGGTATGTGGGGGATTACAAAAATTTGTGCAACTACATTAACAATGTAAACAACCAATTATTATTTAACATTCAATTTACATTTTAAGCAGTACTACTCAATCCCTTCCTATCCCCTTTCTCTGTACTGTCCCTACAGTGGACATGGAAACTACCTCTCTCATATGGTAGATCTTCATTAAACCCCACATGATCCTACCGAACAGGTAGACCAATATCTAGGGTTGAGTTGCATGGCACTACCCAGAGGTAGTCCAATCTCTAACTCAATATGACTTGATGGACCTACCCCATTGGTAGCCATTTACTAAGTCATTTAGTGACCTGATGGGCCTACCCAATTGGTAGCCTTTTAATAGGTCAACCCATTAAGCTACAGAGGGGACTGGGATCTGAGCTAGTAGGCATAATTCTTAGGTGATAGTCATATTCACACTAAAATTTGCATGAATTGAAACATCCAACAGTTTAATTCAAGTCACGATAGAAACTGCGACAAAATCACGGAAAACTAATTTGGGTAGTCATAAGCGTAACCACATACCTGTTATGTAGGCTTGAATGCAGAAAAACTCAATCAACCAGGAATCAAGCAAATTCACACACACAATTTATTCCTGAAAAAGGCATTCAATTTCTATATTATCAATCATGTCATCATGACTCATTAATTCTAATCGTTTCCTAGGTTATTTGCCCTTTTTAGGGTTTAACCATAATTAGGGTTTTATTTCCTTTTTATTACTTTTACCTTACTTTTATCAAATATTCATCAAACCCTAATTATCTTGTCCTATTTTCCATTAAGGTCCTAAAGATCAGGTTGGACCATATAAACCCTAATTTTTAGATTGCAATATCTTTTTCTTTTTCTCTAATTTAGGGTTTCTAAATATTTTAATCAACATATTGAATTAAAAACCCTAAACATGTAATTCTATCATCAAAACAGGTTAAAAACCATCTTAATCATTAATCAGGTTAAACATATTCGAATTAACTAATTGCAAAACTAAATATATCCTTGATAATCAATTAGGGTTTTCTTTTTACAAATTAACTCTTTTTCCATCAAAATATGCACTTTTGCAAAAATATACAGATTCAGATATCCAAACCATTTTTAACGTGTTCCTCATATTTTTCTGATCATTTTTCATGTATCGACTTTTTGCATCCGAGTTTCCTAGCTCAAGATATGATTTTTTATAAGAACAACCCTTTTAATAAATTATTTGTTATTTTCCTAAGAAAAGCTAGAGCCGCCCGATCTATGGACCTTGGATCCACTGAGGATCCAACGGCCTTGAGGGAGCGCGCCTTGCCTTTTGCAAAACAAGCGATAAAAGGACGAAAATGTCCTTACCTGTAAACGAGTGCGGAGGGGCAGATTGGTAAAAGGCCACCTGGCCTTCTTCTTCCTCGCGTCTTTGTTGCCGCAGCAACGCCGGTCAACCACGAGGTTGACTTTGGGCTGTAGCGCTCCTTTTCTTACACCGACGATCCAGGGAGCTATGCCTCCCTCCTTCAGACTCGAAGACGCCTTCAATCGCGCGCCAACTGCACACCAAGCTCGCCCCCCCACTCGTCGGAGTCCGGCGACGTAAGCTGCTGAAGTAGGGGTGAAAGTCAAGGCAATCAGAGCAATTGAGGGCACGAGGTCGTTCCTCGCAGCAGTCCGCAGCGTTTGGGACAGGAAAAATAGGTGCTGGTGCCCTTGTGCGCCCTCCCCTATATATAGGGTCTAGGCAGACCTGTGCGATTTCGGCGTTTCCGCAAACGGTGACAAAATCTAATGAAACCAGGGAGGAATCTTCGCGATTTCCCCTCCTGAATCCAATGGGATCGTTTCCTGATTTGCTCGTGTACTGGAGTTTCGAGAATCTAGGATGGAAAGTCCACCCTGTAACCAGCAACGTCCCAATCCCAGTGGGACTTAGACGATGAGCGCCCATCGTTGGATTAGGATCCAACGGGCCTCATCTCCCGCGTTCAAAGGAAATATTCATCTATTTATCATTTAATTCAGGAAAATTCCCAAATCAAAGATAACTTGCAAAATTAATATCTCCCAAACCATAACTCCAATTTATCTCAAATTTTAAGGGAACGTTTCTTTTAATATTTCCTAGCTTTTTACGAAATTTGGGAAACAACTTGAAATGGATGAGAAGGCTTCCTTCTCTCCCAAGTTTTCTCATCAATTAATCCAAATTAATTTATATTCCTTTTTACTTTGTGATTATCTTGTTGTTTTGGGTCCCTTGGACCTCAAGGAAACATAAAGGCACGAATTCCCATATTGGGGAATATTGGTTTGCCTTTATCTTCTTTTAATTATCGATTTCTCATATTTCTCTTTTATTAACCAATTTCTTTTTCTTTTTAATTCCCTTTTCTTTTCAATTGGGCTTAATGACTAACAAAGCCCACAATCATTCAATCAAAGCCATTTCACACAAAATCTATCACAATTCAAAGAAAAGGATATCATTTATTCATTAAAAGGGAAAATACACATTACATTATATTTTCAAGAAAATTGGGTTGTAACAAAACCTCAGGAAAGGAAAACGGAAAGACAAATCGAGAGGAGAGGGAGATCATCCAGTGAAAAGATCGCGGTTACCGTAGCCTGCGGAATAACAATCTGACCCAAGGTAGGAGACAAGCTCCCTACCCTTGGATCGAAATCCAACGGTCACACCCAAAGGGTACAAAAATCCGTGAATCGGGAAACCATGGGTGACATCGTGACAAAATCAATATTATTTAATAAAGTGACATTGAGATAATTTCCTTTTTCTCTTTCTTCATTTTAGGGTTCAAACATTATCCAAATTAAGTAAAATTTTGCATAGAGGCCAATTAAGGCATGTAGATTCCGATTATGCACTTAGTTTTGCCTTTTGGAAACTTGTAATGGTTTAAATAAATCAAATATCATTTTCTCTTTCCTTCTTCATTAATGGATTTAGGATTATCCAAATTAGGTAAAACTTCATCCACAAGTTAACTTAAGTGTGTTGAATACAAATTTGCCATCAATTTTACATATTGGAGTTGTTTGAGTATTTAATTAATATTTTGAAGATTCTACACACTTTCTCTCTCCTGATTTTACCTTTTGAAGGTTCCAAGATTTGGTATGTTACACATTGGGCATTTTGGGTCCTCAACAATGTCAATCACAACTATATCACATGGTATAAAGAATTGTCCAACTTGAATTGGGACATCTTCCACTATTCCCACTGATCTCGTAAAGGTGTGATATGCTTACTCGATTCTCATTCCAATTTTTACCATTTCCTTTAATCCAAGCCTTTGAGTTAGGGTCAGTGTCATGAGGCTGATGATTTCCCCCAAATCGGCTAATCCCTTCCTTTCCACATTGTCTCCAACACAGAAGGGGATTAATGAATGCCTCCAGATCTTTCTTTTTGGTAGGTAGCTTAGCTTGAACAAAAGTGCTCAATATTTTGGCCAATTTCACTGTCTTGGCATGGTCTCCTCTCCTTCTCTTTGTGATTAAATCCTTAAAGAACTTTGAATATGTTAGCATCTCTTCAATTACATCCAGAAATGGGATATCTAGGTGTAGTTTCTTCACTGCTTCCATAAACTTCTTGTATCTCTTCTTCATATGCACCTTGATCAATTTGTAGGGAAATGAGACTCTCGAAGCATAGGGATTTCTTCACGTAAAAGCTTCTTCTACAGGATTTGGGTTCTTGACCTTTTCGTACTTCCTATTTTTGTGATTATGTTCTTCTTTGTCCTTCTAAGTTGATTCTTTTCTTCCAAATTTTTCTTGCACAATTACTTTCTCAGATTGTGGCTCATTACGATGTCTTTTCTCTGTGGTGCTCTTAATACTAGGATCTTCCAACATCCTTCCTGATTGGTGCGTGTCCATATTTGCTGTCTTCGTATTTGACATAATTTTTCACAAAGGGTTCTTCACAAGCTCTGCCAATTGGGCAAGCTGTTGATCAATTTTCCTTTAATGGGTCTACATATCTGTCATCTGAGTTTGCATTGTGGTTAACACTCCTGAATTGGTTATGGCACTTTGGGTGAGCTGGTCATTTACCAAAGCTTGCCTCTTTGAAAAATTAAACAATCGAGCGATCATGTCTAGTTGAGTACTATCCTTGGTCTAACTTTGACTTTGATTTTGTCCTTGACCTCATCGACTTGTATTTTTATTTTGACTCTGATAGCTATTTTTGTTCATCTGATGACTAGTAGTTCTAGTATATTGAGTTGGTCCTCCTTTCTTCTCAAATGCTGGAGGCAGTTTAGACAAACCACTCAGTTGATGAGAATTCTCAATAGCTTCTTTGTTGCCATAATTGAATCCCAGATGATTTGGTCATTTAAAATTGGCATAAGAGACATTTTTGATCTCTTCTTCACTTTCACTTTCTTTGCTCTCTTCCAGCCATGTATAGATACAATTTTCGACTCCATGGCCTTCTTCACCACAAGTAACACACTTTATGACTTTCTCAATGTGTTTCTTGCCTTTGCCTCCAGTGTCTTTTAGTTGTTTGACATTTGTGGCAATATTTTGAATTTGAGCGGTAACGGTTTCCAAAGCCTTGGCTTTGATTGACGATCCTTTAGAACCAACATTCTTGGCTGAACCTCTATCACTTCATTCATAGTCCATGCCTTCTTGTAATGCAACCATGTTATCGATGATTTTCATAGTTATGCTTAGTTTCTTTCCAAGGAAATTGCTTCCGACGGCTACATTCAGGGAAGTCCGCTCCATGGGGGTTAGCCCATTGTAAAACGTTGTCACTAGGAATCCCTTATGGTAGTTATGGTGCAAACAATCCCTTTGATATTCTAGGTACCATTCCCAAACTTCGTGAATGTTTTCTCTAGGTTTTTGCATGAAGGAGGTGGTCTTTTGCCTATTTTGAATGGTTTTCTCAGTGGGGTAGAATTTCGTGACGAAGGCATCATCTAAGGGCCTCCGTCCATCTGTTGATTGGTGGGGTAGATTAAGGTACCATGACAAAGCTTTATCTTTGAGAGAGAAAATGAATCCCTTGCAATATATAACTTCTTGAGGCACCCCCTCATCTTGATGATGTCGCAGATGTTTTTTAAGGCATCCATATGGCAGTATGGATTCTTGTTCTTTGAATTCTCCTAGAAAGGCTTGTTCTAGATCATAGAGATAACAGTGGGTTTCAACTCAAAATTGACAGCATTGAAATGCGAGATAACGATTGGGCATCTTGACTCATTGGCCCTAGTCGTGGCTAGCTCTATAAAAGTTTTCTCTTCCACATCATCTTCACCCTCACTGTTCTGGTCGTTACACTCACGTTCATTATCACACTCACATTCATGGTGATTCCTTCGGTGTTTCTGTGACAGTGGAGGTGATGGCGAACCACAGTCGGACTCTTGAATTTATAACCCGACACTCAGGACCCCACAACTATTATACGGGGTCCGATGTAGTAAATTGGGGTCAAACCACAGGGACAAGGTTGGTAAGTGCTAAGAAACTGAAGCCTCATACTCACATACACCAAAAAAAGATAGATCAATATGGTGTTCCCTAAGGAATGATGATACTCCAAATGAAGCGAACAAAAAGCAAAAGCAAGATAATAAAACAAGAGAATAAAGTCAAACAAGGAATTGGTAACCAAAGTATGGGAGGGAGGTTGGATTGTGTTACACCTACTAAGATCTCTCATCAACATGCAATACTCATGCCCATTTTGTATACCCTTAGCAAGGTTACAAGCAATCATAATATATGTCTATTCCCTCCTCTCTTGAACTTAAGATAGAACTAGATTACAAGGTTGCCTTCCTCTCGAGATGACAAACAAACAACCACAAACCAAAGCATATGATCATTAGCATTAGTATTCCAACATTTTCATGCATTCATACTACTCCAGAACACTTAGATAAGGTTCATGCTTGTTACAATCCGTTCTTAGCTTTGCTGGTAATCATAGAGATTTAAGATAATATTAATGCTTGGCATACTTTTGTTAGTAATATTCTATGTTGAGCTTTGTCTTAACTTTGGTAACCTTAAATACTTGTTTGGGCAACTCATAATCATGACTTAAGCCTACTATAAAGATCCAAGTTGGAGTAACATAGCATTAACCCATACATGTATGCAAGAAGAGAGTTAATGGCATTGAAGGAAATAATTAATAAATAATTTTTCCTCTGAGAAGTTGTAACGACCCTGCCTCCCAGTAACCCCCAATTATGGGAGACCAAGAGGACAAAGCCGTTATCCCAATAAACAGGATCAAAGGTTTGACAAATAATCAATAATAATTATAAAATTCTACCAAACTATAATGAAAGCTGGAATAAAATAAAACTTTGCATACCTTTTAAAAACTTTGGATATCTAACTTCTATCCACAACTTCAATCTATTCTAACTAATCATCCTTGCACTGTAATTATTATTTTCATAATATGCCAATTTACTATTTGTCCTTTTCAATATTGTACCTAAAACACCGAAAAACAAAACGTAAGTCAGCATAAATGAATATGCCGGTATGTGGGGATAGCCAAAATATCACATATATGGCTAACAATCTAAATATCACAATCAAGTTAATTAACAAGCCAATTTATGCTTTCAATGTGACATTCTCCACCACTTTTACCCTAACCCTAGAATACCCTCCTTAGGGTTTCTCTTTTTTAAATTGAGTTAAGGCCACCTTCTCCATCCCGAGCTTGGTGCCTGGGGTCACATCTCATGGTGCCCATTAGTCCTGCAATATCATAAGGCCACCTTCTCTATCCTGAGCTTGGTGCCTGGGGTCACCTCTCACGGTGCCCATGAGTCTTCCCTCTTGGGCTTGAACTCATTGCATCTTACATCAGGGTGGCATGTAGGTGCAAGAATACACACTTATATCTTAATTGTGATAATCATATTGACTTTATGATTTGCATATATGAACATCCCAACAGATAAGTTGCATTCAATTTGATTAAACATCTGAGAAATCTCCGTGAAACTAAAGCAGTTAACCATAAATAAACACATATATGTCAAGCTGATTTGAGTACAGAAATAATCCAATCAATGTAAAAAACCCAATATGCAAGCAAGCACACAAAGAGATCCTAAAATATACGTATAATTTCCTATCATAAATCATGTCATCAAGATCTATTAAACCTAGCTTGCTTCCTAGGGTTTCTAGTCCACTTTTAGGGTTTCCATTGCAGTTAGGGTTTTTCTTATACTTTTATCACTACAAACCCTAGTTAGGAAAAATTTCTCTTAAACCCTAATGATTCTAACCTATTTCGTTCAACAGGATTAGGATCATCTTCCAACACCATATTATCACATATATCAAATTAAAAGTGATATTTTTCTCTTTTACCCTACATTAGGGTTTCTAAGTGCTGAATCATTCTTATTTGGTGTAAAACCCTAAATCATGCAAGAAACATCTAGATCAGGTTCAAGTTCATTATTAACTAACCAACATGTTGCAAATACTCAATTTCAATAATTAAGTAACATGAACTCAACCAATATGCTCAATTAGGGTTTCAAGGCCCATTAAAGCATATTCGTGTATATGGAACCTTAAATTAATTAAACTATGCATAATCATTATCCTTTTGGATCTAATGTCTCCTTTTATAATCAACAAGTTAATATCAACTTTAAACATCCATATAACCCTTCCCAAATTCATTAATCATCAAAGATTAGGGTTTTTCACTAATTAAACCATTAAAGATAGCATCTTTACATACTTTTTGAATTTCAAGAAGAATCAAGATTCAAATATATTTTCTTTGTGTTCCTCTCGTTCTGAGGATACATTTTCATATATTGACTTTATTCATCGGAGTTTCTATGAATTTCTATGATTTTTGCAAAGTAATTCATTTTCCTGATTTATTCATTAATTCTAGAAAAACAATGGCCGCTCGATCCATGGTCCCTCGGACCACGCAAGATCCAATGACCTAGGATCCGCGCACCTAACTTATGATCCTAAGTTACAAAGGACCGATTTGTCCTTACCTGGATTGAAGGTGCATAGGGTCTTTTTGGTAAAAACGTCGCCTATCTTCTTCTTCCTCACGCCGAGCACATCAACGAACCCACGATCAACCTGGAGGTTGACTCTAAGGTTCCGACCACCAGCGAGCGCGACGAAGGTCCAGGAATCTCCGTCTTGCTCCACCGAACTCAACCATGCCCTCAATTGCTTGCCACGACCATGCTACAACCTCCTCCTACTTGCCGGACTCCGGTGAGGTCCTCTAGGATGATGAGGGTGAGGGTCGGGGTGAAAGATGGAATTGGAAGCATGAAAACACTCCCCTCGGTCTGCCGTAGAGTCTAGGGTTGCAAGAAAGCATGTTGGTACCATCTCTTGCCCTCCCCTATATATAGGTTTGGGGACAGGGATCAAAATAATTGGGAACTCTCCCAATCATCGACCAAAACCCTACAAAGTAGGGATGGCCATCACCAGACTTCTCTCCTGAGTCCAACAGTGATCTTCCCTCAGCCTAACTCTCTTTCCTTTTCTCACAATGATCTGAGTTTGGATCATATCAAGTCTGCCTAGTGTAGACTCCTCGTGCGAAAGGGAATCACCCCTGATCATTGGATCGTGATCCAACGGTCCACATAAAGCTCGAAATCAGGAAATTGAAAAGATTATCCAGTTAAATTGTGACATCGATTTCTTAGGCAATTAATAACCACACTTTAGGTAATTTTGCAAATTGCATAACTTGGAAACCATGCACTATTTCCAACCAAATTTTAAGGGTTTCTCTCTCTTACCTTTATCTACTTGCATGTCAAGTTTGAGTCCGAAATTCCAAAAGAAAAGGACTATTTCTTCAAAGGCAAGTTACTCATTAATAAAATTCATTTAGTGGTTATTTTCCTTTTCCTCAAACCATTATCTTACTATTTTGAACTCCTTGGAACCCAAAAGTTATGAAATCCACCTTTGGGGAATATTCCTTTGCCTTCTAGAGGTTTCTCCATCTTTCTTTTCTCCATTTCTTAATTATTCATTTACTAATTAGATTTCCTTTTTTTTCCTTGTTATTGGGCCCAATAGCCAATAAGGCCCACAAAGCAACCAATAAGGCTATTATAAACGAAATTCATACAATACAATCAAATCATTACTTGTTCAATAAAAAAATAATGAACCAAATCAGAGTTAAAATGAGAGAGTTATGCCCTTTTTAGTAAACATATACAGAGCACCACGACCGCGACCGACACCATGACCGACACTACGTCGACACCGTGACCCACGATGCTGCGTCGACATTGCGACCCACGACGCTGCATTGACACTGTAACTACGGTCTACACCGCGACCTATGACACTGTATCGACACCGCGAACCGCGATGCTGTGTCAACACCGCGACCGCGACCGACGCCGCCCAGGACAGCAAATCGTAAACCGATCTTATCTCGAGCTATACTTATCCATTTTCAAAAAAACGAAGTGCATTGGAACTACAATTCAATCCTATATCATCCCATTCACCTTTCACAATGAGAAGGTGATTTCTAGGGTAATATTTGGGGAAGAACGTGAAGAACGGTAGAAATAAAAAAGGGGTCGCTAAAGATTCGACTTGATAAGTAGCTTTAATCCTTGATTCTTCCTTCTTTTCATTTCCCCTTGCTCATAATCCCTGATCCAGTGAATCTGAGGTTTGGTTTAACCTTGGCTTTTCATCTTCTACCTACAGAAGACCTTCTTTAGGGTTGAAAGGAAGAAGAAAATGGTGATTTGCTGGGATTTTGATTTGGATTCGAGATCTTCAAAGATGAGCTGCATTTTTGTAAGGTGTTTTCACACCTTAGGGTGAGTGGGTACTTCCTTTAAACAATAGATTGCACAAAAATGAGTTACATTATCAATAATATTCAATTGTTTAGTATGTGAGTACAAATCCTAAGTTGCCTTTTTGATCTAGCATATGTTAATTGGTGGTTATCATAGCCACATGTTTAATACTTTCTTATGCTAAACATTTGCATTATGAATATGATTAGGGTTAATCATATCTAAATTCCTTGCATGTTGATGTAATAAAGGAATGTTCTTAATGTTAATATAACCTTGATATGATTGTTTATGAATATCTCCTAGCTCATTAATGCAATATTGTGTTGATCTGGTGTATTATATGTAAGTGATGTTGTTGAGCCTTGTTATAAGGCATGCAAAGATAACAATGATCTTGCAGGGAATAGTATGACGGTCTTAATGACCTTTGGACATGGTTGAGCCTTGGATGAGGTGTAATCCTCTTGTGTTGATAAGGGTTGATACCCTGTGATATTGTGAAAATGATTTATATCTTGTGATAGTATGATGACTAGTGTGGTCTCATGAATGGTAAGTGAATAGTACCATGTGATGATGAGATGGGAAACTATGTTTCACTTGTTGTTTTTATAAAAGTTGTGATTTGAAGAGGAACAAATGACTCAGTGTTGAAAATAAAATTCTAGACCGTAGTATTTGAAAGCTGAAAAGGACAGAGATACCCCTAGTAAAGGTTCTTCAGAGGAATCATGTATAGAAGAAGGTATTTGGAAAGTAGAATCAGAGATGTTGAACAAGTATTTTTTTCCTCTTTTAGAAATTTCGAGACGAATTTTTTATTAGAGGGGGAGAATTGTTACAACACGTTCTTAGCTTTGCTGGTAATCATAGAGATTTAATATAATCTGAATACTTGGCATACTTTTGTTAGTAATATTCTATGTTGTGCTTTGTCTTAACTTTGGTAACCTTAAATACTTGTCTAGGCAACTCATAATCATGACTTAAGCCTACTATAATGATCTGAGTTGGAGTAACATAGAATTAACTTATACATGTATGAAAGAAGAGAGTTAATGACATTAAAGGAAGTAATTAGTAAATATTTTTTCCTCTGAGAATTTTGTTAAAATAATATTGTAGGATTGTGTAGAATTCAATTATGAATAAAAAAAAGAATGAACCAAATTAGATTTAAAATGAGAGAGTTATGCCCTTTTTAGTAAACATATACAGAGCATAGCGACCGACGCTGCGTCGACACCGTGATCGCGGTCTACATTGTGACCCATGACACTATGTCGACATTGTGAGCCGTGATGCTATGTCGACACCATGACGCACGACACTGCATTGACACAACGACCACGACCGATGCTTCCCAGGACAGCTAATCGTAAAACAATCTTATCTCGAGCTATACTTATTTGTTTTCAATGAAACAAAGTGCGTTGGAACCACAATTCAATCCTCTATCATCCTAGACACATTGCTCAACGCGAGGGAAATTTCTGGAGGAAATCAAATGGGGTTGTTTTAGATTCAACTTGGTCAGTAGGTTTAACCCTTGATTCTTCCTTCTTTTCATTTCCCCTTACTCATAATCCCTGATCCAATGAATCTAAGGTTTAGTTTAACCTTAGATTTTTGTCTTCTACCTACAAAAGACCTTCTTTAGGGTTGAAAGGAAGAAGAAACTGATGATTTGTTGGCATTTTGATTTGGATTCGAGATCTTCAGAGATGAGCTACATTTTTTAAGGTGTTTTCACACCTTAGTGTGAGTGGATACTTCCTTTAAATAGTAGATTGCACAAAAATGAGTTAAATTATCAATAATCTTCAATTGTTTAGTATGCGAGTACAAACCTTAAGTTGCCTTTTTGATCTACCTTTTGCAAGATGATAAGATATGGATTATTCCTCTGTTGTGATGAATTTCATATTATGAAATCACATTAGAAATGATCACAATCCATCTAAATGAGAATTTTTAAATTAATTGTACAGGTTACATAATTATACTAAAATATAAGATTTTCAGCTATGACTGAAATTGTTGTATAATTGAATAAAGAAGTTTGCCTAGTTGAATCCCTTTGTTATGAATGATTGTTTTATTTGTATGTGTATTACATATATTTCAGATAACATCTTGGATTTCATTTGATGATATCAATGTTTGCTTGATATATTAGTAAGGAGGGTGAAATCATAAATGAATGAAAAGTTGGAGGTTTGCAATTAGACATCTTGATTCAATGTTATTCTTGATGTATGATGTATACAATCCTTATGTGAATTATGTGATAAGTGAATGAGGTAAATGAAACCCTAATGATAGGGTGTTCAGTGAAACAAGTATTGTGATATCAATGTTTCTCAGTTTGAGATGTGGTGATGATTAAGAGTTCAGTTGTGGTAAATGTTATCAGATGGTTTATGAAATGAACAGTTTACAAAGCTGAACACAGATATGTTGATATGATGATTGAATTGTGAATTTAAAAAGTGAATTAGACATGTATATGCCCTGAACACTGTAGAATCCTCACAGGATGAGGCCTACAATGTGAGGAGGAAATGGTTTCCCAACTGGAGGTAGTCTAGATCGAGGTAAGTCAGAGCACACTAGTAGGGTGTGGGGGTCTTGACTAGTAGGGCAGACTCCTTATAATTGTGTTGTGCCCAACACCAACTGGGGATGTCGATGGTACCTGTGCTACATGTTGAGTGATCAGTGGTCAGTAGGTGCATTGATGCATAATAAGCCTGAGGGCTTTGACTCACCGCATGAGTACCTAGGTTGAGAGGTGGAGTCTGAGATATCCGACTGCTCTCATTAGGTGTCGAGAGGAAAAAGTGCCGAGGCCCGCTGTAGACAGGGTCTTACTCAAGAGATAGGCTTAGGAACCCGTGCATGCTTCTAAGCCTTGTACAGTGAGATCGTAGCTTGCTATGATTCTTTTACATGTTGTGGTACACCTCATGTGGGTTCAGGGCATAATAAGACGAATGAGAGGTTAAACAAGTGTGTGCAATTATTCAATTATTCTTTGTATATTTTTGAATTATTAGTTTTATTTATGATCAATCAAGCATTTCATATATTTATTTACTCTTTTAGATATCTAGAGTATCCTGCCATATTTATGATTGTCAATGATTAGACTCTTTAAAGCTTGCTGCTGTTATAATTGATATCAGTTGCTCAAAAGTATATCTATAATTATATCAATGCTTTAGACTGTTTCTTCAAAGTACTCATTCATTGAGCGAGTAGGCTCACCCCTCTACTCACAATTTTTAGGGAAATCACATGGACTTAAAGAAGGCCAAAGCATCAAAGTAGATCTACTACATGAGTTAAGTATGAGATCAGTTAAGTTCAGTCGGTCCCTATCACTCTAGGTCCTTATATAGATGTGAGAGAGTTGTAAATGATGTTTTGTATCTTTGTTTCCTTAATAAGAAAGAATGTATCTGATTGTCATGTCATATGTACATGGAAGTGTGAGAAACAGAATGAATGTATAGATGTGTATCATTAATGTTGAGATCATATTAGAGTAATAAAAGTTTAATTTTCTTGTAAAGTTTGTTTATGTGATTGGATGCGAGGAAACAAAGAGTTTGAAATAAAGAAAAAAATAAGGGAGTGAACTTTGTATTAAGTATAATCCTCAAACTTATGCCCTAATCTCATGGTTAGTGGTAATCATGGGATGCGGGTGTAACAATGCTACTCTTGCAAGACACTAACAATCAAACATCATGAGATGGTAGCTAAGAACACAAGTGAAACATTCAAGAACAAGAGTATGGGGATAAACGTTACTAAGGATATATATATTCAAAAGAATGCAAGTATATACAAGTTGGGAGGGCCTTAGTGGCTACTCCCAACCCAAGTTAGGTGTTTAGCCACACATTCTCATGAGTGGAATTTTGAGTTTTCAATCGGATGTAGACATGGAGGACTATGGGAAGGGGAATATGAAAAAATAAGGGAAAGAAAGTCAAAGTAGGGGACCTAGAAGGGGTACACTGATGGTAACCAAGCGATGGCCACAACCGATGGCCTCAACCTATGGATCAATCCTATTCACCTACTGGCTCAGAGCAACAATGTGGTTGACCTTCATTTTATCCTTCTTCCTCCCCCTCACACTGGAGGGATGCCAGGAATGGGTGAGGGTGGACGAGCGAGGGTCTGGATGCCAGGACCGATGGACTCTCGTCTGTCACTCCTATCGATCAGTGGTGGTGGAGATCACTCGATGGAGGCTCCTTCCTTCCACATCTCCACATCTATTCGACTGTGCTTCCCTGGGAGTAGAGTGCGTGAGAGCCTCCACGCTCCCCTTTTCATGTAGTTGGTTATTCCCCTTTTATAGACATTGGCCTGGGGTCATTTACTTGTACCCCAAGCCTCTCAGGTACCCATCCTCAGGGCACATGTTTAACGGTCTAAGTACGCAACCTATCAGGGTAGACATCGAGTGTCAGTATCAGGCATACCATCGACTGATGGGTTCAGAAGCTCCACCAATTGACAGGCACATACGCTTCATCGGTTGACAAGCACAGATGCTCCAACGGTTGATAAGTGTAGACACGTCATCGGTTGGAAGGCGCATACACTCCATCAGTTGATAGGTGCATATGCACCATCAGTTGGCAGGCGCAGACCCACCTGTGGGTGATCGATATCTATGGTTGTCAGTCTAGTGGTGCAGCTGGGGTTGTTAAGTCACATCCGGTGGGGTTAAGCCAACGACTACCCAAGGGCCATCGGTTGTCATCTGATGATGGCTCAACATTTATTTAATCGAGCTTCCAATCCTTCGCTTCCTATATTTAACACCATTTTCCTTGTCATCATAGGGTAAGGAGAACTTATACAAGGCAGGAGGGAAATGGGCATGAATTTATTTAAATAGCGGGGAATATGGATAAAATAAAACATATAATATCTGCAAAATTGGATGTTATCAATGATTTCGGTAGAGACTGTAGAATCACATCAGTGGCCAACTCTTGACCCAAGGGGAATATCAATCTAGCAAGGTTCTCCACATACCCAATGAGCTTGAGTACATGAAAACCTACTAGATCACCTTCTACCATGTTACATTTGAACAACACCTTGGAGACATCATATCTCTCATGTCTTACCTGATCTAGACACATATTCTTGAGATGTGTGACCATCTAAATAACATCCATATTCTCATGCTTCCTATGCAACTCATAGTTCATGGAGCATAGTATTAGACACTTGACATCGATGCCATATTCCGTATGCTTCTTGTAAGCATCTCTGTCAGCCTTAGGTGTAGTGGGAAGGGGTTCATATGGCTCTGGTGTCTTCAGGACATAGAGCTTGTGCTCCTATGTGAGAATAATTTTCAGCATCCTGAACCAGTCATGGAAGTTATTCACATTTAAATTGTCCTTATCAAGGGCCGACCATAGAGAAAAGGTGTTGTTGTGAGTTGCCATTTGATTCTACAAAATAATTTGTAATTTTGTCAAAAACCCTTTTTTGATTTGATTTTATTAAACTTGATGACGTTGATTATGTCTTTAATTAACTACCACTCTCACTATTTTACTCAAATTGATAGCCCTCACATGTCAATTTGTAAGATTGCAACATACAACCTTCTAATGAGAAAAATCCAAATAATTCAACTATTACCCAGCCAGTGCCGGTGTCCATAGTCAATTATTAAGGTAGGCAACATTTGCAAATTACATCTTATGTAATTCTTGGATATATGACATGCACAACTCTCTACCATAGTCATCTGTATGCCTCTGGTGCTTAATCCCATTAAGATCACACAATTAACCCTGGCCCAAAAGCCTACACGATAATAATACACCCCTCTTGGATGAAACCTACATTACTACCATCACACTTCCACAAGATGGACAGTGCACCATGCTTTGGCGTAACCTATGCTTAGTCAATCAAGATTTTCATGTGTGCTGCTAATGGAAAGAATCTTAGACATAATATTTTATTTGAGAGAGTTTGTATATATACATATACTTTATCCAATCACCACATATGTATAGTATGTATCATATAAATGCTATATCCCATAATGTAAATGTGCAACATACAATGAAAAATGATGGTTATAGCCATACTACTATAATTCCTAGGAGCCACAAGGAATTACTACAACCTAGGGTCTACATCACATACAAAAACTTGTTATTGGTATAAATATATGGTTGATTATATGAGTTGATCAATCCAACCCTTAAACCATTTGTCTCACCTCTTGGCCATTCAGTTGGTCTTCTAAAATGATTATTAAGACTCATGTTAAATTTGATATCTAGACACCTCTAGATGGCCAATTGGGTCCACCATATAGTCAATTACCTCCTCCTGTGGTCTGTTCTCCTTGGCCCTTCAGCTGATGGGCTCATCACATGAAATAGTCAGTTAGCCAGATGATGACCGTCATCTTTGTCGTTGCAAGAAAAGAAACTATCCTATTTGATATTAAAATTATTACATGGTAATGAAAAACCTCGAGTTACATTCGAGGGGATCAAAGTTAGGATAGAATAATAATTTTACATTGGCAAGAAGAAGGTAGAGGCTCGATATGCAAACTGAGTCAAAATAGGAATAAAATAAACCATCCAACCACACATAAATATTGGGGTTATTGGTCATAACCATGCTACACATCCACCATCAAAACTAATTTTAGGGTGACACATATAAATTACATTATATATATATATATATATATATATATATATATATATATATATAAAAAGTTTGGGATGATATGTGGTCTGTGATTGGATTTGCACATTGATCAGTTTAAGTATTCAGACCGTATGCAAAAAAAATGCCATAAACTAGAGAAATGATCATATCAATTATCTCAAAACATAGTAAATTGGCGTGGCTCTGATACCACTATTGGGAAATATGAGCACACAGTAGGTACCAGAAATAAAAATTTATCTATCCATATTCCCCAAAACAACAAGATTGCATCAATAACTATGCAATAGAAAGGATGGTTTAACGATTTCATACTTGGTTCTGGAGAAAGTCCATCGACTATAACTCATTACAGTAATCGTGTACTCCTAGTTGCACCAGGACTCATCTACAACAACTCCTAGTCTCCACCACGGACAATAGATTCGAACGGCGATAGCAGCAACTCCTCCACAGACTAAAGGCTAACTTTATCCTCCTAGAGATGGGCAAAGGCCACCTCATTTCTATGGTAGTCTACACAGACCATATAGAACTCATGTTGTTCTACTAGAAAAAACATAAAGGAGTTGTCCCCTTCTGTTGGCATACTAGTCACCAACCTATTCTCCCATAATTGTTCTCAGTTGTTCTCTCCCTCGCTGTCCCTCCCTAGTTGGGTAGGACTTGCTTGGGCTATCATGGTTACCACAACCAAAGAGGACAAAAATTATCAGAGCAACTAATTTTCAATTGTGTATGTTGGGAATCCCCTAGTACTCCTCTATTTATAGGAGGGGTTAGGGCCAAGGTTCCCAGTCTATGCGGGAGTAAAAGGATCTAAAATTTCCATGAATTAATTGCCCTGTGATAGGTGAACCGGTTGACTGGTACAGTGAGCTGATCAGTTCACTCAGTGACCCAATAAGTTCACATGTTTTCCAATCATGATTGAATTGACTATTTGTTTCCAATTAATGTCCAACATTAATTCCTTGTACCAATCAAATTGAACAAGTGAAACGATTAACTATTCTCATGATTCGGGAAAATCACCAGAAGCTTCGGTTGGTATGACCGAGGCGATCGATTCACTAGGTGAACCGGTCATCTCACTAAACAAAGCTGATCAGTTTACCTAGTGAGCCTCTTGGCTCGTTCCATGATTCATACATAATTTAACAAATTCAATTTCCAACCAATCTGACACTCCAACCAGTAAGTCCAACACCTGAACTTGATGGTTCAGAGTCTAGTCAATTAATTGGTTGTTTAATTGGATACCTAAACATCTTTAGTAATCAACTTAAACATCATTCATGGATAAACTCCTCTTCTAGGTGAGTTCTTATGTGTATGACCATATATGTCCCATATCACATTAACAGTGAGTGTCCTAACTAGTTTATGACATCAAAAATCAAGGAGTGATGCCTAGTCGCACATCATTGCTACCCAAGTGAATGGAAATTTAGACAACAACTTCAATCTCTAATCTATGTAAGGTGATATAGTGATTGTATAATTCTTTCATCTCTGATATCCAGATTGAACTCGAGGCATGGAATCATCATCCTTTCAATGTTCAATCCATGTTCCTTGAAGCAAGAGCAGACTGTCTAAGATATATGTGACCTCAATATCATATATTGATTCACATGTGCATGTGCATTCATTTCTCAATCTCACTTATCATGTTGCTAGGATATCAAACTCCAGTAGGAGGGACAAATCCCATCTACATCACTCACAATCAGTCCCAATGTGTCATAGCTATCCAATCATCACCTTTATGGAAATCCTTATTTAGGGTTACATTGGATGATGTTAAAGTATACTACATGATGTGTGGTGAGTGTAGTGACTTTAGGTCTGAACCACAATCAACACCTTCACTTATGAGAGATGGCTATGACCACCATATATGGTTTCCATGTGTCACTCTTAAGTTGAATCTTTCTAATACACTGCTCTCTAACAAGTATCTGTGTGCTTGGTTTGATATCAAAAATCATGACTGATGAGATTCTCATCAAACAACCCACACTCCAGTCTTGTGTGCTACTGCTGTCTATCTGCCTTCCATAGTAACAACTGATTAGGAATATAGTAAGAATGTACATACTCTTAACATCCATATAATCTCATTGTTCAAATCACATACTTGAAGTCACATGTCCTTGAGTATTGTCATTCTTTAGACATTCATTATCTTTCCTCATTATCTCATAACTGAGTGAAATTGAATGAATTGGAAGCTTGCCTTTATTATTATTAATCAAATCCTTTATGCAATATGCCATAACAATCATTATATGATTGGATCTCTAGCCATAAATACCAATAAATCTCTCCCTCTCACAATGAGTATTTATAAATGCAAGTGGACTTTCAACTCTTATATACCTGCAATGTGAGAGCCCACCAATATTTTCTTGACCCTTCCCAACTCCAAGATCTTCCACCTTGCCACCTATTCTCCCTTGAACCTCATGTACATGTAGTCAGCATGTAAGCATTTCCTTGTCAATATCTATAGCCACTGATTCAGACCATGACATGTTGGGCAATGGAGCAGTTCAAATGCACAAGACTTCAATGATATGATAAGATATGGAATATTGTGTGAGTCTAGAGACATATAGAAACTTCAAGTTGTATCACTTACATAATCATGAATCAAAGTTATCATCATAGATTAGTGTTCTTGTTTCCATCAAGCATACGTTTCTCCCCTTTGTAATACTAATTCTAAGAATTCAAACAATAACTTATAAAAAGTAAACACTAAATAATTACTAAGAAATTTGATTATAAAACTCAATAACTTAAACAAACTAAATTACTTGATAGATCACACTATACCATGAATGTATATGTGTATATATTTGAGAATATTTAGAAATACATATGGATCTAGGAAATACATCTATATAGGTTTATCTATGTTGAATGAAACAAAACATGAGAGAATCGATATTCTTTAGAGGGTTTCTTTATAAACAAAAGTATTGATGTAATGTTGGTTTAGACTACATGGGAACTTACTACATATCCACATAATGCATACTTTGTACTTTGGAGATATTCAATAACTAAATAATAAAAGGTGAATACACATTAGTATGCATGCTATATATGATGCTATAAATAATATGGAATCATATGACCTTAGATAAAGGATATCATATTAGGACCTAAACTGGAGGAATGCATATTATAACTAATACATATATGTAATATGAGAATGACATGTGTATACAATATCTAATCAACCCATATTATAGTCCTTAACTTGAAGGTGAAATATATATGTAACCACTAATAAATGTGGATAACAAACAATGTACCCTGCTTTCGCATGGATATATATATATATATATATATATATATATATATATATATATATATATATATATATATATATATATATCATAATAATAATTGCCACTTGAACACCAACAAATATTTCAAATCATATGTTTACTTAAAAATATTAATGTATCATGAGGTGGTCGGGACAAAGATAAGAATAATATGAAATGTTATAATAGAAATGATAGCTTGAGCCTCATGGAAGGCTTTTCTTTGAATGTTTCATGTGTAAAGTGAAATATTTGGAAATGTATAACTCTTTCGACTAATTTTAAAACATACCTAACGTGTTTCTAAGATGAAAGCTTAACTTGATGGATCTAAATAAATTATTAGACTTAGATATTGGATGTGTAATGTATGTTAAGTTCCCCTATTTTAATTTGACATTGAAGTGACTAAAATTCTAAATTCCTTGATGAGATCTATTCTTGCATGCATTTCCTTTTTGTATCATTACCTAAACTCTATTGATTTACATATTTATTTCTCCTTGTCCGTTTTGTAAATTTTGTAATATTCTTGTTGTTTTTGGTTTAGAACCCTCCTCATGATTTCATTGAATAACATGGACGTTTTTTGAATGTGACATTGGCAAAGAAAATATGTCTTTACACTCTATTATGCATGCATAGTATTTTCTCTATATATCCATAGTAGTTATAACCATTAGGGAGTGTTGTCTTTGCCCTGGGTGTGATATTTCCCACCTATTTTAATTATGGCATGTTCTCTTTTCCTAGGGTGTGTTGTTCCACCCCTTACAAATTAGGGTGTGTTGTTTCCACCAAGGGTGTACTTTCTTCACCAATCTTTGGCCAATGATCTAGTGTCATCTTGGCCTAATTTAGATACATTTAGTATGTGCTATATATGCATTCAATTGTATCATTTCGTGAAATTGTGGAATTATTTAATGAAAAGAATATATATAATATATTATTTCTCTTATGCACACATGCCTCATTCTCTTGATAAACTTTTATTAAACTTATCTAACTGCATGCAACCCTCTATTGTATATGAGCACCCTCTTTTGTAGTAAAATTTTCTTATAGTTCCCAAATGTTTCATTTATGTACATACACAATATTTTATTGATGCATAACTTTTCTTGTTTCTTCCTCTTATGGGTGTCCTTGACAAACCACCCAAGCATAGGTGATTTATAGGACGATTGCTTGGAGGATATTGTACCAAGAAAATGAGCTTGAGGATAACTTGGGATGGCCATGTTACCCCTGTACTGGTCCTTTTTTATGTTTACATGTTCCCTCGTATCCTTGTTATACCACCATCTGAAGTGAGGAACTATGTAATGAGAAATTTTTTGAAATTGTTAATTTTTATAATACTATATAATGAATATGTTTGATATATAATATTTGAGAAATGAAATTACATATTTTCCATCATACAGATTAGTGTGCTTGGATTGGATGGGTTGATCCCTCAATAAGATAGGAGTGGATCCTCTCTCAGGTCCCACTCTTTACATTATGGTATAAGAGTATTAACAGTCAGATAATCTGACTATTTCAAATTATTCACTACTGTTCCTTCTCACATTCCTTTATTAGTGAAATATATGACTCTCATAGAGGTCATTTATGGACCTATTCCTAAAACTTGAAATACCAATTAGGATTCAAACTCTTATTTGTTTTGATTGTCCCTAATCCCTAGACCAATTTTGTGGGTATAACTTAACTTATGCTAACCCTAGATACCACTGTTCTCTCCTTAGTGGTTAAAATTTCCTCAATGTAAGAGATGACACTTTTGTGATTATTTCTATTTATTTCTTAATGGGAATCCACCTTAACCACTATAGAGTGTAGGTTACTCTAGAATCTCTTAGATAAGTCGAACTGTAATTTCTACCTTAATCCTCTTCTTAGGAGACTTTTAGTGTGTTATGAATTATGGTTGCCATGAGTTGAGGTGATAGAGGATAACTTTGAACCCTAGTATAATTTTTAGATTTATAATGTCCCTTATTCTAAGTGATAACCTGAGCCAACTCCATTTCATTTTTGATAATCCTTACCTTCAACTTGGAGTTGCTTAAGTGTAGTTTGTTTACCTAAACCCTCATGTCAATAGAATGGATACTTATTTTCTCACATTCTAGATTCCTTACTAACTAGGGTTAGTTGAGGAATGTGGATGAACTAGTGAAGTATTATAGAAGTAAATCTCTATTATATCCACAAACCTAAGTTTGATGCCCATGCAACCCGTGCTGCATAAGCATACATGCTTACCTAGATGAACTAGGTGATGAGAATGGTTACTATTTTGGACCCTATTTGTTATGAGGATAACTTTAAAGTAAAGGATCTAAATTGAGAGACCTTAACCTCTTCTTGTTGATTATTGGGTGACAATTTGACTCCCCTACTGTCTCATGATGAGATTTTGTCCCTTCATGGACAAGTAAGGATTGAAATAAAGAGGTAGTTAGTGGATGATGTAACTTACAAGGACTTGGTAGAAGTTGACGTCATGATAAGAAATCCCAACCCTCTCTCCTATGTTATAAGACATACATGCTTGTAGTATACCCTTTTAGATGTTTGGAGGTTTAGAATCTCCCAATAAAATGAAGTAATGGTCAAATAGTCAATATATGCATGACATGGTGGGAATTTATTGTTGTAGTTATCCAGACAATTTTGGCACCAATATCATATTTACACCGTGAAGTTTTCATCGTCAAACTTCTTTTCATACTATATGTACAAAAAGGTTTTTTATATATTATCAATATTTTCATGAACTAAGTCACTACTATATGAAGTTTTTAGGCATAGGAAACCCCTCAAGGAAACACCCTTGTCCAGTTAGGTCAATCCTGAAATCCTAGACCTAAGAGTAGAACAATTAGTAAGAAGTTTTGGATATGAATATGTCTCAATGGACTTTCCCTTTCTATCTGAAAGTGGTTAGTTAGGTTATATAATAATCCTTTTGAAGGGGTGGAGTATAGAAGACCTTAGTCACTAGGAGTGTAACTTAATTTAGGAAAACTTCAAACTTATTAGTGAATGCAATTAGTACCTCTTGGATAATTTTCAATATTAGTGTCAAACAAGTGTGGCTATAAGTTCCGAGGCGGCTACTCTCCGGAGGCGGCTAGGGTTCGTGTGCATAGCCACCCTCTCCCCCTGGGCATTCGTTGGGTGACTGTCCTCTTCACAGATCGTGCGGCGCTGGGGCTGTGGCTGGCTGGCTCTCCTCTTCGTTGCCTTCATCCTCCATGCCTTTAGATCGGGGCTTCAAGGTGGTGGGGCGGCACTTTCTTGGGTGGTGGCTTCATTTCCGGCGAAGCTGGTCGCTTGGTGGAGGCAAGGAGGTGGCCGCCACGAAGTTTTTAGCGTGGATCTGCTGGGGGGTGGGCATTTCTCGCTTTGCTGCTTTCACTCTATTTTTTAGTTCAGTCTGTGTTAGCTCCCTACCTTTCGTTTGGTCCTAGTTCTAGGTAGTTTCTTGCCTTCTTCTCGCCGTGTTCCTTCGACGTTTGTCTCTCCCTTCGGGGTTTGGGTGTCTCTCCTTTCGTGAGAGTGACAAGATCCCTGCTTGGTCTCGTTTTTGCCCAGGTTCTTTGCTGCTCGAGCCGTGCCATGGATGGTAGAGTCAACAATCAGACAAAATCTCGGTCAGGTTCATGCTTAATGCCACTGCCTTATGCTCAAGTTGAAGGTATCTCTCACAATAGCTGCTTTGGTCAGCCACGAAGAAGAGAGTTCTATGCAGACGCATTTCAATCCCGTTCCAATATGAGTGGTAGTGGTGTTAGATCTATGTTCTGGACCGATCTAGGTTTCTTCTGGTTGTACTCTGCTACTTGTAGATGTCGTATGGCTTGAGTAATGAATGGATCGGTTTGCTGTAAAAAAAAGTGTGGCTATAAGTTAACTAGGATAAATGGGTAAAACTTGCTCATTTGACCTTAATGAATTTAATTGAATGATAAATGATTATAAATATCACACAAGCAATCTAAAATAATGAACAGGGTGAGGTAAGTTGCTAAATAGGTGAAAATGATAAATAAGAATAATAATACTAAAATAAACATATACTTGTATGATAATAGTAATAAAATAATATGTTGAGGTAATTATTCCTAGTCAAGTGAAGTGTTAAAAATTTAGTGTTTGTGATCTTATGATACTCTTAGATTTGAGAAGAAGAAACTCAACTTGGACCTAGGATCGAATATAAATGATTTCTAGGATTCCTATTTATGAATTTTGGTTACTCATGCTTGTGTTGCGGAAGATACGAGACTTTCAAAAACACTAGTGATCTCGAACCTTACAATGTATTAGGAGGTGTGACTAAGTGTAGTAGGATATGGTTGGATAAATTTTGAGGATAAAATTTTCTTTAAGGGCTGGAGTGTTGTAAAAGGCTTCTAGATGTTCTTCCTAATACTCTATTTTTTAAACGTTTTCCCTTATGATTGTTTTTAATTTCCATTCAACATAGATTAGATGATATGTTTCTCAATACTAAGATAGATCCCATAAAGTGAATAATATATTCCACTATAGAAATGCTGACTTAGCTTAGATAATAATAGATGTTTTTAAATAAATAGGTTTAAATATTTATTGTTTGTTGGAATAAACCTAAAATATCAGGATAAATCTTATTTGAATAAATTTCATATTTTAAGTAACCCTAGTTTTATATGTAAGTAATAGTAGTCAAAACTTAGTCTATTTGATTATTTTAATAAATAATTTTGTTTTCTTAAGAAATTAATTATAGTTACTTCAAAATAGTTAACACACTTAATTGTCATTAATTCATTAACATTCAACATAAATTTGGAGATATAACTCATTTGCCACCTTTATTACATCCATAATAAGCTTTTGCCTCTGGATGATTAAATTGTCATATTTAGACTAACCCTAAAATATTTATGTCACATCATGTCTAGCATGATCTCTCCTCACTTTTAGTGGACCGAAAATTATAGATAATTAAAAATGAAAGAAAAATCTTATTTCTACACTTTTTATAGATGATGAAATTTAGAATTTTTAATGCATTAAAATGCCTAGGAATAACTTTGGAAAAAATATTGGAGAAGGAATCATCTTTTATTTCCATACAAATTTCTAAAATGAAAAAAATATTCCTAGCCTATATTGTGGTCTAAATTTATCTAAACTACAAAACTGGTACTGTATTTTGGTATTATTACCAATAATATACCTCTCTCTCAAATTTTCATCATATTTGGTATTTACTCCATCTAATTGATTCAAGTTTTAATACATTATCTGTATAGTGATTGTGCATTTGACTCTTTTACCAAAGTTCATTTGATTTAAATATTCCCCACACATGTAACATAGGTGTAGTGCCTCCTTTTCCTAACAACATGTCTTGTGTTGACATCCTACACAACACCTATAATGACATTTTCATGTCTTCCTCTTCCTCTTCTCTCCCCACTCACTCTCTACTTCTTCCTCATCTTCTTCTATTCTCCCTCCTTTTTCATGACCCAACAAAACTCTAGCCGCCAATCATATATTCTCATGCCCTCACCTAGTGGTCATATTCCTTCTAGAAGGGACTACAACTAGTAATTTAGGTGGTATGTTTCTACATCAACCTACCTCCTCACACTCATATGTACATTGATCGAACCCTATTCCTCTAAAACCACCACACTCTCCCGATCTTCCTAGAATTATTCCGATTCTACCACCAACAAGAGTGCACCTAGTAGAATTTCTTAGCCCTCCCTCTTTGTTGTTGATGTTGGCTTCAACTCTCCACAATTTTCTTGGCTACTTTCAAGGTGTTTCCTTGCAGACTAGGGAGGAAGAGCTCTCCTTCCACATATCAGTAGCTACAATTGTAAGTGGAGTTTCAACTTCTACATATCAACAATTAGGGATGGCAATGGGGTGGGTTTTGCAAACCTATACCCAACCCATCATAGTCCATTTACCATAGGACCCATACCAAGATATGTTGGATAAATTGGATATTATGATAAATCCCTTTGTTTCGATGATGACAAACATTTCATTCTTATTAATCTAACGAGCTACTTGAGTGTGCAGGATGACAAAGTAGCAAGGGAAAATCGAAGAGCTTACTTAGTTATATTTTCATGCAATGTAATCAATGTTGTAAAACTTGTACAAATATATAATGTACAAGTACTTAGATTTGCATGTAAATCAAGCGTTAGATTTTCCCTAGCCAAACACCATAGTTAGACATGTCATCCCATTTGAATAGAATCACCTTTGCACACTCACACATATAATTAGTGCCTAAAATGAAATCTTGAAACATGATCATTCTCGGTCGACAAACTCCTCGACCGAGACACTCTCGGTCGACAAACCTCTCGACCGAGAAAGATCCAAAGTAGCCGTTAGACACAACAGACAAAGTAGTTGGCAGTTGCAAATGAACGTTGATCCAGAGAGCCTGTCGGTCGACAAAACTTCGACCGAGTAGGTGTCTCGGTCGACCAATTGTCGACCGAGATGGTCTCTGACAGCAACTGCAGAATAAATTAATTAGCCGTTGTTAAAGCAACAACTTTGTACCTAACGGCTAGTTAAGCACTTAGAAACCCCTAGAAGTTGTCTAGAACGTCCTTAAGCATCTTAGGCCATTCCTATAAATAGGACAAGCCATAGGACACTAGAATTCACTTGTTACACTTGAGAATACACTTGAGCATACTTGAGCAATCTTTTGCAAGCAATTTGAGCACTGTGATCATCTGTCTACATTCTCCTTAGCTCAATCTCGTGTCCTATAGGCTAGATTCTCCTACCCACAGCAATCACAAGTTCACATACTTGGCTAGGAGATCTTATGCTTTATCTAGGCATATCAAGCCTTGGGCTTAAAGGATAAGTTGTAATTTCCTTTTTCTTTCTTGTTCCTTTTTTATCTTTTGTACTCTCCTTGCTACTCCTAGGGTTGGAGGCTGCGGATTGGAGAGGGTTGACTTCTCAGGTGGAGAAGGGGACTTCAAGCTACTTCAAGAAGGCTATCGCAAGGGAAGCTACTTCAGAAGGCTGGTGCAACGGGAGTTGGTGCATCTACTTCAAGGGAAGGCTGCTTCAAGGTTGGCGATTACTTCTAGGTGAAGGCTGCTTGAAGGGTTTGGGAAAAGAGATTGTATTTTATGTAAATTCCTTGCGAGGTAATAAAATAAATTTCTTTTCAAATCCCGGTTGGGTAAGCAACCGGGTAGTGGACTGACGGCTATAGTATTTGCTATAGTTGGAACCACTCTAAACCTTGTGTCTCCTTGTCCAATTTCTTCATCGTGGTTGTTTGAGTTCAATAATTGTTAAATTATCTATAAAACTCTATTCACCCCCCCCCTCTAGTAGTTTTCAATTGGTATCAGAGCAGGCTTCAAGGAACCCTAACCAGGTCTTGAAGAATGGAGGGAAATGGTGAAGAGTGCTTGAACGAAACCACTACATGCTGCAATTGGTGTTTAGGAACAAACCACAAAACAACCGGATGCCCATGGAGATCAAAGGAAGAGGATAAGCACAAAGAATGCTTTATTGCTACAACTAGTGAAGAAGAAGAAGAAGAAGAGGTAAGTCTTTTTGATTTATCTAAAGAAGAACTAGTTGCTATTATTGAAGAAACACATAATAAATATGTTGAGTGCAAAAAGAAATTAAAGAAATCAAATAAGGAAAATGATGATCTAAATGTTAAACTTCTTGCTCTTGCATCTGAAAATGAGAATCTTAAAGAGGGAAATAAATTTTCTGATCTTAAGTTAAAATCTATGGAAGCCGATTGCAAGCTCCTTTCTGTTGAAAATTCAAACTTACAGACTCAAGTAAACGATCTTCAGAAACAACCATTATTGTGCACCCATATAGATTATGACACTATTGTTAAAGAAAGAGATTTATTGTCATCAAATCTAGACCAAGCAAAAATAGACATTAAGAAAAGAATGGATGAGATTGCCAAGCTACAACAACAAGTTCGTAGTTTGAATAACCATGGCATTCTTGATCAAATTCTAGATAATCCCTATCAACAAATTGGGAGAAGGGGACTAGGTTACAAGCCTAAAGGAAAATCTCATCAACAACCTAGTCAGAGAAAGTCACAAACCCAATCTATATATGTACCTAAAAGGACATCCTCACCCAATGACAACATAGGACACAACCATAGAAAAAGATATGAAGTTGACTCAATATGTTGTCATTACTGTTTGCGCCTTGGTCACTATTCATTTTCATGTCCTTATAAGAGAAAAGATGTAGAGTTAGTTTGGATTCCAAAACCTTCAAACTAAATGAACAAAATCAAGTTGAGATATGACCAAAGACATTAGTTTCATATTTCTATCTCAACTCTACATAATTACAAATGTAAATGAAATTAATATTAGTTTGTTCCCTAGATGATTTAAAGTCTAAGTCAAATGAAAAGAAAATTCCTATTGTCATATGATTTTTTTTGGTCTATACATATACCGGAATTATCATTGTATGCTTTATACCATGCTTTCATCATTGGTTGCGTATAGAAAATTGTTTGCAAACCATCAAAATAACTTATTAGTTATATGTTATTGCTTAAACTCAGTATCTTTGAAATAATTAATTATGTCTCTAATTAAGTAGTATGCTTCAACTTGATATTTAAATTTTATGCAGATATTAGACTCAATATATTCAGATCTGAAAAATATCTGCAAAATTTGCCTCTTGGTCAAAATAAAACTTGACTAAGGGGCGCTATGGTCGTAGACAAGGGCGACCTAAAATAAGCTTCGACAAAAAAATTGCTTATTTTGGAAATTCTCTCTTTGGACCTAATCTTAATATAAATTTTTCTTGAAAATTAAATCATTTGTTATCATTTAAAGCCTTAAATTATCCCAATATTACTCCCTTAGAATATCTATATATATGCTCTACAAAAATGATCTACCATTTGCATTTAAAAACCAGCTTTAAAAATTGTACTCAGTAAGTCTGTCGGTCGACGAATTCGTCGACCGAGAACCTCTCGGTCAGCCCATCTCTCTCGACCGACAAATACTAAACACTCAATATCGGACGAACTGTCGGTCGACAAATGCTCGACCGAGACAACGTCGGTCGACAAGTGCTCGACCGAGAAATAGCCGTTGGAGACGACCGTTGCGGACGGACCGTTATGACCGTTTTTTTGACCGTTGGGGAACCAAGTGGCGCGTCTGCAACCCGACCGTTGCGGACGCTCGGTCGACGAGTCGTCGACCGACCAGGTCGCTGGAATGCTATAAATAGGAGCAAAGCATAAGACTAAGGGGGAGATCTTAAAACCAACTTTGACTATTTAATTGAAGAAGCTTACAAAAATATTGTAACCACCAAGAGTAGCTGGACATTTTCCTTGATTATAAAGTAATTTATGAACTTATTCAAAATAGTATCTTGTACTTGAAGGAACTCTCTACCCAAAACAAGGCTTAACATCCCTTGTCTTTTGGATGGAGACATTTTTATTTACTCTAAGCTTAGAGGATTCTCATTTAATTTAGGGCTTAACATCCTTTGATAAATGAGAAATCAATATACATTCATCATTCGCTTAAGGGAATCTCATATCATTTCAAGGCTTAACATCCTTTGCAAATGATTGAGAAACAAATTATGGATAAATTAGACAAAAATCCATGTTTCTAATAGGATATCTATTTAAGGGGGAGCATTATATTAAGGGGGAGAAGAAAAATAAAATATTCAACTTGGATATCTTTTTGAAATGACAAAGGGGGAGGAAGAATATAAAAATCAAAAATATAAATGAGTTTCATCACATCTTGGCCAGCACTCACTTGCAAAACATAAATGGCTACAAAAGGTAATTTTCAGGTATGAAACTCCCATGCTTTATATTTCCTTATTTCATATTTAGGAAATGTTTGTCATCTTCAAAAAGGGGGAGATTGTTGGATAAATTGGATATTATGATAAATCCCTTTGTTTCGATGATGACAAACATTTCATTCTTATTAATCTAACGAGCTACTTGAGTGTGCAGGATGACAAAGTAGCAAGGGAAAATCCAAGAGCTTACTTAGTTATATTTTCATGCAATGTAATCAATGTTGTAAAACTTGTACAAATATATAATGTACAAGTACTTAGATTTGCATGTAAATCAAGCGTTAGATTTTCCCTAGCCAAACACCATAGTTAGACATGTCATCCCATTTGAATAGAATCACCTTTGCACACTCACACATATAATTAGTGCCTAAAATGAAATCTTGAAACATGATCATTCTCGGTCGACAAACTCCTCGACCGAGACACTCTCGGTCGACAAACCTCTCGACCGAGAAAGATCCAAAGTAGCCGTTAGACACAACAGACAAAGTAGTTGGCAGTTGCAAATGAACGTTGATCCAGAGAGCCTGTCGGTCGACAAAACTTCGACCGAGTAGGTGTCTCGGTCGACCAATTGTCGACCGAGATGGTCTCTGACAGCAACTGCAGAATAAATTAATTAGCCGTTGTTAAAGCAACAACTTTGTACCTAACGGCTAGTTAAGCACTTAGAAACCCCTAGAAGTTGTCTAGAACGTCCTTAAGCATACTTAGGCCATTCCTATAAATAGGACAAGCCATAGGACACTAGAATTCACTTGTTACACTTGAGAATACACTTGAGCATACTTGAGCAATCTTTTGCAAGCAATTTGAGCACTGTGATCATCTGTCTACATTCTCCTTAGCTCAATCTCGTGTCCTATAGGCTAGATTCTCCTACCCACAGCAATCACAAGTTCACATACTTGGCTAGGAGATCTTACGCTTGATCTAGGCATATCAAGCCTTGGGCTTAAAGGATAAGTTGTAATTTCCTTTTTCTTTCTTGTTCCTTTTTTATCTTTTGTACTCTCCTTGCTACTCCTAGGGTTGGAGGCTACGGATTGGAGAGGGTTGACTTCTCAGGTGGAGAAGGGGACTTCAAGCTACTTCAAGAAGGCTATCGCAAGGGAAGCTACTTCAGAAGGCTGGTGCAACGGGAGTTGGTGCATCTACTTCAAGGGAAGGCTGCTTCAAGGTTGGCGATTACTTCTAGGTGAAGGCTGCTTGAAGGGTTTGGGAAAAGAGATTGTATTTTATGTAAATTCCTTGCGAGGTAATAAAATAAATTTCTTTTCAAATCCCGGTTGGGTAAGCAACCGGGTAGTGGACTGACGGCTATAGTATTTGCTATAGTTGGAACCACTCTAAACCTTGTGTCTCCTTGTCCAATTTCTTCATCGTGGTTGTTTGAGTTCAATAATTGTTAAATTATCTATAAAACTCTATTCACCCCCCCCTCTAGTAGTTTTCAAGATAAACCCATATAGATCTAAAGGGAGGAACCCCCGTCCCATACCAAGACATTTGTAAATGGGTCCCTATTACTACCCACGTGATGCGACAAACTATTAGAACTGACAACTATATTTATATATTATTTTTTATCCATACACTATACATAGAGGGTAAATTGCACCACCGTCAATTTCAATAAACCCTTTACTACTAATTATAACTTGTCTCAAGTTTTTGCAAACTAGGTTTTATGTATTTATATTCGATGCGTCAAAAAAATGCCACATAAAATACTAAATAAAACTAAAATTATATCTTAATAATATCTTAATGACCAAAGTGCAACTAAAATTGTTACGAAAGAATCATTGTGTGCTACCATATCTATGGGAACACCATTCATACATTTTAGCAAACACATAACAATCTTATCAAAGTGACAAAAATGTCTTAATGATGGGTCGTACACTCAATGTAGTAAGCAAAAGGATCTGAGATACACAACAAAAGAAGGATTTGACGGTTCTTTGATTATATTCCAACTTGATGAAGATTCCAAACATCAACTTCATTGTAAGTGTTATCAATTAACATGAATGGTTGCAGAAAGCATGCATCTATAATAGATTATATGCACTTCCTTGATTCTCTTTAGATATATTCATACCGACGAGCATGCAATCGATCGATCGAGCACTGAACAACAACTTGTGATAGATCAACAACCAAAGGAGTAAGAGACAAATGTGCAAGGGTATTTTTCTTTGCCTTGGTCCCTTCTGCAAGTTCATATGTAGTTGCCCAACGCTAGTGTCCATGGAAATAATGTATAATGAGACTGTCCTTGAGTCAGGAAAGTAGTGGTAGCACAATTGGAGATGATGAAAGAGATGGAAATGTTGGGAAAAGGGCATTTGTAACTTGGTAGTGCTACCCCCTTGGTGTTTGGTAGGTTTCCGTTCAAGCAAACAAGATTTGAGGTAGGTTTTCCCTATACCACTCGACGTCCAAGAAGCAACAATCAGTGTATATGCTTCCTTCATGATAGAGAAGATGAATTGCCTTCACGCCGGTCCCTTAGAGAGAAACCTTCTTCATGGTGGTGACTTGGAAGAAAATGCTACTTCACCTTGAATCGGGTGCATGAGACCAAGAGGCGTCGAGGATCCCAAAGAACAACATGCTGCCTACATCATAGTTTGATAGCATAAGAAGGAAGGAGGAAGAGAACTTACCCAACAAAAGGGACTAGGATGATGCACATTGGCATACTAATTAGATGCAACAAGTGGGTCTGATGGGTCTCAATGGGGCAAGGTGAATAAATTGATTAGAATGTTATACCCCCATTTAGACCCATTTAAAATTAATCCCCAACTACCCATGATAAACTGGTTTAGTTGAGATTAGGTCTGGGTGGGACTGGGTGACTGGGTAAAATTACCATCCCTACCTGCAACATGGGCCCCACTAGTGTTTGCTCAACCAGTCCCAACTCTAGGATCTTTCCCCCTGTAAAGAACCAAAACTAAGAATATTACCCTCTTATATAACTAGAAAGATTGTAAGATCATTTCCTACATTTGACCAAATAAGGATAAAATTAAACAACCTCACACATTTAGATTATAACTTAAATATGTGCTAATATGTTGCATGTATCTCCTTTGATAGCCAATACTCACATAATGGCTTAATAAAAATATATAATATGTTTTGGAGTAACAATTGGTAATTCCATGTCCATAAATATTAATAATGTTCTGTTAACTAAATAAATATGAAATTAATGGATTAAATATGTTAAATGTGTAAAATGGGGAATTTCGTGCATAATAATATATAACTTTTTGGTGACATTGTGAAATTAAAGGGACTCTAATTTAAGATTTGTCGAAAAAACTGTAGATAATTTGATGGTGATATAACTCACAAAATTAAATCTCAAAAATGAAATATCGTGGTAAAAATTGTTCCTTGGATCCTAGTTAGCTTGGATGTCAAGTTTTACATGATTTGAAAAATAATGACTATCCTAATATTATTTAGAAAAGAAAATATGAGTTTTGGTCCAAAATATTAGATAATATGTTTAATGACTTAAAAATAGAAACAAATCCCACATTCGAATTCCACACACCGATATTAGTGTATTTATAATTATCACATTAATTAAATAATCTTATTCACCCTAATTATTGTTAGGAGTGAATATAATTTAAAATCCAAAATATTAAATAAAATAGTAAAGATACTCAAAATGGAAAATCAATGACAAAATCACACTCCTCACGTTTTAGTTTGCGTGTAGGCTATGTTTCACATTTTTTGAGTGTTCCTATATGCCTCAAACTCCTTAAGAAAATAAAATAAAAGATAATGCTAAAAATATTAAATATATTATTATAAAGAAAACAACTAATATATTAAATGAATAATGTAACCAACTTGTATGGATTATATGTATATAATTTATACAAATTTGTAATAAATAAAATTGTGGTATAATATATAGGGAAACAATGTTGTGCATACATGTTAAATATATGAAAATATTATCGAAAAAGAAATAAAATCCGAAATTTATTTTAGAAACACATTAACTAATACATATATAAATAATAACATCATGACTAAATAATTAGATGTAAAATGTCAATACTAAAAATGAGTAAGAGAATACAAATTTCCCATCTTATATTATCTTTAGAGCATGTTACTAATACTATGGAAACAATTAACATGAATTGGGAAACTAACTTACTATTATCTAAAAGAAATTAGAAATAAACATAGTTGAGGGTAATTGAAAAGAGAATGAGGAATTTAAGTAAATATAAGATATTACTTATGTCTCTCATGAGTGGATAATTTTGAAAGTATCATAAATACCCAATATAGTAACTCAATATATACCATATAAATATTCATTTTAACATTGCTAAACGTTCACATATATGAAATATTACACTATATAATTTTAAACAATAAAGTACCATCCAATTTATTTCTCATGTATTAATTGGTCCAATTGAAAAATACCATCTTAGTTGGATAATACTAGTATCCATAAACAAATTATAAAATAAATTAACTAGATAATGCTAAAAGGATTCAAATAAAGTAAATGACATATTAAACATTTAAAAAAATGAAAACTAACATAAATTTTGGATTCTACATATATTAATTAACATAAATATCAAATTTATTTTATTTGAACTTTGTTTGGACCCTCAAATAAATATGGAAAGAGAATATACACTTGAAAACATTAATGGTTAACTGTTTAATTTAACACATTCCATTTGATATGATTTCCAATTTACTTTCTATCATGTTTTATCTTTCTTTTCCTTTTCCATGTGGTACTCTCTTTTCTTATGATTCCTACTCTTGCTCTTTCTTCCTATTTTTCGTTTATTAACATTTCCTTATTTTCTCGTGCATCCCTCCAATGATATATACATTTTGATTTGTTTATTTTTGTCCCTTATATTTTTGCATTTGCAATATCCTATTTGACTAGTTGATGATAGTAACATATACCCTAAGATATGTGCTCTCTAGATCATAGATGGTGATTACCCGCCACCACCATGCCTCTCCCCAAAGAAACTCATACATGTTAACTATATAATATCCATCCAAAGACTTATTTGATCACCTATTTTGTCTCTGATACACCCATTGATACCCAATTATCATCGGCCATCAATTCTTCACAACGACGGGTTTTGAACCCTCTCACCACACAAAGTAATCATGACATACTTTGGTGGAGGCCCTTGATGCTTTCCCAAT
Source organism: Alisma plantago-aquatica (assembly GCA_963693085.1). Lineage (NCBI taxonomy): Eukaryota > Viridiplantae > Streptophyta > Magnoliopsida > Alismatales > Alismataceae > Alisma > Alisma plantago-aquatica. Next base: position 218,005,699 of record OY856412.1, read on the forward strand.
ACCATATTTCATGATCACATTGTTAGATCTAGAGATCTAGATGGGGGGTGAATAGAGCTTCAAAAATCTCACAAGAAATAGTTAGACCTTCAAATTATATTAATTGAAATCAAATGCTTAAGATCAATTTGAAATCCTATCTAAGCAAGCATAGCAAGGATGAGAGAAATTGAAACATGCACTTGGACAAGGTGGTTAGAGTGGTTCTAATCTCCAAATTAGGAGATAGTAAATCCACTACCCAGAGAGGTCAAACTCTAGGACTTTGCAATCTGTGTATACTTATATTCCATCATAAGAGATACAAGGAGACCACCATACATCCAAGGACTTACCTATTCAAGACAAGAGTCTTTCACCTACACAAAGACTTACCCACTTGATCAAGATGTCTTCAGCCTTCAACAAGGATTTACCTACACTTGCATCAAGTCTTTAGCCTTGAAGGAATTAACCACTCTTCTTAAATCTTGGCCTTGCCCTTCTCCTTCACCTAGAGAAGATATTCACTTCTTCTTCAACCTTGAAGAAGACTAGCAACAACTTCACCTTCACTCAAAGTAGCTTGCTTCAACCTTTTCTCTTTGAGAAAGGGGATTGGGAAGATAGAAGGAATGATAACTTTACAAGAACATGAAGGTAGCTCTCTTACAACATACATAAATCACTCATAATCACGAAATTCTTTGTAAATGAGAGAGATAAAGGGGCTCAAATGGTTGTATCACACTCAACTGTATCAAGGACCAAGGATAGCATGAATGAGCAAACTTGGAATGAACTCCAAGGGGTCCTATTTATAGATGGGGGTGTTCCTTTGAGTGTGGGATCACTTAAGAATGAAAAATAGTCATTTTACAACCTACAAAAGATCTATTTTCTCTCACAACAACTCTCTAATGTTTGGAATCACTTTTTCTGCATTTTTCGTACAACACATTCGGCTGAGTTTCAATAAAAATAACTTGACCGATCCACTAAAGGACAAACCCAATTTTCAAACTATCGATCAATTTTGTTATGGGAAACTCAAGTGATGAGTCAAAATCAGTTTTGCTTAGTTGATCAATCGGTCATGTTCTGTGAGTGTGCAACTCGACTGATTGGTCATTTCAGAAAATCCATCACTAGATCAGTCGAGTTTCCAACTCGATCAATGAACAACATGTGACAAATTTTCCAATTTGACTTTTGAGTGATCAAACCTTGGAATTAAGTGTCCCTAATTTTTTCCCATCTTAGTTACAAGTCATATCATCAATACAAGTGATTAAAAAAATAATTTAAGGTGATTTTGAGTGATTTCCCAAAACGCACACTTGCATTACTTTTGAATTGAACTTGGACAAGCTAGGGCTTGTGTAATTTGATCCTTTTTATGTACTTAAAGTTTAAAATTGATCTTGAACAAACATATTAGATACATAGGAATGGAATGGTTAAGTCTTTATCAAAATATGGACAATGTATAACTCTCAAGTCAACACACATCATAGGTCATTTACCTTCCCCATGTGGTGTTGGACTCTTTCTATTTACCGATATGCTTCTCCAGAACTTTCCTTGTTCTGGTTTCTGCTGTGAGTTTTATCTAGTTGATTTGTTTACCAGACTTCTATAAAATATTCTAAAATCATAAGCAATTGTTATACGCTTAGTTTCTTGTGTTTTTATTTTGATTTTCACTATATTAGTCTGCATGATGTGGTTCCTAATTTTCCTTCCTGGTTGTATTCACAAAAGGTTTCCCGAGAGTCTTTTGTTGTATATGTACCCATACTAATTCTCCAAGACTAGAAGGACCTGTGGAATACATTATTTATATTCCAAAGCATTGTATGTGAGGTTATAGAGTCCAATTTCCTCCATTAAGCCTAGTTCATACATCTTTTACGCATACAAAATTCTAAGGGATAAATATATTTTGACAAGTTTCTCTATTTTGTCCTATTTTGATTTTTACTATATCACACTATGTGTGGGATTTTCTAGTTTATTTCCTCATCATTATGATTTAAATATGTCAGTTTGATTCTAGCAACTTAGTCATTTGCCCATGTCATGCTACATGATTGTAAATCATATGCAAAGTCATATGAGAAATTTGTCAAAGTGATTTTTTTATTTAAGAAATAAACTTTATCATCTTAGATAATTCGTTATATTAATATATTTGGCAGAAAATAAATATAACATATTTTTTAGCATCATGGACTTTTCCTCCACCCAATGATATTGGTTTCACACTTAATTGTTATATAAAAATGTATTTTAAAAGGAATTTTCTAGTTGGTTGGAATTTTTAAAATCCATATATATTAATCTATAATTAAAAACAAAATATGTTTTCAAATTATAACATTTCATTATATCCACTGATATAGATTTAATCGCTTAACTCCAACCTAACAAATATGCAATTTTATGAATTTATCTAAGGCCGTTTATTTAATACCCACGCGGGTAGCCTGGATTTCGCTACTCGGCAGCCAAAAAAATAACCATTCTGACTAGAAAAGTAATTCTGCTATAAAAAAAAAGTAACTATGTTGATCAAAAAGTAACTATACGACTAAAAAAGTAATCCCATACAAAACACACAATAGATATATATGTAATCATGTTTTAAAATATGCTACTACAAACATAACTATCTATGCATGAAACTCAATGGTTTGCAAGGTAAAGTGACCCTCTACATGTCAAAAGTAACAAACTTGAAAAAAAGTAACTGAAATGGGGGGCGGGTAGCTACCCACGTAGGTATTAAAGATGGGCCCTTTATCTAATTGGTTGGACTTTATAAAGATTCATAACTAATTATTCCTAAGTTTAGAAAAATAAAGAAAATATGTTATGAAATCAAGAAAATATAATCCACAACAGAATATGGTTTTGAAGACCTAATTCATTAATAATAAAAGGATGATTTTTAGAAATTATATAATTAATGCAAATATAACCCTATTCTCATATATGTCTTTAATAGGGTGCTTGTGGACTGAGGTGGAATTAGTATTTTGACCTTGAACATATGTTGAGTCAATCTCTGATTTAACAAATCAAGTTGAGGTACATGCATCTTTCCCAATTCTACAGGAAATACTATAATGATTAATAAATTTCCTATATGAGGCATTACTTGGTCAAATATTGATTATCCTTGATTATATTTTCAAGTTCCTTGTTTCATCTTCAATTATTGCTGATGTTATTCAATTATTGCTGATGTTATCACTTGATTTAGACCCCAACTGGACTATTATGTGACTTGGATGATCTCATCCTCATTTATTTCATACTTCTTATGACCAAACTTGAATCTTGCCTCTACATTATTGTGTGTGAGCAAATAGACTAGGCTTTATTTATTTTAGTAGTACATATGTACATCCATAATAACTGGACATGTGTATTCCAACCCGAGTGTGCATATTTTTCTCATATATTTATAGGGGCATGTGTATTCCACCCACGGTGTGTGTTTTCCATCCAAAATATTTTTAGGTTTGAGATGTATAGGTCCTGGCCCTACATGAATAAAAATGGTATAATTGTTTACATGCACCATTTAAGATTATTAATTTTATGGCAATATATCATTTAATGTTCTCTTTTTATATAATGATTCATCTCTTTCCTTGTTATATCTCTTAAAACTTATCTTCTTGAACATCCCTTATTTTGAAACATCCACTATTTCCCACTTTGTTGCCTTAAGTATTGTCTAATTGTTATGTATTGCAATACTTAGTTTTTGTTGATGTCCTTTTCTTTTGTTTCCCTCCCATAGGTGGTTTCTTTTCAACCCACCCAGCGGTAACATAGTTCCAGGTGTAGGACATGGAGGACATTACATGTAGACGTAGACCTAGCTTATGGAGAAGAATCTTAATAAGAGATATAATTAAGATAGACATATATCCCTCTTCTTAGATCTTGATGTAGTTATTTTTCATGTAAATCCTTTATGGGAGATGATGATGTATTTTTTTTAAATTAATTTATATTTTTGTTGCTATACTTTAGTCTTATTTTGTATATCATCATTTGAGGGAAAATCACCTATTCCATCATATGTTTTGAGTGAGTTTGGAATAGATGGTTTATTTCTTCAAATATTAGTAGGGAGTGGATCCCCTCTTGGGTCTCACTCCTTACATCCCCTCCTTCCATCTCACATCCTATTCTCCCCTAGAATTCAAGTAGTCGACATGTATGTGATTCCTCCATAGTCCCAAAAGCCACAAACTCATACCCCCATGATTGGGGAGATATACTAGTGGTGTTTTTGCAACAACCATGAGACTTTAATGATATGATGATATTTGGGTGGATTTTATGAATATGAAGTCGTATGGGAACCTTAGGTTGTTCCATTTAGATCATTTGGAATTGAACTTATCTTCATATATCAATGTTCCTTAAGTCATAAAGTGTATGTTTCTCCCCCATGTAATAAAAATTCTAAGAATCCATATAACTACTCACAAAAAGCAAATATTGGGTAATTACTTGGAAGTTTATTTTAATGCTCAAGAACTTCAACAAAGAAAAATAATTGATCAATTACCCTAGATACACATGTATGAATATATGTATATATTTTATGGTAATTAAAAATTCATATAGATATAGAAATACATCTATCTAGGTTGACCTATTTTGAATCTAATGGAATATGAGAAAAACAATATTCTTTATAAGGTTGTTTTATAAATAGAAGTATTTGGATGACATGTTGGTTTAGAATACATCATATTTTACTACAATTCATTCAGATAATGCATTTTTTTAGAGCAGATAAGGCATACTTGCATTTAGGGATATTCAAGAATGAGATAATAAAATAAGTATACACATTAGTATACATGTTAAATATGATGCTAGGAATAATATGAAGTTATCTAATTTTAGAGTGAGAATAACATTTTAAGGCCTAAATGCTTATTATTACCAATACATATACATAATATGAGAATGAAATGTGTATACAATATCTATTCCACCCACATTATTGTTCCCAACTAAAAGGTGATATATACATACACATATATACATGAGAGTGACATGTATGTATACATACACATATATGTATGTATGTATACATACATATATATATATATATATATATATATATATATATATATATATATATATATACATATGGTAGTGATCTAGTGAGAAACATCCTACGATGAGAGCATGAGAGGCATTTGAATAACTAAAAATTTGGAATTGTTTTTTAAAATCCAACTGTATATGTTGGAAAAACATCAATTCATTTACCTTCTCCCCAAAAGTTGTTGCAATCAGACATTTTTTACATGTCCATATGTATAACATACACTTTTTACATCAAACGGTTAGCCTAAAATTCATTATAGAGCATCGAAAAATATTCTATTATTGTGAATGATAAACAAATTGGATGGTAATGAAATTTTATAGGAAGGTAAATATTAAGGTATTCTATACCCACGCGGGTAGCCTGCAATTTGCTACCCGTCAGCCAAAAAAGTAACTATTTGTCCAGAAAAGTAACCTTGTGAACAAAAAAGTAACTATGTTGATAAAAAGTAACTATACGACTCAAAAAGTAAATTTGGGAAAAATATACAACATATATATATATATATAATTGTATTTTTGTTATAGCTATTGCAAATGTAACTATCTATGTATGAAAAGTAATAGTTTGTAAGGTAAAGCATCCCTCTACATGCCAAAAGTAAGAAACTAAAAAAAAGTAACCAAAATAGGGGGCAGGTAGCTTCCCGCGTGGGTATTGAATATGGGCCCTATATATATATATGTGTGTGTGTGTGTGTGTGAGTGAGTGAGAGATAGATAGATAGATAGATAGATAGATAGAGAGAGATAGTGGGTGGGTGGTTGTGTATGTGTATATATATGTGTGTGTGTGACCATCAATAATTGTGGATGATAAATATTGTACTATACTTTAGAGTGGTTATGTGTGTGTATATATACACATACATAAACAAATACACACACACACACATATATATATATATTACATGTATATGTATGTGTGTGTATATCACTATATATAGACCCCAATGGATCAAGGAGATGCACTTTAGTCAAGCCATTTCATACATCACATGTGTCCCTTGTTCTTCTCATCTACCATCTCCTCCAGCTCCCCCTCTTCCTTAGTAGTTACTTGTAGTAGGCTAACCACTGATAATATCTTCTTTTGTGTGTTCTTCCTTTGAGTAACCTCCCTTCTTCCATATATCATATCCACCACTTTCATCAATAAATAAAAGTAGTATTGTGTATTTGTGTGCTTGTGCTCCGTCATGATCTGCCAGCTGCAACTGTGGTTGCCATCATGACTCCTCATGCTGCAACAATGCGAGCTTCATCATGTTCTTTCCTACCACCTTAATTTTCTTTTACTTTCTTTTTATGTGTTCCTTATATATGTTAGATATCCCAAGCCTTGTACACTAGCTTCATTCTTAGTATCCTATTATCAATATGGTCCCAAAGCCAATGCAGGGGTAGGGGATAGACAAGTAGTTGTTCTCTGTACTTAGTTGAGTCCTCATCATGTTCTTCTTTCTTCGAGGAAAGTATTCCTCAAGTCTGAGACCTCCTTCTCATAGGGGTACTACCATTACCCATGTTTGCCATGGATAGGCGTTTGAGGGTCTTTAGAAGCATGTTGATGCTATTGACATGCTACTAGTAACTCTAAATCAAAAGTTAGAAAGCCCATTGAGAACTCAAAAATGACCCTTAAAACTATAAAAAGAGAAGTGTTTGATAATTTTAGATAGTTGACTAGGTCTAAGACCTCATTATCAAGTTGTCTCCCAATGATTTAATGATATCAAATCTATATTCACTATTGGCAAACCACTAGTTAGCTTTTGATGTCAAAGTTGTTTAATCTCATATCATGTGATTCTTCCACACGTTTCCCCAAAATTATCGTTAGAATGGTGTTCATTAAAACCCGTGAAAAAATAAATATTGAAAAAAATTGAAAAATCAATCTAAAACTGAAGTTGCCTTAATTGATGAAAAGGACATATACACTAAAGGATGTTTTAAAATCATCTCTAAATATTATATTAAAAGTATAGAGAAAACCATCTTGATAAACTCGACACTAGAAGTTAATAACTCCTCAATAAAATGAACATATATACTTAAAAAATAACACAATGTTTCATAATCTACTCTTATGACCGGTCCAAGTATCAACCAAAGCTCTAACTAGAAAAGGAATAAATCCATAATTCTTTTATGCTTGAGAGATTGTAGACGTTTAAAGTTCTTCGACTCTCTATTAGGATTAGTTGACTCTAGCCTTTCAGATGCGTCATCCTACTTTAATGCTTTTCCTAATTTCTTAGTATCTTTAACTGATCTGTGACTTTTGAAAGCCTTAACCTTAAATGTCCAAACTTAGAGTTTCACATGGAACCATCATCAAAAAATGTTTCCATATGCTCTAGGGTTTGCTTTAAGTCTATGACCATAGTGACACCACAATCAATCATCTGTCTGGACATAGCATGCCAACACTTCTCCTCACAAACATTAGTAACAATGTAGTTACCCCAAAACATCTAAAGTGGGATGACACTAAAATACCATAGTGATCAACTTTGACCTGATCCAATAATCCTACATAATTAGTAAATTAAGACCATCAACAAGTCATAGAACATCGACATGGTGATGTAGAAATAAACTTTCTATCCTTAAATAGAATAATCACCCTCAACTCAAGACCTTCCACAAGTTCTTCTAGGAGATTTGACACCCCTAGATCCTTATCATCCTTAAGGGCTTCCACCTCTTAGAGACATATAACCTTGATGACATTGAGAGTGTCCACCCTAGATTTCCAAGAGCCTTTATGAAACTATATCACTGTACCATTATATCATTCTCCCTACAAATAAAGACAAGGATGACATGGGAAAAGAAAGGGTAGATCCCACAATTCGACCTACAAGCTTGACATATAAAATTATTAAACAACATGTTCTAACCATGAGCCATCCAAAAATACTTTTACTATAAATGCTCTTATAGAAAAAGATATCAAAATAGACAAAGAATTAATAAGAAACCATTTTCTTTCTAAAAAGAATAAAGCAAAATTTAACTGGTCCTTTGATCATTACAATGATCAAGCAAGAACACTCATTAGCGAATATTGATATAACCACATGAAAAATGTTAGGATAATTATCATATTTTTTATTTGGTTTGAAGAAAATCACATAACACCATTCCAAAAAATTGAACATGGTTATAACAAACACCTCGGTAATGTGGAAATTAGGACTTAATGATGAAGTGAAATCAACACATCCCCCTTTTGAACCCATAAAGGTGTTAAAGGAAGAAATAAAAACACTACTATTCCCATGAACGATATTAGATAAGAGCATGCAACTCGGGTACATATTGCTGGTATAATGCAACAAAGTAGTCATACCATTTCTTACCTTTAAAGTATAGGTAAACAAACTGATAGGATAGAATCCACACATAGGAAAGTCTAAGCCATCATTATATCTAAGAAAAATGGTCTTAGGAATAGTCCCATTATATGCAAACTACTCTCTCTGTAGATGTCAAACTAGGTAAAGGTTCAATCAAGTTTGATAAAAACCTAAAATACATAACTAATAAAATCACAAACTGACTACAATGATTAGTTGTGAGTAAAATGACTATAAATGTATTAACACAAAGTGACTCATCAGAAGAGGAAACTATATAAATAACCCTTGAAGAAGTTCCAACATTTAAAAACTATGCTAGTACTACCATAAATAAAGTGCGACCTTTAAGCCAAAGATACTCTATGTATAGAGTCAACACAAAAATAAGGCATACAAAAAAGATAACCAAGTATTTAAGGAAGAAAATATAAATTGACAAGATCGAAGGATTAATTGTAATATGAGAATCTCTACAAAGCATGACTTAAGAAGAGATCGAAATGATGTAAATAATTAAATAAGCTTCAAATCTATCATAAGAGAAGATATATACAAAACCTAGTAATCACTTTATTAATGGAGACCTAAAGGAAAATCATCTACAAGAACGAAACCTAATTTTACCTTAAATGGAGTTTACCTCTTTGACTTAGGGGTAAATATCAATTGCATCATCGAAGGATTAGCTCATACAACATATTTTGAGAAAATTACTCATAATGTTAACTCAACTACTAATGATGACCTTCGTATAGAATAAAAATTTCTGAAGCTTATATATGTATTAAGAAATAATGCATGCAAACATCAATTTTCCTTGTTAAAATTTTAAATGAATATATAGTGATAGGAATTCTTTTGTTAAATAAGATTATACTTTTAATTATTAGCCATAACAGAGTGCATGCTAATAATAATGGTCATATAGTAAATTTTGCCTTTGAAGAACATCCTGAATATAGTTATTGGCAAACCATTCATTTAACCAATTATTAGAATGAAAATTTTGTCATAGAACTTACTAAGGAAATACAAAAATGAGGTTCTAATTTACCTTTGGCACTTTGGAATTAGAAAAGAAATGAGGTAACTCAACCTATATAAAGTACATTAATGAAGAAATAATTTCTACCAAATATACACCTATTAAAACGAATCAAACGAGTGTTGGGCATATGAAAAAAAAATTAAAGAACATGAATAAAAATATCTCATTAGACCAAGTTCATCTCCATGGAGTTGTGCTTCTTCTTATGCAGAAAGTGCCACAAAACTTTAGTGAGGGGAACCTAGGCTAGTAGTTAGTTACAAACCACTAAATAAGGTTCTACAACCGATAAGAAAAAATATTTTCAATCTTTAGAGTAGAGTATTTAATGCTTTGTCTTGAAGACATACTTTTTTAGTAATGTTGCACTTTGGCAATGCATGTTTCTTAAATAATTAATTATCATCGAGTTTTAATTTATCCATATTTAATGGTATATAATGATTACCTCTTGGTGTATTTTTTTTATTATAGTGTAGATATATCTATTGATATCTCTTTGTTTGAGAATCATATAATGGTCTAAAGACTGTAATGATAATAATGATTGTGCGATGTGTTCACCTTCTTTAATAAATTTTTGTTTCCTCATTGATGAGGTTATATATGGGTAGTGATGTAAGAGTGATGAAAGAAACCTAAATTCAATGATGAGTATTCCATGATAACTTTCCACTTATCATCTTGTGCTTCCTTCTCCATAAAAAAATTCTCACGATAGAAAATTATGCACAAAGTTATCTTCCCCTTTAATATAATCAATTTCATAATCAAATATACCAATATCACATGCCATCTAGCAAATTTTTATTTTGATTCTTGATCTTTTTACGGATTTCTTAAGACAACTTTAGCAGATTTAAGATCTCCTCTATGATGGAAATTTTGGTTTAAAAGATCCTCTTAGAATTTTGTAACTACAAGGACAATGTCCAATATTTCCTTATTAATTGTGGAATTATTTTTTCTATTATCATTCCATGATTTTATGGTGTATCTAATAAGCTCTTATTTATTATTAGATTTTGCTCAAGGATACCCTCATATCCTATTTTTGAGGCATTAAATTTTTGGACAACCAGGATCCAATATATTTAGGCATGATAGATTTTTTTTAATTCTCTTCATTGCCTCTATGTGCTCTTCAGTCCACTTAGTGGGATTCTTATTAAGCATGGTAAGAGAAACTAGATCTATGTTTTCAGATGTAAATAAAACCAACATTTATAGTAGAAACAAAGCAAGCAATAGTTAACAAATGCCTATGTAACAACATATTAGGCCAGGTGTAGCAGTTAGAACAGTTTACCATTTTGCAGATCTAACACTTTCTATCTATTGCTAAATTATTATAGAAGTCCGCTAACAATTAAGGCAACCTAAGAATCTTTGCAGTTTTTTTATCTTTTATTTTGTTAGGAAATTTGTTATCAAATTCAATGACTCATGGAATAGGAGAAAAAAATTCCATATTCAACTAGGAATTGGATTTTGTTTGGAATAATTTTATCTATTTAGTAGAGACCAGAAGGCCATTAAGTTTTATCACATAATAGAATATATCTAAGTCATTCCAATGTTTATGGCACTATTTTGAAAATATTAGTACATCATCCATGTAGATGATAATAAATTTGGTGTATGGGTTGAAGATTTCATTCCTACTTTTTTGAAAATTGAAGGTGCACTTTCTAATATCAATGAAATCAAGTTCCACTTATAGTGTCCAAAGGATATAGTAAAGGAAGTCTTGTACATATATTTTTCTTTTATTTAGATTTGCTAAAACCATGAATTTATATTTGAGAATCGAAATGAGAAGGAAAATCTGAACGTTCCTTCAAAAATTTCAATCACAATTATCTCTACCATACTAATGTTATCGGGACTAGAAAAAAGGAAGCAACTTGGGAGTTATAGGATGAGATGTGTAGGAAGTACACATTTTTGTTTGCTTAGGATTTTAGGAGCAAAATCCTTGTTAGGGGTTTATGGTTATAATACCCCATACCTTTCTTAATAGTGGAACATGCTTAATTATCATAATTGGATGCTTAAAACCTTAATTAAACCCTATTATGAGTTTTGATATCATGTGACAGGCTTAAGTTTCAAGTTTGGTCCAATTTGGACATTGTTTGAGCAAGTTATGCAATTATATTCTTGTTTTGGATTTTTCTACGATTTACCTATATCTGAAGTTTTTCTTGCAAACGGTCACATTTTTTATATTCCTTACATGTTTTCATACCTTTCTTGAGTTGGTTGTTCCTTGAGGCTCCTGATTGTACCTTGGTTTGGTAACACCTCTATAGGGCAAGTTAGGGTTTTGCTCTCATAGATGAGCTACCTTGAGAGGCAATCAACTGATGGTTCTCCTTGGATGGGTGATAACATATGGTCATCCTTAAGTGGGGACAACTGATGGTGATCTCTATAGGTGGTAGGTCGATGGTCTTGTCTCTTGGGGTCCCTTGGACCTATGGTTTGCTTGGAAGGTGTGACCAATCGTTGGTTTTCTACCTAGTGATCTAGGTTTCATCAAAGGATGGTCACCAAGTGATGAAACTTGATGGAAACCCTGGGAGGGATAAGATCCGATGGCCTAGAATATTCCACAACTGATGGAGTTGTTGCGTGTATGGACGTTTTGAGACCCCTAACCTTGCTTAAATGGTTGAACATGCTTAATTATCATAAAGAGGTGGTTAAAACCTTAACCAAAATAGATTAAAGCAACTAGCGGCGGCGACCCCTCCCCTGAGACTTGACCTGAGAGTGAGCGACCCCTCTCTTGAGCTAGAAGATGACTACTACGACGTCGGCGCTTCGCCGTCCGCCTGACCAGACAGATCCCACGAGAGGTGATGCTTCAGTTCGAGTAGTTGATGCTCAATCTCTTTCAAGGCCGACTGCAGACCAGGACACACATTCTTCTCGGATACCGAAGAAATGGGAATATTTGGCTGGTATATATTCTGGGGGGCCATCCGCTCTGAACCTGAAGGAAATATCCATTAGTGATGGCAAGATCGTATACCCGAAACAAGAGGCCATCAGGAATGCTGAACGTTGGAGTAAGTGTTTGATGGGTTACGTGATTGACTTCAAACCCCACATCCCGACTCTGCTTAAACACTTCGCTGATACCTGGTGCACGAGAGGTTCCTTTGAAATTTTCGATAGGAATGACGAATTCTTTCTAGTCAGATTTGATAAACAGAGTGATCTGGATCTTGTGCTGAAAGGTGATTGGTATGTTTTGAGCAAACCTGTAATTCTGAAGAGATGGAAGCCGGGTGATGAACAAAAGAAGACGATTCTTTATGAGGTACCAGTTTGGATCAGAATCTATAACTTGCCATTAGAAATGTGGGATCCTAGTTTTTTTGAGAGAATTGGGTCTTTTATCGGCAGACTGTTGAAGATGGATGAGAATACTAGATGTTTGAAGCGCATAGATTATGCTCGTATTCAAGTGCTGATGAGCTATTTTGCAGAATTCCCAAGTAAAATATCCCTGATAAGCGATGAAGGGGAAGAATCTTCTGTTGATATTAGATATGAGTGGATACCTTTCAAGTGTTCTCACTGTGGATTCCTGGGACATGATAATTGTGTTATTACTCCAGTGCTGAAGGTAGGGTCCAATGTAGGTCGTACCGATGGTGTTCAGAAGAAACAATGGGTTGAAAAGAAGCCTATTGATATTCCTACTCCCGATCAGGTTGCTGAACGTGAAGAGGAACCTATGTACATAGTGGAGGAAATAGAGGATGAAGCAGAAATAGCTAGATTGAAGGGACTGTCACAACAAGTAGAGACACTTGAGGACTTAAAGCTATCACGTGAAGTTAATGAAGGTTTTGGATACAATGCTCTTGAAACTGAAGCTATACTTCAAGATATTATTATGGAAAGTAATCATACTCAAAGGCCCATTTCTTCTACTCCACCCTCTAATCTGGTTACTCCTACTATTTTGCCTGTCAGTGTAGGAAGTTCTCAAGCGTCCTCTTTTTCTAGTGGTGAACAATAAAGGTAAGAAGCCCAAAAGTCCCCCCAGGTGTCAAGCTAAACTAAATGTTAGCATCTATGATAGGCTAGCAAGCTCTACGTTCTCTTCTGCTCCAAGAGACTTTCTGCTTTCTCCTTCGAATGCTGAGGCTGTCAGCCCAACAGCCGAGAAGCAGTCATGAGTTCTTTTCAAGTCACCTCCTGGAATGTCACACTTTGGTCTTTTGGGTATTTAGTAGATAGGTCGTCACAGATTAGATGTCACACAACTTTTTTTGGTGAGGCACCTGTGATGCAGATACACGGTCCAATCCAGTCCGTCCTTGAGGATCCAATAGTGAAGACTTGTCTCCTACCTCCGGATTCCATGGAGGAATAGACACAGATCGATATCCCTCTTATCCTCCGATTTCTATGGGAAATTGACTCATTCCATTGTATCATTGGCTGTGTTTTGCTGATATCTATTCAACGAACCCGATAATTAGGCAATGAGGTGGCCTCTATAGGCTAGTCGACTCCTCTTCCTTTTACCCTCTTCCTTTCACTCTTCTCCACTGCATCTTGCAGTAACAAACTAGAGCTGAGAGGGAGGCCATGAGAGACAAAGTAGAGGTGGTAGGAGTAGAAAAGCCACCATTATCACCACATGAAGGTGGGTTTCAGTTCAGACTCCACACAGTCACAATGAAGGCCAGACAACATCTATCCAAGCTTGAAACCCACTCCTCCACCTATACACGGGCAGTCATTGTGAACGGCTCACAGAGGAGGTGTCCGTGATGAGAAAGGTGCCTGCATCTATATATGCTTCTTTCACGAGCCTTGGGTGGTCGGAGATCCACCACGAATCTCGCCGAAATAGAGGGTTAGCATAGCTCTATTTTGCAGAGAATATAGAGCACCTCACAATGAGGTGGCGGATCCGGTCGCCTCTCAGCCATATCTGAGTAGCAAAGGGGACACCTCCAGCGCCGATGCCCCCTTCCTGTTGCTATGCTCTACTACTACCCTGGACCATCACCAGCGCTGAAGTAGGGGCCACTGGAGGAGGAGCCAAGTTTCAGATAAGGCCAATGTCTTTGTCCCCAAGACCCATCCTTTCCTTGTCTGAGCTCTCTGTTGCGGCTCCAAGTAGGTGGTCACCTGAACTACAGATAGTATCCCGACTGAGAGCCACCATGATGGAGGAATAGAGGTTGAGAAGATAGAGATCATGGGGTAGGAATATGTAGAGAAGGAGCTACGGATTCATAGCAACCCCCCCCATCGAGCTACTGTCCTTTGCGTCTGGGTTGCATCTCATGGCGGCATCTCCATCCACCGACGGGCGGTGATGCCCTCTTTTGTTTGCATGTGGGGGTAGGGAGGAGAGGTCGGGTCCAAACCTGGCTAATTACTCTCTCACCCGTGGTTCAACGACAGACTGGCCAGATTGGGTAGGCTGAATGTGCATGAACCAGCTTCTAAAACTTAAAGCCTGTATGGACCATCGGACTCAGGTGACATCATCCCAAGCATCTAAGGCCAAATCTGACGGTTCCAAAAATTCCGAATAAGATATTTCCCTTCTAATTTCTCAAAAATTTACCAGATCATAGAAAATGCATAATAAATAGATCACTTGTCCTATAAACTCCCACAAAATATCTGTAGACTTAGAAAAATGCCTACTTTCTTATTAAACACCTAATTTAGACCTTTGAAGTAGTAATCTTCATGGTTTTTAAATTACTAGATGATACTCCTATTTAGGGTTCATTAAATAAAATAAACAATATCCAATTGATATTAATTCTCATAAAATTCTCCTAAAACCCTACTAATGATTTAGATCTAGTTTTTAACTCTGATCTGAATAATATTTCTAAATAGTAGGTCATTTTGTATTAATGACTATTTAGATATTTTTAACCTCATTTTAATTCTAGAAAATAGACTAATCATCAGAAAATTATGAAATTTGAACCAGACCTATAAATTGACATCCTGATCAGTAGAAAAATATTAGATATCATCCTAAGATTATATGGAACCTAGGTTTGACTAAACCCTAGTTTGAACCTAAAATACACACATTATGGTGAACCTTTTATTAATGATGATTAATTGCTATTAATCAGGAGATGACCAGAGGTGTAGATGATCCAGAATATAAATATGAATCTCTGAACTCAGGTATGTGGTCTTATAAGTATAAGACTAGATTTCTTGGTTGCTTATGATATGTAATATCATGAATGCTATTATTTGGATATTCATTGCTTGGTTGAACTATTATGAGTTATACTTCACCTAAATCTAATATAACATAAAAGGATATGGATGGGTTGTAGCTACTAGTGCTCCTAGCCCGGTATGGATGTATGTTGCCTAACATGGATGTATGATGCTTTGGCCCATGTTAGATGTATGATGATATAATTTTTGCCCATACTAGATGTAAGTCAAGTGCAGATAAGTGTAGTACAACCGCATCAAATAAATGTAATAAAAAGGTTGTTTACCTGATTTTTGCCTTAAGAAATGGTTTTTCTCTCTTTCTTCCTTCTTCAAGTATTTTCCTTTATGCAACCTTACTAGTGTATTTTTTACCACATACCAACTTTTTTTGATTCGTTTATTTCGCGTATGTTTTAGGTTCAGAGATAGCATGGGAGAAAAAGAACAGGGTGTGAGCAAGTTGTTCAGGTTACCTATTGTGTAGATCCTAGCATACATGTTGATAGACTTATAAAATTTTCTTCAAATTATGTAAATGTAAGTTGTAAATTTAATTCATGTTGTAATATAAATATGTTGAATGTTGAGAATGTTATGGTGTATGCCTATGGCTGAATGTTCTTGTATGTGCAAATTACTTCCGCAACGCACTTTGATACAATTGCTTAACATTTTCGGATTTTGTTTTCTCATCTCCATGGGGTTTTGAGAAGGTGAAAATCCGGGAACGTTACAATTCACTTTAAAAGAATCAAGATAGTATCTGATATATATGTACTATGAATTTAAATAAACAATCATTCATAACCAAGGGGATCTAGATAAGAAAATTTATCTATTTACTTATACAACAAATTTAAGTCATAGACAAATTCCCTAGTTTATTCTTATAACCTCTGTGAATACTTAGGAAATTCTCATTAGGATGTATTATATACATTTCTAATATGATTTTATCATCTGAAATTCATCCAAACAGAGGAAGAATCCATTTCATATCATTTTGCAACAACTTAGAACAAATAGACAATTCAGGGTTTGTAGTCACATACTAAGCAATTAAATATTATGGATGATTTAACCAATTTTCATGCAATATACTATTTAAAAGAAGTTCCCACTCACCCTAAGGTGTGAAAACATCTGAAAAACGTATCCTATATCTAAAAATCTCGAATCCATATCAAATCCCTAGCAATTCACCCAATTCTTCTTCCTTTCAACTCAGAAACCCTAAAAATGAGGAATTATGAAGAAAGAGTGAGAAAAGGGGAAGCTTTGATACAATTTTGGATCAAATCAGAGGAGGGACATAATTTTGACATGTGAGAGAAGATTCACCATGAAACTATATCTAAAGAAGCAAAACTTACATGATTTCATCATTCCTCGGACCGCAAAACCCTAGGTCAGCATCTCCATCAATTTTTTCTCTCAATCCCTAACTCTCCCTCTCTCTCTTGGATTTTGTTTCTCTGGTATGAATCATGAAATATGAGATCTGCTAATTTGTTAGGTTGACCATATAGAGCAATTGAGCTACTTGGGTCACTTTCACTTTGACCCCTCACTAAACTTTTTCTTATTTCAGCAGATTTTTATGTCATAAAAAGGTTTCTGTAATTTGTGTATTTCAGAGATCAAAACTTATCCAAAAAATTATTATAATTTATAATGTTGTGTATAATTGCGTTACTAAGACTTAGTTAAAATTTGATATAATTCTAACCTTCCATTAAATAATTAAAAATCTAATAGTGCACTGCTATCCAAAATTCTACAAAAATGTCAGTTACTACAATTCGTCTACTGATAAGGTCTAAACACATCCAAAAATAATGAAAATTTTACATGTTGTTTATGATTTAGTTTCAGACCAATTAAAATTTTAGATCATTTGGGGTTACCAATAAATAATTATAAATAAAACACTACATTGCTGAAAAACACTCTGTCAGCATTTTGTCGAAGTATAGTTCGACCGAGAACCACATTTAAAGAACACTCAAAAATTCTGAAAATTTTCTCCAATATGCATGATTGAGTTATCCATATCATATCCAAAATTCAATTAAATACAAATTTTTTAGAAAATATGAAAAAATCATTTACCACACTGCTATCCTGACCAAATTCCATATTCATGTACTATCAAAACCCTAGTTTGGGCCGATTAGGGTTTTCAAATGTTAACCCTAATTATGTGGATAAAAATATGATTAAACCTTCTTGTTGTATTTAAAATATAAAAACTTAACTACCATCATTAATCAAGGTTCAAATAATGATCAACTTAATTAAGCATACAATCATCCAAGTAAACCCTAATTTTTTGCCGATTAGGGTTTACATTTCTCAAAACCTAATTCTTCAAACTAAAATCATAGTTAGAGTTTCTTCTTAGGTTTGAAACATCACAATTGATCTACTACCATTATTCAAGTCTAAACAATGTTCAATCTAATCAAGAATGTAATCATTCAGGTAAACCCTAGTTTACCAATTAAGCACAAATGTGGTCATTACAGACCTAGCGATCACCTAGAATAACCGCCCAGGATAGAAAATCATAAAACTATCATATCTCAAGGTATACATATCCATTTTTAATGAAAAAAGTGCATTGGAACTGTAATTCAATATTATATCATATAAGACCCTTTCATAGATGAAAATAAGACTTGGAGGGTGATTTATAGGGCGATATTTTGGGAAGAACATGAAGAACAATGGAAATCAAAGGTCTCATCATAGATTCAACTTGGTAAATGGTTTGTAATCATTGGCCCTTCCTTCTCGTCATGTTCCCTCACTCAGAATTCTTTGATTAATCAAATAAAGGTTTTTCTTACCAAATTTCTTCTCCGTCTACCTTCAACTAGCATTTTTGAGCTTATTTTCTCATTGGCAGTCTATTTGTGAGGAGATCTCGTGGCTTGAGATGATATTTTTGTTAGTGTGAGCCAAGATCGAAGCTTGATTGGTGGTCATACTTAGATCAACAATATATGACAAGATATGTGAGTGGAAAATCACCTAATAACCCATATTTAAAGCATACAAATTTAAATAATGGCTTTTCAACATTCAATTCTTGCTTTTATGATAATTGCAATGGATTTAAAAAATCTATGTAGTGATTTTCTGTAGTAGAAATTATTTACTAATCATATTTGAGTGATGTAATATCATGTTGAAAGTTTCCATGTCAGTTGTTATGAACAACAAATGATGAAATGGTTTAAATTGAGGCAACGTGGAAATTCAGGTTGCCCTAATTTAGGCTTAGAGTTGAACTGTGGTTTATGAAAGCTGTAAAAATTGCTAAATGATTGTAGTGCATGTTTTGAGAGAATAAATGATGAAAAAGGGTAATTATTAGTAACAGTGACTAATTCTATTAAAAAAACTAATATCATTAGACGTTAGACGTCCTGGACATTGTAGAATCCTCACAAGAGGCCTGCGTCATGAGGAGGAAATGTGCTTCTTGACTGGAGGTCTTAGGTAGGTTGAGGTAAGACAGAGAGCACTAGTTGAGTGTGGGGATCTAGGCCAGTGAGGGCATGTTACTTAAATGATTGGTACCAATACCAACTGGGGATGCCTGTAACATCCCAGGATTTGAGGCCTCAGATATAACACTCTTAAAAGGAATGATTGGACTACCCATATCACCAAGGTGCACCTCCTTTTCCGGGAACCCATTACTAAAGAACTCTATAGTTAAGCGTGCTCAGCTTGGAGTAGTACTAGGATGGGTGACCAGTCAGGAAGTTGATCCTGGCTTGGGCGTCAGTGTGGACAAAGTGCGCAGTTAAGGCTAGTGGTGGTTTGTGGGGCCATTCGTCATTCCTGAAACTCTACTAGAGCCTTGGGCAGTGGGCCCGGGCCTTACAATTGGTATCAGAGCCAATTCCCCTCCAGTAGGTGGGCCCCACATGGGCATGCATGCCAGTCTTGAGCCGTGCGGTCCAGGCATGTAGGAAAGGGATGTCCATGGTTGACGTAGCCACCCTTGCGTTGGTATTCCTTGATCGGGAGTTGGGTGTCCATGGGCCATTGTGGGTCTGCACTGAAACAGGGAAGAGATTATGAGTCCTTATAGTTGAAACTTGATGAGGACGTCAAGAGTCTAAGTGGGGGAGATTGTAACATCCCAAGATTTGAGTCCTCAGATAAAATACTCTTAAAAGGAATGATTGGACTACCCATATCACCAAGGTGCACTTCCTTTTCCGGGAGCCC
This sequence comes from Alisma plantago-aquatica, assembly GCA_963693085.1. Lineage (NCBI taxonomy): Eukaryota > Viridiplantae > Streptophyta > Magnoliopsida > Alismatales > Alismataceae > Alisma > Alisma plantago-aquatica. Next base: position 218,025,736 of record OY856412.1, read on the forward strand.
ATTACTAAAGAACTCTATAGTTAAGCGTGCTCAACTTGGAGTAGTACTAGGATGGGTGGCCAGTCAGGAAGTTGATCCTGGCTTGCACATCAGTGTGGACAAAGTGTGTAGTTAATGCTAGTGGTGGTTTGTGGGGCCAGTCATCATTCCTGAAACTCTACTAGAGCCTTGGGAAGTGGGCCCGGGCCTTAGAATGCCGGTGGTACTTGAGTTATGAGTTGTGGTGATCAGTGAACATCTTCGGTAGTCCCACTGGTGTACAACAAGCTTGAGGGATTTGACTCCCCGCCTGAGTACCCAAGTTGAGAGGAGGAGTTTGATATATTCGATCGCTCCCATTAGCCACCAAGAGCCAGACCTAGTGTTTCCATCTACATATGTGGTATTGAGACTACATAGTTAGGATCTTGGGCATAATTCTAAGTCTTGTACAGTGAGATCGTAGCTTGCTATGATACTACCACATATTATGGTACACCTCATGTGGGTTCAGTAGAATAATAAATGGATTAAAAATAATGTGAATGGATTAGGTTATCCTTTTATTGTATTTAGTATCTGTTCAATTGCAATAATGAATCATTTATAGTTTTTAAACTGCCATTCTTAGATACTTTGCATTTAAGTTCTATTAATTGTAAACATCATAAATATCTTGGTTACCCATTGATTTTCTACTAACTGAGCCAGTATCTCACCAACCTGCTGAACAATTTTTTAGGTCAAGGATTATCACTTCCCGAGGAGACAGAAGCAAGATTTTTTCAAAAATAGATCATAGGTCCTATAGAAGTTGTTAGAATGGATAGATGGTGTCTTATCCTTCCAATGAATCCTGGGAATGAGTGAGTGAGAAAAGAGAGTAGATTGTAATAAAATGTACCTGATGTATATTAAAGTGTGTAACTTTTTCTTATATGAAGTAGTCAAACTCTGTTATTCTTAATGTTAGCATTAAGTTACATATTGTCAGTTGCTAAGTGATGTTACTGTATATCTAATAAAAGAAAAAGTTATGGCTATTTTTTGTAAGTAGTTAAAAGCTAATGGTTAGTAGTAGTCCTTGTATGGCGGGCTCTAACCCTAGTTAGCGGGTTTGGTTTGCATTAAAGTTTTGGTATTAGAGAATAGGTTGAACCTAAAATGAGTTTAGGTTTTGGATAGGGGTGATAAGAGGCCAATAGGACTAGGATTCTTTCCTCTTTGAAACTATAATTTCCTAACAGATGTGTTCTATTATGGATATGTAGATGGAAGGAAGCAGACATTTCCACAGTGAGGAACAAGTTGAGAGACATTGTGGCCCTAAACCTTGAGTGATGGCTCAAGGTGGAGAAGATAGGGATGATGTGACTAGGATGTATCATATTTTTCTAGAGATAAAAGAAAAATATAAGATGGACAAGAAGTCTTCATCTTCTAGTAAGGAACTTATGAGATCCTATGAGATATTAAAGGATCTTGGTGGGATTGAATTATCTAGAACAACAGATCTAGCTATAGCAGAGCTGTAACTTAGAAAATATAAAAAGGTTTTTTGCCTAATGGAGTTATCAGAAGATAAGCAAATCAATCATCCACTGTATCTACTCAAGGGAGATGTTGAGCTATGGTGGTGTGGAGTGGAAGATAATAGGGGGAATGCAATGATGAATTGGAAGGACTTTGTGGATGGGTTTCAACTCAAGTATTTTCTTCCTACTTTCCTAATTGATAAGATTAAATATTTGGAGAATATTAGACAATGCAATATCACAATTGGGGAATATGATGCATACTTTACAAGGTTGGCCAATTTATGCCCACAACTTGTGTCAGATGATGTAGAGAAGTGCAGAAGATTTCAACAAGGATTAAGATTATAGATTAGACACACTGTATCAACCATTGGTCAAAGAGATAATTTTTTTGGGAGAACTTATGGAACAATAAGACGTGTAGAAGAGTCAGTTAATGCTGATAATAAGTCTAAAAGTAAGAAAAGATATGGAGACTTCAGTTGAGGAGGACAGAGTAATGGTGGATACAAATGAAGTGGTGGTTTCTTTTCTAAGATAGGACAAAGACTTGGTTGTTTTAGAAGACAAGGATCTAGTTCTTCACTGAGTGGAGGAAGGATCAGTTGTGGTAGATGGAACACACCGCCTAGGTGGACACCTCCAATTGGGTCTTCATGATCATTAGTGTCAATGACAGATCCGCAGAGACATGACACAAACATGTGTGACAACTATGATAGGATACACTCTAAACAATGTGAGTCACTACTCAAACATGCTATCATTGTGGACAAATGAGACACATAAAAAGGGACTACCCAAAGATTCCATATATTTCTAAACAAGGTTCACAATTAGAATTTCAGACTCCGTAGTGGCAGACTCTAGTTAGAGAGGCAAGTTCTTATGCAACAAGGAAAATGTAGCAGAGGGAGATCTACATGAGGATTCTTCTCAATGACACCATCTGAAGGTGTAGTCTTTCCTAGAGTTGTGACAGGTGACATGCTTCTCTTTAACAACATTTCTATTATAGTTTTTATACATCCTGGTGTGACACATTCTTTCATTCAAAAATTGATAGTTAGTGGATTAAATTTTAACCCAAGATTTATCTTATGAACTGTTGTTAAGAGTTCCATTAGGTGAATCATCAGTTTTGATAGAAGTATGTCATGGGTGTCTGTTGAGTTTTAGTGGGTATACAATAGCAGTTCATCTCATACCCTTAGATAATAATTATTTTCAAATTATTTTGGGTATGGAATACCTTAAGACATATCGTGCCCTATTTGATTGTTGGAGGAAAGAATCTATCTCTGGGCAAGGTGGTTTTTCATTTGTCTTTACTGGAGACATGAAAGGTTTACCCAGATGTATAGTATCAACTGTTGTAGCTAATAAGATGATGAGAAAGTGATGTGAGGCATTTTTAGCACATGTGGTGGATTCTAGGATAGAGAAAAGGAAAGTCAACATAGCATATTTTCCAGTAGTATGTGTGTTTCCAAATGTCTTTCCCGAAGAGTTACCAAGTTTACCACCTGAAAGGGATATCGACTTTGAGATAAAAAATTTACTTGGTAGCCACCCAATAGCATTACCTGCCTATAGAATGGCACCTATAGAGTTCAAGGAATTAAAAACTTTATTACATGAGTTGTTGGACAAAGGAATTATTCAACCTAGTACATCATCCTAGGGAGCTCAAATATTGTTTTTGAAGAAAGAGGATGTAACCATGTGGTTATGCATATACTATAGGCAATTGAATAAGATAACCATTAAGAATAAATATCATTTACCTAGGATCGATTACTTGTTTGATCAACTACATGAAGCAACGATCTCTTCAAAGATAGACCTTAGATCAGGATACCATCAATTAAGGATAAAGACATATGATGTACCTAAGTCAACATTCAGAACAATATATGGGCATTATGAGTTTGTAGTTATGTATTTTGGTCTGAAAAATGCCCCTATAGCCTTTATAGACATGATGAACAAGATTTTCAGACCATATTAAGATAAGTTTATATTAGTGTTTATAAATTATATTCTTATATATTCCATAGATGTAGAACAACATGAACAACATCTGAGGATAGCCCTGTAGTTGTTAAGGCAAAATCAATTGTATGCTAAGTTTTAGCAAATGTGAGTCTACTTGGCTAAAGTATCTTTTCTTAGACATATCATATTAGGAGAAGGAGGCAATGTTGACCCTAAGAAGGTGGAATATGTTCTTCAGTGGGAGCAACCTATGACCCCTACTAAGATCAGGAGCTTACTGGGGTTAGCTGGATACTACATGAGGTTTATAAGAAACTTCATTGCAATAGAAACACCTCTTACATGATTAGAAAGGAAGGATGTAACTTTTTTTTGGTCTGAATCATGTAAGAAAAGTTTTCAAATTTTGAAGAAGAAGTTAACCACAACACCAGTCTTGATATTGCCAGAGGCAGATAAAGGCTATGTTGTTTTTTTGTGATGCATCCAGGAGAGGTCTGGGATGTGTTCCTATGCAAGAAGGGAAGGCGGTGTCCTATGCTTTTAGACAGCTTAAGAAGAATGAAGAGAACTATCCCACACATGATCTTGAGTTGGAAGTAGTAGTGCATGCCCTAAAGATATGGCGTCATTATCTCTATGGTGAATCATGTCAGGTCTTTCCTGATCATAAGAGTCTAAAGTACATTTTCACACAAAGAGATCTCAACTTGAGACAACGCATATGGTTGGAGCTCATAAAGGATTATGATCTCACCATTAATTACCACCCTAGAAAGGCTAATGTTGTAGAAGATTCTTTGAGCGAGAAGTCAAAATCCTATGCAGAAATATTTTCAATGGCATGTGTAAAATGGGGACTTATTAATTAAGATGAGAGAGATGAACTTGTGTCTAAATGTTTTTGATCAAGGTGAACTGATTACACAAATTTAGGTTAAACCTACATTTTATGTTTAGACCAAGGATCTTCAGCATAGTGATAAAGAATTGAAATTGATCATGCATGATATGACAGAAGGAAAAAGAATAGAGTTCATATGTTAAAATGATGGAGTTCTATATCAACATGATAAACTGTGTGTGCCAGATGACAAAGAGTTAAAGAAATATATTCTTGAGATGCTCACTTTCTTATATGTTTGCAATGCATCAAGGTAACATAATGATGCATAGAAATCTTAAGGAATTGTATTGGTGGTTAGGAATGAAGAAGGATGTGGGTGAGTATGTATACATGTGTGGTGTATGCCAGAAAGTAAAGGATGAACAATAGAAGCCTGCATATACTTTGCAATCACTTGCTATCTCTGAATGGAAGTGGGAGCATATCACTATGGATTTTGTGGTTGGATTACCTAGGACACCATGTGGTTTTGACTCTGTATGGGTAATAGTAGACAAGCTAACTAAGTCTTCTCACTTCCTATCAGTTAAGACAACTTGGGATACCTAAAGTTATCCAAAATCTATATAATGAGATAGTCGGATTGCATGGGATACCCATTTCTATTATATCTAATAGAGATCCCAAATTCACATCAAGGTTTTGGAATCAGTTGCAACATTCTTTGGGAACAAAGTTGAAGTTTAGTACACCATTTTATTCTCAAACATATGGATAGTTAGAGAGGACAATTTTAAAACCCTAGAGGATATGTTGACAACATGTGTTTTGTAGTTTTAGTGGTAGTCGGGATGGCCTATAACAATAGTTACTATTCCACCTTAGGCATGACCCCTTATGAAGCTCTGTATGGGAGAAAGTGTAGATCTCATATTTGTTGGTATGAAGTTGGAGAAAGACATATTCTAGGTCCAGAGTTGGTGGAAGAAACAACAGAAAAGATATATGTGATCACACAACAGTTGAAAGCTGCTCAAGACCGATAGAAAAGCTAGGCATCAAAAAGGCATAGACCACTTTAGTTTGAGGTTGGAGATGAGGTTTATCTGAAAGTCTCACCATAGAAAAGTGTGCTATGGTTTAGAAAACTAGGCAAATTAACTCCAACATACATGGGCCCCTATCCAATCATTCGGAGAATTGAACCGGTTGCATATAAACGGGAGTTGCTTTAGAGTTAGCAAATTTACATGATGTGTTTCATGTATCTATCTTAAATAAGTGTCATCCTGGTACAAAAAATATTGTGGATCCAGATGCTGTATAGTTCAGAGAGGATATGTCCTATGTTGAAGGACAGATTCAAATTCTAAATCATAGAATTCGTAAGCTTAAAAAGAGGGAGATATTGTAACATAATGAATCTTAGATATAATCTCCATGTAAACCTTTTTCCCAAGTTTCCCTTTCATTTTTGTCCTTTATGTCGTTAATGTTTTATTAGTGGAATTTATAGTGGTTTAATGAACATTTATTCACTAATTGTACCAATATAAGGGTTTATACAATTTTAGGTAAATTATGTACTTTTATGCAATTTACCCAATTGGGATGTTTTCTTTGCAAATTATCACCTGAAACTTAATCCTTAGATATTCCCTTACCATTATTGAGATTTTGAACCATGGGGCACCTGGTTGCACCTTGGTTTGAAGGTGTTTCTCTCCAAGGGTATTATAGGGATTACCCTCTTTATAAATGAGCTTATCTTTAAAAGCTATCAACCAATGGGGTTATTTCTTTGATTGGAGGAAGGTGGGGATGGCCTAGAAGCCTCCGTGGGATTTTAGGACTGACCTTGGATATACAAGAAGCCTCTATGAGCTTTCCTCTTTCATGGCCATGAAGCCTTAGCCCAAGGACACATGGAAAGTCCCATAGACACCTCATGCTTGCCCCCTTCTTTATAAAGCCATGCGTACCCCTTCCCATTTCCCAATACAAGAAACAATCCCCTCCTTTTCTTTCCCCCAACTTAGAGCATCATCCCTTCTATGTTTTTCCATGAAGTTGTTGTCCCAAGGTAAAATAGGGTGCCTACCTTGGTGAAGAAGGCTCTTGGGTTCCAAATTTCTCTATTTCGGATTTCTTAAGCTCCTCCTTGGTGATTTTGACCAAAACTAGTAAGAATCCTCCTTTCCTTCCCTATTTCCATGCTATTATTATTCATCCCACCTTCTTCCAGGTTGGATCGATGACCTTCCATGTTAAAACTCCACCTAGAACCCTAAAATGTCTCATCTCCATGCTCTTTTGCTAGGGTTTGCACCTCTAAAGTGGAGAAGGTGATCTTTGCTCAAGAAAGGAGCTTGTCTTGGAGAAACCAGATCTTCTAATCTCAGGTTCCTTTCTATATGGACCTTATTACCTTCCTAGAGGTGAGTTTTGTTAACTCCCTTCTCATATATTGCTTACTACATGCTTAAAACTCATGCTTCTATGTTTAAAATCTATGATCTCCATCTCTATTTACCATGTTCTTCTAGGGTTTTGGTTTCTTGCTATTTTATCTTCTCTAGAAGCACTAGTTTGGTTACTTATACAACTTCAAACCTAATCTTGGGTCAAATAGTGTTTTCTCCCTCTCCCTCTCTTCAATTATCTCGATCGATTTGATGATGTGGCAATTTCCTATTGGTCTGTATTGAAAAATTCATATCTTCTATCCGCTTATCCAAATTTGACAAATAAATATGTTTTGGAATTGGAAAATTAATCTCTATCTAATGGTTTAATGAAGGATGATTTTTGTATGATGAATTTAATGCATTAAATCCATAAAAAGTACATCTTAATCCTCATAACTCCAAAATTAACATAAAAATATGTTTCCTTGATCAGGAGAACCTAATAAGTTCATTGGCAATATTTTCAAAAGCTAAATTCGAATTTTGCTAAAAAGTTCTAAAATTAGGGTTTCTATACATTAATGTTACTATGTACTCTAATACATGTTAATACATTGAAAATAGGCAAACTGGAACTTGGACTCAATTAAAGTGGTGAAAGTTAGTAATTGATATCAGTAAGAGGGTATGTGCATTCCTTACACCCTGTGTTGGGATAATTGCAGCCAAACCCTATATTTCTCTAATGAGGCTTAAATGAACCCTAAATCCTCTATTCTTGAATCCTACTATTGTTCATGCCTCAAATCAGATTATAATTTTTTCTTGTTTGGGTCTTATAACCCACTACCATGCTTATTGAATATTATGACTACTCTTGTCGTGACTATTTTTCTAGCATGTAGATTTATGTTCTATTTAATTTAAAGTAGCGATACTTATGTACAACCATCCAAAGAGGGCATGCAATTAATCGCCATAGGGAATGTTTTTATTCTCCCCTATATAATTGTGTAGGTGACTGGGAATGTCTTATTCTCCCCTCACCTATAGATTAGAGGTCCAGTAGGTTCCTCAACCCTACTTAGTTAGGTAGACATAGTTATCTTACATGCAAATCCTTTTTAATATAATTGTTAATGGCAAGTTTCTTTTGAATATAGCCTCATATTCTTGCTATCTTCATCTTATGATGAACCCAATCATGTTCTTATTTGCTTTACTTATCTTGTTATCCTAGACTAGTTTTGTGACACATACCTTGTTTTCTTTCCAATTTTGCCGGGTGCTTTCCCAACCACCCAAATGCTGGTGCTAAGCAAGGTGAAGGAAAAGTTTGAAGGAAGTCATCTTAGGAGTAGATCTCAAGCTATCTGAAAGGATGTCTAGGTTGCAATAGCTAGATCCTTTTCTATTATATTTTTCTTTTGGGAACAATCATGTAATGAACAATGAAAGGCATGTAATAGGCTTAGTAATTTTGTTTCCACTGCTATTGACATTTTATAATGTATCTAGTGCATGCTTATTTACTTGGAATATTATACATGCATCCCTCAATATCTTATGTCTTTCTAAAAAGATGGATGTTTTGTAATTCCTTTAAATTTTAATACGGAGGTGATTCCGCCTCTTTACAGCATGGTATTAAAGCCTTTAGGAAACTATTAGGACATGAAGTTGAAGCAAAGGTGTCTAGAATGCATCAGGGTTTCAGGGGATGACAATATTTTCCTCCGCACCACTAGCTTGGTTTACGAGGACTCCCGTGCCCATATGATACCGGCCTGTCCTGAGCTGATACAAATGGCCCAAAATAGTATGCTTTTAGGCAATAGCATTCTAGATATTCTTTTCTTGTATATGATTGTATTCTTTTCTCATCTATGATTCAAATACTCCTTGGAACTTAATAGGTTAACCCTACCTTTCAGGATAGGTGACTTGTTTGACAGTAGGAATAAGGGAAAGGAGTCAAACCTCAATGACTCCAATGTGGGAAACACTCTTGTGACTCCTACCAGCCATAGTGTGGTCAACTCTACTACTTCGGGCACCCCACCTTCACACTGAATCAAGAGCTAGCAATGCTGCACTAGATGCTCTCTACCATGATGGAGAAGGTCCACACAGTGGTCGCCAATGCCAACAAGCCAAGGGAGTTCACCCTCACAGACTTCATAAAGATGCAGCCACCCTACTTCAAGGGTGAAAGTGAACACAACATGGTGGATAAAGCCAATGACTGGGTGTTGGCTTTGGATCAGACCTTCGAGGGTATGGAATGCCCTCCTCACCAGAAGGTTCAGTTCACGACGTATATGTTGGACGGACCATCATGTGTCTGGTGGAATGGTTTCGCCCACACTCAAGACACCTCTACCATGGAGTGGGACCAATTACTAAAGCTCTTCAGGGAGAAGTACATCTGTCCCGCCTTCCTGAGGAATAAGGAAGCTGAGTTGTACAGCCTCAGGATGGGAAGGATGAGTGTGGATGACTACATCTAATGGTTCCTACTTTTAGAATGCTCAGAGGAGGGAAATGTTGTTCTTGGAGGGCTTGAACGACTAGGTGGGTCGAAGTCTTTTTCTGCAACTTCCACTCACCTTCCAAAATATGGTGGATAAGGCCCTGGTCATCGAGTCCTACCCAAGGTTCCAATCCTATGGACATAGTAATGGCTACAACAACAACAAGAGGAAGAACCCTACACAAAATGAGAATCATGGACGTAATCGATGAAATAGGTGCTCTCGCCACCATCCTCCAGGGAGATGTCCCAACAATAATGCACCTACTCATAGAGACAACAAGCCTCCTCCGATCTTCCATGAGTGTGGATAAGTTGGGCATATCCAACCACTCTACCCCTGTTTCCAGCAGGGACATAATAATGTCCAGCAGTTGCAGCAGCCAAGGTAGAATCTGCCTCTGCAGAATAATAACAGTAACAACTAGAACCTGAGGCGACCGTCAGTGGAGAGGTGGAATGGGAGAGTGTTTGCTATCAATGCTGAGAAATCATGTGAAGATAATGAAGTTATTAAAGGTAACTTGCATCTTAATATGCATCCTATAAAGGAACTGTTTGATTCTGGCTCATCCAATACCTTCATATCCTGTCAGCTTGATTCTATGTTAGAAATAAAATCTGCATATATGGATCATATATTAGATGAAAAAACCCCTAGTGGTAAGATCTACTCTTCATATCTCCAAACTCCGACCACGAACCTCTGTATATCTAGTATAATGTTTCCCTCAGATTTCATCTTGCTTGACATGACCACCTTTGATGTCATCCTAGGAATGGATTGGTTGAAGAGGTACAAAGCTATTTTGTTTTTTGAAGAATAAAAGGTTAGTTTGTCATATCCTATTAAGGGAAGATTGTGTGTCAAGGGTAGGAAGCGAGAGGATCGGTAATTTGTTATCTCTACCATAAAAGTTGAAAAGCTAGTCTTGCAAGGGTGTAGAGCTTTCTTAGCCTCTATAGTCCTCGAGGCTACACCTCCTTCTCTCAACCACCTAGATGTGGTGAAGGACTTCCCAGACATCTTTCCTGAGGAGTTACCCGATTTTCCACCAACTCGCGAGGTGGATTTCTCCATCGATCTTGTACTAGAAACTTCACCAATATCGAAGCTGCCTTACCGCTTGGCCCCTGTTGAGCTTGTCGAACTGAAAAAGTAGCTAGAAGAGCTTCTCGACATGGGATTCATCCACCCCAGTGTTTCACCTTGGGGAGCCCCTATCCTATTCGTAAAGAAGAAGGATGGTTTGATGTGGATGTGTATGGACTACTGCATGCTTAACCAAGTGATAGTGAAGAACCATTACCCTTTGCCTCACATTGATGACTTATTTGACTAGTTAAAGTTAGTCACTGTGTTCTCCAAGATGGATATGTGAAGTGGCTACTACCAGATGCGCGTAAAGGATGATGATGTCCCAAATACCGCGTTCAGAACTCGCTATGGGCATTACGAATTCATGGTCATGCCTTTCGACTTGACAAATGCCCCTGCTGCCTTCGTGGACTTGTGAACCGAGTGTTCTTCCCATACATTGACAGGTTCATGGTGATGTTTATTGATGACATTTTGGTTTATTTCGAGATGTTAGAACAACATCATGAGCATCTATAGATTGTACTCAACACACTGTGAGAAAATTAACTCTATGCAAAATTTTCAAAGTGTGAGTTTTGGATAAAGGAAGTGATGTTTCTGGGTCATGTAATTTCTGTCAGACGTATAGTTGTTGATCTTACAAAGGTAGAAGTTGTGACCAAGTGGAAAGCTCCAAAGAATCCTCCAGAGATCCATAGTTTCCTCAGCTTAGCAGGTTAATATCAAAGGTTTATCAAAATTTTCTCTGAGTTGGCCTTGCCTTTAACCAAGTTGACGCGAAAGGAGGTCAAGTTCTCTTAGACACCAGAATGTGAGAACAGTTTCCAAAAGCTGAAGGAGTGTTGGACTTCTACTCCCATTCTTGCCTTGTGTGTTGAAGGCATACCCTATGTCATCTACACTGATGCTTCTAAAAAAGGCTTAGGGTGTGTTTTTATGCAAGACGGAAAGGTGATCGACTATGCCTCCTGTCGATTGAAATCAAATGAAGCTAATTGGCCTAGACATGATTTAGAGCTTGCTACCATCATTCATGCTTTGAAAATCTGGCGACACTATCTCTATGGTATGAAGTTTGAAGTTTTCTCCAACCATAAAAGCTTGAGGTACTTGTTGGTACAGAAGGATCTGAATCTATGACAATGAAGGTGGATGGAGTATCTCAAAGATTATGACTTCACCATCACCTATCATCCCAGTAAAGAAAATGTCATAGATGATGCTTTAAGTCGCAAGAAGGATGACGTTTGTGCTTCTTTGAGATGTTCATTGTGGGAAAATCTTGAATATGTGACTAGTTTCCAAACTCAACCTATCGATTCAGTGGATGAAGAAAAGTTGTGTGTCCATATGGATAGTTTGATTGTTACACTGACTTGGATCTCATAAGTCATTAATGCACAATTGGAAAGCTCTGAGATGGAAGAGATGAAGGCCTTGATCGAGAAACCACAATCTTATTTCTCTATTAGAGTGAATGGTGTTGTTCGCTTAAGAAAAAGGTTGTGGATTCCTGACGTGGGTGATCTGAGACAGAAGGTGCTGAGTGAAATGCATGGGTCTAAGTACACTATTCATCCTGGCACAACAAAAATGTACAAGGACTTACAACAAAGCGTCTGGTGGAAGAACATGAAGAATGATATAGCTTTGTTTGTCACGAAGTTCTTGACATGTCAGTAAGTCAAGATCAAACATCAATGGCCTGGGGGTCTTCTTCATCCTCTTGAAATTTTAGAATGGAAGTGGGAGAAGATCACAATGGACTTCATTAGTGGTTTCCCCAAGTCTAAGAAAGGTTATGATGTTGTTTGGGTGGTTATTGATCGGCTTACAAAATCTGCTCATTTCTTGCCTTTTAAAACCAATTACAAAGTTGTGAATATGGCTCAGTTGTACGTTGAGTAGATTTTACACCTGCATGGAGTACCTAAGGTGATAGTTTATGCTCGTGACCCAAAATTTACTTCTCGTTTATGGGGTCAGATTCAGGAGGAGATGGGTACTGACTTGCATTTTAGTACTACTTACCACCCGTAGACTGATGGTCAATCTGAGAGAACAATTCATATTCTGGAGGACTTGCTTCATGTTTATGTGATGGATTGGGGTGGTTCATGGGATCAGTATCTGCCATTAGCTAAGTTTTCTAACAATAATAGCTACCAAGCTAGTATTGGTATGCCACCTTTTGAATCTCTCTATGGTAGACCATGTCATTCACCTTTGAATTGGGATGATGTCGATGAACGTTCTCTAATGAAGAACAATCACATGCAAATGATGACAGAAAAGGTATAGTTGATAAAGAAACACATGAAAGATGCTTAAGACTGACAGAAGATGTATCCTGACAAGAAAAGGTCCGATGTTAACTTCCTAGTAGGTGACTATGCATTTGTGAAGATCAAGCCTATCTATTCTATTACTAGATCTAAAGTTAAAGCTAGTTGAGTCCCTTCTATGTTGGACCATTTAAAATCTTAGATAAGGTTGGAGACTGTGCATACCGCTTAGCTTTACCTCCTTCCTATGATAAGATTCATAATGTGTTCCATGTCTCTATGCTGAAGAAGTATGTGAAGGACTCTTCTCATGTGCTTACTATTGAGCCTTTGGAGATACATGAGAATCTAACCTATGAAGATCTACCTGTGAAGATCCTTGACTCCTAAGTAAAGCAGCTGAAGAACAAAGAGATTGAGTTGGTAAAAATTTTGTGGAAATATCATGGTCTGGAAGAAACCACTTGGGAGTTGAGAGTTGAAATGTTACATACTCGCCCTTCTCTTTTTTCTTGATATTTCTAGGACTAAATCCTTTTAAAGGGGTGGAGTGTTGTAACATGATGAATATTAGATGTAATCTCCATGTAAACCTTTTTCCCAAGTTTCCCTTTCATTTCTATCCTTTATGTCATTCATGTTTAATTAGTGGAATTTATAGTGGTTTAGTGAACATTTAATCACAAATTGTACCAATATAAGGTTTTATGCACAAATACCTCAGTGAAAGTTTATTTAAGGATCTAAAATAAAAAATCACCACTTTAGTAGAACAATGGTATATTAATGTGTGCTAGAAAGTGCAAGGCCCTAAACCTTAATTAAATGTATTTACAAAGTTTAATTACCATACTTTAATGCAATAAACCTTAATCTAACTTTTTGAGGTGATTTGAAAACATAAAATGAGCCTAAATTTCAAATTTGGTTCGATTTGGATGTTGTTTGTGCAAGTTATGCAATTTTAGGTGCATTCTGGACTTTTATGCAATTTACCCAATTGGGAGGTTTTCTTTGCAAATTATCACCTGAATTTTAATTCTTAGATATTCCCTGCCCATTCTCAAGATTTTAAACCATGGGGCACCTGGTTGCACCTTGGTTTGAAGGTGTTTCTCTCCAAGGGCATTATAAGGATTACCCTCTTTATAAATGAGATTATCTTTAGTAGCTATCAACCAATGGGGTTATTTCTTTGATTGGTGGATGGTGGGGATGGCCTAGAAGCCTCCATGGGATTTTAGGACTGACCTTGGATATACAATAAGTCTCTATGAGATGTCCTCTTGCATGGCCATGAAGCCTTAGCCTAAGGACACATGGAAAGTCCCATAGACACCTCATGCTTGCCCCCTTCTTTATAAAGCCATGCCTACCCCTTCCCACCTCCCAATTCAGGAAGTAATCCTCTCCTTATCTTTTACCCAGCTTAGATCATTATCCCTTCTATGTTTGGCCATGAAGTTTCTGTCCCAAGGTAAAAGATGGTTCCTACGTTGGTGAAGAAGGCTCCTAGGGTTCCAAATTTCTCTATTTAGGATTTCTTAAGCTTCTCCTTGGTGATTTTGACATAAATTAGTAAGAATACTCCTTTCCTTCCCTATTTTCATGCTTTTAGTAATCCTCCCACCTTCTTCCAAGTTGGAACCATTACCTTCCATGGTAAAACTCCACCTAAAACCCTAAAACATCTCATCTCCATGCTCTTTTTCTAGGGTTTGCACATGTAAAGTGGAGAAGGTGATCTTTACTCAAGAAAGGAGCTTGGTTTGGAGCAACCAGATCTTCTAATCTCAGGATCCTTTATATTTGGACCTTATTACCTTCCTAGAGGTGAGTTTTGTTAACCCCCTTCTCATATATTGCTTACTACATGCTTAAAACTCATGCTTCTATGTTTAATATCGATGATCTTCAACTCTATTTCTAGGGTTTTGGTTTCTTGCAGTTTTACCTTCTCTAGAAGCTTTAGTTTGGTTACCTATACAACTTCAAACCTGATCTTGGGTCAAATGATGTTTTCTCCCTCTCCCTCTCTCTTCAATTATCTCGATCGGTTTGATGATGTGGTAATTTCCTATTGGTTAGTATTGAAAAATTCATATCTTCTAATCCGCTTATCCAAATTTGACAAATACATATATTTTGGAATTGGAAAATTAATAAATATCTAATAAAAATATTTTAATGGTCTGGTTTCACGGTTTGATGAAGTATAATTTTTGTAAAATGAATTTAATGCATAAAATCCATAAAAAGTACATCTTAACCCTCGTAACTCCAAAATTAACATAAAAATATGTTTTCTTGATCAGGAGAACCTAATAAGTTCATTGGTGATATTTTCAAAAGAAAAATCTGAATTTTTCTAAAAAGTTATGAAATTAGGGTTTCTATACATTAATGCGCACTATGTACTCTAATACATGTTAATGCATTGAAAATAAGAAAAGTGGAACTTGGACTCAATTAAAGTGGTGAAAGTTAGTAACTGATATCAGTAAGAGAGGTATGTGCATTCCTTACACCCTATGTTTGGATAATTGCAGCCAAACCTTATATTTCCCTAATGAGGCTTAAATGAACCCTAAATCTTCTATTCTTGAACCCTAATGTTGTTCATGCCTCAAATCATATTATAATTTCTTCTTGTTTGAGTCTTATACCCCACTGCCATGCTTATTGAATATTATGACTACTCTTGCCATGGCTACTTTTCTAGCATGTAGATTTATGTTCTATTTAATTTAAAGTAGCGGTACTTATGTACAACCACCCACAGAGGGCATGTATTTAATCTCTCTGGGGAATGTTTTTAGTCTCCCCTATATAATTGTGTAGGTGACTGAGAATGCCTTATTCTCCCCTCACCTATAGGTTAGAGGTCTGGTAGGTGCCTCAACCCTTCTTAGGTAGACATAGGTATCTTACATTAAAATCCTTTTTAATATAATTATTAATGGAAAGTTTCTTTTGAATATAGCCTCATACTCTTGTTATCTTCATTTTAGGATGAACCTTAACCTGTTCTCATTTTCTTTACTTATCTTGTTATCCTAGACTAGTTTTATGACACATACCTTGTTTTCTTTCCCCTTTTGCTGGGTGCTTTCCCAACCACCCAGGTGCTGGTACTAAGCAAGGAGAAGGACAAGTTTGAAGGAAGTCATCTCAGGAGTAGATCTCAAGCTACCTGAAAGGATGTCTAGGTTGGTATAGCTAGATCCTTTTTCTCTTATCTTTTTCTTTTGGGAACAATCATGTAATGAACAATGAAAGGCATGTAATAGGCTTAGTAATTTTATTTTCACTTTTATTGACATTTTATAATGAGTCTAGTTCATGCTTATTTACTTGGAATATTATACATGCATCCCTCAATATCTTTTGTCTTTCTAAAAAGATGGATGTTGTGTACTTCCTTTAATTTTTAGTAAGGAGGTGATTCCGCCTCTTTACAGATACCCTTAGTGAAAGTTCTTCAGAGGAATGATGGTATATAGGAAGCTACTTATAAAGTAGAGTTAGAAACATGTAACAATTATCCTTTCCTCTTCTCAAAATTTTGAGACAAAATTTTTATTAGAGGAGAAAATTGTTACAACCCTCTTCTAGCTTTATTGGTAATCCTAGAAACCTAAGATAATCTTTATATTTGTTGTGTTTTACTAGTAATATATTACCTTATCCTTTATATCAACTTTGAAAATCTCAAATATTTGTTTGGATAACTCATAATCTTGACATAGGAATAGCACACCACAAAGATCAGAGTTGGAGTTGACATAGGATTAGCCCATACATTTATGTAAGAGGAGAGTTAATGAAACCTGAGAAAATAATTATAAATAAATTTATATGTGATATATCATCAAAATAGTATTGTAGGATTGTAGAGAATTCAATTACGAATCCAAAGCAAAAAGAACAAGCCAAATCAGAGTTAAAATTTGTGAGTTATGGCCCTTTTAGTAACATGTTCAATTTCTCAGTGACCATCAGGAATGGTCACCAAGATGGGCCTAATGAACACCAAGGCTCAACGAACATTGGTTGCCAAAGGCCTAGCAACCCCAAGGCCCAACAACCAATTGGTCGCCAAAGACCTGGTGATCACCAAGAATCACCGCCCATGACAACCAATTGTAAAATGATCATATCTCGGGCTATATATATCTATTTTCAATGAAGCAAAGTGTGTAGAAATTGTGATTCGATCCTATATCATTTAAAACCATTTGGTAGATGAAAAGACAACATGGAGGGTAATTTCAAGGGTAATTGTTTGGAAAGAACATGAAGAATGGCAGAAATTGAAGGTCTCATCATATATTCAACTTGGTACGTAGTTTTTAATCATAGACCCTTCCTTATCTTTTTGTTACCTTATTCATAACTCCTTGATTCATCAACTAAAGGTTTTAGTTAACTTTCATTCTTCTCCTTCTACCTCCAACCAACATTTTTGAGCTTGTTTTCTTGTTGGCAACCCATTTGTGAGGAGATCTCGTCGCTTGAGATGAGATTTCAGTTTGTGTGAGCCAAATCTGAGCTTGATTGGTGGTCAAACTTAGATCAGTGATCTCTGATAAGATGTATGAGTGGAAAATCACCTTCTAACCTATATTTAAAGCATACAAATTTAAATAATGTCTTTCCAACATTCAATTCTTGCTTTTTTGATAGCTATGATGGATTTGATAAATCTATGTGGTGATTTTCAGTAGTAGAAATGATTTATTAATTAAATTTGAGTGATGTAATATCATGTCAAAAGTTGCCATGTGAGTTGTTATGAACAATAGATGATGAAATGGTTGAAATTGAGGCAATGGGGAAATTGGTGTTGCCCTAGTTTAGGCTTAGAGAGTCAAACAATTGTTTATGAAAACTGTAAAAATTGCTAAATGATTGTTGTGCTTATTGTGAGATGCATAAATGATGAAAATAGGGTAATGATTAGTAATGAAGATGAATCCTATTAAATCAACTAAATATCACTAGACGTTAGATGCCCTGGACACTTTAGAATCCTCACAGGAGGCCTATGCTATGAGGAGGAAGTGTTCTTCCTGATTGGAGGTCTCACATAGGTTGAGGTAAGACGAAGCAAACTAGTTGGGTGTGTGGGTCTAGGCTAGTAAGAGCGGACTCCTAGAATGATTGGTATCCAACACCAATCGGGAATGTTTTTGATACCTGAGTTATGAGTTGTAGCGATCCGTGGACATCTTTGGTAGGTACACTAGTGCACAACAAGCTTGAGGACTTTGACTCCCCATATGAGTAACCATGTTGAGAGGTGGAGTCTGAGATATTTGGCCGCTCCCATTAGTCATTGAGAGCCATACGTGGTGATGCCAGCTGCAGATGTGGTATTGAGAGTACAAACTTAGGATCTCAAGCATGCTTCTAAGTTTTATACGGTGAGATCATAGCTTGTTGTAATACTTCCACATATTGTGGTACACCTCATGTGGGTCTAATGGCATAGTAAATGGATTAGGTTATCCTTTATTGTATTTAGCATCTATTCAACTACCATGATGAGTTATTTATAGTTTTTAAACTTCCATTCTTACATGATTTTCATTTAATTTCTATTAATTGTAAACCTCATAAATTTGTTGGTTACCTGTTGATTTTCTACTCACTGAGCCAGTAGCTCACCAACCTATTGAATTTTTTTTAGGTCAAGGATTAGCACTTCCCAAGGAGATAGAAGCTAGCATTTATAAAAAATAGATCAAAGGTCCTGAAAAAGAAGTAGTTAGAATATATAGATGGACTCTTATCCTTCCTCTGAATCTTGGTAATGACTAGTGAGAAAATTGAATATATTGTAATGAAATGTACATGATGTATATTAAAGTGTGAAACATTTTCTTATATGTAGTAGTTGAACTCTATTGTATCCTTAATGTTGTGTTTAAGTGAGATATTGTCAACTGCTAAATGATGTTATTATACATCCGAGAAAAGAAAAAGTTATGACTGATTTTCTGTAAGTGGTTAAAAGTTGATGATTAGTAGTAATCCCTATATGGCGGGCCACAACCCTAGTTAGTGGGTTTTAGTCACGTCATGTGCAGTCTTCAACATGCATCTAACTTTTTCCACTATGGTATGGTTCATTTTCTCAGTTGTACCATTGTGTTGTGATGTGTCGGTCTTTGTCATGGAACTCCCTAGAGGTATACTCTTCTTCATTATCTGTATGGAGACACTTCAAAATTTTCTCTATCTCCCACTTGACCATGGCATGAAATTTTAGAAAACACTAAAACACATGATCCTTGGTCTTCAGCAAGTAGTTCCACACCTTCCTAGATGCATCATAAAGGAACATGACAAAATACCTATTGCCACCCAGTGAAGCCACCTCTAACAGAATGCAGACATCCAAATGAATCAATTGTAGAGCATCTGGCTTCATCTTTGATCTTGTCTTGAAGAAACTCGCTGATGCTTTCTAATCTGACTTGAATCACATGAGTTAAGATTGGTGTCCTTGACAAAAGAAATAAACCCCTACTTTGATAGTAGATTCAAGACTTTCTCACTCATGTGTCCTAGCCTTCTATGTCACAGACCAACCTGGTGATCCTCAACTACATTCAATTGCCAACTTTGAGACTTGTACAATGTGTGATACAATTTGCCCCATACAATAACCAAACCCCCCTTCGTGATTTTACATTTTCCACCACCAAAATCTAGATGACAACCTTATCTATCAAAGAAAGAACCATATATCAAACTGAGCAACAAATCTAGAATGTAATGAACATCCTTGAGTGTGAACATGCAACTGAAACTTGTCTGAACAAAAATATCTCCAATCCTAATAATTATAGAGAAGCTGGAGTTTCCCATATTCACCCTCCTGAAGTCTCCCTTCCTGCATGAAAATAAATAACTCCTTACTAGGTGAAGAATGAAAAGAAGTTGTAGTATCTACCACCATTCATAATCATCATCCTCAGCATGAAAACACTGCTCATGGACTGTCAAGACCACAACATCATCATCATCCCTATCTTCTGACATTGTTGATGCAATAGTCTTATCACCATCCTTCTTATCTTTGGCTTTAGACCCATGTTTCTTTTTTGAATCCTAGCAATCCTTTTTATAATGACCCGACTTTCCGTAATGAAAGCACCCTATACTCTTCGACTTGGATCTACCATAAGAATTACCGTGGTCCTGGGACTCATCATGGCTCTAAGATCTACCACAGCCTTTTTCTCTATCAATTCCCCTGCTCTCTTTGAAGTGCACCTCTAACCCAATGTTGCATGAGGCTCGTTGTCGAGCCTTTTTCACAATAGACTACTCTTCACCTGGTGAAGTGTCAACTAGACTTCCTGTGTAGAATTACTGACCATCACAATGACCATCTCCCATCTGTCAAGTCATGACCCAATGCGATAGAGTGAAATTTGGGAGTCTTAATACCCAATTGGATAATCATATTCATTGATACGAGATTCAAATATGCATGTGTTTTTTTATCGTAGGAAAGTGTTTCCTTTAGTTTGGAATAGTTTAAGAGATGTTGGATGTTAATATTATATTTGATAAGACTTTGTGTCCTTTTGGAATAATTAATTGACTGATCAGATAGTTGTGTTTGGGGGCTAAAATGGAATGGAATGTACCTTGAGTTGTGATAAAACAATGGTTAAAATTTCATGAAGATCTAAGGATCCTAGAGGAGGTTACTTAGGTTTGAAATTTGGAAAAATAATGTGCATCACTAATGATTTATATACCTAAGTTTCAATCTTTAGACTTTTTCACGTGCCCCTAGCTTTTTGGGTTGGATCTGTGTGGTTAGATTCTAGCCCTAGATCCCAGATCCAAAGGTCGTATCACATAGATTTGAGAAGGCACATATAGGCTTAAGTGGACTTTGGCCTTTAGACCTTAGATTAGATCTGACACATGTTAGCTCGTCTCCTACCTTACGGTTAGAGAAGGGTAGTGGAGCATGTAGGAGCAGAGACTTTCCCACCACTACACATCGCGGTCATGGCCTGAGGAAGTGAACTAAATGGACAATTGTCTTTACAACCTTGAAACGGACCCTATGACCCCTTACAAAAGGTTGGTAAATAAGAAATTAGAGAAACCAAACAACCTCTCCATCGTGTTCTCTCCTTCCACTGCAATAGAGAGTAATTGGTGACTAGAAGTCCAAGATTCAAGGAACTTGAAGAAGGAAAATGACCCTAGTAGGTAGACAACGCTATCATACTACCTAGCCCTTCTTAGATCATGATTTCTATGGCCACTGAACCCCCTATCACCACCAGAAGGAGATGGAGTTTGGGGCCTACTCGATATGGGTTTCCATGATAAATGGAGACTACAGGTTGTTCCTAGAGGCTTGAAAATTATACTAGTTATCTCATATAGAGTAAGATCATCATAGGTGATTAACCCCACTTTTACCTGCCATAGCCAAAACCAGGCGACGAAAAGCTTGTAGGAATGGAGATCTTGAGGTGAAAGGGGAGGCATGAGCATCCATGGAGGTCAGGACGAAGCCTTCGAGATTGATGGTGGTCTTAGGGGCTAATGTAGAGCACCTCTGCTCCACTGATTACTCATTGGAGACAAAGCTTGCGCCAGAGATGGTGTTGACCTTGAGAGATGGAAACCTAAGAAAGGAAAAGTGGCTGGTGGCATAGAGGGAGAAGGATGAAGCTCAAGGCAGCCTAGTTCTTTAGTGACGAGCACTGATGGGTGGTCAATCGCACGTAAAAGACCCATGTGCAGTGGTGACAGTTCACACACAAATTGGGAGAAGCCCAGATCACATAGATGCAAAGATGAAGGGGGAAGAGAACCCTGAACCAAAAGATCCAACATGTGAACCGAAAAAGTACTAGCCGGTTCAAGCAAAGAGACAAGCCACTTAGTCGACACATGTAAAATTCGGATAGGCTCACAAAGGAAAAATTCCAATAAATGCTAAGTTCTTATATAATTAATAGAAATTAGCTCGATCATTAGAAAAATACAAACAAGCCATCGAAGTTCTTAGAAAAATACATAGAAAGTCATGAAAGCATAATATCAGGCTTTTGATGTACTAATGTCAAGAATATCATGTAACTTCTGAAATGCTCATATCATGTATTATGAATATTATATGATGACCCAAAATTATGAGAACATGTCTTATATCCATAGTCATGTTTATAATCCATATGATGCCAATGATTATAATTTTCATACACAAAATTACAAAAATGAGTCATATAGCGTTTTAGGGCTAATAACCCTATTAATGAGCAATAATTACAAATATGCTTAAAGAACCCTGGAAATTTCAGTATAAGCCCATGTAAGTACATAGAACCATTTATAGAATCTTGAGATCATAATGACACATATAACTCATGTTACATGTTAATAGTTCATAAAATCGTGAGAAACACTAATAAGATTAATGTATATAATCTAGGGTTAATATGTACATAAAATTATATGGAACCTGGTCTTCAAATAATGTATCCTAATTTGGAATATAAGACCAATAACCTAATATCAAGTTGAAAAGAGAAGTAATAATGAGATATACTAATAAACCAAGCTAAACCCTAAATAAGTCATGACTAGGGTTGATGATGAGAATCTGATGATGGTACACGTCATCTTGTATTAATCAGGGTTTGAGCTAGAGTGGTAGTTGAAATCAGAAATATGATGATTAGAATATCTCTGTAAAAGGTAAGCTTTACCTCATACTTGGCCTACAATGTAGTATGGTTGTATTATATGCATACAAATACTTGGAATATGATATTAGATGAAATGACTATTCTTATATGATATCTTTCTTGATTTTCCATACTTACAGTTATGAAACATCAAACATAATATATCTATTCCATTATATGATAACACTAAACTCTTGGTAGTATAGTGCTTGGAAGTGACTTAACTCTTTGGTGGTCAGTCATATCATACATATGATCTAACTCTTTGGTAGGATATCATAAAGGTCTTAATCTTGAACTCCTTGAGAGTCAAGAGAAAGCATCAAAACCTTCAACGGTCAATGCATGGGTATATAATGGAAAATGTGCCTAAAATATGTGGTCTCTTTTGTTAATAAACATCTTTCTTCAATTATATATATATTCTTATATTTTTTTTATTACTAACAAGTACTGTTTTTATCTTATTGACAAGTCTTAGTAATGTGAGGTATATAAAAAGTCATGTAGGTGTTCTCAGTACAATATTTTGGAATATTGTGCTGACATGTACCACATGTAATCTCTTATTTAGGCAATGTGGACATATGCTCTTAAAGAACTAAGAAAGTTGAGAGTTGTGTGACAAGAAGGTGTACAGATGAACCTATTATCTAAATATCCTATTGTAATGGTAGTACCTTCATATGTAAAAGTTTACTGTTCAATACGTAACCTCAAAAGTTGTAACAATTTATTTTGTAATTATATGTTTAATGGTGATCTTGTGTATGTGTGACTTGTTTATTGTTCATATGCATGTGCTACTATTGTTTCCTTTTGACTCCCTTGATTTTCATCTTCTTGGCCTAGAGTGCGGTGTTTGAATTGGGATTCTCACTGAGGTGATGGTTTCAATTTAGACATCACATGTGTGGTCAAGGTGTTGAAAATCTGGGGACATCACACCCCATAAGAAGTAGAGTATGGAGTTCATCATCAAGAACCATCTTCATGGACCCCAATTGATTTACAAGGCTTTAAAGTCCATTCATTTGCTCTACAACACTTGTACCATCATGATACTTCAAGTTCACCAACTTCCTAATCAATAAAGCTTTATTTGTGGTAGACTTCCACTCATACAATTTTTTTGAGGTTTTCACACAGATCTTTGGCATCAGTCTCCTCTGAGACGTGATGGAACATAGAAATATCATGCCACATTCACACTGTTCCAACTACCTTCCTATTTAGTTTCTTCTAATTTGCATTAGTAATATTCACTGACTTTTTTCCCTCTATCAGATTATACAAATCCTTACAATAAAGAATACCCTCCATCTTGGGTTTCCAAAATTACCAATTCATACTTGTCAACTTTACCATCATTGCATCATCATCCTTTTGTAAATGGATCTGGATCTTTGCAACTGGGCTCTGATACCATTTGATATATTTACTTGATGGGGAATATGTGCATGTATGTTATGCAACCGAGATGTAATGTAAAAAAATATACATGGAAACATTACCGATGAGCATGTAAAACCCTAGATAATAACTAAAAGTAGATAGAGGAAAGAAAAACATCATATTTTTATGTGGAAACCATCATGATGTGTGAGGGAAAAACCATAGGGCCAACCATGGAAAAATCCACTATAAGAAGCAAAGATAAAAATTTTACCTCTTGGATTTTGACCCAAATATTAGACAATATACCAAGAAGGAGAAATAAGAAGATAACTGGGTGTCCTAGGCATATGATAATCCAATCTTCTAGAAGAATCACCAACTCTTTGCAGACGATAAGTCAATCTTCCACACAGTATCCTTGGTGGTCAGGTAATCATCCCGTTTCTTCTAGCACAGTCGCCAACCCTGTGCAGATTGCACAACCGATTAGCCAAACCAGACACACTCTCTGCAGTATCATGTACCACATAGATGGATGAATGCACTCCATCAATCCAGTACCATGTACCATGTACCAAAGGATCACCAACTCCCATACAAGCACAACTTCAAGTAAAGGGATACACTAGATCGCAAAGGTGGATTGTAGCAGTCAGTTAGATGCTATATGGTGGAACCAAATCATGTGGAAGTAAGATGTTAGAAATTCATTTCAACTATCCTTCTGTGAGTAATCAAGTGATTTGTTTGCAGTTATAAATCTGATTGTGTGCCCGAACTCATTAAATATATGCTAAATAGAAAACACATGTTTTGCTCATACAAGCATACATCACAAAGTTTGCACTACGAGAGAAAGAATGCAATTGAAGCACTTGATATCCATGTTGGCACATGTTGACGTCCTTATGAGTCCGTTAAATCTCCCAACAAAATTCATAAAATCTTTGATCTTTACATATGCAACCATGCAACCATTTGTGGTTCTACAATCGATCGCTCTCTAGTTGTTGTACAAGAAACAAATTTATCTACTCCATTGTCAGCCCTTTCCTCCTTCCCACCATTTATATCATCAACACTAGTGAGTCTGGTTGTTTTAGGAAAAGGAGCAAGGAAACACTAAAATTTTCCATTGTTAAGAAAGGGAAAATATTTTTGTTATAGGAGGCAATAATGTTTGGACTTAGAGGGGGACTGCTAATATTAAATAACTCATGTGCTTTACAGATGTTAGGACATAAATAAATCCATGCTTAGTATGGTAAAAGTAGATGTAATCAATGGAAAATCTAGATTATCAGAGTATACAAACTGATTTAGATTTTCTTGATCGATATTGATGTGTAATGTCTATGGTAATCTTTAGGAGAGGGGCTGAAGGTAGACTAAAGTGATCACTTTCACCAACAAATAAAGTAGGTAGTGTAATGGAGTCTATGGGAAGGTTGGTAACATATTCATCTACTATGAGGGAATAGAAATTTTGTGACCAACTATATTTTCCATATAATAGGAGAATGTTGAGCGCGACATATATCTAGTAGACCGATGATCACTGAAAATTATTCAGAATTTTAGAAATTTATATTTAATTAAATGATATGAGGCGACACTTGAGGTATTATAATGAATGGAATATGATGACTCTTGTTAATGAATTTGAACTATAGATGTAGTTTAGATCTTCATATTAAGTAAGTAAAGTGATATTGATTAAATGTATCATATGCGGGTTCATTTGAGAAATTATATTAGTTCACGATTTAATTAAGTAATTAAGGATATCGAGCTTATGGACCGTTTGGAAGATCAAGGAATAGGTCATTGCCCCTAAAACCCAATTCAAGCCCAATTGATGTAATTAGGGTTTTCATATGGGTCTTTGCAATGACAAAGTAGTAATTTACTATCTCATGATGATGCTATATATCTAAGATAATTTTAGTTGACAAATAAAGATATAATAAGATTATAAACAAATTTTTAGGATAAT
This sequence comes from Alisma plantago-aquatica, assembly GCA_963693085.1. NCBI lineage: Eukaryota > Viridiplantae > Streptophyta > Magnoliopsida > Alismatales > Alismataceae > Alisma > Alisma plantago-aquatica. The sequence continues at coordinate 218,051,554 of OY856412.1, forward strand.
CTAACCTATTTTGTAACCTAAGTAATCATCTAAATAACTGTCTAGGAGTTACATGAATAGAAAGATTTGAGTAAGTAGCATATTAGTTTAGACCTAATATGTAATCTATGAGAGTATAATAAAAAAAAGAATATAATACCACAAATTGGGATCAAATGGAGCTATATAAAGGCATGAATAATAATTTATTCATTTTGGAGTTATCTAAAATAAAAGAAAAGAGAAAAAAAGTAGGGACATAGTCCCCTTTGATCGGATCTTGAATCCCATGTGTAGATGATTCTTAGGATCATCCCTTCCACCCGAGTTCTCCATAGGAAACCCTATAAGGCACCAGAAACGTGCCCTGACACTATCCCTATCTCTCTCAGACTTTCACCCTAATCATCAACTTCCTCCACTCTGAGAGGATAGGGTGGTCCCAACCAACCCATTTTGAAAGGAAGAGAACCTCACTATTAGGTGAATTTTAGTGGATAAAGGTATTATCACCATGATGGCCTACAGTCATTTTGTGGAGTCACAATTCCCACATGTTGTACCTATATAGGGCATGGGATACTATGATCCATCACAGAAGAATCTCTCCCAACCCCGAGAAATGTGTCTAGATCGAAATTCCCTACCCATTCAAGAGTTTCTCACTGCCAATAGTTCAAGAATAAAGCACTGATCTCAGACCACACCTAAGAGGTCCTGAACTCTTGGGATGGTGTGTGAGGTTTGTAGAGCACCCATATGCCCCTTTGACCTCCTCTGTGATGCCATGTAGCATGTCTAGGTCATGTAATCATACCTCTCTTCATGTATATAGCTAAAATTAAGTAGATATTCTTTCTCCTGACCTGGAACAACTCTATATAGACTGAGAGATCTTTTGGGACCAAGTTCTTCCTGCAAGGTAAAGGTAAGCTTACCCGACCTTCTGGCCCCTCAAAATGAGAAGTAAATCCATGGATTGACCCCTCATGGAAGGAGAAGGATCTTCCACAAGGAAGATGATGATTAGCGTAAAAGGACACCCCTACCTTTGTGTGTATGATGCATGGGTTGACAACCCCAGGGGTAGTGGTGGCAATTGACCAAATCCTAACCCGGACAAGAGATAAATAAAAATAGGGATATTTGATGAAATGTCAATCTCCTATTGGTTGAGTAAGAATTATCTTGAATTAATTCTAATTAACCACTGATGGATCAGATACTAGTAAGGAATATGTCAAATTGCTTAGAAAAATATGTAGAATATGAATAAAATATAGTGAGATATTAGTTATGCTTGCTGTACAAAAACTACATTAGGGTCATATTTAAGTAATCATGCATGCATGTAAATCCTAATGTTGAGGGTAAATTTAATTAAGAATGGTCAACATGTGATACGATCGATCCAGCTTAGTAATACGAGGCATTTATAATACATGTTCTGGTGTAAGAGGGTACCTTGATGAATGAGTATGAACCCTAATGTTAAGGAATAAAATGATGACTATATTGCAATATTGTTACATTGAGATATAACATGATGGTGAATCTTGGTTTGCTTAATCTTATCTAGAATACTAATGATGAAATAATATATATATGATTTAAGAGATAGGGTTACCATAAAAAACCAAAATATGTATTTAGTTCAAAATTGTGTTTAATGTATGATAATGATGTGAAGATTATATGAAACCATAATTTCATGAATCTAATGTCAATACCATGTTCATTATGTAACCTAATCTAATCTGATGTTAAGAGGATATAATGACCATTCTTGTAATTAGAGTTGCATCTAATGCTTAGTTAGGGTTTCTAGACCTTGGAAATCATGATCCGATGGAATTAGGTTTGATACCCTTATTTCCAATCCAAATCCACGATAACCCTAAACTCTATTTAGGACCTAATATAGACATAACTAGTATCTTATGAATGTACAGTGACACTTTAGGGTTATACATACATGCAAATTGAATGTTTATTTTCATAGATGTAATATGATTGTTTGGATTGCATAAAGTACATGGATATAACTAAACTATCTCTATAATAAATGCATGTGATTAATTATGCGTACTTGCGTCATTAAACTTCAAAGAGTTTTGAGTATTTTTCAAAGTTCGTGAAATGATCTACGTGGAGGGTTTTTTTAATTCTACTTCAACTATAATTTCAGATGCATATCACATAATGTTAAATATTATGATCTGAACCCATGGTGACACCCATCAAGGGATGATAATTATAAATCCAATGATGTAGATTGAATCACCCATTATGGTTTACTGAGCATGAGTTAGTTTATCTTGATGAAAATTGTGGCAAAGTGTTTATAAGTTTAGATTCATTACTATTTTCCCCGAATTATGTTAACTCATGACCTCAATTTAATTTTCCTTGCTACTTGATCAATATTGATACTAGAATTCGAAATATAGTGATCAATGCATATTTATGCACTTTGTGTCACTACAAATTTGATTAATTTACCACTTTACCCAAAGAAACAATCTTGACCATATAACTTTATCTTATGGTAATAACAAACGCTAGAAATGGAATGCATAAACACTGAACGATGAGTGCCTTCTTTGATAGATCACATGTGGGCACGGCTAGTATTATACAAGATCAAAGATAGTGTGTACTGCTGAGCTGATGAGAGAGAAAACTCCAACTTCTCTCTAGAAACCCCCCTCTCTCCCTCGCCGGCAATCACAGACCAAGAAACAACTGAAAGCAAAATCCCAGCCGTGAGGCGCTCCAGGCGACGACTCCAGGTCTGACAAGAGCTTCTCTAGGTAACATTCAAGGTCAAGCTCTCTCCTCACCCCTACCGCTTCACTGAAACTACCCATTACCATCCTTCCCTCTTCCCCTGCCGCCTCTCAGAAGAGGATTACAACAACACTAATAAATGGCCCATCTGCCACCTTGCATACCTGCATGCACTCACATCACCGATTGAACTTCCTAAAGGAGCAACGACTTCGACAAAAGTGCAAATCAAGCAACCAAGGACAACATTAAATCTCTACACCAAACAAGGCGACTCATACAAGGTCTACTTTTTCCCCAAAACAATCCTGATCTTCAAATCTCTTTAGCTTCAGAAGCAACCACCCCCAGTTCAACTCTTTTTTCCGCCCCTCACATCATATCATGAGAACAGGAGGTGCTTTCTCCTCAGCTTTAAGAAACAACAAAAGGGCTTGGTGCCCTCAGGGTAAGCCCCATCTTTACAAAAACAATCCTTCCCCTCAAAAAACATGCGATTGCTCCCACCAAGACAAAACCACCTCTCTTCTCCACAGATGTGAACTATAGGTTCACCTTCATGGACTACAAGCTCTCCAATCCTGACTACCACTCTTGTGTTCCTCTCCTGAGAGCTTGGAAATATCACCAATATGACATTTCACTAGGACTAAACACCCTCTGCCTGGGCAACCGTTCTTTTCCGGTGATCATCGAATGGTCAGAGCAAAAAGACAGCTACTGGACCAGCAAAATAGCAAACTTGATGATCACTGAAGGATGGGCGAGTATGATCAAGGAACTTAACCTCAGAATGGACTGGACCATCTTCATCAAACCCTCTTCTCCAAAAACCCTCACAACCTGGGTCTGTGATCTAAAAAATGAAACACCCCAAGAACTTTACTCTCTCTTCTTCAGCAAGCAAGAGAAGTTCCTATCCTCTTCCTCTGACTCCAAGGACAATCTTTTCGTCAAAGACAAACATCAACCACTGTTGGGTACAAAAAAATGGCCTATCTCACTGTCTTCCAGCTGCAAAGATGATGACATGTAGGACACAATGACATCAAAAATACATTTAGACTCAATCGCAGCAAGGTATGTTTCTCATCAATCAGAATCTGTTGTTTCTAGTGTTGCTAGACCCACCAAATCCCCTTTGGTGAATACAGTCCCAAAGTATGAAAAAGGAAAAAAAATACAATCTAAATTTTCCCCCCTTAGGGCTCCAAACATCCATCTCTCTCATCAATGACCACTTCAAAAGAACTATCTCCACTCAGTCTTGGATACAAGCCCGCCCAAAAATACCTTTTAGGGCTCTGCTCTGTTCTACATGCAACAACAGAAAACACTCCACTAACAGATGCCCTAATGATATCACATGCTTCAGGTGCTCCAAAAAGAGTCACAAAAGGAGGGACAGTACATTAAACCCCCTCTCTAACTACACCAAGCCAGTCCCAAGAAAAGGTTATCACCTTCCAAGAGACAATCAAGCTCCCCCACCACTTTTTGCAAATCTCTCCACTTACCTAGAAAGGACATATCTAATCACCTGCCCAAAGCAAATCATTGTACTCTTTTTTCCAGAAACCCTTTTGCATGCCTTGCAAACCCCCCCTCCCACCAAATCATGCACACATCCATACTCACAACTGCTCCAAATTAGATACCTCCTCCTCTTACTTTTCAAATCCTCCTCTTAAATATAACCCAAATAAGAGACCTCCACCAAAAACATCCTCCCAAACCCCTCACCAAAAACACTCACAAGCTCCTTCCTGCCTTTACTCCCTAATGGATGACCAAACCCACCTTGAATACACCATCCATATAGATCTCCCAGTGAACTCTATGAGACTCCTCAAAGTCTTCTCGCTTAGGAGCATCGTTGCCACTATTGAAAACAACTTAGACAATAACAAAGTCTACATTCTCGATGTTACAAGAGCCATTACTCTCCTTATTCGTGGTCATACTATTCTCAAACCTAAGATCCTCTCGCCAAATCAGCTGTTATACTCAGTTCCAGAAGGTACACAATTGACCATCTCTTTGGCCAAACCCTTACTATCCCCTGTCGCTCAAGCTTCATCCAAGCCAAATTATCAAAATGATCTGCAGGACTTGGGGCAATTGAAGCTTCGGCAGGGGGCTCCGACTGGGTGGCCATATCAAACCTTCCCCCTCATATTTGGGAGATTGTCATCTTTAGAGTCATAGCACATACAATAGGTGCCACCCTCCAATTTGTCAGCCCAAAAACTCTCCATCCCACCCAATACATTAAGGCTTTCTTCCTCCTATCTGTGAAACACGCCATCTCACTTCCTTCGGCTATAAACATCAGACTAGGAGAATCTATATACGATATCAAACTTTCAACTGAGCACCCATATGAAGCCAAAACCACTTTCTCTGACCTCTCAGCCCATCCACCCTCCTGGTTTTGTTCTGCCAAAAGCCAGAAGCCCCAGAACCAAAACCGCAAGCCTGGGGAAAGACACCTAGTGTGGGACAGAAAAACACTCTCAGCCACATCTTCTAGAAACTCCAACAAACCACAAAATCTCAAAAGACCCATAACATCCTCCCCTATGAGACCCTCCTCCCCACCTACCAGTAGTCCTGACCAATTGTTCCCACCTCCAGCAAAAGAGAACAAAATACCCAAAAACATTAACACAAACACTTTGAACAAACTGAAATCTGTCATTATTGATGAGATTAGATCTTCACAAAGTCCAAAGCAAAAGGAAAAAGGGGAGAGCACCATCAAGTCGATCCAGCAAATGCTGCCCAACCCAAAAGGATTAAAAAGAATGCATATTTTCAATGAAGCTGAGACAGGTAAATCCCCATCAAACTCTTCTATTTCTTATAACTCTGACTTAGCAAAATATAAGAGTTCACCGTCATTTTATGCCTCATCAAAAGCTTATGATTTAGATAGCATAAAGGATCTAGCTGCATGGTCCAACATAGCTAGCATCACCACTTTTGTAGAAAAAATTGGAATCACCTTTGAAAGAGAGACTAAAGCTAACAAAACGTTGGAAAATCTAGAAAACTTCATGGGTTGGACCAACAAAAGAACTATAGAGGGGGTTCACAAGGATCTATAAAACCTGACCGTCTGCTGATACATAGCCTTTCTGAATCCTGAGTTCATTTTTAACAGAGAAAATGAAAATATCATCCTGGAACGTTTGTGGGGCAGAAAACCTTAAAAGATGAAAAGAGATTAGATATCACATTTATAAAAACAACATAGACATCATTACTATTCAAGAAACAAAAACGTTCCTCACACCTTTCTCTCTAAAAACCATAGGTGGAAATAGGATCTTTGAATGGATCCGAATTCCCCCTGGGTTTCAAAGGTGGACTTCTGGTAGGCTACAACAAAAACATCCTCACTGTCACAAACAAGGAATGCCAAAACCACACCATTACGCTCACATTAAAAAATCTTTCAGATGGCTTCACATGGTCTTTCACTGGAGTTTATGGCGAACCAGGCCACAGAAAATCCGATTTTCTAATCGAACTCTCAATCATCACTACTGACTTTCACAACAAACCTTAGTTGTTGGGTGGTGACTTTAACCTCATCACTCAAACCTCAGATAGATTTAACCCCTCCTACTCTTCAGCTCCCCTTTCAGCTGTTGACAAATCTTTCACTCACCTTCTACACTCTTTCAACATGATTGATCTTCTTCCCTCAAATGTCGCTTTCACTTGGTCTAGAAACCTTTCCTTTGCAATATTGGACCACTTCGTATGCTCATCATGTTGGGAAGACTTCTACCCTCTGGATTCTATCAATATAGCTCATATAGCCATATCTGACCACTTCCCTATCATTCTTGACACTTTTCTGAACCTTGGGGCTCTAGACCTTTCCAGTTCGACAACTAATGGCTTACTTCTCCAAGCCTTTCAAACTCTTGTCCATATAACTAGAAACTTGCCACATCAAATACCTCAAACCTTGGCCTACATATCCAACACAATACCAAAAATATCAAAACCTTCATAAAAAAATGGACTCATCAACAACCCCACAACCTCTCAAACTCTCTGGATGATCTTGAACAACAACTCCTCTTTGTGGAACATGATCCTACTATGGCTCTGTCTATTAGGTCTGACCTAGAACACATTAAACATTGCCTTGACCTAAAATGGAGACAAAGAGCAAAAGTCTCATGGGTAAAAGGAGACAAAAATACAAATTTTTCCATAAAATCTGCAACAACAATCACAGAAAAAATGTAATTTCCTACCTCAAAATAAATGGATCTTTCACAAAAAACAAACATGCCATATCTAATCACATCGTCCAACACTTCTCAATAATATTCAACACCAAACACTCCCCATCCTTCTTGGAAGACCTCAACTGGCACTCTCTATGCCCAAAGAAAATCCCAAACCCCCAAACTCTCGACAACCCTTTTAGCCTAAAAGAACTTGACACTGCCATTAAATCTATTGGTCTCAACAAATCACCTGGACTAGATGGTTTAAATGTAGAATTATACCTCACAAACTGGAATCACTACAGAAAATACTTCTTTGATTTCCTCCAAGCCCTTCACCTCAACAATGAACCTCAAAGCCTAATCAAACATCTTAACAAAACCTTCATTGCTCTCATTAAAAAAATTGAACAACCAGACCTCATTTCTCAATACAGACCAATAAGCCTCATCAACACATCATATAAAATTATAGAAAAAACCTTGTCAAACCGAATAAAACCAGAAATCAGCCACATCACACCCCTTAATCAGAATGCTTTCCTTAAAGGGAGAAGTATACAAGATGCTTACCTCATGGTAAATGAAACTATCCATCTTTGTTACAAAAAAAAACACCCATTCTTGCCATCAAACTAGATTTTGAAAAAGCTTTTGACTATCTAAACTGGTATTGTCTCCTGGAGTCTCTAAGGGGCTTTGGGTTTCCTGATAAATGGACCTCCTGGATTCATGCATGTATCTCTACAAATAACTTCTCCACTATCATCAATGGAAGACCTTTTGGATATTTCAAGAACTCAAATGGAATTAGACATGGGGATCCTCTATCCCCCTACCTGTTCATTATAGTCACCACCATCCTTACAAACATGATTAAACTGGGTGTTTTAAGAGGCTTGATAAAAACACCAGCCGAATGCCACAAAAATATTATTCAATTTGCTGACGACACTATCATCCTTCTTACACCAGATGACAAATCAGCCATAAATACCATCAAAATTGTTGTTTGCTTCTCTTACATATCGGGTCTCAAAATAAATCTCCAAAAATCCTCTATCTTTGGAGGCCATCTTGACCATCAAAAAATGCAAAAATATAAGACTCTTCTCAGGTGTAAGATAGACAAATTCCCAATCAATTACCTGGGACTCCCCATCACCCCCTAAACATCTCACACACGATCTGTCTCCCAATAATAGAGAAAATCCGAAACAAGCTCTTATCATGGACAAACAACTTTCTGAGCCTTCCGGAAGACTCACTCTCCTCAACAACTCTCTAACTTCAATCACCACCCATTACCTTAGTTGCATCCCTTTACCTTCAAAAACCAGAATCACCATTGATAAAATAAGAAGAAATTTCCTCTAGAACAACCACCACAAATCCTCACAGACAGGGACACATATTCATTTAGTAAATTGGGACACCATCATTTCCCCTACTAACCAAGGGGGCTGGGGAATCATAAACCTAGAAAAGCATGCCTTCTGCTTGATAGCAAAAATCATAAATAATTTGGCAAACAACAACAAAAACAAAATTTGGTACAACCTGATCTCGGAAAAATACTACAAAAAATTTCCGCCATGGCACAAAACAAAAAATATGTTTCTTCTCTGCTCTGGAAATACATCAACAAGAAAATCCACCTCATAAAACAAATCATCTACACCCCTCCACACTCCCACAATCGAATTTTTTTTTGGTTTGATACATCATTTAAAAATTGCACTATAGAAAGCAGACACATAAGTTGGTCCATCCCAAAAAAACTTACAAACATCACTACGGACAAAGCTCTTGGCCTCCTCACTAGAAAGAGATCCAACTCCCTCAAACAATGGCTTTTAGAACATCTAGATCAAAATGAACTTACCAACATCATCCACGAGCTTGAAAATAGCACTTCAAACAGAATTTCGTGGATTTGGGGATCAAAATACATGCCAAAAGATGCCTATTCCTTACTCCTACTAAGAGGTATCACTCCTCCTTGCTCCACCATATGGAAAAAAATGTCCACAAAAAACAAAATCTTCTATTGGCTTCTCCTAAACAATAAATTTCGTACTGACCAAAACCTCAAAAAAAGAGGCTTTCAAGGACCATCTAGATGCTCCCTTTGCATGAGACAAGAAGAAACAATGGACCACATCTTTAAACACTGCTACATCTCTAGGGAAATCATCAACCATTTCATGTTTCTCAGACACTCAGACCAAAACATTACAAAAATCCCAACCAACCTTCATCCCCGCAGAAACAACCACCAGCTCCTAGCTGATGACTTCCTTCAAACAATCTTCTAGAATATCTGGAACGAGAGAAACAATAGAAGATACGAAAATAAAAACAAACCCAAAACCACCACAATTAATACAAAATTTTTGATCTAAAAATTGTGCATCATTGCAGGTCACCAGGAAATAGAGGAGGTGGTTGAAATTGTTGACTCTGATGCTAGTAAATCAGAAGCAACCTATCTTTTCCAGCTTAAGGAAATGCTCGATGAAGAAACCAGAACCAGCCTACTAAATGATGCATCAAGGATAATTACTTAATCTTTTTGTTGCCTATGGCCGATGCTCATTGAGGCTTGTTAAGGGGTGCCTCGCCCATGAACTTTCTACTTACTTTTTGCTACTTGCTCACTTTCTAGCTTCACCAGTAGGATAAACCTTGCGAATGTAGGTTTTAGCTTGCATATTTTACTTTTGTATGGTTTATTTTCTTCAATGAAATGAACTTTTATAAAAAAAACTTTATCTTATGATTTTCAAAAAATTTCTGAATATTCTACAATTTTTTTGGAACCTATGATCCAAATTTCACTTCAATTGGTCATTCTTATGAATTTCTACAAATTCTTGAAGTTATATGCTAAAAATCCTTTTTTTGCCCTTTTTAGTTGACTTATCCACCTAAGCGATCTAGGGCTCACTTGGGGGGCAAACCCCAGCTCTTGGATCAACTTCCCATATATCATGACATGATCTAACAAATGTCGGGTCATCTCCTAGCTCCCGGAATCAGTGGGAGGAGTCAATGAGGATCGAGACAAGCAATCTCCCGCTTATGACCATGATTTGAAATTCTGAGAGAGTATAAACGCTCCTCTTGTGATTTCACACTCAAAGAGTCCTATTTTGACCAACATTCATGATCAATTTTGCCATGAAAACCTTTTCCCTTTTTATCCTTCTCACTCCGATGACCTTGGTTTGCAACCAAGGATCGATTCGGCGCAAACCTTGGCCCTAACACTATAAAAGGCCTCCTTAGGCTCGCCACCACCACACCCTTCTTGGAGCCCCACCCTTTCTCACTCCATTGTCCTCAAGCACCCTAATTTTCTCCTCCAGCCATCTTCTACTCGAGCAACACTGCCTACCTCTCAGATTGGGTGTTTCTTCTCTACCCTACCTCTCCTCAATCTGCCACTCGTATCGTCTTCGCGAAGGCACAACAAGTTCGGGCGACACCTTCTCTGCCCTCCTACCCCTGAGCCCTCTTTTTTCTGGTGAGCCCTCTAGTGTGTTTCTAGTATCATGAGGAAGCCTGAGCAAGGAAGGGAGGGGTTTTGGACTGCTGATCCAAGAAGGAAATCTGTTCCAAAAGAACCAATGAACCAAGGATTAAACCAGTCAATTAGAGATTGAACCAGCGAACCAGGAAGCAGACCAACCCTTTGAACCCACAACCCATCCTTCTATGTGGCCCAATATCATCCATCCATTGTCCATCGAATGACCACCCTTTTATAGATTGAGGTATTTTTACCTCTTCTCTGCTCAGAAAATCCAATAATGAACATATCTTGCAAAAATGATATCTTTTCACTCCTAGTTCCAAAAATTATGAACCAATAGTCCATTTTGATTGAAAAAATCCAATGAACCATTTAAAAATTATTATGAATCCTAACTCCTATGGATTTCACTAATATCACTAGGTTTTGATCTCTTGCTTACATAATTTGTCTAATGATTCAATAATGGTGTTTAATCCTTAGAAACCCTAATATTTGACTCTGATGTTTATCTTGAGACTCTAAAATCATGACTTGACTAATGAAGAATCCAGATATATTTTTTGACTTGATCGAATATGATTTCTATGAGTAATGTTTGATCTTGATAATGGTATCTTAATGATTGATCTAAATCTTGTGAAACCGTTGATCATTTGACCTAATCCCTGATCATGACTATTGAAATTATCCCTTGATGATGATCTAGAAACTTGATAAATACTTTAAAAATGATCATAAAATTAGGGTTAACACATATGTTCCTAGAATACCTAGGTAGGCCATTCATACTTGAAATAATATTGACACTTGAATAATGTTGGACATCTTGAAATATTGTGGATCATGAATGGATGACCTAACCCCAAGGTTAAATAGGAATGAGTAACCCTAATATTGAACATTGAAACATGATCTTCTCGACATTATGATCTTAACCTTTGATCCAAATCTTATTGATCTAGTATCTGACTCAAAGGGTTGATTTATTTATTCTTGGAATCTATACTCTAAATCTTCAATGAAAGGTATATTTTTATATTTAAATCCTCCTTGAACAGACTAGTGGTTTTGAATGATACTTGTATGTAACTCTTGAAAATCTTGGGTATGTATTTGTTTGAGCTACTATTCCCTACTGATAGTCTTCTAATTTCTATATCATAGTTTGCAATATACTTGAAAACATAAATGATATTGCCCATCCTAAATTATGATGATGATAATGTTGATATTTATTACAAGTGACCTCCTCATTCAGAAGGTGGAACTCGTACATGTCGATTGACCTCCTACCTCATATGGAGAGAAGCATCCTGGTGACCTCCCCCATCTCATTAAGGCAATGGAACCACATAAAATATATAAGCATGCTTCTCGATATCAGTATAATGGAAAACATGTAATAAAATTGAATTGTTCGAAATAAACTTGACGTTTTGAAAATAGCTTGTTGACTACATGTTGAACACAAATCCTTCCAAGTACTATATTTTTCTATAAACATTTTCAATTGTTCAATATATGTTCTTTTCAAAGTGTACCGATGCATTTGCATTGATTATGTCTCGATTTACCTTATTTTAGGCAAACAAAATGGATCATTATGAAGAATTAACTAGATCATTTCCGCTCGTGACAAACTCGGATGTTATGGACTAAATCTATAAAATATCATATTTGGGTTGGTTAGTTCTTTAAACCTCTTGTTTTATGAGTTATTATTTCTTATTGTATACGCCGCTGTGTGAGATCCATTTGGGCAACCTAGGGACGGGTGCTTCAATCCCTTTACCACTGCTTAGGCAGTGGTATTGGTATTGGGGTAAGAGAGGTTTCATGACAGTTGATATGAGAGCATACACACTCTCATATGCATTATGTAAATAATGTCTCGAGTCCCTTGAACCCAGGAAACCCTAAAGTCCATAATGGTGAAAATTGAGGTGTCTAGGCTCAGGGTTCTGGCATAATTGCTCATGTCTGTCTACATGGTGGTTGAGGTTCCCCTCTCTGCCCGGCCTTAATTGATCCATAACTAGACCTAAAGCTTCTCCTTTGAAACCCTAGAGAGTCTTCCAATTATCTTATCTTCTCTCTAAGTATTACACAAAGACCACCTATTAGTTTGAAGTAGGGTGACTCCTCGTCTCTTCCTTTGTTAGGTATCATGACTGGATATGCACTCTCCAATTTTTGGGTAGTATGGGAATCAATAAAATTGTGAACTTAAATTTGTAACTATATATCCCTATAATTTGATATACTCTTAACTCGACCTATGTGTTTAAAGGAATCATAAATGGATGTACCTTTCAGATGAACCCACAAACCCATAGTCAAAGAGAAAGACCCTTTGGAACCAATAATTATCAAGAAGGAAAGATTCATAAAAAGAAGACTGGGAAGAAAAGGCATGAAGGAAAGGAAAACACCATTGAGAATAACAAAGTTCTTGAAGAAGAAGTCTGTGGAAACACATCCCATTATCACACAGATAATGAGGTGTTACGCGAAAACGTGCGGAAAACACCATAACCACAGATTATCAAAACACGGGTTAATTAAAACCGATTGCGGAAAACGGATAAACTGTGAAACTATTACTTTCCAGTCCTCATCCTGCACAGAAACATGTCATATAAATATGTACATACACAAGATCGGACACGTGTCCACAGCTCAGGAACAACTGTCCATCCATCTCATGAGTTCACCACCTGTTCATATATACATAAAGGCCCACATCTGGCCAACAACAGGATATACAGATATCATCGAACAATCTTCGTGAAAACATCGTCAAAACACTGCCAAGGACCTGAGAGTACAGGGATGACTCTAGACTCTACTACAAAACATCCAAAACAGCAGCATGTCCATCGCTTGCCTTCTACTACTCCTCAAGCTGCTCGTCCGCAACACCACAACCACGACCACGTCTACCTCGACCACCTAAAAAGGGTGTAAACCAGCGGGGTGAGACAATTGAACAATTGTCCCAGCGGGAAACATAGCTCCCCACCGCAACTATAGAACCTCACCAAGAGAAACTATAACAGCAATTATAACATGAGCAGATATATCAGAAGAAGTTATATATATATATAGCAAGATCATTCTTACCGGCAAGCGTACCAGCTGTACTAAAGCGTAAAACCAGATGTCTTTCAAAGGAACATGACTATCAAGATAAGATATATCAACATGTAACATGATTATTAGAACAAGGTATAATGCCATATAACCTGATTATCAAGATAAGGTAGATTACCACATGACCTGCAAGGTATAACGGAATATTACACAAACAAGGCCTCAACCAATGTTTTGTATTTGATATGACTAGTAAATACTAAACGGCTGTATTACATTTTATTATGCCCTGAGGATTTGAACCGTACCGTTCAAATCCAACCTTCGGTTACAAAACCCAAGACGGTGCCATACAAGGTCAATGGAAGAGCCGGACTCCACGACCTCCCACCTCATGGTCAGTACATGAGTACAACACAAGCAGGATCGCAGTCACATGCTGAAGTGGTCTAAGCCACAGGGTTAGCTCCATAGGCTACCCATTCTCTAGCCCGCCTTGGTACAGGTCACGGCGCTAGTAAAACTGATCCACGGGCCTGATCACCGTGCTCTGAGCCATGAACGCATTCATGCTCCATACATCACATATCCTGAGCCATGGGCCTGTTCACCATGCTCTACACACATATCTGAGTCTGCAACCGAAGTTACACTCTTACCTCCTCATTTTCAGGCTAGGAGCAACCTACACATATTCAACAATATGCGCTTCCAGGTTAACCCATAGGAAAACATGTTTCACCATCACCAAGTCCTGACGATGATGGATATATGGCCAGGGCAAACTACATGATGTATTTCATTGTGCTTAATTAGTATCTTTTAGATGGATTGCAAGATTCAACCAAGTTGTATGACATGCAAGGTATAACAGAAAGTAAAGAACATTATATTATAATCTATTCATATCAACCTGATCCATCTTAAGGATCCAACATCACATGTTACCACTTGGCCTCTTGCCAACCATCCAGATCCATCTCAAGGATCACCACATACCGCAGGGTCTCAACCCCTCATCATGTACTGTCACTACCTCTTAAGGCTCACATCATCATCATGGGACCAACACATCACATACATAATCTTATAGAGAAATTATCAAAGTAATGTTACTCATTACATATGTCACATAGCCCTTTCATGGCTAAGTCATCACCTGCAAGGTTAAGGTATGCAATAATTGTAGATTCAACATAAGGAATATGTTCACTATCATGAAATATCATTCAAGATAATCTACTTATCAATATGACAGTTATTTGGTAATCAAGTATGTTAAGTACATCATTAAACAACCATACTGATACTTACCCTTATATCGAGATTGTACAAACAATCAAGGTATATAGAGATCATGTTGTGTTTACAGAACCAACACTATTATTAACAAGGTCATTACTATGTCATTAACTATTGTCATCTTTATCATGAAGCAACCTTTAATGTAACTGTCACTTAGCATCATTATTACCAACATTATTATCATTAAGCAAACTACTAGAGTAGTTATCATCATCTTCTTTATCATTAACAATTAAGCATAAGGGTCACACCATGCATCAATTACATGAGGGCTAACATCATATACATTACTATCATTAGCATCCTTATTGTTTGCAAGGAAACATATTACATATTGATGATATCACAAACACCACCATCGTTTTATTGGTTAATGTATAAACATCCACTTCTATCACATAAGGGACCGTCACCAAAGAAACTCATACCCTCACTATAGCCTCACAACCCTCATCTAAAACCTATCATCCAACATGGGTATCGACCAACCTCACTAACCCTATCGACCATCACCCACTACTACCCTATCGGCCAACACACTCTACTAACCCTATCGACCATCACACTCATGCACATAGGGTAGGGTATCGCCCAACATGGCTATCGGCCATAAGGGTATCGCCCACCATGGTGTCGGCCATCAGGGCACATAGCCTATCGTCCAACATGGCACTACTTGGCCCTATCGTCCACCACATGGACAAGGAGATAACTCAACACAAGAGCACCCATTCTATCGTCCAACTCAAGGACATCCATGTCGCCCAACACCATCAGACCATATCGCCCAACAAGAGAGAGAGAGAGAGAGAGAGAGAGAGAGAGAGAGAGAGAGAGAGAGAGTATCACCCATCTCCAAGGGTACTCATCATATCGGCCAACAAACCCTAGCTCACCCTATCGCCCAACTCAAGGGCAAGGGTATCGGCCAACCTAAAGGACTCATCATGTCGCCCAACACCAGCTACCATATTGTCCACCAAGGGAAACACCATGCCGTCCAACTAAAAAACAAAGGTGTTGCTCAACCCAAGGAACCATATCGCCCAACATGGTCACCATGTCGGCCAACATCCATACTAGGTCAACCTATCATCCAACCCAAGTGGAAGGGTATTTCCCAACACCAAGAACACTGATATCGTTCAACTCAAGGACAAGGGTCTCACCCAACACACCCACAAGGAAGGGATATCGCCCAACCCCAGGTCATCTTCAACCTCCAACACAAGGGAGCACAAACCCTAAAAAGCAAGGTATACAAGGAACCCTAAAACCCAAGAGAGGGATATCGACCACTAAGGTATATATATAAGCAAGGTGCACAAGAAAGGAACTAAGCTAGTCTACTAACATGTAACAAGGTTAAAGCTAGAGGTAAGAGAGTTAGGGTTAGAAACTATGCAAACCGCCTTAAGCTCCAAGGAAGAAGATGCACTTTGAGCTCCAAGGTTGTCGGCCACCAAAGCTCCAAAGCACTCCAAGGTCCAAAGCTATCGTCCACCAGGCTGCTCCAGGAAGGTGTATCGGCCACCACTTCAGCTCCAAGGAAGTGTATCGGCCACCACTTCAGCTCCAAGGAAGTGTATTGGCCACCACTTCAGCTCCAAGGAAGTGTATCGGCCACCACAAGCAAGATGGAGAGGGATATCGTGCACCAAGGGTGGAGGGGAGACCAAAAGAGCAAAGGAGACTAAGGCAAGGAGAAGAGCTACCTATATAGGAAGAAGGGGAGGAGAAACCAAGGTACAACCATGCTATGTGTCGCCCACCCAAGGGACACATGTCCACCAACTCAAGCCACCTCTCATGCAAGCCATAAGGCACTTGTCCAAGATGTGCACCATGTGTCCACCAACCAAGCCAAGCCATCTGGGCGACACAACATGAGCTACTGGGCGACACACCAAGCAACTGGGCGACACACCACCTGCCCTGGGTGACACAAGGCTCAAGCAAGCCCAAACAAGGAACTCCAAGGCCCAAACAAGCTCAACTCAGGCCCAAAGGACTCAAACAACAAGCCCAAGCCTTCCTCTCAACCCTATAGGAAGCAAAGAGGAAAAACATCTCACAAGATGGCAAACTTGCCCACAAAACCCTAAACTTGGGTTATTTGCAAGTAGCCCCTCGAACTCTCAACAAAGCACAACCAAACCCTAATCACCACTAAAGGTGATTAGCAAGAACCAAAGCACCAAGATCAAGCAAAACAAACAGGGTAAACCCTAAACGCAGGTCAGGGTCCTTACAGCCATAAACCTCTACAAAAGAATTTTGTCCCCGAAATCCGAAGAGAAAAGCGAGGGATACTTCCTCCTCATCTCTTCCTCAAGCTCCCACGTGGCTTCCTCAACGCCACGGTGATGCCAAAGGACCTTCACAAGAACCAGATCCTTTCTCTTCAACTTCTTGACTCTTTTGTCAAGGATCATCATAGGACCCTCTTCATAAGTCACATCTTTGTCAAGCTCAACTTCAACTGGTTGTATCACTGTTCCTGTATCCGGATGACTTTTCTTCAGCATACTGACATGAAACACTGGATGTAACCTGTGCAACTCTGGAGGCAACTCTAACTCGTAAGCCACCTTGCCAACACGTGCTAAGACTGGGTAAGGCCCCATATATCTGGGAGCTAACTTACCTTTCCGGCCAAACCTCAACACACCTTTCCACGGAGAGACTTTAAGATACACCTTGTCTCCCACCTGGAACTCCAAGGGTCGTCGACGATTGTCTGCATAAGACTTCTGCCTGTCTTGTGCCGCTTTCAACTGTTGTTGTATCACCTTGATCTTCTCTGTCGTTTGCTGTACTAACTCAGGGCCCAAAAGCTGATATTCACCTGATTCATACCAACACAAAGGAGATCTGCACTTCCTCCCATACAAAGCCTCATAGGGAGCCATGTCAATGCTCCGCTGATAGCTATTGTTGTAGGAAAACTCTATCAAACTGAGATGTACGTCCCAACTGCCTAGGAACTGCAAAACACAAGCACGAAGAAGATCCTCCAAAGTCTGAATAGTCCTCTCAGACTGTCCATCTGTTTGCAGGTGGAAAGCGGTACTGAACTTCAACTGCGTTCCCATCGCCCTGTGCAACTGTTCCCAAAAACGACTTGTAAACTGAGGACCTCTATCAGAAACTATCGTTGCTGGCACACCATGCAAACGAACTATCTCATCCACATATACTCGAGTGAGCTTTTCAGCTGTATACGTGGTCTTCACAGGTATGAAATGGGCAGACTTTGTTAATCTGTCCACTATCACCCAAATGGAATCATGATTCCTAGTTGTCCTGGGTAGACCAACTACGAAATCCATGGTTATATGATCCCATTTCCACTGTGGTATAGGCAAAGGTTGCAACGTACCTGCCGTCTTTTGATGCTCAGCCTTTACTTGCTGACATACCGCACACCTTGCCACAAACTCAGCTACATCTTTCTTCAGGCCGGGCCACCAATACAAGTCCTTCAGACTATGATACATTTTGGTGATGCCTGGATGCATAGCATACATCGACATGTGTGCTTCCTCGAGCACCAACTTCCTCAGATTATCAGCATCTGGAACCACCATCCTATTATGATAGCAAACCACCCCATCCTCGGACTCATGGAACCCATCACGCTTTTCGCTGCCAAACTCTGATCTGATTAGCTGTACTTATCATCCGTTTGCTGTGCATCCTTGATCTGCTGTCTCAACGTGGGCTTGATTTGCATATGTGCTAAAAGTCTAGCTATCGAGGAAACCTCCATCTGTACGTTCATCTTCCGTAAGGAGACTAACATGTCCCACCAATGGCATACCAAAGAACTCATCTGTGCCTTCTTGGGAGTAGAAGACTTTCTGCTAAGCGCGTCTGCTACCACATTCGCCTTACCAGGATGATACTCGATAGTGCAATCATAATCATTGATCAAGTCCATCCACCGACGCTGTCACATGTTCAACTCTTGCTGTGAGAAGATGTACTTCAGATTCTTGTGATCTGTAAAGATCTGATACACTTCCCCATAAAGATAGTGTCTCCAAATCTTTAACGCATGAACCACTGCTTCTAGCTCGAAGTCATG
Source organism: Alisma plantago-aquatica (assembly GCA_963693085.1). Lineage (NCBI taxonomy): Eukaryota > Viridiplantae > Streptophyta > Magnoliopsida > Alismatales > Alismataceae > Alisma > Alisma plantago-aquatica. Next base: position 218,070,605 of record OY856412.1, read on the forward strand.
GGTCGGATAGTTCTCCTCGTGTTTCTAAAGCTGTCGCGAAGCAAAAGACACCACATGATCTTCCTACATCAGCACACAACCCAAACCTTTCTTGGACGCATCACAGAAAACAACATAGCCTTTTCCAGATTCTGGCAAGATCAACACTGGAGCACTGGTTAGCTTTTCCTTCAAACTTTGGAAAGCTTGCTGACATCGATCATTCCAAACAAAAGGTACATCCTTCCTGGTCAACTTCATCATTGGTAGAGCTATCGAACTGAAGTCCTTGATAAACCTCCGGTAGTATCCTGCTAGGCCAAGGAAACTACGAACTTCTGTCGGCGTCTTCGGCTGTTCCCAATCCGTAACGGATTCTACTTTCTTCGGATCTACTTTGACTCCTTCAGCAGATATCACATGACCTAAGAAAGTCACTTCATCCAACTAGAACTCACACTTACTAAACTTAGCATACAACTGATGTTGACGAAGGAGAGTCAACGCTTGACGAAGATGTTGCTCATGCTCTAGCCGGTTCCGACTATAGATCAAGATGTCGTCTATAAAAACTACAACAAACTGATCTAAGAACGGACGAAACACTCTGTTCATCAGGTCCATGAAAGCAGCAGGTGCATTGGTTAATCCAAACGGCATAACCACAAACTCAAAATGACCATACCTCATCCTAAAGGCTGACTTTGGTATGTCATCTGCATTTATCCTCAACTGATGATATCCAGACCGTAGATCGATCTTCGAAAACACTATAGCACAATGCAACTGATCGAACAGGTCATCTATCCTCGGCAACGGGTACTTATTCTTGATCGTGACCTTGTTCAACTGTCGGTAGTCTATACACAACCGCATCGAACCATCCTTCTTCTTAACGAACAACACGGGAGCACCCCAAGGTGACGTGCTCGGTCTGATGAAACCTTTCTCCAACAACTCTTGTAACTACTTCTTCAACTCTACCATCTCTGCTGGAGCCATCCTATAAGGTGTCTGTGCTATCGGCTGCGTTCCCAGAACCAGATTGATCTCAAAATCGATCTCTCGGGGTGGAGGAACACCAGGAAACTCCTCGGGAAACACATCTACAAACTCTCGGACCACTGACACTTCTTCAAGGTTAAGGCCTTTCGCCTTGGTATCCACAACGGTATCCACAACGTGAGCTAAGAACGCCTCACATCCTTGTCGCAACAACCTATCTGCCACCATAGCTGACACCAGACACGTCGGAAGAATCTTCCTATCTCCCTGGAAGATCCACTTCTCTCCAGCAACATCAAACATCGCCTGCTTGGAACCACAGTCCAAGACAACCTTATACTTCTCTAAGGTATCCATCCCAAGGATAACATCGAAACCATGCATATCAAGTGGTATGAGATCCACCTGAATGCTGTGTCCCGAAAAAGACAAAACACAAGATGGACACTCTTCTCGAAGCAAAGAGGAACCATCAAGAGGGGTTTCTAACAACAAGCTATCCTTCTTACAACTAACAGGTAGATGACAGTTTTCAAGCATACTATAGGCGATAAAAGGGTGTGTCGCACCCGGGTCAACCAGAACAGATATAAAGCAAGAAGAAGACATATCAGAATGAAATAACTCCATCTGACCTGTCACCACTCGCGGGTTGACTATCGCCTCCGGCTGATTCATGGCATAGAATCGAGCCGTAGCTTGCTGTCCACGACCTCTGCTCCCTTGATCAGACGATCCAGTTTGAGACGCTTGACCGCGTCCTCGTCCTCTACTACCACTGGGCTGTGGTCTCTCAGACTTCTGGAAACTCTGCCTCAGTTGCTGCGTCACTTCAACATCTCTATTCGGGCAATTGAACTTCCAATGCCCGACTTGTCCATAGAGATGACATGCTCTATTGTCAACTCGTGGCCTAGATGGCCCTGTTACTGCCACCGAAGCTGAGCTGTGTGCCTTAGATGGTGAAGAAATATAACCTTTTCCCTTACTCGGAGACCACTGAGATGGTACACCAGCACTTCTCATCACTGACGGTGCTGAAAACCTGGGTTTCTTGAAGCCACCAAACCTTCGTCCTTGAAACTGAGCAAGTCTTTTAAGAGACACCGACTCTCTTTTCTCCCTTACTGTCCTCTCGATCCGTCGAACTGATTCCACAGCCGTAGCAAACTGCTCTTGGTTTTCCAGCGCAGACACAGGGGTTGTCAACTCAGCACTCAAACCCTTCTCGAAACGTCTGATCCGTTCATCATCTGTCTCCGCCATGTGAGGACAGAACCTCAACAGATCCATAAACTTAGCTTCATACTCGGTGATGTTCATCGTTCCTTGCCGCAACTTCTCAAACTGACTGATCTTCTCATCCAGGTACGTCTTCAGAAAGTATCTGGTGATGAACTCGCGCTGAAACACTTCCCAACAGATCACCTCGCCGGCCGCTTCTCTTCCTCGATGGTCCACCAGTGACCAGCACTACCCTTCAAAAGGTAGACAGCATGCTTTACTTTGTCTGCTTCGGGGATGTCGAGGATCCAGAAAGCCTTTTCAAGACTCGTCAGCCACAGATCTGCATCCGCTGGATCAGCCGTTCCAGCATAATCCGAAGCTCCGACTCGGCGAAGCCGCTCAAAGGTCTTCCCAATACCCGATGCTTCTCCATGGGGAACCTGTGCTCGCGGAGGAGGCACTGGTAATTGCTCAACCATGAGATTCATCGTAGCCATTAACTGCCCCATAAGCTGTTGGTAGGCAGGGTGTTCAAGTATGGCTGGGTCTGGTTGGGGGACCTCAGGCACCCGATCTTCATGTGCTCGTCCATCTGCTCCATCAACCGATGCAGCATCACTATGCTCAGGAGCATGTTCTTCGTGGTTTCCAGACATCTTGGCTTTTCTTCTGCTTAGGGCAGAAGATTTTTGTAAGATAACATGGAAAACTCATAAGAACAGACTCAACCTAGTCCTAGATCCCTGTAGACTCAGCGAACCTAGAGCTCTGATACCAAGCTTTGTGGCAACACATCCCATTATCACACAGATAACGAGGTGTTACGCGAAAATGTGCGGAAAACACCATAACCACAGATTATCGAAACACGGGTTAATGAAAACCGATTGCGGAAAACGGATAAACTGTGAAACTATTACTTTCCGGTCCTCATCCTGCATAGAAACATGTCATATAAATATGTACATACATAAGATCTGACACGTGTCCACAGCTCAGGAACAGCTGTCCATCCATCTCATGAGTTCACCACCTGTTCATATATACATAAAGGCCCACATCCGGCCAACAGCAGGATATACATATATCATCGAACGATCTTCGTGAAAACATCGTCAAAACACTGCCAAGGACCTGAGAGTACAGGGATGACTCTAGACTCTACTACAAAACATCCAAAACAGCAGCATGTCCATCGCTTGCCTTCTACTGCTCCTCAAGCTGCTCGTCCGCAACACCACAACCACAACCACGTCTACCTCGACCACCTAAAAAGGGTGTAAACCAGCGGGGTGAGACAATTGAACAATTGTCCCAGTGGGAAACATAGCTCCCCACCGCAACTATAGAACCTCAGCAAGAGAAACTATAACAACAATTATAACATGAGCAGATATATCAGAAGCAGTTATATATATAGCAAGATCATTCTTACCGGCAAGCGTATCAGCTGTACTAAAGCGTAAAACCAGATGTCTTTCAAAGGAACATGACTATCAAGATTAGATATATCAACATGTAACAGGATTATTAGAACAGGGTATAATGCCATATAACCTGATTATCAAGATAAGGTAGATTACCACATGACTTGCAAGGTATAACAGAATATTACACAAACAAGGCCTCAACCAATGTTTCGTATTTGATATGACTAGTAAATACTAAATGGCTGTATTACATTTTATTATGCCCTGAGGATTTGAACTGTACCGTTCAAATCCAACCTTCAGTTACAAAACCCAAGACGGTGCCATACAAGGTCAATGGAAGAGCCGGACTCCACGACCTCCCACCTCATGGTCAGTACATGAGTACAACACAAGCAGGATCGCAGTCACATGCTGAAGTGGTCTAAGCCACAGGGTTAGCTGCATAGGCTACCCATTCTCTAGCCCGCCTTGGTACAGGTCACGACGCTAGTAAAACTGAGCCACGGGCCTGATCACCGTGCTCTGAGACATGAACACATTCATGCTCCATACATCACATATCCTGAGCCATGGGCCCGTTCACCATGCTCTACACACATATCTGAGTCTGCAACCGAAGTTACACTCTTACCTCCTCATTTTCAGGCTAGGAGCAACCTACACATATTCAACAATATGCGCTTCCAGGTTAACCCGTAGGAAAACCTGTTTCACCATCACCAAGTCCTGACGATGATGGATCTATGGCCAGGGCAAACTACATGATGTATTTCACTGTGCTTAATTAGTATCTTTTAGATGGATTGCAAGATTCAACCAAGTTGTATGACATGCAAGGTATAACAGAAAGTAAAGAACATTATATTATAATCTATTCATATCAACCTGATCCATCTTAAGGATCCAACATCACATGTTACCACTTGGCCTCTTGCCAACCATCCAGATCCATCTCAAGGATCACCACATACCGCAGGGTCTCAACCCCTCATCATGTACTGTCACTGCCTCTTAAGGCTCACATCATCATCATGGGACCAACACATCACATACATAATCTTATAGAGCAATTATCAAAGTAATGTTACTCATTACATATGTCACATAGCACTTTCATGGCTAAGTCATCACTTGCAAGGTTAAGGTATGCAATAATTGTAGATTCAACATAAGGAATATGCTCACTATCATGAAATATCATTCAAGATAATCTACTTATCAATATGACAGTTATTTGGTAATCAAGTATGTTAAGTACATCATTAAACAACCATACTGATACTTACCCTTATATCGAGATTGTACAAACAATCAGGGTATATAGAGATCATGTTGTGTTTACAGAACCAACACTATTATTAACAAGGTCATTACTATGTCATTAACTATTGTCATCTTTATCATGAAGCAACCTTTAATGTAACTGTCACTTAGCATCATTATTACCAACATTATTATCATTAAGCAAACTACTAGAGTAGTTATCATCATCTTCTTTATCATTAACAATTAAGCATAAGGGTCACATCATGCATCAATTACATGAGGGCTAACATCATATACATTACTATCATTAGCATCCTTATTGTTTGCAAGGCAACATATTACATATTGATGATATCACAAACACCACCATCGTTTTATTGGTTAATGTATAAACATCCACTTCTATCACATAAGGGACCGTCACCAAAGAAACTCATACCCTCACTATAGCCTCACAACCCTCATCTAAAACCTATCATCCAACATGGGTATCGACCAACCTCACTAACCCTATCGACCATCACCCACTACTACCCTATCGGCCAACACACTCTACTAACCCTATCGACCATCACACTCATGCACATAGGGTAGGGTATCGCCCAACATGGCTATCGGCCATAAGGGTATCGCCCACCATGGTGTCGGCCATCAGGGCACATAGCCTATCGTCCAACATGGCACTACTTGGCCCTATCGTCCACCACATGGACAAGGAGATAACTCAACACAAGATCACCCATTCTATCGTCCAACTCAAGGACATCCATGTCGCCCAACACCATCAGACCATATCGCCCAACAAGAGAGAGAGAGAGAGAGTATCACCCATCTCCAAGGGTACTCATCATATCGGCCAACAAACCCTAGCTCACCCTATCGCCCAACTCAAGGGCAAGGGTATCGGCCAACCTAAAGGACTCATCATGTCGCCCAACACCAGCTACCATATCGTCCACCAAGGGAAACACCATGCCGTCCAACTAAAAAACAAAGGTGTTGCTCAACCCAAGGAACCATATCGCCCAACATGGTCACCATGTCGGCCAACATCCATACTAGGTCAACCTATCGTCCAACCCAAGAGGAAGGGTATTGCCCAACACCAAGAACACTAATATCGTTCAACTCAAGGACAAGGGTGTCGCCCAACACACCCACAAGGAAGGGATATCGCCCAACCCTAGGTCATCTTCAACCTCCAACACAAGGGAGCACAAACCCTAAAAAGCAAGGTATACAAGGAACCCTAAAACCCAAGAGAGGGATATCGGCCACTAAAGTATATATATAAGCAAGGTGCACAAGAAAGGAACTAAGCTAGTCTACTAACATGTAACAAGGTTAAAGCTAGAGGTAAGAGAGTTAGGGTTAGAAACTATGCAACCCGCCTTAAGCTCCAAGGAAGAAGATGCACTTTGAGCTCCAAGGTTGTCGGCCACCAAAGCTCCAAAGCACTCCAAGGTCCAAAGCTATCGTCCACCAGGCTGCTCCAGGAAGGTGTATCGGCCACCACTTCAGCTCCAAGGAAGTGTATCGGCCACCACTTCAGCTCCAAGGAAGTGTATCGGCCACCACTTCAGCTCCAAGGAAGTGTATCAGCCACCACAAGCAAGATGGAGAGGGATATCATGCACCAAGGGTGGAGGGGAGACCAAAAGAGCAAAGGAGACTAAGGCAAGGAGAAGAGCTACCTATATAGGAAGAAGGGGAGGAGAAACCAAGGTACAACCATGCTATGTGTCGCCCACCCAAGGGACACATGTCCACCAACTCAAGCCACCTCTCATGCAAGCCATAAGGCACTTGTCCAAGATGTGCACCATGTGTCCACCAACCAAGCCAAGCCATCTGGGCGACACAACATGAGCTACTGGGTGACACACCAAGCAACTGGGCGACACACCACCTGCCCTGGGCGACACAAGGCTCAAGCAAGCCCAAACAAGGAACTCCAAGGCCCAAACAAGCTCAACTCAGGCCCAAAGGACTCAAACAACAAGCCCAAGCCTTCCTCTCAACCCTAGAGGAAGCAAAGAGGAAAAAAATCTCACAAGATGGCAAACTTGCCCACAAAACCCTAAACTTGGGTTATTTGCAAGTAGCCCCTCGAACTCTCAACAAAGCACAACCAAACCCTAATCACCACTAAAGGTGATTAGCAAGCACCAAAGCACCAAGATCAAGAAAAACAAACAGGGTAAACCCTAAACGTAGGTCAGGGTCCTTACAAAGTCGAGGAAGATGTAGACAAAGGAAAAAGACCTAGTCTCAATGATGATAATAGGGATGAACCAAGAGAGGCTGCCAAGGATGATGCTTGGGAAGTACAAAACAAGATACTAATGGATGTTATGATCAAATGGGCAAGATATACAACATCGATAATTCCTAGAAGAGTTCAAATCATAATGACTACCTTTAACCCTACATACAAGCCCGTAGTAATTCAGGCAACGAAAAAAATAGAGGTTGGAATTGCAAAGCAGGAGATGTTCAATCACAAAATCTAGTTATCAGTCAAGGCCATATCAAGACTTGTTAGCAATGAAAGAACCAATGAAATCATTACCAGATCTATATTATGATCTATTGACTTATGTAACCCTTTGAAACTTTTTGAAATGAACCTTGTACTCACCATATCTTTGAAAATTGAAAATTTATGCCCTATTATGACTACCTCTAATTTGTCATCATGTTGATTGTTTAGAGTTGGGAAGGTAACCCCTCCACTTGATTTCAATTTCAATTTCTTGACCAAAGTATCGAATAGGCCAGGTCTATGACAAAGTTGATACTCGATCTTGAAACTTGATCTTAAATACAATGCTAACTATAGCTTGTGGATAAATTCCTAAAAGGACCTAAGCGTAGATCATTCATCAAACCTTGATACCATGGTGATTGATATCACAAATGTTGCTCTAATGTTGCTCAAATATTGCTTAATTTTCACTCGGATATTGAATATGGATGAATGATCTCCCCCAAGGTCTAAATTGGAATTTAAACCCTAAGCTTTGAAATGTTTTGACCGATGGCTTTTGATGTCCAAACTTTGACTCTCGATATTGATGTACAAAATCTTGAAACATGATTACAATCACCCATGTAGATCTTGAGATCACCCATGATATGGCCAGTGGCCTTCATATCCCAAAAAACTCAGATCTTGAAGATATTGACTCAATAATGATTTTTTAGGATGGTAAATGTTGAATATATGCATAGGGTTAATTTCCTAAAAATGACCTAGGTCTAAATCAGTCACCCACCTCGAATATACATGATGAAGAAATTGAGGTTGAAGTCTTAAAATATTACTAGATTGTTGTTATGGGTGGATGACAATACCTTTGGTCTGGATAGGAAATAAAAGCCTAGACTTGCATGTTTGTAACCCAAAACTTGGATATTTGAATCTTGACTCTTGAATCATGATCTTGTTAGTACATGACCTAATTTGATCATGATGTATAATCTCAACTCTCGATCCCAGTTAGTATGGAGACATAACTTGAAAGTGAACTCGATTAGTGAATTGTGATCTTTTGACCTATTAATTGATCAATGTAAGTTTATGAGAGGTTTTTGATGTGGTTATAATCTTGAGAACATGATTTTGACTATATATTTGAGGATGTTCCAGTATTTGAGGATACTACTTGGATTTGATAGTCCCAATTCTTTTGAGGATGTTTTTGAATTTTGAGGACAAAATTCCTCATAAGGAGAGAAGGATGTGACAAAGTGCATTTTGCATAAGTATGGATTAATTAATCTTTTACCCTCATTATGTTCACTCATGGCCTCCATTTAATTTTCCATGGACACTTGATCAATATTGATACTCAAATTTGAATTATAGTGATCAATATAGATTTTATACACTTTGTGACACTACGAATTTGATTAATTTACCACTATACCCAACTCAGTAATCTTTTCCATGTATCTTTATCTTATGGTTATCAAACTTTATTTAATATTGTACACATTTCTAAGAACCTATGGTCCAAATTTCACTTCAATTGGACATTCTTACTAATGCTAAAATACCCCTTTTCCCCTTTTTAATCAACTTATCCGCCTCAGCGATCCAGGGCTTGCTTGGGGGGTGAACCCCGACCCTTGGATTAGATGCCTGCAGATCATGGACTGATCTAACAAATGTCAGGTCATCCCCTTCCTCTGAAAATCAACGGGAGGAGTCATTGAGGACCGAGACAAGAAATCTCCCGCTTATGACCCCGATTCAAAATTCCGAGCGAGTGGAAACGCTCCTCTCACAATTTCGCACTCAAAGAGCCCTATTTTGACCAGCATTCATGATCAGTTTCTCCATAAAAACCTTTACCTTTTTATCCTTCTCACTCCGGTGACCTTCTCTTGCAACCAAGGATCGATTCGGCACAAATCCTAGCCCCAACACTATAAAAGGCCTCTTAAGGCTCGCCACCACCACACCTTGCTTGGAGCCTCACTCTTGCTCACTCCCTCAGCCTCAAGTGCCCTAATGTTTTCCTCCAGTCATCTACTTCTTGAGTGGAACCACTGACCTCTCGAATTGGGCATTTCGTCTCTGCCCTACCTCCCTCAATCTGCCACCCCTATCGTCTTCACGAAGGGGCAACGAGTTCAGGTGACACCTTTTCTGCCCTCCATCGGCCTTCTTTCCGGTGAGCCCTATTTATGCTGACAATCCCTCCTCTGTGTTTCTTGGATTGTGAGGAAGCCTATGAGGAAGGAAGGGGTCCTGGACCGCCGGTCCAAGAAACAAATCATCTGGCCCAAAAGAACCAATGAACCAAGGATTAAACCGGTAAATTAGAGATTGAACCAGTAAACCAGGAAGCAGGCCAATCCATTGAACCTGCAACCCAACCTTCTATTTTTCCCAATCTCATCCATCCGTTGTGCATCGAACGACCACCCTTTTTCCCGATTAAGGTAGTTTTACCTCCTCTCTCCTCAGAAAATCTAATAAATGAATGGATCTTACAAAGATGATAATTGTTCATTCCTAGCTCCAAAAATTATGAACCAATAGTCCATTTTGATCAGAAAATTCAAATGAACCATTTCAAAATGCTTGTGAATCCTAATTCCTTTGGATTTCACTAATATCCCTATATTTTGATCTTTTTTTTTGGAAATGGGTAAATGTATTGCCAAAAAGCAGATATGTACATGAGATCACATCAAAAGTCCAAAAGTATACATGGGGTGTCTAGCTACAAAAGCCCCAATATATTTTAGCTCTTTGGATAGTCTAATAGATAGGCCTTTTTTTGGTCCTCATAACTCTAGAAATGTTGGTTGATATTCTACTAACCATATTCTCCTCATTGTTACAAGGCCTATCATGATTCTTATTATTCCTTTCTTCCAATACATAATAGCAAAACATGGAGAGACATATGCCTACATAGATTATCTGAGCTTTGTCCTTGGAAATGTCCTTGAGCCATCCAACTTTGTGGGTGAGAGGGTCACTTCTATCCACATCCCAATTATTCTTTAATCATATTAGGTCCCAAATGTACTTTGAAAACTTGTAGGTATTAAACAGATGATTATGGTCCTCCTTCTTCTCATAGAACAAGGGGGATGCGACATCGACATTTAGCCCCCACCCAATCATTCCATCTTTGGTGGTTAGTTTGTTGAGGAGAGTTCTATATAGAGTCACATTCCACTTGAGGATATGGAATGAGATCCAAACCAGCTTAGCCCATGGGACGTCCACTATAGTGTCAATTGTTGATCCATGGTTTCCTTTGTGTATCGGTAATGTGAGAGAGACCATTTTTATCAACACAATACTATGCTTGGACTTTGATTCTGTGTTTACACATCCTCCTCCTGGTCTTTGACACCTTATGATCATAGTTGTCAGGTATAAGGCCATACCTGAAGGTCATCCATTGGGACCAGGCATTTGATTTGTTTCTCATGAAGGGATCAAGGTGTTTTAACCTATAAGACTCCAAAATCCTTCTTGGGTGAAGGATGTTGAGGCCACCTTTGTCATAGCTATGCATCATCGTGTCCCACACGATGCCATGACCTCGACCCCCCAGATGAAGTTGGTGATCATCTTCTTCATTCTATCAGCTACCCGGTCATGTATCTCATAGACGTCTCTCCAAAAATGGATCATGATCTTGAGTACCACCCGTACCAACAACAACCATCCCGTGAATGAGAGATTGATTCTAGTCCAGCTATCAATCTTCCCCCTCAAGTCGTCAAGACATTTTTTGAAGTCTGTTGATACGCCCCTTCCCCCGACAATTGGAGGGGAAGTGGCCTCCCTCTAGCATGATAGGAACTTTTAGTCTGCCTCTTCTTGCATCACATGACTTAGATAGGAAGATTTTGGATTTAATGTCACTGATGTATAAACTGGTGAGATTACCAAACTGTATCATCACCTTTTTAAGCTCCTTCAGTCTATTCCCATGGCCGACCGAGAACAACATCATATCTTCGACAAAGATGAGATCAGCCTTCACTTTGTTGTCTTTGATCTTAAAAGCTTTTATCCTCCCTTTCTACTCAACATTATTGATCATGTTGGTGATCCCCTCCATCACCAAAGTTAAGAGTAGAGGGGATAATGGGTCCCCTTGGAGCAGGTTGTTGTTAGCCCTCAATATCCCTACTAGTCTGCCATTTAAGAGAATGGAGAAGGAAGTGGTTTCAATGCACTGCTTCATAACATGAATACACTCACTGGCAAAACCCATGGCCTTGAGGGTTGCCCACATCAGCTCCCATCTGACGTGATTGTAGGATTTGTTAAGGTCAACTTTAACACAGGCATTGGCGTTTGCCTTTGCTTAGTTTGAACCCAGTAAGGAATTCAATTGCGACGAGGGTGGTGTCAGAGATCCTTCTACCTATAATGAATGCACTTTGTTCGTTGGAGATGATGAGGGGTAGGATTGTCTTGAGACATCCGACTATGACTTTAGATGCTACTTTATATAGCACATTGCAACAAGCAATAGGTCTATAGTCTGTTTTATCTCTAATCTCCATTTTTGTAGGGATGAGCTTGATTAAGGTGTGGTTGGCTGCCCTGATCATATTGTGGCCCATTAGTATCCATCTAACTGCTTCACAGATGTCTCGTTTTATGATCTTCCACGTTTCTTGGAAAAAAATCCCATTGAATCCATTTGGGCCCGACGCTTTTGATGGGTTAATGGAATATACTACCTTCTTAATTTCCTCCTCATCTGCATGGCGCCATAGCTCTGCGTTCATATTGTCATTAACTCTGGTAATTGGAAAAAGGGTAGAGTAGTTGTTTATTGGCCTACTCTCTTTATTGTAAATGGATTCAAAGTACTTTATCACGTTGGCGGCAATATCTTCTCTACTGTTTATCACCTATCCTTGGTCATCGACCAACTCATGTATGGTTTCCCTCATCTCCTTCTTTTTCATTGCAATGTGGTATATTTTTGTGTTTCTCTCCCCATCTCCAATCCAATCAAGTCAGCTTCTTTGCCAGTAGTAGACCTCCTCAACTTTTCTAAGCTTGTTGAGTCTATCTTCAGTCTCATTCTCCTTATTCATGGCCTCTTGATTGAGTGAGTCTCTCCTAACTTCTGCAGTGGCTTCAATGTAGTCGTTCATTGATTTATTAAGGAGGTTGTTGAGGTTCACCTTATCTCTATTGCATCTCTTTAGCACCGTCTTTGTATTTTCTAATTTTTTGATAGTTCTGTAGAGTGGGTTGCCCTCCACCTGTAAAGACCAACTGTTGATGACCTCCTCTTTGAACCCGCTCCACTTTGTCCCACAGTTGGAAAACCAGAATGGCCTCTGGATGTGTGGTTTGTTCGTAAGTACCACCTTCATCATTGCATGGTCAGTAAGCGGGTATGGCTTTATGACAACATTTGGCCAGATGTTGAGCCAAGCTTCATTAACCAAACCATTATCAATGTCGTTGGCGATCCTCTTGATTCCCTATTGCTTGTTGGACCAAGTGGTGATGCCACCCACCTTATTCAATTCGATGAGACCTGTTGCTTCAACTGTGTCATTGAATGTTGCCAACACTCTGTCTGGAACCTTCAACCCCTTTTCTTCTCGTCCACCCTACGAACATTATTAAAGTTGCCAATGGTCAGCCATAGAACTTCTTCTTGGAGAATATCCTTTAGTACTTGCCACATTCTTCTTCTATCATCTTCCAATCTTTCTCCATATACCTCTGAGAGGATGAAGGAGAAGCCACCTGAATTGATACATGAGATAGTAACCACCTGATCTGAGGAATTGATAGGGTCAACCTCCCAGATCTCAGGGTTCCACCCAATAGTAATCATTCCTCCGTCTCTAACAACCATGTTGGACATTGTAATAACATCCCACTTTTTTTTAAATAATATAAGTTTAGGGTATATTTTGCAAATTTTCAAATGTAAAAAATAAAACTTGGACTTCAATACAAATTACCCTAATTATTAAATTCTTCATATAATTTTTACATAGAAAGAAAATGAAATATGTTTCTTTCAATATTTTTCTTTACGATTAAATGAGTCCAATGTCCATAAAAGGAAGACTAACACTTTTCTCTCTCCTCCATGAAAGTTTCTTAAAAAGGCATAAAATAAATGTGATATGAATTTTTAGGAGACAATTATTATTTACCCTTGAATTTGGACTCAAAGCTAACAAAGGATATTTTTTTTCACTTATCTAATCAATGAAATGCATAAAAATCAAGTTTAGTGACCTATATGGAAACTATAGATAAGCTTGTGGAAAACTTGAATCTAACTATATAGGAAGGATCTAGGCTCTTAGATTAGACTATGGTCCAAATTTAGGTTCGTTTTGACTTCGTTTGACCCCTCTAACAGTTGGAAGTTTTTATATAGTTTTGGTTTTAAATCAAAATATCCTAATACAATCGAAGTTTCCCAATTTTGATATCTCGTGGACCCAGCTCCCTCATAAAACATGGACTCCTTCTGAGCCATGCAGATCTGATCCGAGGGTGCGTAAACCTCTTCTCCTACCCCCGAAGGAGTCTCTGAGGAGGGAAATAGGAGTCCCACTCTCTATTGGCTTCTCAACCCACAATACATCTGTCCTCTATGTAATCACAGACACAATAGAATCCACCAGTATGTTCGTCACCGTGAGACAAAGCCATGGGAACCTATTCTCTGGGATTTGGTTCCCGGAAGTGTTCCCTTGGTTTGGGACTCCTCGGCTATCCCTCTCTATCCTTGCCGCCAATACTCTGTGAACCTATATATACATCCTTTCCATCTGTCATGCCTTTTCTCAACAATGAGAGTGAAGACTCAACCCATGAAATTGCTTCGTTGCAGCCTGTCTGGTTCCTCGTCTCAGCGACCTAGACCGCCAAGATGAAGGAGAAGCCACAGAAAATGATCAATGACTTCCTAGTAACTCATCCCCATTGCCAAATATCCTCGGTTCGTTGGCTGACTCCCCTTGGTTTCCATCAAGATCTGGTTCTATTTTTCTCCGCCACCCCTATCTACAGCTTGATGTGCTCCCAATCGCCGGATTCACTGCTAGGAGCAAGTTTCTTGGACGGATGATCATGTACAACACCAAGAACCGTCATTCCTTGCCAGATGCAGTCGTCTGGGGTGGTCGGACCACTCACCAGCTTGCCGGAGGCTGCACTTCCCGTGCTGCTCTGTTCCGAGCAGGGGAAACAGGGGAGGGCCACGTAGAAGGAGAGAGGGGAGAGGAGACCTCCTCTTATGCTACAGGTGACATGGATGATAAGGCTTTAGATCATGTCTTCGAGCGTCCGATTGCAACCCTAGTCGGACACCACCAGGGGGATACCCTGATCCGAGGTTTGACCGACCTGCTCGCAACCCTAGTCGGACACCACCAGGGGGAGCCGAAAACTCCCCTGTCACGCTGCGGGGGAGGAGACGACAGGGTGTTGTCCCTATTTTGTAGGTAAGTGGATCATGGACCGAACGACTCGTGGGCCTACTGCGAGGCCTGACAGGCTTAAAAGAAGAAAAACGTGTGTTTTAATTGGTTGAAAACTTTTGACTAGTCCCTACTTTAAAACTTCACATTAATTACATAATTTATCAGAAAATTATTCATAAATAGTCATTGGAAAGGTATTAAAATAAGGAACTCGATTTTACTAATTTCAGACCCTAATTCAATTTAATCAGATGAAGATATAGGATTTGAGTTTAAGTCCATCCTAATATAGGTTTTTGTGTATGTATGATATTTTTCAAGTGGTCTAGGAGTTGACCATGATTAAGAAGGACTAATATAAGGATGTGCTTTGCTCTAGGTAAGAGGGTCATGTCGTTATACATATGTACTTTGGTTGAATTGTTTACTATGTATGATGTTGGAATTATTCTTTCAATTTTGAGTTCAATGCTCAAATCATGTTCATCATATAAACTGATTGATGGTTGCTATATCTTATGTCATATGGTTATCATGTTCACTAACATTAGAGATTATGATTGATGACAAATGATTAATGGATTTTAAAGTTCATGTTTCATGAGGGAGAAATCCCATTATGTTAAGTTCAAGGATCATGTGAATGTTAATGCTAATGTTATGTTAATGATCAAGTTAATCGGAATTGAATCCGTTTTTATATGCTTCTCGAATCATGGACCTCAGGGGGGGCATTATGGGCATTCATGCCAATTATGGGCTTTTATAGCCAAATCATGGGCATTCATGTTGTTATGGGCTTTCCTAGCACAATGTGCTTTTCTAGAAATCATGTTCTCTTAAGTGGGTGTCATAGAGAGATGTATATATTTATTGCTCAATTCTTCATGTTATAAGAATCATGTAATCAAGAATGCTAAAGTTTAATTCATGTCAAGATTTTCTCTCAAGTCAATTATATATGTTTGCTTCTCAGTTCTTATAGTGCCACTTACTAATGTATGTCTTTGTTTTTGCATGATCGTGGGATGAGATGTCCCTGGATCAAGAAGAAAAGGAATTTGAAGTGAGTGATTCAAACTAGAAGTTTCCAGAACATAGCTCGGTGGGGTGCCATCTACACCTTAGAAGATCCTATATCAAATTTCACAAAATATTTATGCCCTAGATTTGTTCCACCTTTCATATATTAGATTTTAGTTCAAGAATGAGATAGTTGATGTTATTAGTTTTATATTTCCAAGAACAATGTATGAATCAATATTTCTAATAATGCATGGTGTTTCAGTTATCTTGATGCTATTATATATCATGTTTTGTAATGTTCCTCCCATCCGAGTGACCCATATTATGGATAAATAGGGTTTGCTTCTGATGTCATGTATGTACTTGGAGGGACGTTACAGACATACAGTTCCATCTTACGGGAAAGAGGATCCCCACCCTTTCCCTTTATGTTCTTCTAATCTGTGTCTCAAGACAGACCTCTAGTGTGACTCTTTCTCTACTTATTGCTTTCCTGAGTTCCTTCTGGCTCCCAGCCAGTGATGCCCCTCACAGATTCCAGGCGAGAAGCAACATTAAATTTCTAGTTTTTCCCCTCCGTCCCCAGAGCGGGCATTGTTCATGGTCTTCTTGGTTGAGATCCTCATCTGCCTCGGGCTTTTGTAGCGATTGCTCATGTTGCACTTAACATCCTCCTCGCTAGTCTGGTCAAGGACCACTCACTTTTGTAGTCTTCACTGTCGCCCCATCCACAGGGACAACGACTACTTCAATAGCATGATTGTCTTCATGAGGTTAGAGGTTGGATTTTGCCTTCCTCGACATCGACAACCTGCTTGTCGATCCCCTCCTATTCAATTGTTGTAGTAGAGGATATGTTCGATGTGATCCCATTCTATGTGACATCAACATTGATATTAGTGATTATCTTCCCCTTTCCTTTCTTGGATTGGGGGGGCTTGGATTTCCCATTTCTTCTAGGCCTTCCTCTTGTTGGCTCTAGAACAATTGGGGGTGTGTGACAACACCCTTCACTTCACTCACTTGGGAAGTTTCCCTGTTCATTCCCAAACACCTTGCATAGGTTGCACCTATCTAGCATGGCTTCATAGTGGAGTTTGACCTCTCACTCTTCTCCATTCAGTAGTTCAACCATTACTTCCAGTGGTGGTTCACTATTAGATGAGATGTCCACACAGAACCTATCACGACCTCCCGTAGTACCTTTTAATCTTCTATCAATTACCCAAGGTTCTTCGACCGCATGGGTGATCACTGTGATAGCTCTAGCAGTCCAATGTTTTCCAACATCAGGTAGGGACACCCAGACTGGGGTAGTGATGAGAGCTTCTCTCCTTGTATTGACTTGTGAGGTCCATTTTCTGATGAGTACCAGTTGATCGTCTAAAAACCATGTTCCACTAGCATTGCCTTTTTCAGGTACATTGGCAAAGCAAGCTAGGTATAGTCTGCCATCAAGGGTGAACAACTCTAGTTCCCCTCTCATCCACCAATTCCTTACCATCCAGCCCTTGAGTTTCCGCGGGTTTCATTTCTGACCAAGGATTTGAACGATGGCAGAATGTTGATGATAGTCTTCCATCTCCTCAATGACGAGGTCGTTGAAGTGGGTCCATAGCCTCTTATCTCCTTCCTTTCAGAATGGGACCTTGAGGTCCACTACCATGGTGCCTTTGATCTTCGGTGGCGGCCTATCTACTGACTTCACTGAGTCACGTGCCTTAGTAACATCACTTCCTGGGGAAAACCAATCTTTAGCTTTAGAATCTGGGGGATCGGTGGAGGTATAGGAGTGGAGGGGGAAAACTAGTCTTTAGCTTTATGAGTAATCACTACTACAGAAATGGCTTATAACATCACTTTTAAAGGCGTCGGTTGTATAAATACACTGACACCTAAACCCTAAAGCCTCATTTTAATAAAAAAACTGACATCTATCGACCAGACACGGATATCGCTTTTATTCAGTGTCAGTTCCCTAATAATAAACCAACACCTAAAATTAACCGCCAAATCCAAAATTTCCCGTGAAAAAAATTTCCTCCAAAATTTAACATATGGCGTCGGTTATTAACTACTAAACTGACGACGAAATGTTATTTGCGAAACAGAAATTGGGCACATTGTGGTCGTCGGTTTTGCTATAATAACTGACATTTATGGGTTTTCCCGTGTTGTTCCCGGGAAAATTTTCACACCCTTTGAGCGTCAGTTTTTGAAAGAAACTGACGACTATGGTCATTAATCGAGAATAATTTTTTAATCGGCATATGTAGAGATAGATGTCAGTTATTTTCTAGTAACAACCGACGACTATCATTGAGAATAGGTGTCGGTGTGTTTGTAGAACTGACACCGTTAGTTTTATGTGTCAGTTTTATTTAGGAACCGACACCTATTGTTAACTTAACAACACCCGCAAGCCCGACTCTTCCCATTTGTTAGTTTCATTCGTTCTCGCGCTACTCTAGGGTTTGGTCCGGTGATCGATTTCTCCTCTGCCGCTGACTGCCACTGCCTCCACGCCTGCCACCATCACCGCTCAGGCTGCCGCCACGCCGCCACCTCTACTGGACCTGTAGCTCGCCGCCACGCTACCGCCACGCCGCCGCTCAACACCTGCAGCTCGCCGCCTCCGTCGCTCGACAGAGGAGGTACCCTCTTCGCTTTCTCCCTCTCTTTTTCTTACTCAACACCTGCTCGCCCTACCGTTCTGCTGCCCGATCCTCTGCCTGGAAGCAACACGAGGAGGTCACGACCGTGTGGGCCTCCACCTCTTCTTCTTCCTGCTCCCTCTCCTTACCAAATGGATTAAAAGAAAGGCCACAACCGTGTGGGATGGCCATGGCCGTGGCCAGCCCACACGGTCGTGGCCTTGCTTTTATCCATTTGGTAAGGAGGGAGCAGGAAGAAGAAGATACATTTGCAATTGAATACTAATGCTTGACCTAATTCTGTAAATTTTGATGCATGTTGAATTAAGATATTAAAACCCTAATACACATTTCACCATAATCTTAAATTAAGTATATTGTTGAAATCTTGTGATCAATCTATGTAAGATATTAAAACCCTATTGTTAAATCTCTGATTTTGTAGTGATGTGTCACCCTAACATCTACATGAATCCCTATTGTATGATGTCGATTGATGATAATGCATGAGCTAGTTTGAAATTTTGAAATCAATTATGAATCTCTCCATCCCTAGCTAGGTCATATTAATTTATGTGTAATCTTTATCTTGATGATGAACATGCATGGACACTCGAAATGTTGAAATCAATGTTATAGAATGACAACACATGTATTTGTTGGCCTAGAAACCCATCCAAGATTTACTCATTAGAGTAAATCTTGGATAGTCCCCGGTTTGATACTGTTCTTGAACACCTAATCTCACTTAGGATGTAAGTGTAAAATGTGTATTTGGTTTTCAAGAAAATTCTGATAGCATTTCCCCGTTTGTTCTCTAAGTATATCTGTACTTGGAGAACAGCGGGGAAATGCTGCCGAAATTTTCTTGAAAACCCAATACACATTATACACTTACTAGTGAGATTAGGTGTTCAAGAATGGGATAGGTGGTACACATTTATTATATATAAGAATGACAACACATGTATTTGTTGGCCTAAAGTTTTAACCATGCAAAAACTCTAATCTGTTAACCCTAGAACCTAATCTTGTTGTAATATATACTTGTTTTCTCTTTGATCATAGAATGGATAGATCATGAATGTCCATTCGCAATCGCTGCACCCCAGAGTTTATATATGGTCTTGACCAGTTTATTAGATTTGCCGAGGAACATAGGAAACAACTTGGAGATAGGTTCTACTGTTCATGTAGGCATTGCGGTAACAACTTGAAAGTCAACACTGGTGACTAAATCAAAAGTCATGTCATGTGCAACGGGATTATACAAGGCTATACCGAATGGTACTAGCATGGAGAGATTTCAAACTCAAAACCATGGATGTTGATATCAGTTCTTGTGTGGATGAATGAACCAGTTCCAGTAGACATCGTTGATGCGATGTTGGATAGTTGTGGGGTAGAGCACACCGATCCACCTCCCATTTTTAGAAACATTGTGCATGATGATGAGATATCATTATACACAGGTTGTACTAAGTTTACGATGCTTAGCACTGTGTTGAGATTGTATAAGCTGAAAGCTAACAATAGATGGAGCGACAAAAGCTTCATGTCATTATTGTCTTTGTTGAAAGAAATTCTTCCTGAAGGAAACGAGCTGCCAATCTCAACATACCAGGTAAAGAAATTATTGTGCCCAATGGGAATGGATGCCAAGAAGATACACACATGCCCGAATGATTGTTTATTATTTCAAAAGGACTATGTGGATTTGAAAGATTGTCCAAAATGTGTTGCGTCACGGTATAAATTGATGACTTCGGGGGAGTCCAAAACTGGTTCTCCTGCCAAGGTGATGTGGTATCTTCCTATAATATCACAGTTTCAATGCTTCTTTACCAATCCGATAGATGCGAAGAATTTGAGGTGGCATGCAGATGTTAAGAAAAATAATGATGGAATCCTACGACATGCTTTTGATTCCCCACAGTGGAAGAAGATTGATCTATTGTACCCTGAATTTGGTGAAGAAGTCAGCAATCTAAGACTTGAGCTTTGTACAGATGGGATGGATCCGTACGGGACATTGAGAAGCCAACATAGCACTTGTCCAGTCATGCTTGTTATATACAATCTTCCTCCCTGGCTGTATATGAAAAATAAGTACGTAATGCTATCGTTGTTGATATCGGGCCCTAAACAACCTAGAAATGATATCAATGCTTATCTTGAACCTCTGATTGATGACTTAAAAAAACTCTGGGGTGAAGGTGTGATGACCTATGATGTTTCACAAAGAGAGACATTTTGTTTGCATGCTATGTTGTTTTGCACTATTAATGACTTTCCAGCATATGGGAATTTATCTGGATATAGTGTCAAAGGAGCTAAAGCGTCTCCTATATGTGAAGAGAACACTGATTCAACAAGACTAAAACATGGCGGTAAGACTGTATATCTCGGTCGTCGAAGGTTTCTTATAAAATTCCATCTGTATCGTAGGAAGCGCAAAGTATTCAATGGATTGAATGAGGAACGAAGTGCACCTAAACCTATACCAGGGGAGGTTGTTTATGAAAGAGTAAAAGACTTTGTCAATGAATTTGGTAAGAGATCATAATGTACTATGGCCACACAGAGTGACAAATCTTTATTCAAGAAGAAGTCAATATTTTTGGATCTTCCTTATTGGAGTTCTTTGATAGTCAGGCATTGTATCGATGTCATGCACATTGAGAAAAATGTCTGTGATAGTGTCATTGGTACTTTGTTGAATATACCAGGTAAGAATAAAGATGGGCTAAAATCCAGACTGGACCTATGTGAAATGGGAATAAGGTCAGAATTAATAGAATTACGTGAAATGGGAAATCGGAGAACATACTTACCTCCCGCTTGTTACACATTGTCTAGAAAGGAGAAGAAAGATTTTTGTGAATGTTTGGTAAATGTTAAGGTGCCATAGGGTTACTCATCCAACATATGTAGATTGGTATCAATGAAAGATCTGAAGTTGATAGGTCTTAAATCTCATGATTGTCACACTCTAATGCAACAAATATTGTCTGTGGCAATTCGATCTATATTTCCGAAGAATGTAAGGTTTGCAATCACCAGACTTTGTTTCTTTTTCAACAGTCTGTGTAGCAAAGTTATTGACCCTGATACTGTCGATAATTTGCAAATAGAAGTGGTTGTTACCCTATGTCAGCTCGAGATGTATTTTCCTCCGTCGTTCTTTGATATCATGGTACATCTTGTTGTCCACTTGACTAGGGAAGTGAAAATATTGGGACCGGTTTTCTTGCATTGGATGTATCCCTTTGAACGATACATGAGCATTTTTAAAAGTGATGTTCGAAACCGTTATCGAACTGAAGGGAGTATTATTGAGGGTTATGTGGTGAGAGAGGTTATGGATTTTTGCAATGACTTTCTCAGTGATAATGACACTCCTGGTAATGACAAGAATATTGAGGAGCAATTTGGCAAAGGAATTTTGGGATCACGTGTGAAAGTAATCAACCGTGAGCAGTTGGAACAAGGTTACTTGTATATTTTACACAACATGGATGAAGTGAGTGTTTATATCGAGGAACATACCAATTTCATCAAGAGACAATATCCTCGAGCCAATACAATGTGGCTTGCTAGAGAGCATAACAAGACATTTATTAAGTGGTTCGAAGAGAAAGTCTTACATCAACTATCTCAAACACCAGATGATATTACTAAAACTATCAAATGCCTCACCTTTAAACCAAAATTGACTATTATGTCTTATGAAGGGTATGACATTAATGGATTTACATATTACACAAAGTGCCAAGATGATAAGAGTGTCGTCCAAAACAGTGGGGTCACCCTTCAAGCGTCGACTATGTTTTTTGCAAGTGCAAAGGATAAGAGTCCACGTGAAGCTAAAATGTCATATTATAGTGTCATTGAAGACATATGGGAGTTTGACTACATAGATTTCAGAATTTCACTCTTCAAATGTAATTGGGTTGATAACACCAAAGGAGTTATAGTGGATGAATTGGGTTTCACTTTAGTGAACTTTGAAAAGATTGGCGAGAAGGGTGAACCATTTGTATTGGCATCACATACGAAACAAGTATTTTATATCGATGATCCTGTAAATGATAAATGGTCGGTTGTTCTTCATGGTAAAAGACAGTTCATTGAAGATCCTATAGATGAAGAAGAGTACTATGATAAGTATGATGACTCCATTCCATTCTCAGTTGGGTTGCCAACACCAGCAAATATTGAAGCTAATGATGACTTGTATGTGTGCAGAGATCACAATGAAGGATTGTTAATTGATAAAAATTGCAATATTAGAGGCATGTTTATATTTTTTATATTTTTTATTTTTATGAATGTGAACTTTACAATGTTAATTACTTTACAATGTGAATGTGAACTTTACAATGTGAATGTGATATTTACAATGTGAGCTTTACAATATGAATTACTTTACAATGTGAGCTTTATAATATGAATTACTTACAATGTGAACTTTACCATGTGAATGTGAACTTTCAGATGGCTGAGCATTCTCCTGATGACCGTGTTGATGATTACCGTGAGGGTGAGGACATCAATGCGCCACCTCACAATGTAAGTTTTAAAAATATATATCATACATTTATATCTATATGTCCATTTCTAGTTATATCCTCTAAGTGTGTTTATTTTGTCAAATTTTAGGTTGATAATGCAAATGTACCCTCTGAAGAACTTGAGGCACTTGATGAGAAGCACCAAAAAGTTGACAAGAGAAGGGGCATCACTATGATGAAGAAGTTAATAGCGCAAAGGGGCAATGGACCCAAACTTGTTGTGGATTTTGATAATGCAGGAAATGCACTTGGAGTGAATCACAATTCGTTTGTTTCATATCTTGGGTATGTTACTCGCATCCATTGTGGTTGTAAGATAGATTCTTGGCATAAAGTTCCTAAGGAGAAGAAAGACGTAATATGGAAGGATTTATGCATGAGTTATTATTAATTTGCAATTCTATTTGTTAGATTAGTAATTTTTTAGATACTAGTTAATAACAATTCTATTTTGTAGAGTATATTTGAATTGGATGAAAAGCTGCATCATAAATGTGTGATGTAATGCTGTGGGAGAGTCCTAAGGAACTATAGGACAAATCTCACCTGAGAATACATAAAAGAAGGTGACAAGAGGAAGAAGACAGCCACAGAATAGCGGAACTTCCTGGGCCAAGAAGAATGGGACGTATTTGTTGCTTCAAGACAAACTGATGAATTCAAGGCATTAGGCGTCACCCCAATTTAATTAATATACGTTGTATTCACCTATTCAAGATTAACATTTAGTGTTACTAACCAAATCATTAATGTGCATACTAACTAGACTCTTAGTGAGGCGCAATAAGCAAGGCGTGCACTGAATGTGCATGACCACACAATGGGCCCAAAGGGGTATGCAGGCATTCGCCAAAGACTACAGTCTGAGGCTAATGCTCAGTCTGCTGCTACTCAGGAGTCCTCTACTATAGGTAGCACACCTCTACCTTGCCATGATGTCTGGATAGCTGGGAGGAAAAATAAGAAGGGATATATAAGGAAGCACACAACTGATGAGGCGGCTGCAAAAATGGTAAAATACAACTCTTATACAACCTGTGTATAACAATCATTCGAATATTGATTATTTGTGGTGTTTACTTAATTACAAATTTTTGTTTTGGCGATTAGCGGGAGCTGCACGAGCTGAGGAAACAAGGAAAGTTCATCCCTGAGGGCACAAGGGATGAATTGATAGTTGCTCTGGGTAATCCAGAGCATCCTGGATATGTTAGAGCTGCAGGCGCTGGTGTGGGCATCAAAGCGTTCTTTGGGCCATCCCAGCTTAAACATGTCCCAAAAGTGGGACTTTCACAAGAAGAGGTAACCTATTCTTTCTTTATAATGTTACTGTAAAAGAGAATTCAATAATCATAAGCTAACGTTTCTTTTATCCATGTATAGGTAGATAAGATAGTTGATAGGAAACTCGAAGAAGCACTGAGCAAGTGGCAGGCATCTCAGACTGCCACTCAGCAGACAGTACCTATGGCATCCCGCTCTACTCCTATTGCAGAGGTTGGGAGTAATCCTATAGACCCACCACTTAGCACATCCAATGTAAGTATTTTTATGACATAATAACTAGTCTTTTCAAGATGATATGTTTTCAAGATGATATGTATATATGTATATAACATTCCTTACACAAAAATTTGTAGGGGTTGAAGCCATGCCATCTAAAAAGTAAAGAATTTGTCGTTGCAGAGGCGTCGGCTTACCCATCCCTACCAGGGGAAATGTTTCATGGGTCTCTATTACCAGATGGTTGGGTTCATGTGAGCCCTCTATGTATATTCCCCAACTGGATGGATCTTCTATTGCCATATGCCCATCCAGATTGTGAAACACTTGGTGAGGCAGAAGGTGGAGTGATATTGTGGCCAAAAGCGGATGTCCTCTATAATGATACTGTATGATAAATTTACATTACATTAAATTGTTAGTGTGTGTATATGATGCCAGTTGATCTCAAATTATATATATATATACATGTTAAAAAGAAGACACCCACAACATCCAGGCCTCCACCTCCACCTCCTACATTACCAAGTTGGGTTCCACATGACCTACCTGTCCTGTTAGGTCCTGATTGTAGGGGTATGGCAATATGGTTAGGCAAACATGATATAAATTGCCCTATAACTATTTCTATAGATGTGGATGATGCAGGTCAATCATACGAAAGCAACCTATTTATACAAGATTTTTGGAGTTGTTTCGATATGATTGGCTGAATACATCTGTGATAGAGCTATGGATAAGGTGAGATCTTCTTTATACATCCATATACCTTGTGTAGGATCTGGTGATCTGGTTTCTTATTTAATAATGCATACGTAATACATGTTTTGCAGCTACTTAGACAAGATATGTGTAGATTTTTCATTCAAACATGTAGGATTTTTGATTCCATCTTTGATTAGTCTAGTAGCTAAAGACCCTCCGTCAATTCAAAAATACTGTTGTGACGCTTTTAGAAGTTTTTCTCAAAATAAGAAGACGTTGATAATAGCTCCATTCAATGTGGAGTAAGTTTACTTTTCTTATAATTTGGACTTAAGAAAATTACATTTTTGTTGTGGATTTTGAGTTATTAATTTTTAACCTTTTTACCTCTAGTAGTATGCATTGGGAGTTACTAGTTATTGTCCCCGAGACGTTCACTGTCTATTCTCTAGATCCTAAGGGGACTAAATTGAATTCAAGATATGGACACAATATGAAAATGGCATTATTCCGGTGAGAAATATTTCATTTTTATCTGTTAACATATGTTATTACATTACTATTTAATTATGCAATGTACTGTGTTACATTAACATGTAGGGGTTTAGATGAGTTCAAAAAGGTTGGAGGAAAGGTCCCCAGGAAAAAGAACCAACAAATAATTTGGACAAACATGGAAGTAAGTTCCCGACTGCAATGTATATATTATTTATGTGAATAGTGCTTAATTAATTGTATTTTTTAATATTTTGTATGTTTCAATTTATAGTGTGCTACACAAGACAACGGATGGGCATGTGCATACTATGTGATGCGATTTATGCACATGATTATCAAATATGCCGCAGTGGACATCGATACCATTCCTGAGGTATTATATATAGTCTCATTAGATAATATGAAATATATCACTCTTATTTATAGCTCATTAATTATATATATACATCATTCTCTTTGCAGGTGTTTAAAATTGACCACACTATAGGAAAGGCCTTACCAGATGTACATGCTCCCTATACGATGGGAGAACTAAATGAAGTAAGAGAAGAATGGGAAACAACCATACAAGTAGTGGGGGTTTTAACATATAATTGGGATGTTGATAGCGAATAATGACTAAAGAATGATATTTTGTAAATGAATTTCTGAATTATAATATGTGTGAATATTTCTACATGTCTGAATGTTTCTACATGTGTTTGAGTGAAAATGAATGAAACTGCTGGTTGCTATATGAATGTTTCTACATGTGTGAATGTGAAAATGAATGGAACTACAGATTGCTACATGAATGTTTCTACATGTGTGAAAATCAAATGGAACTACAGGTTGCTAAATGTGTGAACATTTATGTTGTTAATTTTGTAGGTTTGTGGCCTATTGTTGGCTGATATCAATGGATGTTGTAAAACCTACAGTTCATAACTGAACTGTAGGTTTCTCATCCTGCGACCAGCCACAGTAGGTCTGCAGACTGATAGAAAAAAACATAAAATCGGCGTCAGTTATTTGTATAAAACCGACGACAAATGGTTACAGTGTCAGTTGCCCTACTAGTAACCGACGTCGATTTCCCTAATGAGGTCAGACACCACAGCCGTGTTGGCCAGCACGGTCGTAGCAGTGGGCCAGACACCACGGCCATGATGGCCAACACGGCCGGGGCAGCGGGTGAGATGGTGTCGGTTATCACTACTAAACCGACGTCGATAGTGCCCCAGATGGCGCCCTTTCTGTGGTGCGAAGGTATATGGCGTCGGTTTCAAAGATAATAACTGTCGCCTATACCCCCTGCTGGCACGTTTTCGGTGGCGCTCGAAGGGTTGTGACGTCGGTTTGAGAACCGACGTGTAATGGTTGGGCTTTTAGCGGTGCCCACATAGGTTTCGCTTAAAAATCGACACTAAAGGCCTTAAATAACCGACACTAAAGGCCGGTTATGTACTAGTGAATGTTTAATCTTGATAATAATATATTAATGATTGATATAAATCTTGTGATACCCTTGATAATTTGACCTAATATGTGAGAACTCATTACTCTACACAAGATTACTGAAAACATAAAACACAATCAATCACCAATTAACCACATACCAAAAAATATGGATAAATTAAAACCAATTTCAAGGTCAGCACCCACTCAGAAATATTTTCATAAGAGCCTAACATCTTTCTTATATCCATACTATGCCAAGAATTTGATACCAATTGTTCTATCACCTTATCCACAACATATATACACAGGAGAACAATATTCGTATATGCCACACAAACAAGCATTAACATGCTAACAAAATTCTGATTCGTTTGAAACACCATATACAAACTTTTCCTACCCGGACCTGAGAGTACATGGATGACTCTTGGACACAGTAGACATCTAATCAACTTTCTCAAGGATTCATTACTATAGCTCCTCTTTGCTGCCACATGTTTGTTTTTGTCACTTCTGATTACCTAAAAAAATGTGGCAAACCACAAGGGTGAGACCCATGTCCCAGCAAGAGATATAACCTCGAATAATGCTTATTGATTACAATATTTTAGGTAATGAGACAGTTTAAGCAGTTTAATCATATACAACAAATAGGCTCAACAACACTGATGATTAACAAAATACATAAAGGAGCTGATAACAATTATCATCATCAAGCTGACTATCATCATTTTCCTCATTAACCGTATAAGAGATTCAATAGCATATGCATAACTAGCATAAGCAAGTATAGTAGCATATTATCTCTATTAACATGAATAAGTCTAGCATCATAAGCATATCTAACAACATTAGCATGTCTAATAGTTTGAACAAATCAATATCATAAGCAAACCTATCAACATAAGCACGAGTATTTGCATAAGCATGATTAGCAGTATAGGCATTTCTAATTATAGAGGCATGGCTAGCATGCTAAACATAACTAACAACATAATATACCTAGCATCCTAATTATAATCAGCAGTAGCAGTATAGATATCAACATAAGCATGACTATTGTATGTATACAATTACAATCTTATGTATATCAACAACATAAGTATAATTACTATCTCTTAATTGCACTAAGCATCATCTTTATGTAAAGAGAACAAACAAGGATTATCATACAATGTGAAGTGTCATGTATAACCCTAAACATATATGCTATACGGTTGTATTACATCTTTTATTATACCTTGGGGAATTTGAATCATACCATTCAAAGTCCAACTGACCCCTACGAAGGGCTATTCAGTTCGGTACAAAATCTAGGAGTGCCGGTATCCTAAGATCTCTTCCCCTCGGTTAGTACGAGTAAAAAGGCAGTGACATATCAGTCAAAGCTACCACCACAGTGACATATAGTCAAGATGCTAACCACTAGTCCGTCCTTGGTATATGCCACGATACTAGAAACCAGGGTATACAAACCCAATCACTAAGGTACAACCATAGTGGTCCTCTAATCACATCATGTTATAATCATAGAGGCACGACCACAAACATTCATAATCACATCAGATGTATGAGGCATGACCATAGCCAACCTCCACAATATACATTGTGGATGACAAGGATATATCCTCAACCTACCACCCCCACATACTCAATAGTATGTGCTCCGAGTTTCCCTTAGGAATACTCATTTCACCATCCAACAAGTTCTGACACTGAAGATGGTTCTTTGGTACATGACACTACATGATTAGAGTTGCACTTGATTAGTTATGCCAATTGGGTGAATTAAGGCTGCATCAAACAAGTGGACATACAAATCCTAATTCACTTC
Source organism: Alisma plantago-aquatica (assembly GCA_963693085.1). NCBI lineage: Eukaryota > Viridiplantae > Streptophyta > Magnoliopsida > Alismatales > Alismataceae > Alisma > Alisma plantago-aquatica. Next base: position 218,099,709 of record OY856412.1, read on the forward strand.
TAGCAAGCATATAAATATCACAACTTTTAAAAGAAATAAAACGTGTGAAACATAATTTCTCATCTCATCATCACATGGTACTATTGACTTGCCATTCATGAGACCATACCAGTCATCATACTATCACAAGATATAAATCCTTTTCACAATATCACAAGGTATCAACCCTTATCAACATAAAAGAATTACACCTCATTCAGGGATCAACCATGCCCAAAGGTCATTAAGACCATCATACTATTCCCTGCAAGATCATCATTATCTTTGCATGCATGCCTTATAACAAGGCTCAACAACATCACTTACATATAATACACTGGATCAACACAATATTGCATTAATGAGCTAGGAGATATTCATAAGCAATCATATCAAGGTTATACTAACATTAAGAACATTCCTTTATTACATCAACATGCAAGGAATCTAGATAAGATTAACACTCATCATATTCATAATGCACATGTTTAGCATAAGAAAGTATCAACCAGGTGGCTATGATAACCACCAATTAACATATTAAGGTTATGATCATATTAAGGATGTTATTCCACCATCATTCCATCATATAAGAATGTTAAACATGAATACTCATCTTTACCTATTTGCATTAGAGTTAGGTTCAACATGATAAATTATATCAATGTTACTAATCAACACTTATACCCAAATCCTAACTCATGGCATCCCCATTGGATCATAGATGAATAAGGTGAAGCATCACCATTACATTACATACTATTCTCAAGTATGAACCCACACATAAATCAAGGTGTTACCATTGGGTTATAGCATACTAGGGTTTCAACAACATTAACATAGTACTTCATGATTGTATTAGTCATTCAAGGACTATTCATACCCAATTACCATCATTTAGTTATATTAAAGCTAGGTATAACAAGCTATACCTTATTAGGGTTACATATCAACACAATATGATTATCATCCCTTCTATTCATACGAGTGAATAGGTAAGACTACTAATTAAGGGTAACCCTCCATTTGTTCCATCATCATTCAACCAATATCACCATACCACAATGTCACCCAGAACCATTGGATGTTTAAAAGGTAAGACCATTGGTTGTTTACATAAGTAAACACCTTGGATAAACCACCTATGAAGTCTTTGATTTGTTCTCTAGAAAGAGTCACCATCTAACCCTAGACATCCCTTGATCAACAACACAAAAAGTTCCATTAAGAGTAGGGTAAAAACCACAACCGACTGTTAATTTAAAACAAGCCATCCATTATCAACATGTAAGCTCCTTAAGTTGATCATATAAAGGAAACCATATAAATCACATTATTAGGACCAACATATTACATTAGCGTCTAACAGAAGACACCAAGATGGTTGGACACTTAGTTTGTTAGAGAGAGGTCCCAGGATCGAGCCCAGGCCGCAGGATGAATAGAATGGCCAATTAAAAAAAACATATTACATTAGCCATAATTCCACTTTATTGGAGGAATAAATAGTAGATCTTGACCATTGGGTCAAGTTCATATGTTAAAACCATCCAGTACAATATAGGTCTGACCATTGCATCAAGTGACCCAAGAAACCATTGGTATAAGGCTTAATCGGTGCTACAACTACAATGCTTAACTTAACATAGGTTGTAGATACCTGATCCACCATCATTAGTGACCATTAAATCACAATAGGTTGTTAAATCAACACTATATTCATTAATCAACATCAAATATTAATCTAATGTCATCATTGATTGATAACATCAGTAGGGTACTTAATGGTTGATCATTAAACTTCTAATTGATCCAAAACCTGACCTAAGGGGTGAACGTCAGTTGACACCCTTGGTCACCATAATCAGTTGTCATGAAGACAACATCATCGTTTGTTTTAATGGTACCACCAATGGGTCATGTGTTTATAGAAGAAATCAGCTTAAAACCCTAAAATTGACCATTGGTTGATAGGTGATTAGCACCATAGGTTGTCAAACCAACCTATTCCAAGTCATATTATACCTTAGGAATAATGTACATATGATCACAGGTTCATATAGAACTAAAATTAGAATAGGGAATATTATAAAAATCAAAATTCAAGTCAAGCATAACTTTTTAGTGCATGAATCATCATTTTCAAGCAAGAACATGATATAGCAAGATTATGGTAAGCAATAAACATGGAGCAAGTTATAAAACTTGCCTCTAATGAGAATATGAAATCTCACATATAAGAAAACATGAGCAGGTAGGGTAGAAAATCCAAGCATAAGTTGTGAACTCCTCCATCTAACACCTTTCTTCATCAAATGAGCAAACCCTAAGCATAAGGAGCAAGAAAGGTAGGGTTTTAGAGCTTTAGAGCAATTTATACCGTGGAACAGCAAGGATATGACTTGGAGAAAGGTAGGACGAAGGATAAAAAATAAATAAATGGAGGAAATAAGGAAATTATTACTCTTTTAGGTCAAGATCACTAGAAGGAAGCTTTTTAAACCCTAAAAGGAAGTCAATTGTAACCCTAGATCCTTTTTCTAATATGGTCCCCACTTTCTTCTTCCTTGGATAGGAAAATTCACAGAAGCATAGAGGGAGAATTAGGTTGGGAGAAGGAAGGAAGTGGTGGAGAGAAAATGGCTCATTTTGGTTCTTGGGAATAAGTATATCAAACTTTAAGACAAAGAAAAAGAAAAAGTTGAAGTTCTAGTATCTATCCAAGTGTCCATGGATTTAATTTATTCAAAATATACAAGAACACACACAAGAAGCTCCCCCACCATATGTATATACCTGTTTAGCTTTTATTTGTCGAATTTACCATCCAATCAAATAATTCATTAGTTGATAGCTACTAAAGGTAGCTCATCCATGAAGGGGTAAACCCCAAAAATATCCTTGGAGAAAACACCTTCAAACCAAGGTTTAAATAGGTTCCCCATGTATCAAAAAGATCAAGAATGATGTGATAGTATCCAAGTAACATAATTCAAATGATAAATTGCAAATAACACCTCTCAATTGGGTAAATTGCAAAAATTCCAAAATGTGCATAAAATTGCATAACTTGCTCAACCAATGTCCAAATTGGACCAAATTTGAAACTTAATCTTGTATTATGATTTAAAAGTATATCAAAAGGTTATATTAGGGTTATAAGCATTAAATTATGGTAATTAAGCTTATTCAACTCATTAAGCAAGTTTAGGGGCCTTACAACTATAAACCCCTAACAGGGATTTTGCCCTCGAAATCCAAGATAAATAAAGATGGGTACTTTCTTTTCACCTCATACTATTACCTTCATATGGTTACTTGCATATAATGGTTATGCCACATCATTCATGCATATCTCATCTTGGGTCAACACAAAACCCCCCACATAAGAAGACATTTGTAAATATGGAACATATAAACTTATTGTGCCACCTATACAAATCTACTAGTAACTTTCAAATTTGGGACTTGATTGTCATTTTGAATTATTCTATATGTTGTATCACACATCACTCAGAGGCCACACTCACTGGATCTTTCCAAACATAGAACATCAGGTATCTCTTATCATATGCAACTTTACACGGTTTCATCTCTATGCTCCTTTAATGGTTGTTGTAATCAACAACTCAATCAACCATGTAGGCACCCCCTAGTTTTCAAGAACTTATGAGGAATATGTTTTTAGAGGATTCTCCAATCGTCTCAATGGTGGACTGACCATCTATTTGGTTGAAGAATCATACACTTGTATATAACTGTTAAAAAATATAACTTTCTAGTTGACCTTATTAGGGGTGGGGCAATGACATTGTCTTCATCTTATCAGGGTTCACATAACATACTTAATAGAGGTATCATAACCCCTAGAGGATACTCTAGTCAACCCCCAACTCACTCTTGTTCAACTTGTCTCATAGCTATTGCTGCTTCGACAACCCTAAGGTTTTTTGAAGAAATATTGATCATATTTTTGACCATATTTGAAATACTTTGACATGTCATCATTCAAAGCTTGATATAACTTGTATGACATGACTGGAACACTCTATTCCTCCTATTCATAAATTCTATTTGTACATTAGTTAGTCTAAAGGACATAACTCTAAACTCATCATGGTCATGTGAATTATGTCATCCAATCTAAATCTTATGCATTGATATTTGATCATAGGTTAATATTAAAGGAACACGTATCACATATCTATTGACCAACAAACCATTTATCCTTGATAGTGGTCTTTCCCAGCTATCACTGAACCATACACAACATTATAGAATCACTTTTGTTTTTCCTTCCAACAACATTTAGAGGGTCATCATCAACTCTCTCTCTCCCTCTCTTTAAGGGGGGATACTTGATATGTTCATTTAGTAAACATATCCAACCTTCACATACTTCCCATATTGTTGATACATCTTGGATACTAGGATTCATTACCTTGGTATCCACCTCATGTACTATAAGGAACTCACATTCTTATCTCATCTACTTTTACCAACATAATAAATTCCAAAACATATAAGAGGAGTCTCCCAAATTATTGGAAGGCTCAAAAGCAAACTCATCACAAAATTTATGATCTTGGAACCATAGTCCAAGCAACCTTATGCTATAATAAGATATCCACCCTCATGTTTGCAGTGAACCCACACATACCAAGTGGAAATGACCCACTTGAAAGTTGTGCCCTAGAAAGGAAAGACACAAAGGGAAACACACTTTCCACATCATAGCAACATTGTTCAAGGGTCCACGAAGTGAACCAGTAATCATTCGTCTCTAAACGGATTCTCACTAGCAAAAAGGTAACCGATTCTATTTTCATTATGTAGGTTAAAGTTTCTTATGTATCATTTTACGTTTTTCATTTCGGGTTCCTTTCCATTTGCATAGGAATCATCATGATTAACATATCTCATTACTCCTTCTTTGATGACTATTTATCACACTTGGGTATGTTCTCTTATTTTATTATATTTTTCAGCCACTTATCAATAGGTAAATACTCATATTCCACATTTTCTTCATTAAACATGGATCGTCTCCCTTAATTTCTTTCACAAGCCATGCTGATTTTACATTAACATTTCTTACACACGTAGGTTGGTCTGAGATTAACTCGGGTTCCACCTTATTCCTTTGTTATTGTTCCCATTCATCTTCTCATTTTGTACTTGTTATAGGAGTTCTCTCTATCTTATGTGGATTTCATACCTTGATTCACTTTATAAGCATAGACTTATCTATCTTTTACTTTATTATCTTCTTGAATCACATCTTCAAGAACTCCTATTTTTCTAATTTGTATTTGGATTTAGATTTCATGGTGTTATATCTTTCTCTTATAGTTACCAAACATTAAAGTTTTGATAGATTATGATGTAATCCTCATCTTCTCTTGAGGTAATATTAAGTTATTTGCACCATGATTTCTGCTTCATTATGCTCTTTAGATTGTTTCAAAATGACTACATGATCAGAGTAATAAAAAAGATAGCAATCTAAGAGTTCCATACTTACCTTTTCTTCAATAATTGAATACCTGGCCAGGGCACCCAAATACTGAGATTAGGCAGTATGCACCATATTTTTATGTCATATTCCCAATTTAGACATCATCCTAGTCCTAAGTCCTAGTGTCCCTGTAGACTCAGTGAACCTAAAGATCTGATACCAACTTGTGAGAACCCATTACTCTAAACGAGATTACTCAAAACATAAAACACAGTCAATCACCAATTAACCACATACCCAAAAATATGGGTAAATTAAAACCGATTTCAACGTCAACACCCACTCAGAAACATTTGCATAAGAGCCCAACATCTTTCTTATATCCATACTATGCTAAGAATTTGATACAATTGTTCTATCGCCTTAGCCCCAACATATATACACAGGAGAACAATATTCGTATATGCCACAAAAACAAGTATTAACATGCTAGCAAAATTTTGATTCATTTGTAACACCATATACAAACTTTTCCTTCCCAGACCTAGAGTACAAGGATGACTCTTGGACACACTAGACATATAATCAATGTTCTCAAGGATTCATTACTATAGCTCCTCTATGCTGCCACATGTTTGTTTTCGTCACTTCTGATTACCTAAAAAATGTGGTGAACCACAAGGGTGAGACCCATGTCCCAGTAAGATATATAGCGTCGAACAATGCTTATTGATTACAACATGTTAGGTAATGAGACAGTTTAAGCAGTTTAATCATATACCACAAATAGGCTCAACAACACTGATGGTTAACAAAATACATAAAGGACTTGATAACAATTATCATCATCACACTGACTATCATCATTTTCCTTATTAACCATATAAGAGATTCAATAGCATATGCATAGCTAGCATAAGAAAGTCTAGTAGCATATTATCTCTGTTAACATGAATAAGTCTAGCATCATAAGCATATCTAACAACATTAGCATGTCTAATAGTTTGAATAAATCAATATCATAAGCAGAGCTATCAACATCAGCTTGAGTATTTGCATAAGCATGATTAGCAGTATAGGCATTTCTAATTATAGAGGCATGGCTAGCATGCTAAACATAACTAACAACATAATATAGCTAGCATCCTAATTATAATCAGCAGTGGCAGTATAGATATCAACATAAGCATGACTACTGTCTGTACACATTTATAATCTTATGCATATCCACAACATAAGTATAATTACTATCTCTTAATTGCACTAAGCATCATCTTTATGTAAAGAGAACAAACAAGGGTTATCATACAATGTGAAGCATCGTGTATAACCCTAAACAGATATGCTATACGACTATATTACATCTATTTTATTATGCCATGAGGAATTTGAATCGTACCATTCAATGTCCAATCGACCCCTATAAAGGGCTATTCAGTTTTGTACAAGATCTAGGAGTGCTGGTATCCTAAGATCTCTTCCCCTCAGTCAGTACGAGTAAAAAGGTAGTGACATATCAGTCAAAGCTGCCACCACAATGACATATAGTCAAGCTACTAACCACTAGTCCAGCCTTGGTATAGGTCACAACACTAGAAACCAAGGTATACAAACCCAATCACTGAGGTACAATTGTAGTTGTCCTCTAGTCACATCATGTTATAATCACGGAGACACGATCGCAGTCGTTCTCATTCACATCAAATGTATGAGGCATGACCATAGCCAACCTCCACAATCTGTATTGTGGATGACAAGGATATATCCCCAACCTTCCACCCCCACATACTCAACAGTATGTGCTCTGAGTTTCCCTTAGGAATACTCATTTCACCATCCAGCAAGTTCTGACACTGAAGATGGTTCTACGACACAGGGTACTAGATGATTAGAGTTGCACTTGATTAGTTATGCCAATTGGGTGAATTAAGGCTACATCAAACAAGTGGACATACAAATCCTAATTCACTTCTAACAAGCATATATATATCACAACTTTTAAAAGAAATAAAATGTGTGAAACATAATTTCTCATCTCATCATCACATGGTACTATTCACTTGCCATTCATGAGACCACACTAGTCATCATACTATCACAAGATATAAATCCTTTTTACAATATCACAAGGTATCAAGCCTTATCAACATAAGAGTATTACACCTCATTTAGGGCTCAACCATGCCCAAAGGTCATTAAGACCATCATACTATTCCCTGTAACAAGGCTCAACAACATCACTTACATATAATACACCGGATCAACACAATATTGCATTAATGAGATAGGAGATATTCATAAACAATATATCAGGGTTATATTAACATTAAGAACATTCCTTTATTACATTAACGTGTAAGGAATCTAGATATGATTAACACTCATCATATTCGTAATGCACATGTTTAACATAAGAAAGTATCAACCATGTGGCTATGATAACCACCAATTAACATATTAAGGTTATGTTCATATTAAGGAGGTTATTCCACCATCATTGCTTCATATAATAATGTTAAACATGAATACTCATCTTTATATATTTGCATTAGAGTTAGGTTCAACTTGATAAATTATATTAATGTTACTAATTAGCACTTATACCCAAACTCTAACTCACGACATCCCCATTGGATCATGGATGCATAAGGTGAAGCATCACCATCACATTCCATACTATTCTCAAGTATGAACCCACACATAAATCAAGGTGTAACCATTGGGTTATAGCATACTAGGGTTTCAACAACATTAACATAGTACTTCATGATTGTATTAGTCATTCAAGGACTATTCATACCCAATTACCATGATTTAGTTATATTAAAGCTAGGTATAACAAGCTATACCTCATTAGGTTTACATATCAACACAATATGATTATCATACCTTCTATTCATATGAGTGAATAGGTAAGAATACCTTATTAAGGGTAACCCTCCATTTGTTCCATCATCATTCAACCAATATCGCCACACCACAATGTCACCCAAAACCATTGGATGTTTAAAAGGTAAGACCATTGGTTGTTTACATAAGTAAACACCTTGGATAAACCACCTATGAAGTCTTTGATTTGTTCTCTAGAAAGAGTCACCAATCTAACCCTAGACATCCCTTTATCAACAACACAAAAAGTTCCATTAAGAGTAGGGTAAAAACCACAATCGACTGATCATTTAAAACAAGGCATCCATTGTCAGTAGGTAAGATCCTTAAGTTGATAATATAAAGGAAACCATAGAAATCACATTATTAGGACCAACATATTACATTAGCCATCATTCCACTTTTTTGGAGGAATAAATAGTAGATCTTGACCATTGGGTCAAGTTCATATGTTAAAACCATCAATTACAATATAGGTCTGACCATTGCATCAAGTGTCCCAAGAAACCATTGGTCTAAGGCTTAGTTGATGCTACAACTACAATGCTTAACTCAACATAGGTTGTAGATACCTGATCCACCATCATTAGTGACCATTGAATCACCATAGGTTGTTAGATCAACACTGTATTCATTAATCAATATCAATCATTAAGCTAATGTCATCATTGATTGATAACATCAATAGGGTACTTAATGGTTGATCATTAAACTTCTAATTGATCCAAAACCTGAAATAAGGGGTGAATACCAGTTTACACCCTTGTTCACCATAATCAATTGTCATGAAGACAACACCACCATTTGTTGCAATGGTACTACCAATGGGTCATGTGTTTATAGAAGAAATTAGCTTAAAATCCTAAAATTGACCATTGGTTAATAGGTTCTTAACACCATAGGTTGTCAAACCAACCTGATACAAGTCATATTATACCTTAGTAATAACGTACACATGATCACATGTTCATCTAAAACTGAAACCAGAATAGGGAATATTATAAAAATCAAAATTCAAGTCAAGCATAGCTTTTTAGTGCATGGATCATCATTTTCAAGCAGGAACATGATCTAGCAAGATTATGGTAAGAAATAAACGTGGAGAAAATTATAAAACTTGCCTCTAAGTAGAAGATGAAATCCCATACATAAGAAAACTTGAGCAGGTAGGGTAAAAAATCCAAGCATAAGTTGTGAACTCCTCCATCTAGCACCTTTCTTCATTAAATGAGCAAACCCTAAGCATAAGCAGCAAGAAAGGTAGGGTTTTAGAGCTTTAGAGCAATTTATACCATAGAACAGCAAGGTTTTGACCTCGAGAAAGGTAGGAGGAAGGATAGCAAAGAAATAAATAGAAGAAAGAGGGAAATTCTTACTCTTTTAGGTCAAGATCACTAGAAGGAGGCTTTTTAAACCCTAAAAGGAAGTCGATTGCAACCCTAGATCTTTTTTCCAAGAAGGTCCCCACATTCTTCTTCCTTGGACAGTAAAATTCACAGAAGAACATAGGGAGAATGAGGTTGGGAGAAAGAGGGAAGTGGTGGAGAGAAAATGGCTCGTTTTGGTGCTTGGGGATAAGTATATGAAACTTTAAGACAAAGAAAAAGAAAAAGTTGAAGTTCTAGTATCTATCCAAGTGTCCATGGCATTAATTTATTAATAATATACAAGAACACACACACAAACAACTACCCCACCATCTTTATAGACCTACTTAGCTTTCCTTTGTTGAATTTCCCAGCCAATCAAATAATTCATTAGTTGACAGCTACTAAAGGTATCTCATCCATGAATGGGTAAACTCTAAAATACCCTTGGAGAAAACACCTTCAAAACAAGGTTTAAATAGGCGCCTCATGTCTCAAAAAGCTCAAAAATGATGAAAGAGTATCCAAGGAACATTATAAAAGTGATAAATTGCAAAGAACACCTCTCAATTGGGTAAATTGTAGAAAAGTCTAAAATGTGCATAAAATTGCATAACTTGCTCAACTAGTGCCCAAATTGGACCAAACTTGAAACTTAAGTTTGTATTATGATTTCAAATCATATCAAAAGGTTATATTAGGGTTATAAGAATTAAATTATGGTAATTAAGCTTATTCAACTCATTAAGCAAGTTTAGGGGCCTTACATAATCCTTGATCATGACTATTGAACTTCTCCCTTAATGATGGTCTAGAAAGTTGATAAGGACTTGAACAGTGATCATAACATTAGGTTTAAAACATATGTTCCTAGAATACCTAGGTAGGTCATTCATACTTGAAATAATCTTTACACTTGAATAATGTTGGACATCTTGAAATATTGTGGATTACGAGTGGATGACCTAACCCCAAGGTTAGCTAGGAATGAGTGACCCTAATATTGAACATTGAAACAAGATCTTCTAAACATCATGGTCTTGACCCTAGAACCGAATCTTATTGATCTAGGATCTGACTCATGGGTTTGATCTATTTATTCTTGGAATATACTCTAAATCTTTGGTGAAAGGTATGGTTTTATATTTAAATCCTCCTTGAACGGACTAGTGGTATTAAATGATACTTGTATGTACCTATTGAAAATCTCAGCTATGTATTTGTTTAAGCTATTGTTCCATACTGATTAGTCTTCCAATTTTCTATATTATAGTTTGCAATAAACTTGTAAACATAAATGATATTGCCCATTATGACTACCCAAATTATGATGATGATAATGTTGATATTGAGTACAAGCGACCTCCTCATTCGGAGAGTGGAACTTGTGCATGTCGATTGACCTCCTACCTCATATGGAGAGAAGGAGCCTGATGACCTCCCCCATGTTATTGGGGTGATGGAACCACATAAAATATATAAGAATGCTTCTCGATATAAGTGTAATGGGAAACTTGTAATAAAATTGAATTGTTCAAAATAAACTAAATGTTTAGAAAAATGCTTGTTGACTACATTTTGAACATAAGTCCCACCAAGTACTATATTTTGCTATAAATGTTTTCAATTGTTCAATATCTATTATTTTCAAAGCGTACTGATGCATTTACATTGATTGCGTCTCGATTTACCTAATTTTAGGCAAACCGGATGGATTGTTATGAAGAATTGATTAGATCACTTCTTCTCATGACAAACTCCGATGATATGGAATAAATCTAAAAAATCTCATATTTGTGTTGGTTAGTTATTAAATCCTCTTGTTATATGAGTTATTATTTCTTATTGTACATGCCAATGCATGAGATGCATTTGGGCAACCTAGGGACGTGTGCTTCAATCCCTTTACCACTATTTAGCCAGTGGGATTGGGATTGGGGTAATAACAGTTCAGTGACAAAAATACAAGTCCATACATACAAATATCTATTAAATATATGTGTACTTGCACACTTTTGTATGCATCCATGTACACGATATATAAATTTTATGATCCATCCTTTTGTTTTTCAAAGGACAAATGGATGCATCAAAGAGAAATAAGCTAAGTCAAAAGGAGGATGCATTAGTTAGATACCTAAGTACTTATTCTCATGTATGTGGCAATTTCCTTTGTAAAATTCATGTAACTCCTTAAAGGTGTATTGTTCAAACATTTTTATCCAATTCAAATTCAATAAATGGAACTTGCTAATTGTTGTATGTTGTTTGTTAAATTTTGGAAATTTACGTATTAGGTCTCGACTTTATGGTCCACTTAACTTGAGGGGGATACTCAAAAGTGGTAGTTATTACATTAAAGTCGTAGTTTCATGTGATCATAAGATTATAACCTCATACCAGACATTATTGGACTTCATAATTGCTAGTAACACTAATGATATCTTTATTATCTTATAGGATAAGATTTAGTTGAGTCTAGAAGAACCAGTTGTAATTCTTCTTGTGTAGGTAAGACAAATTTTCATTTAGAATATATGTTATTCATAGATGAAGGGGAGAACAAAAGTTCCACAAAACACACAACTGTGATGAGCATATACACCTAAAACAAGAACCATCTACAAGTGGATAGACAACAAAATTTGAAATGAAAACATCAAAAAGTATGAGGAAGCTAGTTGAAGGAGAATCCATTATAAAACCTAAGACAATACAAGATTTTGTGTCATGTTTTTTGACCCAAATTTGAGGAAACAACATGAACATAGGAAGACAAGGAGATTATGAGAGAGATGGAGGATATACGTTACACATTGCAACACCCCAATATGGACCGATAGTTGTTGTACTTCTTTTTAATAATTTTTTTACATTGGATAATATCTCATATTTAAAGGATCAAATGTCAGACAATAAAAAAAGATTCACTATAGTGAAATCAAGTATATATAACCACATATAAAAAGTAATACAATTGTGTTTTATAAACTATAATTTTTTCCTTATCTATGGAACTGCATGAGATTAAGAAACATATTCCTATCTTAACTAATATTGGGAAGCATCAAAATAATAGGACTACCTCATGAAGTCCCTATTTGGAATCAAGAACATCACATCCAATTTCTTCTTTAGTTGCTAAGACACATGGAGATGTTTCCATACCCTTGTAGTACAAAATAGAATAAATAAGTTAAATATTTATGGATGTCTATAAGAACACAAATATAACCAACCTCATCATCAAAAATTAAGAAAAATATGCATCCATTTCATTATAGCATAACAATTTTAAACTCTACTTTTAATTTTTAAAACCTAAAGTACACATGCGTACTTTCTCCTAATCCTTACATTCATGGCATTTTCATCCTTAAGTATACTCAAGTAATTTATGTACACTTTCATGTACTCACTTCATACATTGTGTACATGATCATTCATCCATTTATTCAATGTGTATACAAACTATAATTTACTATCATGTGTCATTGGTATTCATACTATAATTTAAACTCTCATATCAAAATCCTAGTTTAATTTCATAACTTGATGCTCACTATATATTAGCAATTTATAATAAGGGTTAGAAATCCACATGTTACTATTTGATACTTGGAAGGAATCTATTATCTAATTTATACTCCCTTAAACACACCCTATGTGAGATTTTCCATATATAACTAGTGACAATGTAACGACACAAACTTAGGTTAACCTCAACCCCTAGATTAGACTTTTTTCCTAGCTTAATTATTGCTCACGTAAGTTAATCCACAATTTCTAGTTTTTCATTAATAAATCAATTCTTAAAATTATCATTTCTTGCTTGCATAAGTTGATAAATCATATTAGATCCCTATAGTTATATTTTTACTATTGCTTGAACTTGTACATAGTAGATATTTACCAAAATTATGGTAAAAAGCCGAACTTGTATTTAGTTTTCCATGATAGTGAATATGTTCTAAGTAAATGTTGGCTCACATCTAATAGGATATGATGATCAGATGTGAGCCAAGTCCCAATGAGTACTATGTTTCTTGTGGGAAAATGTTACCATACACGGTCAAATTAAATTCCTAATGCTATGAAGCTGGTATTTATAAATAATGCAATTTGATTGCTTAATGTTGTTAAATTTAGATCTTGGTCAATGTCAATTCATACAAAGATATTTTCAATATTTATTACTAAATACCTTAAAGCAAGTAAGACACCTAATAATGAAAAGTGAAAACATAGTTCTTTTAGACATGTTCCTTGGACACCGTAAGCCTCCCCTAATTCGTATGTTGGGTTGGTGAAATGGCTCTATCTTATCATTAGAATTTTTTTAATTTGGATACATTTATTCAAAACTAAATAAATTTTGTATGTAGATAAAATCACTTCTTTATAAAAAATAAAAATATATAACTACACAAAAGAATATAATACTATAAGTTACACATGCACTTAAGAACCCTCCTTTGTATCTCAAAACCAATATAATTCATTGGTGTCACTGTAACACCGTCCCTAAGTACACACATGCTCAAATGAGAAGCAACATTGACTTATCCAGAACTCGTGCACTAAAGGGGGAATTACGTAAAACTTGTATTCAAAATAACAATATAATCAATCATACAAACTATAGTACTACAACATTCTCATGATTGTTCTTACAACCGTAACATAAATGTTATTACATAGAAAACTCACTAAACATCTTGAATCTCTACTCTAAAGTTCTAAACATTAACACATATACGAGTCTATAAACCTAAGGATCATTTTATAGTTGGCACCCCACCAGATCTCATCCTTTCTCTATTCTTGTGCTCCAAGCCTCTGAATGCTACTTTGTTCCTACTCTTCACATGCAGACATTTCGTCCCCAGTCATGCATTGGAAAAATAGTAGTTAGCATAGGTGGAATGAGCACTTTATATGTGCAAAACTAAAATAATAGGATATTATAAAATATTCTTGAACGTTATAAACATGAAACTAACATTAGACTATGTATAAAACCCGAAACATAAGTATCATTTTTCTCTTTAATTTAGTTCTTATGCATTTTATTGATCTTTCTCTGGAGACATATACTCTAGTATCTAGGTCTCATGACCTACATATAGGTCCTTGGGTCACATAACATGCACATTGGGCCTGGGTTATGCATCTAAATCAGCATGTACTCTAGTCCTGGTCCACATGGATTGCACAAAGGGCTTGAGTCATGTCTTTCTTTTCTTAATCTCTTTCATTATACTTATAAATAAGATTATGTACATGCTAAAAATTAAGATATCTTTTATTTATGACTTTTTTCTATTTGTGTCCACCATTATACGATAAGTCCTCCTCTGTGACACTGAAGTATCTTCTATGATGCAACACACCCTTTTTTGGCACAACCTGCCCTCTATTGACACTGAGGTGTCCTCTGTGGTGCAACACACCCTCTGTTGGCACAACGTGCCCTTTGTTTACACCGAAGTGTCCTCTATGGTGCATCACATCCTATGTTGGCACTACACACTCTCTATGACACACACATTGTCCTCTTAATCATCTCGGGACTCTCTGGTGAGGACTTGTCATATAATGTAGTAATGTTATGGTGTCATTTTCTATCTCTATTCTAAATTTGTTATCTCAGAATATTAATATCTTGTCTCTGAATCTGTTCTTAATTTCTGTCTCTGAATATGTGTCTCTATTCTTGAATTTTAATGTATTATCTCTGACTTTTTCTCTCTATTCTTTCACTCTACACTGAATTTAATTTTTAATCTAAAATTTGATATTCTTATTGTCTAGATAAATCTTAATCTGAAGCTCTTATTCAATAAAATGACTTAATTATATTCTAATATCAGATTTGTGATCTCTGAATCCAAAGTCTTAGGAAAAATAATCTAAGCTGAATATAAAAATACTATGTATATGAAAGTAACTTAAGTATCAAATATCTCAAATATGAATTCTGAAAAGACAAGAAAATGTATTTAAAGTCTTATTAAGTTTGACCTTAGCATGAACCCTAGTGTATTCATATGAGGTTAGATCTTAAATATTAAAGTTCAAGACTAATAAGATCTTATCTTGCAATTTAATCACATCTTGATGCATTTTATTCTTATATCTTATGCATGCTTAATTCTTACATCTTAACCGTCTGATAAATGCAAGCAACATTTAGTTCTTAGATCTTAATCTATTAGTAAATCTTAATGTATATTTATATTTGAAATCTTAAATACAAAATTATCTCACATTACCAGCTATGACAATCTTTCTTGCATATCTTATCTTGTAGTCTTGTTCATTAATATGAATCATTACTAAGAATCTTATATGATCATGATCATTTAATTTTTCTCATGAACCTGGTTCATGACTCCTAATAATTTAGCAACATATCTCGACTTGAGATATGGGTATGTGAGAGAAGACCATCATGGAGGTATGAAAACTATAATTTCATATCGTACTTTTGATCTTAAATTATTAGAACACATAAATCAGAATGCCTTATATGAGAAACATGTACATGTACTAAGCTTAATAAATATGAATACTCATGGTCATGAACCACTTACCAGGGTTAATAGGAAAAACCACTTCTAGATTCCTGATCTCAATACTCTTAATCAACTTGTGATAATCACCCAAATAATCTTAATTAGGTTTCTAAACCCTAATTATGCTATCTCTACAAAATTTTGAAAACCAAACCGAATCATGTCTTGTGGCCTATCCCATTATCTAGATCTCAAAAAATAGATCAAAATACATATATAACGTGACCCTATTGGATGTACCAATTAATTGCTATGATTAATGCAACCTAGAGGCATTATTAAAATAAATTGAATTAGAAAATAGCTCATTTGGAGCTGAATGGGTTGGGATATGATCTGCCTTGGGTGAGATCCGCTTGACCTGATCCTCCTCTTCGTCCTAGAGGGTCACGGATGGGGTGCACTCCCTATTTCCTCTTTTTTACATAGTATTAGGTCAGGGGCTTCTCTGTGGTGCCTTGGGCAAAGTCAGCGCTGGATCTTGCTCCATGGTGTGACCGTCGAGATGCTTGATCATCCACCCAACCTAGCCGGTCCAACTCCTTCATCTTTATTCTATTTTCTTGATCCTGAGCTCCGCCACAAGAGAGGGTGGCGGCCATCCTAGGACATGACGGCGGGATCCTAGGCAGACAACTCCAACCGTTGTGACTCCTGAAGGGCGTACGAGTTACAACCAAGGAATCCATGGCTTCGATTTGGTTGCAGATCGGCGGAGAAGGGGTTCACTGAGATATCACAAGGTCAAGTGATGTCTCTGGAGGAGACGGTCACTGTAGATCCTCCGATTGCTTTGGAAACTGGTTTTATATACTAGGGTCTGAGTGATCGTGAGTCTGTGAAATCAGATTGGATCGTTAACTTTTGGGATTATCCAATGGAAATAGATAAAATGAGAGGGGTATGGGAAATGAGGCATCAGTACACAGGAGTCCAAGTCGCTCAACACTCCAACATAGGGGAACAAGAGTCAGCTGTTAGATCTATTCGTGAATAGCAATATTTGATCTTAGTCCTCCAAACTATTGTCACACCTTCCCATAATTGTTATAATTTTGAGTTTTCCATCAATTTAGACAATTTATGGACTGTTTTGATTAAATCCGAATTTTACCACTTTTATTGTGAGTACAATGATTTTATTAATAGATCTACTTTTATTTTGTGCAAGGAGTGTTCCAATGTCAAGGATTTATGCATGGTCAATCACAGTCATGCCTTTGTTTATCAAGACAATACATTCATTTATGAGCCATGAAGTCATTATTTTGTCCGGGTCCCAAGGCAACTATTAAATGATTACTTCAATATGAAATACATGACCTTTGACTTGCATGGAAACGACACATCATCAATTCTTATTCAGTTTTACAAGAATTTTCTTCACGCAACTAATTCTCTCCATGACAATTGCCTTTTCATCTACATGCATTGTTTGATCCGCAAGGAAATTGATTAATGGCTATCGAGGCATTAATTGATTAATGGTTATCAAATACAAGTTGTTCGACCATTCAAGTAAATGTATCGATCTCATGGCTGTTGACCATTCAAGTAAATGTATCGATCACATGGCTGTTGTCTGTTGACCATTCAAGTAAATGTATCGATCACATGGCTGTTGACCATTCAAGTAAATTTATCGATCACATGGCTGTCGACCAAGAGCAAAAGCACCAGCTGGTCATTTGAATGTGCATGGAAAGGTCACATCACGTCTATTAACTAATGTTAGCCATTCAATTGAGATGAGATCGTGGCCTTTCTACCTTGCAAAAGCTATCGATGTAATTAATGCTTTTCATATTCCCTGTTTGGTAGGGTGTTATTTGAAAAAATGGAGTTCAAATGTATTGTTTTTCGGTTTAAGTTTTATTTAGTAGAGAGTAGTACAGTGCAGTTGACGGATTTTCAGTTACATCGGACTACACGATTGTGCTCGAAATCACGGAAAGCGTACCGCGCCCCATCAGGGCGTGGTCAGGTGCAGTTCCATTCTGGCATTGCGTTAAAAGGATTTGGAGTGACTGTCAACACGAGCTGTACATAAAGAGTCATTGACAGATTTCTTATTCTGTACGTGAACGTGGATATCGTGATGGTGGAATACAACTTGACCGCAGTGCTCTCTCTCTCTCTCTCTCTCTCTTTCTCTCTCTCTCCCGCCTTTTTTTTTCTCTGGCCCTTCTCTTTGCGTTGGGTCACATTCACGGATAGTATGGCCTCATTGCCTCTACAAATTAGTTGTCTACTTATCTATCAGGCTAGGCAACGTACAATTATTTCTACTGCATATGCTTCGATAAAACCAAACAGAAGAAAATGAAAAACAAGAATTCTGATCACACCCAACCAAATAATTTATTGTCAGTTTAAATTCCATGGTTTTGATCCCCGTACATCCCAAAACACACTTTGTGCCACAGCTACACCCTACCAAACATGGCCTAAACGTGATACGGATGACTCCTTTCCAGGACTAAGGAGATAGGAAAAGAATTAGATCCGGTCAATTCTGTTCCCTCACTAATTAATGTTGCCGGCTAACTGCCTAATTTTTTTTTTGACAACCAAGATGATCGAAGTAGTAGCAAATAAAATATTGTGGGAAGCAATTAGCTATCGAGCACTTGTTATCTAAAAAAGGTTGTCGAGCACTTGATAAATTAAACATATTAACGGTGAGGGAGTTCAAGTAATGACAATTGGATGCCTGTCGAGCATATGGACCAATTAACTATCATGCACTTTCTCGACCGGAAAAGAAAAATGTCGACCAGATTTTTAAAGACAAACTAGGCAAAGGAATTAAAAGCCTATCGAGGAAGCATGCTTGCAAGCAAAGAAACTATCTACATCTACACCGACAACCAAAACCGACATTGACCTTCAAGGTAAAACGTGTCAACCTACATCCGTTGATCAGCTTGTCGACCTGCAGCTTATCGACCTGCAGCCTACCGACCTACAACCCGTCGACCTGCAGTCTGTCAACTTACACCGATCGACTGATACTGTCTATCTGCGCCTGTCGACCATTCTGTCGACCTACAGCCCGTCCACTAGGCACCTATCGAGCTAAACTCGTCGACCAATCTGTCCACCGACACCTGTCGTCCAGCCTGTCGACCTGCCTCTTGTCGACCTGCATCTGTCGACCTCTTATGTCGATGGCTGGAATTTTAAGAGTCAAACACAAGTGTTTGATAGAGCAATCCTATAAATAGGATCACTGGGCATCAGTTAAAAGATGACTTTTTCCCGGCCGAAAGGCTGCCGCTCTACCGCTCTGCCAAGGCCCAAACTCCTATCATCGACAGAGGGAGGTCGACGACACCTCTGTCACCTGCTCTTTCTTTATCGGTGTACCAGATCCAAACAAGGAGGACGATGAAGAAGAAGGATCACCCGACGACAGTCCTGGACGACTCTGTTGCTACATCTCTTCTACCCGTTGAGATGATGGCTATCTTTTTTTTTCTTATTCTTATTCTGATCTCTCTATTAGTTGCGAGTAGTTCCTTAGGCTAGGATGTGGGGAGTATCTCTACTATTTGCTTTTATTCTTTAATTGTAGCCATACATGTATGAAACGTTTTCATGTTAAATCAATCGTTCTATTTCTTGTATTCTTGTTTGGCTATCAGGTTTACATATTTGTCATAATCTTGGGTATAGAGAATTTCGAACCCAAGATCTAGGATATTGATTGGTTTTTATTTGACTCTTGATGAGACATCGGATAGATGTTTTCCTAGGTGACAGATACATGATCTTTGGATAACGCGACAATGAGCCTAGAGGGATATCCGTCCAAGCTTAATCCTAACGCCAAAAGGGGGATTTACCTGACCTCTATGATATTGTTTATGTGTGTTTACGATGCAATGAGAGTACAATCGTACATAGTGGTGGTGAAACCTACTCATCCTAGTGTATCCATCCATCTTATAATCTTAGATTTTATTTCAGTCTTTTATTCTTGCACAATTAGTTGTAATTAACCAAAATTTGCCTTTCGTGAGAAGTACTTTTCCTAGTTCAATTAAATTGATCAATCAATTCTTAAAAATATTATCCTTTTGGGTTCGGTCCTTAACTATACTGCAATAAGATCCACCCGCTTGTAGGAGGTAATTATTACACGTTTGTTTTGATAAAAACTAGAAATTTCCATTCCTAGTGAATTTGTAATGCGATAATATCCACATCGAATTTTGACGCCATTTCTGGGGACACAAAATTATTGATTGATTTAATTTTAATTAGGACTAGTTAGATTTTTTTCTTTTAAAAATTTTGAAAATCTTCTTGAACAACTTTTTTATTGAAAATCTACTTGATTAATGTTTTCTTTCAGCCTAATAAAGAACTTTCATATTTTTTGGGTACCATATTAAATGGAGTGGTCGGCACAACATTATTTACTATGTCAGTCATGTGGTTTTTACAATCATACATCAAAAGACTACCCCAATATGGCCTTGTAGATCACATTAACACTCTATAGAAGCATTGATAAGCAAGATGCCACATCGATGTCGCAGTGCATACGATGTCAGATGTGTGGTTATTATGGCCATATATCTATAGGCTGCCCCAACACTTCCCCAAAACATAGAGCGCTAATGAGGAAGATTCATGCCCAACATAATGCCATGAGCTATCAATGTGGATATAATGACAATTTTAATCTACAATACTCGAGAGGACACAATGAGGAGCCTTGCTACACAAACAAATCATATAATGAAAGAAGCCTCAATCAACAATATTCTAAAAACCTCTATGATCTTCCATGGTATGAAGATCAATATGACGGGAGTTGTGGGCTACATGCACAAATGACATATTTCGTGTAGCCCACCATAACAAATAAAGAGCAAGAAAGTTACCAAGGATATATGAAGTAGCCAAAGATGATGATTATTGATGATGATGAAGATGATACCATCTTAGTGTCAACAATGTTAGAACCATCGATAGCCGCACCGATCAAGGAACTGTAGCCAGAACATGATACTCCATCCTTTTCTATGATTGATAATTTAGTACTTTAGTACGAAAAGGGTTATGACCCACACTTCATTTTACTAGTAAGTACCTTGGTTAATGTAACACCCCAATCTTAATTATGCAAAATTTCCAAATTATTTTAGTCCTTGCATGCTCTTTTCTAATTTAGATAATTGTTGAGGACTCAAATGCAATTTTCCCATAATTAGTTTTGCAAAATCACTTATTGTGTTCAATTGCCCTATTATACTTGTTTTATTTAAAGAAAATGTCTTCATATATATCTATGCCCTTTTTGTTGAAGAAAATGAGGATAAAGGCTTTTATGTCATATTTTCTCTCTCATCTGATAATTAGTGATTTCCTTGTGTAATTATTTGCTTAATGGCCCCCATCTTGTCAAATGAGAGGAAATAATGTTTAGGGCACGTTTTTGTGTTTTATAATTCTTATTTGAAAAATTAATGGCTTTATTTGCTTTTATCATGGTCATTTAAGTATACATGAGGATTTTTCTACTTTAAGCCTAAACCGAATACAAGCATAAAACTCAATTGTATGAGAATATTCTAGACCTTCCAAACTGCCTATGGTTCAAATTTGAACCCATTTTGACCTTGTTTGACCCCCCAATTAAATTGGAAAAGATTTGAATGTGTTTTGTTTAATTAGGAGTGATGGTGGGTTAAAAGACAAAATTAACTGATTAATTGTGTTTTAATGCACCTATTTAACCTATGGGTGAAGTTTGAGGTCATTTGGAGTTCAAATGACCCTCCAAATGTTAATTATACGTTTTATATGGTTTATGGTATACCAATCAATGTGTTATTTGTCACATTTATTCGATTTCCATTGTTACGCATGTAATTTGTCCGTTTTATTTTGTGCGCGTGTCGGCGACCGTTGGATCAAGATCCAACGGTGATCGCTTGTCTTCTTCCTCCGTTTCTCCCCGTGCGCAAGACCGTTTCACAGTGATTTCTTCGTCGACCTCGTTCTCCCTCCTCAATGAATCTTTTCCCTTAATTCCTTCACCCCTGAGTTCGGCTCTCTTCCCCGAACCTATTGACCCCTAGAAGACCCTCCCCCTTGCCCTATATACAAAATGCCCAATATAGGGCTCTCCGCAGCTGTTCACCTCATGGTTGCAGACCGTGCTGCGATCCATTCCTTGCCTATTTAAGGCATTATAGAGCACCTCTAGGCAGCAGACACTCCTCCTCCTTCTTCAATTTTGCCGTTTGCAACCTTGTAAGCCCTGACCTACTCGGTTTTAGTC
This sequence comes from Alisma plantago-aquatica, assembly GCA_963693085.1. NCBI lineage: Eukaryota > Viridiplantae > Streptophyta > Magnoliopsida > Alismatales > Alismataceae > Alisma > Alisma plantago-aquatica. The sequence goes on from OY856412.1 coordinate 218,122,278, forward strand.
TCCGACTACCCTGGCATGGTGCACGCCGCCCCGGTCACCTTGGTTCGATCAGATCCACAGTGAGCATCCTCGACCTCCGCCCCGCTTTTCCATGTCATCATTTTAACTCGCCGAGCCCCCAGCCTTTGTACCCTGTAAGAGCTTCGTGGAGGTCACTGCCGGCGCTAGTCATGGCAGCACCTCAGGGCTCCTCCCACCTAGGGGACAATGCCCCGAGCTTGGTTTGACCGCGGCGAATGTTTCTCGACCCTCGACGGATGGTTTTCACCATGGCCTCTATGATTTCTGAGCTCCGAGCTTGCTTCCCCTGTTTCCAGCATTGCGGAGGAGCGTTCTCGAGCTCCTGGTCATCGCAGAGCCCACGCTTGGGCTTGGTGAGTTCGGTAGGGGAAGCTGATGGATTTGCTATTATCGATTTTTAATAAAACGCATTGATTCACGATCTGGATCCCTGGAGTCAGGACTGGCTGCTCGTCGAGCGCCATGGCTTGGGTGAGGAGCAATCCAGGTCACGAAATGACCATGGTGCCCCCATGAGCACAATCAGTTAAACTGATCGCCCAAGGGTACAATCGGTATTTCGACCTTTGGATTTGTTTCATCAGATGCGAGTGTTTTTGCACGCCCAAATGACGATTTTACCCCCCACTCGCCTGATTCATGTGTCACGCGTGCCTTGGGCATTATTGGCATTTCATATTTCATTTATATCAACTTTAATCGAGTTTTCTAATTTCTGATTGGTCCAGAGTGCAAAATTCATAACTTTTGCATACGACCTCAGAAAAATATAAATAAATATGTTTTGGAAAGGATTTTCAATGAGGAATCCGATTTTCAGGTTTTTATCGACTGATTTTGCTGTTTTAACACCTCAATATTTATATGAGAAAATTAGGGTTTAAATTGAATAACAAATGATAATTATGTTAATTTCAGGTGTTTAAAGGAATCCAATTGGTCAAACCAGGTTTGACCTAGGTGTTTTAGTTCAAGGTAAGCGGGCCATGCCTTTGGCATAGTAAATTTGCATTATTGAATGATTATGATATATTATGCTTCTTTTATGTTGAAGTCTTGAAAAGTACATGTTTTTCCTCAATATACATGATTATTGGATGTTGGTTGTTATAAGCTAAGTCTAAGAGTAGAAATCCCATTAAGATTATAGTTTATGATTAAGATACAAGAAATTAAGATTAAGAGGGAATAAGTTTCCCAATCATGCTTAAGAGGGAGAAATCCCATTATGGTCATGGGGAGAAATCCCAACCATGTTCAAGAGGGAGAAATCCCAATTAAGATTAAGTTTAAGGTATTAAGAGGATAAGTGAAGTTTAAGAAACATCATGAATAATAGAAATTTATTTAGATTTATATGCACCTTGTTATGGGCTTTCCGAGCAATTATGGGCTTTCCGAGCATTTATGGGCTCCTTATGGGGCATTAAGAGAGGAGCATATTTTTCTAGTAAATTTCTTTGTGTAAAAGACAATAAGAAATGATTCATGTTAAATGCATGTTCATGATTATGTTAAGTCACTTGTATATTTATTTTTATGTCTTATAATATGCCAATGCCGCTTACTTACTATGTTTGTTTTCCTTTGCATGGCTGGGGACGAGATGTCCGCAGGAGTTGGAACCAAGGAGAAGGAAACATCTTGAGAGTACCAAAGACCCAGAGATCCAAGGAGTTGTTGCCTGGTGGGACGTCCATCTATGGAGATCCTATCATTATCTAGTTTATGTTTAGTATATCTTTGGAAAACTGATGTAGCTTTTATTCCAAGAACTTATGTATGAATCTATGTTTTAATAATGCCAAGTGTTATTTGTTTCTTGTCATGAGATCATGTATGTGACATTTCCTCCCAAATATGCCAAGTACCCCACATTATGGATAATGTTGGGGATTAGGCTGTGCTTGCACTGGTTACGTAAGAAACCCTAGGGAGGGGTGTTACATTAATGGTATCAGAGCAAGGAATAGATGGCCACTAAGGCAACATTAGAGATTCATATTATGTTCTAATATCATGTTATGTTTACCCTTTCAGATGGCCCCTAAGAGGAAGGAAAAGGTTGCTGAGTCAAGACACTCACACGGATCCTCTAGTGGTGATAAGACTGAAGACATGAACCACGTCCCTCCACCAATCACCCTAGATGCCCTAGTAGCAGCCTTGACCAATGCCCTCCAACCTAGAGCTCCACCTAGAGCACATGAGATCTCCCTCGTAGACTTCTTGAAGATTAAACCCGATGCTTTCCATGGTGAAGATGAGGTTGATGTAGTAACCAAGGCTGAGGAGTGGCTGAGCAACATGGAACATTGCTTTAGAGACCTAGAGTGTCCCCCACGTAGCAGGGTTAGATTTGCCACCCATATGCTCAAGGGTGCAGCCCGCACTTGGTGGGAAAACCTCTTAGCCTCTAGGGAAGATGATGACCCTCCTTTCTCTTGGGATGAGTTTGTGGAAGTCTTCAATGACCATTATGTATCCGAAGCCATGTTAGAAAGGAAGGAGGATGAGTTTGTTAACCTTAAGCAAGTGGGTGACATGAGTGTCACTGAGTATGCCATGAAGTTCCGTAAGCTCCAAAAGTATGGTCCTGAGTACACTGAGCTAAAGAGAGCTAAGAAGTTCATTAGAGGACTTAAACCCGACCTTAGTTTTGCCTTGTCTGGTAGAGGACACCGGACCATGCAATCAGCCTTGGATGCAGCCCTAGAATTGGAAGAGCATCCTGGAAGGAATTACAAGAAAGAGGTACCCCAAAACAATCGTCACCATCAGCCCCATCAACCCCCTCCATCCTCCAACAATAAGAGAAAAGCCCCTGAGCCTTCCCCTGAGAATGGGAGAACCCCATGCCCCAAGTGTAAAAGAAACCATGGTGGTCCTTGTAGGTTTGGGACTTCTGTTTGCTACTATTGTGGTGAGGAAGGGCATATCAAACCTAATTGCCCTAAGCTTGCAAAGAAGGATCCCAACCACAACCAAGCTAGGAACCCTAATCCTCCACCCAAGGTCAAACCAAGGCTCTTCACCATGCAAATGTCTGATGGAGAAGAGGAAAATGATCAAGGTAAGGGTAGTTGAGTAATTTATGTTTAATCATAATGCTTTGTTTATGTATTCTCCTTTTATGAAAAGATTTGTATGCTTATGTGAAACCCTTAAGGTGGGTAGAAACCCTAGGAAATTTCGAGGATGAAATTTATTTAAGGTGGATAGTATTGTAACACCCCAATCTTAATTATGCAAAATTTCCAAATTATTTTAGTCCTTGCATGCTCTTTTCTAATTTAGATAATTGTTGAGGACTCAAATGCAATTTTCCCATAATTAGTTTTGCAAAATCACTTATTGTGTTCAATTGCCCTATTATACTTGTTTTATTTAAAGAAAATGTCTTCATATATATCTATGCCCTTTTTGTTGAAGAAAATGAGGATAAAGGCTTTTATGTCATATTTTCTCTCTCATCTGATAATTAGTGATTTTCTTGTGTAATTATTTGCTTAATGGCCCCCATCTTGTCAAATGAGAGGAAATAATGTTTAGGGCACGTTTTTGTGTTTTATAATTCTTATTTGAAAAATTAATGGCTTTATTTGCTTTTATCATGGTCATTTAAGTATACATGAGGATTTTTCTACTTTAAGCCTAAACCGAATACAAGCATAAAACTCAATTGTATGAGAATATTCTAGACCTTCCAAACTGCCTATGGTTCAAATTTGAACCCATTTTGACCTTGTTTGACCCCCCAATTAAATTGGAAAAGATTTGAATGTGTTTTGTTTAATTAGGAGTGATGGTGGGTTAAAAGACGAAATTAACTGATTAATTGTGTTTTAATGCACCTATTTAACCTATGGGTGAAGTTTGAGGTCATTTGGAGTTCAAATGACCCTCCAAATGTTAATTATACGTTTTATATGGTTTATGGTATACCAATCAATGTGTTATTTGTCACATTTATTCGATTTCCACTGTTACACATGTAATTCGTCCGTTTTATTTTGTGCGCGTGTCGGCGACCGTTGGATCAAGATCCAACGGTGATCGCTTGTCTTCTTCCTCCGTTTCTCCCCGCGCGCAAGACCGTTTCACAGTGATTTCTTCGTCGACCTCGTTCTCCCTCCTCAATGAATCTTTTCCCTTAATTCCTTCACCCCTGAGTTCGGCTCTCTTCCCCGAACCTATTGACCCCTAGAAGACCCTCCCCCTTGCCCTATATACAAAACGCCCAATATAGGGCTCTCCGCAGCTGTTCACCTCATGGTTGCAGACCGTGCTGCGATCCATTCCTTGCCTATTTAAGGCATTGTAGAGCACCTCTAGGCAGCAGGCACTCCTCCTCCTTCTTCAATTTTTCCGTTTGCAACCTTGTAAGCCCTGACCTACTCGGTTTTAGTCTCCGACTACCCTGGCCTGGTGCAGGCCGCCCCGGTCACCTTGGTTCGATCAGATCCACAGTGAGCATCCTCGACCTCCGCCCCGCTTTTCCATGTCATCATTTTAACTCGCCGAGCCCCCAGCCTTTGTACCCTGTAAGAGCTCCGTGGAGGTCGCTGCCGGCGCTAGTCATGGCAGCGCCTCAGGGCTCCTCCCACCTAGGGGACAATGCCCCGAGCTTGGTTTGACCGCGGCGAATGTTTCTCGACCCTCGACGGATGGTTTTCACCATGGCCTCTATGATTTCTGAGCTCTGAGCTTGCTTCCCCTGTTTCCAGCATTGCGGAGGAGCGTTCTCGAGCTCCTGGTCATCGCAGAGCCCACGCTTGGGCTTGATGAGTTCGGTAGGGGAAGCTGATGGATTTGCTATTATCGGTTTTTAATAAAACGCATTAATTCACGATCTGGATCCCTGGAGTCAGGACTGGGTGCTCGTCGAGCACCATGGCTTGGGTGAGGAGCAATCCAGGTCACGAAATGACCATGGTGCCCCCACGAGCACAATCAGTTAAACTGATCGCCCAAGGGTACAATCGGTATTTCGACCTTTGGATTTGTTTCATCAGCTGCGAGTGTTTTTGCACGCCCAAATGACAATTTTACCCCCCACTTGCCTGATTCATGTGTCACGCGTGCCTTGGGCATTATTGGCATTTCATATTTCATTTATGTCAGCTTTAATCGAGTTTTCTAATTTCTGATTGGTCCAGAGTGCAAAATTCATAACTTTTGCATACGACCTCAGAAAAATATAAATAAATATGTTTTGGAAAGGATTTTCAATGAGGAATCCGATTTTCAGGTTTTTATCGACTGATTTTGCTGTTTTAACACCTCAATATTTATATGAGCAAATTAGGGTTTAAATTGAATAACAAATGATAATTATGTTAATTTCAGGTGTTTAAAGGAATCCAATTGGTCAAACCAGGTTTGACCTAGGTGTTTTAGTTGAAGGTAAGCGGGCCATGCCTTTGGCATAGTAAATTTGTATTATTGAATGATTATGATATATTATGCTTCTTTTATGTTGAAGTCTTGAAAAGTACATGTTTTTCCTCAATATACATGATTATTGGATGTTGGTTGTTATAAGCTAAGTCTAAGAGTAGAAATCCCATTAAGATTATAGTTTATGATTAAGATACAAGAAATTAAGATTAAGAGGGAATAAGTTTCCCAATCATGCTTAAGAGGGAGAAATCCCATTATGGTCATGGGGAGAAATCCCAACCATGTTCAAGAGGGAGAAATCCCAATTAAGATTAAGTTTAAGGTATTAAGAGGATAAGTGAAGTTTAAGAAAGATCATGAATAATAGAAATTTATTTAGATTTATATGCACCTTGTTATGGGCTTTCCGAGCAATTATGGGCTTTCCGAGCATTTATGGGCTCCTTATGGGGCATTAAGAGAGGAGCATATTTTTCTAGTAAATTTCTTTGTGTAAAAGACAATAAGAAATGATTCATGTTAAATGCATGTTCATGATTATGTTAAGTCACTTGTATATTTATTTTTATGTCTTATAATATTCCAATGCCGCTTACTTACTATGTTTGTTTTCCTTTGCATGGCTGGGGACGAGATGTCTGCAGGAGTTGGAACCAAGGAGAAGGAAACATCTTGAGAGTACCAAAGACCCAGAGATCCAAGGAGTTGTTGCCTGGTGGGACGTCCATCTATGGAGATCCTATCATTATCTAGTTTATGTTTAGTATATCTTTGGAAAACTGATGTAGCTTTTATTCCAAGAACTTATGTATGAATCTATGTTTTAATAATGCCAAGTGTTATTTGTTTCTTGTCATGAGATCATGTATGTGACATTTCCTCCCAAATATGCCAAGTACCCCACATTATGGATAATGTTGGGGATTAGGCTGTGCTTCCACTGGTTACGTAAGAAACCCTAGGGAGGGGTGTTACAGTTAATGTATAATCAAACTTATATGTGAGTTGAATACTCATTTGTGTTTTGAACTTTGGACCAGTGTTAATGTATCTTTAGCATTTTTTTTCTTGTTCTGAGATCGAGGACAAGTTTTTGCTTAATCCGTTGCCAGAGATATCATGCGAAACCGACCTACGAGTAAAAAGATATGAGCTTTTTAGTGTGCAGGGACCTATGTGTAATTTCGGAAAGTTCTTGGGCATTTTACGATTCGCCCCCCTGGGCGCCCTTCCTTATCCTTTCTTTGCCCTTTCCCTTATTAGCTCCGTTAGCCGACTCTGAATGAACGATAGTTCATTATCTTGTTGCCCGTTCAAGAGAGAGCAAAGCGAGAGGGAAAATGGAGAGTGAGAGAGAGAGCTAGAGGAGAAAGTTGGGCGATCTTGAGCTCCCCAACTGTGTTCTCATTCGATTCTTCAACTTTTCCAGCCGAATCAGCTAGCCACTTCACCTTCTTCTCCTTCCCCTTCTTCTTCCCCGTTTCTACTGCCCGACCAAGATAGGCGCCGACCAAAGAAGGTGCTAGGAGCGGCCAAAGGTGTGAAAAACACCATCTTCCAGTTGCTCTAGGGTCGTCTTGAAGTTCCCAAGGTATTTCGTGCGGAGATTGGCCACGTATCAACCCCGAATCCACCTTCTTCCTCGGCGTTTTCCGTTTCTGCACAGTTTGAACGGGGTGCAAATCGGTTTGAACGGCGTGCAAAAAGTGCAGAAAAATATCCAGTTCACTGCCCAGATTAAACGGCGTTCAAGCCAGATTGAACGGCGTTCAAGCCAGTTGAATGGCGTTCAAATCAGTTGAACGGGGTGCAAAGTTGTAGAAAATCAGGACAGAAGTGCACTGAAGGTGCACGACGTACAGCCCAGGTGCACGGTGTGCACGCTGCTGTAAAGGGCAGGATTAGGCGTGGTTGTGGACGTTTTTCGGTGTATACGAACACACCGAAGTGGGTGAGTAGTATTTCATTCATTTATCACCATCGAACTCGATTTCATTGTATATATTGCTTCGGTATAATTAAAGTAACTTCTAAACAGTATAAATGAGATTAAAGAAATGTGTTTAATTCTATAGAGCCTAAATTACTTAGTGTAACTGAAGAAAATAGCGAATGTTGTCTGTACTGATACTGCTGTGAATATGTTGAGCTCTAAATGAATGTCTGTTGTTATGACAAGTTTAGAATGATGTGGAATTATGTATAAAGTTGAATGAGATAGAAGTGTTCTTAAATATACTCAGTGTGCAATTAAGATTGAGTTATGACAATTTATATTTACTGCTTAAATAATGATGATAGACTTAGGTGCCCTAACACCATAGAACCCCTTTGAGAGGTCTGCACCTTAGGGGTGAAACTCGTGTCCAACATCAACCGGTTGAGTAATTCTGGTGGCACGAGGGTTGATAGACAGTGTCCAACACCAACCGATTGAGTAATTTCGGTGGCACTGGGGAAAAATAATAAATAAAGTAAAGGGTTATCCAACACCAACCGGTTGAGTAATTCTGGTGGTAACCCAGTGTTGACTCCCTGTGCCTGTGTGCTCAGGTTAGAGGAGGAGTCCAGAGCACTCATGGTGAGTGCAGAGGAGGCCAGAGAGCGTGTGGGTCCTGTAGCAGACCAGGACGAGAAGTTAGACTTAGCATTTCCTGGGTGTGTCGCTAAGTCTTGTACGGTGAGATCGTAGCTCGCTACAGATATTTGTATGCAGAGTACACTGCATATGATTAGGGCATAATAATATAAATATGTAATCATATAAGATCACAGTAAATTTAATATGTTAAGAGTTTAGACCTTCTGTGTTAATTCTCAATAACTGTTTATTTGTTTAAGATATCTGTTGTTGTATAAAAATGTGATTAATATCTGTAAATTCTGCTATGTCATTAGAACTGCCCTGCTTAGTACTGCACTTATGTTTTATTTTAATTTAATATATATGATTAGTTGTTTAGTGATAGCTAAATGAAATGCTATTCACTGAGCGAGTAGGCTCACTCCTCTACTCCAACATTTTCAGGTCAACAACAGCATCAGGAATCTGAAGGATCTTTTCATCCTAACGCTTAGTCTGTAGAAGGTATATATGTAGATAGTATAGTTAGAGGTCTCTTAGTCCTTTCCCCTCGGTCCTTGGGACATGGTGTGGGTGAGAGAGAGTATGTATGGCGAATGTGTAAAAGATGTAAATTAACTGTTATGTTTACTTTATGTTAAACAATGTTACATGTTGTAAACTCTGTTTATGTTTTCTAGCCAGGTTAATTGAAATGTTTCCGCAATAGTTTATTATGTTTTAGTTTACAGCAATAATCCGGATATCATTACGAGGTTTTAAAAAGAAAAAGTTCTCAGTGATTTGTTTATGTGATAATCCCTCCGTCGCGCCCTAATCTCGTGATTTGTGGTTAGTGTGAGATCGGGGTGTGACATCTTGGTATCAGAGAATAGGTTGAGTACATAGTTACTCAGAGTCCAGGTCAGGGGACGATAAGAGACCAATAGGATTAAGGTTTAGGAGTCTTTCTTCTATCTGTAGTTTTCTAACAGGAAATATTCTGTTATATTATTGCAGATGGCAGAAAGAGGTTATGGTCATGATGATCAGGCCGAGATCCATGTTGGTCCTGATCCACTGTACTTGGGTCCAGGTGTTGGTGACCACGTGGATGAAGCATCCCGTATGTACAGGATGTTTCTGGAGACCAGAGAGAGGTATAAGGTTGATAGGCGAGCTTCTACTTCTACCAGCAGTAAGGATTTGATGCGATCTTATGAGCTTGTGAAGAAGCTTGGTGGCACAGAGTTTAGTGGAACTACAGATCCCGCTGAGGCTGATGAGTGGTTGAGACAGATAGAGAAGGTCTTTCGCCTGATGGAGCTTCCAGAAGAGAAAAAAGATTAATCACGCAGTTTATCTTTTGACAGGCGATGCAGAGTTGTGGTGGCACGGTGTTGAGGATAAAAGGAGAGGTTCAGAGCTTACTTGGCAGGATTTCTCTGAAGAGTTCCATCTTAAATATTATCCACCTACTTTCATTAATGAGAAAACAAGACAGCTGGTGAATATTAAGTAGGGGAACATGTCAGTTACTGAGTACGAAGCATTTTTCACCCGGTTAACGAACTTCTGTCCGCAGCTTGTTCCCGACAACATAGAAAGATGCAGAAGGTTTCAAGAAGGGCTGAGGTCAGAAATTCGGCATACTGTTTCTGCTACTAGTAGGAGGAACAGAGAGAACTTTGGTGAGTTTGTTGAGGCTGCTAGACAGGTTGAGGAATCTGTGAATGCTGACAAGGTGCCTGAGTCTAAGAAGAGATCTACAGATTTCAGTAGAGGACAGTCCAGTAGTGGATATAGAGGTGGAGGTAGAGGTTTCTTTTCTAAAATCGGGCGTGGCTTTAGCTGTTTCAGTAGACAGAGATCTAAGGATGTTACTTCTTCTAGAAACAGAGGGAGATACATCCCAGGGAGATGGGGCAGTGCATCTAGTGGACGGTCTTCTGGGTCATCAATGTCAGTGATAGGTCCCCAAAGATAAGAGATGCCGCCATGTGACAACTGTGGAAGACCACATACTGGTCAGTGTTGGGGTACAGGTTCTCAAGGTTGTTTTGTCTGCGGACAAGTAGGACACTTCAGAAGGGAATGTCCTCAGCTTCGGCAAGCAGCATCACAAGCTTTCCAGCCTCAGTACCATGATGTCCCGAGTTCTTCTATGGCTTATGGTTCCAGAGGTGGTGGAGTGCCCAATGGAAGAGGTGGTCAGCGCAAACAGCGTGGTAAAGGGAGAACTTCAGTACGTTTCTTCTCTCTGACGCCTCAGGAAGGTATCATTTCTTCTCAGGTTGTTACAGGAGAGATGCTTTTGTTTAATAGTATACCAGTTACAGTTTTGATAGATCCGGGTGCTACTCACTCTTTCATACGACGTTCTTTAGTTGGTGAACTTAGTCTATTAACTCAAGAGTTGGTAGATGAGTTAGTGTTGAGGGTTCCACTAGGTGGACCAACAGTTTTATCTGAGTTCTGTCCTGGATGTTTGTTATCTTTTGGAGGTTACACCATTGCTGCTAATCTCATACCCCTGGATGTAAATAATTTTCAAGTCATCTTGGGTATGGATTGTCTTGAGACATATCGAGTGCAACTCGATTGTTGGAAGAAGGAAGCTACCTTTCAACAAGGTGAATTTTCTTGTGTTTTTACTGGAGATAGGAAAGTTCTTCGTACGTGCATTGTTTCGGCTGCTGTAGCCGATAAGTTGTTGCAGAAGGGATGTGAAGCGTTCCTTGCTCATGTGGTTGACACTAGAGCAGAGAAGAGAACAGCCAGTGTATATGATGTGCCTGTGGCTTGCAAGTTTTCTGATGTTTTTTCAGAAGAGTTGCCAGGATTACCTCCCGTCAGAGACATTGATTTTAAGATTCAGGTATATCCATGCAGTCATCCAATTGCACTGCTAGCCTACAAAATGGCACCTGCAGAGTTGAAGGAACTCAAGATGCAGTTGCAAGAGTTGCTGGATAAGGGTTTCATCAGACCCAGTTCTTCACCGTGGGGTGCTCCAGTGCTGTTTGTTAAGAAGAAGGATGGTACTATGCGTCTCTGCATAGACTATAGGCAACTGAACAAGATCACTATTAAGAACAAGTACCCTTTGCCAAGGATAGATGATCTTTTTGATCAGTTGCGTGGAGAAACGATCTTCTCTAAGATAGATTTGAGATCTGGATATCATCAGCTCAGAATAAAGGCTTCTGATATTCCCAAGACAGCTTTCGGAACTAGGTATGGGCATTATGAGTTTCTAGTCATGTCGTTTGGACTGACCAATGCCCCAGCATCCTTTATGGATATGATGAATCGGATTTTCAAACCATTCCTCGATCAGTTTATTGTAGTCTTTATAGATGATATTCTGATCTACTCTAGAAATGATGAGCAGCATGAGCAACACCTGATAATGACGTTGCAGTTGCTGAGGCAACATAAGTTGTATGCTAAGTTTAGCAAGTGTGAGTTCTGGTTGGCGGAGGTAGCATTTCTTGGACATGTTATCTCGAGAGATGGAGTTAGCGTTGATCCTAAGAAAGTTGATTCTGTACTTCAGTGGGAACAACCTAAGACTCCTACTGAGATCAGAAGTTTCTTGGGATTAGCAGGCTACTACAGAAGGTTTATACATAACTTCAGTGTGCTAGCATCACCTTTGACTCGTTTGACAAGGAAGGATGCACCGTTTGTTTGGTCTGATAACTGTGAGAAGAGTTTTCAGATCCTGAAGAGGAAGTTGACTACATCGCCAGTGTTGGTTTTGCCAGAGGCAGACAAAGGTTATACAGTGTTTTGCGATGCTTCCAGGAGAGGTTTAGGCTGTGCGTTGATGCAAGAAGGCAAGGTTGTGGCCTATGCATCTAGACAGCTTAAGAAGAATGAAGAGAACTACCCTACTCATGATCTCGAGTTAGCTGCTATAGTTCATGCTCTTAAGACATGGCGTCACTACCTGTATGGTGAGACATGTCAGGTGTTTACAGACCATAAGAGTTTGAAGTATATCTTCACTCAGAAGGATTTGAATCTGAGACAACGAAGATGGCTTGAGCTGATCAAGGATTATGAGGTGACAATCGATTATCATCCTGGTAAAGCGAATGTTGTGGCAGATGCCTTGAGTAGGAAGTCGAGTTCAACAACAGATGCATTTTCTATGGCATGTTTCAAGAGAGACTTTCTTGTAGATATGAGAAAGTTGAACCTAGACTTGGGAGTGTCAGGACAGAGTGGGTTGATTGCACAGATGCAAGTCAAACCTACCTTCTATGATCAGATTAAGGAGTTGCAATAGAGTGATGATGAGTTGAGGCAGGTTATGCAGGATATGTCGGAAGGTAAAAGGTCAGAATTCAGGTTTTCTGACGATGGTGTGTTGTATCTTCATGGCAGGTTGTGTGTACCTGGGAACAGTGAGCTGAAAGAGCATATTCTTGAAGAAGCGCATGCTTCTATGTATGCTATGCATCCAGGTAACACAAAAATGTATAGGAATCTCAAAGAGCTGTACTGGTGGTCTGGTATAAAAAGAGATGTGGCTGAGTACGTGGCTAGATGTGGAGTGTGTCAGCAGGTTAAAGCTGAGCATCAGAAACCTGCTGGTACCTTGCAGTCGCTTCCTATACCTGTATGGAAATGGGAACACATCACGATGGATTTCGTGGTAGGGTTACCCAGGACGCCTAGAGGTCCAAACTCGATATGGGTGATTGTGGATAGACTAACTAAGTCTGCTCACTTTCTCCCTGTCAAGTCAACCTTTGATGTTCCAAAGCTGGCCAAGATTTATGTGGATGAGGTAATCAGATTACATGGGATTCTAGTTTCCATTATTTCTGACAGAGATCCTAAGTTTACATCTAGGTTCTGGAATCAGTTACATCGTGCGTTGGGCACAAGGCTGAGGTTCATTACAGCTTTTCACCCACAGACGGATGGTCAGTCTGAGAGAACCATTCAGACTCTCGAGGACATGCTGAGAGCATGTGTTCAGCACTTTAGAGGTAACTGGGAAGAACACTTAAGCCTGATGGAGTTTGCATATAACAACAGCTACCATTCTAGTCTTGGAATGGCCCCATATGAAGCTCTATATGGCAGAAAGTGTAGATCACCAGTTTGTTGGTACGAGGTTGGCGAGAAAGAAATTCTTGGACCTGAGATAGTCGATATAACTACAGAGAAGTTATCTGTGATCAGGGAGCAGTTGAAAGCTGCTCAGGACAGGCAGAAAAGCTATGCAGAGAGACGACGTCGACCTCTTAAGTTTGAGGTTGGTGACGAGGTTTATCTAAAGGTTTCACCATGGAAGGGAGTGCTAAGGTTTGGAAAGAGAGGCAAATTGACCCCTAGGTTTATGGGCCCATATCCTATCATAGAAAGGATTGGACCTGTAGCCTACAGGTTGGATTTGCCGTCTGAGTTGGCAAATCTTCATGATGTGCTTCATGTGTCTATGTTGAAGAAGTGCCATCCGGGTACAGAAAAGGTCATAGATCCAGAACCGGCGCAGCTTAGGACAGATGTGTCCTACGTGGAAGGACCAGTGCATATAGTGGATCAACGGATCAAGAAGCTTAAGAACCGTGAGATACCGTTAGTAAAAGTTCTATGGAGGAATCACAACCTAGAGGAAGCTACGTGGGAGCTTGAATCCGAAATGCGTAACAAGTTTTCTTTTCTCTTTTAGGAATTTCGGGACGAAATTCTTATAATGGAGGGAGATTGTTATGACCCACACTTCGTTTTACCAGTAAGTACCTTGGTTAATGCATAATCAAACTTATATGTGAGTTGAATACTCATTTGTGTTTTGAACTTTGGACTAGTGTTAATGTATCTTTAGCGTTTTTTTTTCTTGTTCTGAGATTGAGGACAAGTTTGTGCTTGATCCGTTGCCAGAGATATCATGCGAAACCGACCTACGAGTAAAAAGATATGAGATTTTTAGTGTGCAGGGACCTATGTGTAATTTGGGAAAGTTCTTGGGCATTTTACGATTCGGCCCCCTGGGCACCCTTCCTTATCCTTTCTTTGCCCTTTCCCTTATTAGCTCCGTTAGCCGACTCTGAATGAACGATAGTTCATTCTCCTGTTGCCCGTTCAAGAGAGAGCAGAGCGAGAGGGAAAAGGGAGAGTGAGAGAGAGAGAGCTAGAGGAGAAAGTTGGGCGATCTTGAGCTCCCCAACTGCGTTCTCATTTGATTCTTCAACTTTTCCAGCCGAATCAGCCAGCCACTTCACCTTCTTCTCCTTCCCCTTCTTCTTCCCCGTTCCTGCTGCCCGACCAAGATAGCCGCCGCCAAAGAAGGTGCTAGGAGCGGCCAAAGGTGTGAAAAACACCATATTCCAGTTGCTCTAGGGTCGTCTTGAAGTTCCCAAGGTATTTCGTGCGGAGATTGGCCACGAATCAACCCTGAATCCACCTTCTTCCTCGGCGTTTTCCATTTCTGCACAGTTTGAACGGGGTGCAAATCGGTTTGAACGGCGTGCAAAAAGTGCAGAAAAATATCCAGTTCACTGCCCAGATTGAACGGCGTTCAAATCAGTTGAACGGGGTGCAAAGTTGCAAAAAATCAGGACAGAAGTGCACTGAAGGTGCACGGCGTGTACACTGCTGTAAAGGGCATGATTAGGCGTGGTTGTGGACGTTTTTCGATGTATACGAACACACCGAAGTGGGTGAGTAGTATTTCATTCATTTATCACCATCGAACTCGATTTCATTGTATATATTGCTTCGGTATAATTAGAGTAACTTCTAAACAGTATAAATGAGATTAAAGAAATGTGTTTAATTCTATAGAGCCTAAATTACTTAGTGTAACTGAAGAAAATAGCGAATGTTGTCTGTACTGATACTGCTGTGAATATGTTGAGCTCTAAATGAATGTCTGTTGTTATGACAAGTTTAGAATGATGTGGAATTATGTATAAAGTTGAATGAGATAGAAGTGTTCTTAAATATACTCAGTGTGCAATTAAGATTGAGTTATGACAATTTATATTTACTGCTTAAATAATGATGATAGACTTAGGTGCCCTAACACCGTAGAACCCCTTTGAGAGGTCTGCACCTTAGGGGTGAAACTCGTGTCCAACATCAACCGGTTGAGTAATTATGGTGGCACGAGGGTTGATAGACAGTGTCCAACACCAACCGATTGAGTAATTTTGGTGGCACTGGGGAAAAATAATAAATAAAGTAAAGGGTTATCCAACACCAACCGGTTGAGTAATTCTGGTGGTAACCCAGTGTTGACTCCCTGCGCCTGTGTGCTCAGGTTAGAGGAGGAGTCCAGAGCACTCATGGTGAGTGCAGAGGAGGCCAGAGAGCGTGTGGGTCCTGTAGCAGACCAGGACGAGAAGTTAGACTTAGCATTTCCCGGGTGTGTCGCTAAGTCTTGTACGGTGAGATCGTAGTTCGCTATAGATATTTGTATGCAGAGTACACTGCATATGATTAGGGCATAATAATATAAATATGTAATCATATAAGATCATAGTAAATTTAATATGTTAAGAGTTTAGACCTTCTGTGTTAATTCTCAATAACTATTTATTTGTTTAAGATATCTGTTGTTGTATAAAAATGTGATTAATATCTATAAATTCTGCTATGTCATTAGAACTGCCCTGCTTAGTACTGCACTTATGTTTTATTTTAATTTTATATATCTGA
The DNA here is from genome assembly GCA_963693085.1 of Alisma plantago-aquatica. Lineage (NCBI taxonomy): Eukaryota > Viridiplantae > Streptophyta > Magnoliopsida > Alismatales > Alismataceae > Alisma > Alisma plantago-aquatica. The sequence goes on from OY856412.1 coordinate 218,137,948, forward strand.
TGAGTTGTTTAGTGATAGCTAAATGAAATTCTATTCACTGAGCGAGTAGGCTCACTCCTCTACTCCAACATTTTCAGGTCAACAACAACATCAGGAATCTGAAGGATCTTTTCATCCTAACGCTTAGTCTGTAGAAGGTATATATGTAGCTAGTATAGTTAGAGGTCTCTTAGTCCTTTCCCCTCGGTCATTGGGACATGGTGTGGGTGAGAGAGAGTATGTATGGCGAATGTGTAAAAGATGTAAATTAACTGTTATGTTTACTTTCTGTTAAACAATGTTACATGTTGTAAACTCTGTTTATGTTCTCTAGCTAGGTTAATTGAAATGCTTCCGCAATAGTTTATTATGTTTTAGTTTACAGCAATAATCCGGATATCATTATGAGGTTTTAAAAAGAAAAAGTTCTCAGTGATTTGTTTATGTGATAATCCCTCCGTCACGCCCTAATCTCGTGATTTGTGGTTAGTGTGAGATCGGGGTGTGACAAAAAGTCACATTAAGAGGACGGCTCCTTCATGGCTGTAGAACCTGAAACTCTACTATCCTTGCCTATTGCAGATCCTGATCTAGATGTTATGTTACCAATGATCAAACAACCTTGGTTGACAATATCCTAGAAGGAGAACAACGAACATCAGTTCCATATCCGATTGTCTTATATGAAGAAGGATCATCACAACAATATTTCTATGCTCCATCTCAACCACCTTTTATCTCATATCAGGCTGATCCAAATGATGAGATTTTACCACCACAAGAAGTTTGCATGTATTCACCATTGTTTGGCAATAGTGCTGATTTTTCAGAGTCCATTGACGAGTTGGGAACACCCCAAATGGAGGAACTAGAGCAAGACGTTAAGTTCACGCCCCTCATTGACTCTATTATTAATTTTATGATTTTTTAGGAGGTTTCACATCAACATAAAAATATTTATGATGTTGATTTTACTATGGACATGCTTCCTCCCATGTCAACACCACTCCTTCTATATGCAGATCTAAGTGATGAGGGGAAGCCAGATCCTGACCCTTCGCCTGTTCTACCACAACTATAGATGGTGGATTCATCTCCTACTAACTTCATCTTCAAATACAATCCACTACATGTATTCTTGAATGAACCACTCCCTAAGACCCCAATAAGCACCAATCATATTATGTGCCTCCTCTTGCTAATCCACACATAAATACAAGATTTCCTCTACTTGAGGGAGGAAGATTTGTGGATCCTTCTGGATGGGCTGCGAGGAGAAAAGCAACATCTTTTTACTCATCTAGAAAGTCCCTTTGAGCTTCCAAGACCACCCAATCTTTGGGTGATTCATGACACTCCTCCTCTTAAGGTGCCGACCCTTATCAACATGCCGTTCAGCTGGACCTTCTTTGAGCTTCCAGGACCACTTGGTTGAGCTACGTAGAATACTTTCTCTCCATTTTGAATTTAGTATTTTCTTAGAGACAAGCAAATATTTAAGTTCGGGGTGGAAGTTGGGTGGTACATACTTTACTTTACCCACATCCTTTTATCTCCAATCTCTATATTTTATATTAGAACAATATCATTGCATACATGTATTGCATTCTGCTAATTTTTTTTCAAGATTTTTTTTAATTTTTTTAGAATAATTAAACCATTACCTAGTCGTCTTATACTTACATTTTCTTCTTTACATACATGTTCACATCATTTAATTCCACTTCTTTGAAGAAAATCCATAAAAGGACTATTTTGAAACTAACCAATGACTAGAAATCATCCTATGTGGCTGAAAGATATGAATATTATGTTTCCTTAGAAAAGATGACAAGTAGAAAGAAAATGAGAGGGATCAAATACATTGTGCTTCATACTGACAAGTGACACAATTGCATGGAATTTCCATTTAATCTCCTGTCTTGTCATATTTAAAGTGTAGTATGATAAGGAGAACAACCCGATGCAATGAATTGTAAATGAAGTTATTTTTTGATCTGAACTCTCTTCTACATTTTTTCCTCCATCTTCTTACCTTTCATTCCATAAAAAAGAAACAAAAATCCACAAAAATGTGCCAAACTCTAAGTTTGGGGATGACATATCTACTTCCCCCCTCTACGCTTCTTCCATACCCTTCGCAAATATAATAGAGGTGTACCACCAAGAAAGATGCCAATGTGCACACAAAAAAATGATGTCAATGAAAGTGCATATAAAAAAAAGATCTCGAGTCGAATAGAGGAGAGATCGTCCCAAAGAAATAAAAAGATCTCGAGTCGAATAGAGGAGATATAGCTTCCTTCCATACCCCCATTCACTTCCTTTTCCTACCTATGAGAAAAATGAATGCCTTAAATTTTTAACATTCTTTTGACATACATCAATGTCAGATCAAGTGCATACTTGTTTTTCTACGGGTCTCTCTAAAATTCTATGAACCTTTTTGACATACTTGATGTTGGAGATGATGGAGAGGAAGTGTATTTGGAAACAAAATTAAGAAGAAGATATGGAAAGATGTGTTATGTGATCTCATGAATTTTGGGCAGCTTGGCTATATTCGGTGGTAATGAAATTTACATAATATGAGGATGAGGCAATCACATAGGTTGCAATTATTAATTTGGTGAATGTTTAAATTTTGTGTTACTCGAGGACGAGCAACATTTAAGTTCGAGATATTTTGATGAACGAATATTCATCCCAATTTTATTGTATTTCTTAGATCAATTTACATCTTTATGTATCATTTTATCTAATAAATTAGTTCATACAACCTTGCATTCCCATAATTGTTATAATTTTGAGTTTTCCATCTTTTTAGACAATTTATGAACTATTTTGATTAAATCTGAATTTTACCACTTTTATTGTGAGTACAATGATTTTGTTAATAGATCTACTTTTATTTTGTGCAAGGAGTGTTCCAATGTCAAGGATTTATCCATGGTCAATCACAGTCATGCCTTTGTTTATCAAGACAAGAAATTCATTTATGTGCCATCAAGTCATTATTTTGACCGGGTGCCAAGGTAAATATTAAATAATTTCTTCAATATGCAATACATGACCTTTGACTTGTATGGAAACGTCACATCATCAATTCTAATTCAGTTTTACAAGAATTCTTCTTCACTCAACTAATTCTCTCCATGACTATTGCCTTTTCATCTACATGCATTGTTTGATCCACAAGGAAATTGATTAATGGCTATCGATGCATTAACTGATTAATGGTTATCAAAAGCAAATTGTAGACCATTCAAGTAAATGTATCGATCACATAGCTCTTGACCATTCAAGTAAATGTATCGATCACATGGCGGTCGACCAAGAGTAAAAGCACCAGCTGGTCATTTAAATGTGCATGGAAACGTCACATCACGTCTATTAACTAATGTTAGCCATTCAATTGATGAGATCGTGGACTCTCTACCTTACGAAAGCTATCGATGTAAATAGTTCACAGTTTAATTAATGCTTTCCATATTAAACGTGATACGGAGGACTTGTTTCCAGGACTAAGGAGATTGGAAAAGAATTAGATCCGATCAAATCTGTTCCCTCAATAATTAATGTTGCCGGCCAACTGCCTAATTGCTACACCATCGAGGCAATGACAACAAAGATGATCGAAGTAGTAGCAAATAAAATATTGTGGGAAGCAATTAGCTATCGAGCACTTGTTATCTACAAAAGGTTGTCGAGCACTTGATAAATTAAACATATTAACCGTGAGGGAGTTCAAGTAATGACAATTGCATGCCTGTCGAGCATATGGACCAATTAACTATCGTGCACTTTCTCGACCGGAAAAGAAAACTATCGAACAGATTTTTGAAGACAAGAGGCAAAGGAATTAAAAGCTTATCGGGGAAGCATGCATGAAAGCAAAGAAACTATTTACATCTAATGGACAACCAAAACCGACATTGACCTTCAAGATAAAACCTGTGGACCTGCACCTGTCGATCAACCCGTCAACCTACAACCTATCGACCTGCAGCCTACCGACCTGTAACTCGTCGACCTACACCGATCGACCGATACCATCTATCTGCGCCTGTCGACCATTCTGTCGACCTGCAGCCTGTTGACTAGGCACCTATTGAGCTAAACTCATCGACCAATCTGTCGACCGACACCCATCGACCAGCCTATCTACCTGTATCTGTTGACCTCCTATGTCGACGGCTGGAATTTTAAGAGTCAAACACAAGTGTTCGACAGAGCAATCCTATAAATAGGACCTCAGGGCATCAGTTAAAAGAGGACTTTTCTCCCGGACGACAGGCTGCCTCTCTACCGCTCCGCCAAGGCCCAAACTCCTATCCTCGACAGAGGGAGGTCGACAATGCCTCCGTCACCTGCTCTTTCCTTATCGGTGGACCAGATCCAAGCAAGGATGACGACGAAGAAGAAGGTTCACCCGACGACAGTCCTGGGTGACTCTATTGCTACACCTCTTCTAACCGTTGAGATGATGGCTATCTCTTTCCTTTTTCTTATTGTTATTCTGATCTCGCTATGAGTTGTGAGTAGGTCCTTACGCTAGGCATGGGGAGTAGCCCTACTATTTACTTTTATTCTTTTATTGTATCCATGCATTTATGAATCCTTTTCATGTTAAATCAATAATTCTATTTCTTGTATTCTTGTTTGTCCAGTAGGTTTATATTTTGTCATAATCTTGGGTGTAGAGAATTTTGAATCCAAGATCTAGGATATCAATTGGATTTTGTTTGACTCTTGATGAGACGTCAGATAGATGTTTTCCTAGGGAACAAATACATGATCTTTGGATAACGCGACAACGAGCCTAGAGAGATATCTGCCTAGGCTTAATCCTAATGCCGAAAGGGGGATTTGCCTGACCTCCATGATATTGTTTATGTGTGTTTGCGATGCAATTAGAGTATAATTGTACATAGTGGTTGTGAAACCTACTCATCCTAGTGTATCCATCCATATGATAATCTTAGATTTTATTTCAGTCTTTTATTCTTGCACAATTAGTTGTAAATAACCAAATATACCTTTCGTGAGAAGTACTTTTCCTAGTTCAATTAGATTGATCAATCGATTCTTAAAAATATTGTCCTTTTGAGTTCGATCCTTAACTATACTACAATAACACCCGTCTGCTTGTGGGTGGTAATTATTGTACGTTTATTTTGGTAAAATCTAGGAATTTCCATTCCTAGTAAATTTGTAGTGCAATAATTTTCACATCAAATTTTGACACCATTTTTGGGGACAACAAAATTATTGATTGATTTAATTTTAATTAGGACTAGTTAGATTTTTTCTTTTAAAAATATTGAAAATCTTCTTGAACAAATTTTTATTGAAAATCTACTTGATTAATATTTTCTTTTATCCTGTAAAGAACTTTCATATTTTTTAGGTAACATATTAAACGGAGTTGTTGGCACAACATTATTTACTATGTCAGTCATGTGGTTTTTACAATCATACAACAAACGATTGCCCCAATATGGCCTTGTAGATCGCATTAGCACTCAGCAGAAGCATTGATTAGCAAGATGCCACATCGATGTCGCAGTGCCTACAATACCAGATGTGTAGTTATTATGGCCATACATCTATAGGCTGCCCCAACTCTTCCCCAGAACTTAGTGTTGATGAGGAGGATTCATGCCCAATATCATGCCATGAGCTATCAATGTGGATATAATGATAATTTTAATCTACAATACTCAGGAGGACACAATGAGGATCCTTGCTACACAAGCCAATCATATAATGAAGGAAGCCTCAATCAACAATATTCTAGAAACCTCTATGATCCGCCATGGTATGAAGATCAATATGACGGGAGTTGCGGGCTACATCCACAAATGACAGAGTTCGTGCAGCCCCCCATAACAGCTAAGGAGCAAGAAAGTTGCCAAGGACAGATGAAGCAGCCAAAGATGATGATTATTGATGATGATGAAGATGATACCATCTTAGTGTCAACAATGTTAGAACCATCGATAGCCGCACCGATCAAGGAACTGCAGCCAGAACATGATACATCATCCTTTTCTAGGGTTGAGAATTTAGTACTTCAGTAAAAAAAGTCACATCAACAGGATGGCCCCTTCATGTCTATAGAACCTGAAACTCCACCATCCTTGCCTATTGCAGATCCTGATCTAGATGTTATGTTACCAATGATCAAACAATCTTGGTTGACAATATCCTAGAAGGAGAACAACCAACATCAGTTCCATATCTAGTTGTCTTATATGAAGAAGGATCATCACAAAAATATTTCTACGATCCATCTCAACCACCTTTTGTCTCATATCTGGCTGATCCAAATGAGGAGATTTTACCACCATAAGAAATTTGCATAGCTTCTCCATTGCTTGGCAATAGTGCTGATTTTTCAGAGTCCATTGATGCCTTGGAAACACTCCAGATGGAGGAACTAGAGCAAGATGTTTAGTACATGCCCCTCCATTGACTCTAGTGTTAATTGTAAGATTTTTTAGGAGGTATCATATCAACATAAAAATATTTATGATGCTGATTTTACTATGGAGATGCTTCCTCCCATGTCAGCGCCACTCCTTCTATATGCAGATCCAAGTGATGAGGGGAAGCCAGATCCTAACCCTTCGCCTGATATACCACAACTACAGATGGTGGATTCATGTGCTACTAACTTCATCTTCAAATATCAACATAAAAATATTTATGATGCTAATTTTACTATGGAGATGCTTCCTCCCATGTCAGCGCCACTCCTTCTATATGCAGATCCAAGTGATGAGGGGAAGCCAGATCCTAACCCTCCGCCTGATATACCACAACTACAGATGGTGGATTCATCTCCTACTAACTTCATCTTCAAATACAATCCATTACATGTCTTCTTGAATGAACCACTCCCAAAGACCCCAACAAGCACCAATCATATTATGTGCCTCTTCTTGTTAATCCACACATAAATATAAGATTTCCTTTACAGAGGGAGGAAGATTTGTGGATCCTTCTGGATGGGCTGTGAGGAGAAAAGCAACATCATTTTACTCATCTAGAAAGTCCCGTCGAACTTCTAAGACCACCCAATCTTTGGGTGATTCATGACACTCCCCCTCTTAAGGTGTCGGCCCTTGTCAACATCCCGTTCAACTGGACCTTCTTTGAGCTTCCAGGACCACCTGATTGAGCTTCATGGAATTCTTCCCCTCCATTTCAAATTTAGTGTTTGCTCGGGGACAAACAAATATTTAAGTTCGGGGTGGAGGTTGGGTAGTACATACTTACTTTACCCACATCATTTTATCTTCAATTTCTATATTTTATATTAAAACCATATCATTGCATACATGCATTGCATTCAGCTATTTTTTTCATTTTCTAAGAAAAATTAAAGCCATTACCTAGTCATCTTATACTTACATTTTCTTCTTTACATACATGTTCATATCATTTAATTCCACTTATTCGAAGAAAATTCTCAAAAGGACTATTTTTGAAACTAACCAATGACTAGAAATTATCCTATGTGGCCGAAGAATATGAATATTATGTGTCCTTTGAAAAGATGGCAAGTAGAAAGAAAATATGAGGGATCAAACAAATCATGCTTCTTACTGACAAGTGGGACAATTGCTTGGAATTTCCATTTAATCTCCCGTCTTGTCATATTTAAAGTGTAGTGTGATAAGGAGAACAACTCAGTGCACTGATTTGTAAATCAAGTTGTTTTTTAATCCGAACTCTCTTCTACATTTATTCCCCCATCTTCTTACCTTTCATTCCAATAAAAAGAAACAAAAATCCAAAAAAAAATGCCAAACTCTAAGTTCGGAGATGGCATATCTACTTCCCCTCTCTACGCTTCTTCCATACCCCTCACAAATATAATAGGGGTGCACCACCAAGAAAGATGCCAATGCACACACAAAAAAATGATGTCAATGAAAGTGCAAATAAAAAAAAGATCTTGAGTCGAATAAAGGAGAGATCACCCCAAAGAAATAAAAATATCTCGAGTCAAATGGAGGAGCGATCGCTTCCTTCCATACACTACTACAGAAATGCCTTTTAGCGTCGGTTGTTTAACCCGCTTTGGCGTCAGTTTCCGAGCGACGCCTATGTGGGCGCCGCTAAAGGTCTAACACTTCGGCGTCGGTTTTTTAACCGACGCCTATTTAACTAAGAGGCGTCGGTTGTTTATAGAAAACTGACTTCAAAAGGGTTCGCACCACAGAAAACGGCATCATCTAGGACACATTCTGCGTCGGTGTTTAATTGGTAACCGACGCAAAAAGTGTCCTAGATGACGCTGTTTTCTGTGACGCGAACCCGTTTGGCGTCGGTGATCAACTAAACAACCGACGCCATACTTTAAGACGACACGGCCGTGCTTCCCTGCAGGGTCGTGTTTAGTACTATAGGCGTCGGTTTTATATGAATAAGCGACGCCTTTTCCACCATGGCCGTGCTTTCCTGCACGGTCGGGTTGTTTGTAATATTAGGCGTCAGTTTTTATCCAATAACCGATGCTGTAGGTCTTTGCTGACGGTTTTCTGTAAATAACCGACGCCTATATCTTTTTTTTTTCATATCAGTTTGCAGGCCTGCTGTGGCTGGTCAGCATGATGAGAACCTGCAGTTCAGTTTTCTGAACTGTAGGTTTACGACATCCATTGATATCAGCCTACAAACAGGCCACAAACCTGCAAAAGTCCCAAGAACAATTTCACACAAGTAGATACATTCAGACATCAATTCAATTCTCACATTCACACATATAGAAACATTCAAATACATGTATTAACATTCAGAAATATTTATTTACAAAGTATCATTCATTATCACTATCAACATCCCAATTATATCTTACAGTTACCACTGCTTGTATGGCTTTTGCCCATTCTTCTCTTATTTCATTTAATGCTTCCATCGTATATGGAGCATGTATATTTTTTAAGCATTTACCTATAGTGTTGTCAGTTTTAAACACCTGCAAAGAGAATGATGTATATATATAAGTAATAATATAAAAATAAGATCGATATATTTCATACTAACTAATGAGACTATATATAATACCTCATGTATGGTATCGATGTCCAATGCGGCATGTTTGATAATCATCTATATAAATCGCATCACATAGTATGCGCATGCCCAACCATTGTCTTGTGTAGCGCACTATAAATTGAAACATACAAAATAATACAACTAACCACAATTCACATCAATAATATATACATTGGAGTCGGGAACTTACTTGTACGTTCTACCAATTTATTGGCTGGTTCTTTTTCCTTGAGACCGTTCCTCCAGCCTTTTTGAATGCATCTAAACCCCTACATGTTAATATAACACAGTAAATTACATAAGTAAATAGTAATGTAATAACAGATGTTAACAGATACAAAAATGAAATATTTCTCACCAGAATAATGGCATTCTCATTACGTGTCCAATTTTAGCGTTTAATGTACTTCCCGCGGGATCTAGATAATAAATAGTGAATGTCCCGGGGACAATAACTAGTAACTCCCAATATCTACCGCTAGAGGTAAAAAGTTAACAATTAATAACTCAAAATGCACAATAAAAATGGAATTTTCTTAAGTCCAAATTATAAATAAAGTAAACTTACTTGACATTGAATGGAGCTATTATTATCTTCTTGTTTTGCTGACCGAAAATTTTAAAAGCATCTATACAGTATTCTTGAACACTATCAGGGTCTTTAGCTACCATACTAATCAATGATAGAATAAAAAATCCCACATGATCAAATGCAAATTGTTTGCAATGATCTTCGACTAAGTAGCTGCAAAACATGTATTACGTATGCATTAATATATATGAAACCAGATCACCGGATCTTACACAAGGTATATGGATGTATAAACAAGATATCACCTTATCCATGTCTCTATCATTGATGTATTCAGCCAATCATACATAAACAGCTCAATAATATCTTGTATAAATAAAGAGCTATCGTATGATTGACCTGCATAATCTGCATCTAAAGAAACAATTATCGGGTAATGTATATTATGTGTCCGTAGCCAACATGCCATTCCCCTACAAGCAGGACCTAACGGGTATGTTAGGTCAGTTGGAACCCAAGTTGGTAATGTGGGAAGTGGAAGTGGAGGCCTAGGTGCTCCTGGTGTCTTCTTTTTAACCTGTATATATAATTTCAGATCAGTTGACATCATATATACACATTAACAGTCTAAATCAATGTAAATTTATCTTACAATTTCAGTAGTGTAGACGACATCTGCTTTGGGCCACAATATGACCCCGCCTTCTTCCTCAGCAAGTGTATCAATATCCGGGTAGGGATATGGCAATGTAGCTTCCCTCCAATCGGGTAACACACGTAATGGGCCCACACGAACGTAGCCCTGTGGCATTGGAGTCCCGTGAAACCTTTCCCCAGGAAGGGACGGGTAAGCCTGCGCCTCTGTAACAACATAGTCTTGTATTCTTAAGCGGCATGGCTTCAATGCCTACAAATTTACGTAAAGAATGTTATACATATATACATATCATCTTGAAAACATATCATCTTGAAAAGACTAGCTACAATGTCATAAACAATACTTACAACAGACGTGTTAGGCGATGGGTCTCCAGGATTACTCGTAGTCTGTGCATCAGGAGAAGAGTGGGTCACCATAGGCTGATTGGAAGCCTGAGATGCCTGCCACCGCAACAATTCTTCCTTGACCTTCTCAGCAACTACATCATTGACCTTCTTAGCAACTATATCCTCGACTCTCTTATTCTCCTAGACATGGATAAAAGAAATATTAGCTTCTTATTATTGAATTTCCTTTTGCAGTAACATTCTAAAAAATGAATAGATTACCTCTTCTTGAGAAAGTCCCGCTCTGGGTTTGCACTGGGATGGCCCAAAGAATGCTTTGATGCCCACACCAGCGCCTGCACCCCTAACACGTCCAGGATGCTCTGGGTTACCCAGAGCAACTGTCAATTCATCCCTTGTGCCATGAGGGATGAACGTGCCTTGTTTCCTCTACTCGTGCAGCTCCCGCTAATCACCATCAACAGAAATTGGTAAGTTAACACCACAAATAATCAATATTCAAACGATTGCTCTAAGAGTTGTATTTTACCATTTTCGCAGCCGCCTCAGCAGTTACGAGCTTATTTATTTCACCCTTCTTGTTTTGCCTCCCAGCTATCCAGATATCATGGCGAGGCATGGGTGTGGCAGACTCTTGAGTAGGAGCAGACTCCTGAGTAGCCGCAGACTCCGCCTGTAGTCTTTAGAGAACGCTTGCATAGCCTTTTGGACCCATAGTGTGGTCATGCACATTCAGTGCACGCCTTGCTTTTTGTGCGTCACTGAGGGCCTAGTTAGTATGCACATTAATGATTTGGTTAGTAGCACTAAATGTTAATCTTGAATAGGTGAATACAATGTATATTAATTAAATTGGGAGTGACGCCTAATACCTTGAATTCTTCAGATTTTCTTGAAGCAACAAAATTGTCCCAATCTTCTTTGTCCAAGAAGTTCCATTGTTCAAGGGCTGACTTCTTCTTCTTATCACCCTCTTTTATGTATTCTCTGTTCAGATTTGTACTTTAATTCCTAAGCATCTTTCTAGCGCGTTGCATCACACTTTTACGATGCAACTTCTCATCCAATGCAAACAGATTCTGTAAAATAGAAATGTTATTAACTAGTATCCAAAATAGAATTGCAAATAATAGAATTTGTAATCTACAAAATAGAATTGCAAATAATAATAACTCACGCATAAATCCTTCCATATCAAGTCTTTTTTCCCCTGAGGAACTTTATACCAATTATCATACTTAACACCACAATGGCCCCGAGTGGTACACCCAAGATAGTTTACAAAATTATTGCGGTTCACTCCAATTGCATTTCCTCCATTATCAAACTCCACAACCAATTTGGATCCACTGCCACTTAGTGCTATTAACTTCTTCAACAGAGTGATGCCCCTTTTCTTGTTAAGTGTTTGGTGCTGCGCATCAAGTTGCTCTAGTGCTTCAGTGGGTACATGTGCATCATCAACCTAAAATTTGACAAAAATAAACACACTGAATTAGCCCAATGTAGAAATATAGGATATATGACATAACTAGAAGATAATGAATTTTATAGAAATACAGGATATGTTTTTAGAACTTACATTGGTATCCTCGCCATGCTCGTCATGGACAACATGCTCATCATGGACTTCATGCTCATCATGGTCAGCCATCTGAAAATGTCATTAAAAAGGCAAACATTTAGCATTTGTATTAACTAGAAAAGGCAAACATTTAGCATTTGTATTAACTAGAAAAAGGCAAACATTTAGCATTTGTATAAACTAGAAAAAGGCAAACATTTAGCATTTGTATAAACATACATGTCTCTAAAATTGTGATCTTTTATCAATTAACAATCCTTCATTGTGATCTCCGCACACATATAAGTCATCATTAGCTTCAATATTTTGTGGAGTTGGCAACCCAACTGAGAATGGACTGGAGTCATCATACTTATCATAGTACTCTTCTTCATCTATAGGATCTTCAATGAACTGTCTTTTACCATGAAGAACAACCGACCATTTATCATTTGTAGGATCATCGATATAGAATATTTGTTTCTCATGTGATGCCAATATGAATGGTTCACCCTTCTCGCCAATCTTTTCAAAGTTCACCAAAGTGAAACCCAATTCATCCACTATAACTCCTTTGGTGTTATCAACCCAATTACATTTAAAGAGCAGAATTTTGAAATCTATGTAGTCAAACTCCCAAATGTCTTCAATGACACCGTAATATGACATTTTAGCTTCACGTAGACTCTTATCCTTTGCACTTGCAAAGTACATAGTCGACGCTTGAAGAGTGACCCCACTATTTTGGACGACACTCTTATCATCTTGGTGCTTTGTGTAATATGTGAATCCATTAATGTCAAACCCTTCATAGGACATAACATTCGGTTTTGGTTTAAAGGCGAGGCATTTGATAGTTTTTGTAATATCATTTGGTGTTTGAGATAGTTTATGTAAGACTTTATCTTCAAACTACTTAGTAAAAGTCTTATTATGCTCTCTAGCAAGCCACATTGAACTTGCTCAAGGATGTTGTCTCTTTATGAAATTGGTATGTTCCTCGATATAAACACTCACTTCGTCCATATTGTGTAAAATATACAAGTGAGCTTGTTCCAACTGCTCACGGCTGATTACTTTCACCTGTGATCCCAAAATTCCTTTGCCCTCCTCAATATTCTTGTCATTATCAGGAGTGTCATTACCACTGAGAAAGTCATTGCAAAAATCCATAACCTCTCTCGCCACATAACCTTCAATAATACTCCCTTCAGGCCGATAATGGTTTCGAACATCACCTTTAAAAACGCTCATGTATCGTTTAAAGGGATACATCCAATGCAAGAAAACTGGTCCCAACATTTTCACTTCCCTAGTCAAGTGGACAACAAGATGTACCATGATATCAAAGAATGAAGGAGGGAAATACATCTCAAGCTGACATAGGGTAACAGCCACTTCTCTTTGCAAATTATCAAGAGTATCAGGGTCAATAACTTTGCTGCATAGACTGTTGAAAAAGAAACAAAGTCTGGTAATTGCAAACCTTACATGCTTCGGCAATATAGATCGAATTGCCACGGGAAATATTTGTTGCATTAGAGTGTGACAATCATGAGATTTAAGACCTATCAACTTCAGATCTTTCATTGATACCAATCTACAGATGTTGGATGAGTAACCATGTGGCACCTTAACATTTACCAAGCATTCACAAAAAGTTTTCTTCTCCTTTCTAGACAACGTGTAACAAGCGGGAGGTAAGTATATTCTTTTATTACCCATTTCACATAATTCTGTTAATTCTGACCTTATTCCCATTTCACGTAGGTCCAGTCTGGATTTTATCCCATCTTTAGTCTTACCTGGTATATTTAACAGAGTACCAATGATGCTATCACAGACATTTTTCTCAACGTGCATTACATCGATACAATTCCTGACTGTCAAAGAACTCCAATAAGGAAGATCCCAAAATATTGACTTCTTCTTGAATGAAGAATTGTCACTCCGTGTGGCCATACTACATTGTGATTTCTTACCAAATTCATTGACAATGTCTTTTACTCTTGCATAAACAACATCCCCTGGTATAGGTTAAGGTGCACTCCATTCATCATTCCATCCATTGAATGCTTTGCGCTTCCTACGATACGGATGGAATTTTGAAAGAAACCTTCGATGACCAAGATATACAGTCTTGCCACCATGTTTTAGTCTTATTGAATCAGTGTTTTCTTCACATATAGGACACACTTTAGCTCCTTTGACACTATATCCTGACAAATTCCCATATGCTGGAAAGTCATTAACAGTGCAAAACAACATAGCGTGCAAATGAAATGTCTCTCTTGCTGAAACATCATAGGTCATCACACCTTCAGCCCAAAGTTTCTTTAAGTCATCAATCAAAGGTTCAAGATAAACATCGATATCATTTCCGGGTTGTTTAGGGCCCGATATCAACAACGACAACATAACATACTTATTTTTCATACACATCCAGGGAGGAAGATTGTATATAACAAGCATGACTGGCCAAGTGCTATGTTGGCTGCTCAATGTCCCGTACAGATTCATCCCATCTGTACAAAGCCCATGTCTTAGATTCCTATCTTCTTCACCAAATTTGGGGTATAATAGATCAATCTTCTTCCACTGTGGGGAATCAGACGCATGTCGTAGGATCCCATCATTATTTTTCTTAACATCTGCATGCCACCTCAAATTCTTCGCATCTTTCAGATTTGCAAACAAGCGTTGAAACCGTGATATTATAGGTAGATACCACAACACCTTGGCAGGAGAACCAATTTTGGACTCCCCTGAAGTCGTCAATTTATACCGTGACACACCACATTTTGGACAATCTTTCAAATCTACATAGTCCTTTTGAAATAATACACAATCATTCGGGCATGCGTGTATCTTCTTGGCCTCCATTCCCATTGGGCACAACATTTTCTTTACCTGGTATGTTGAGATTGGCAGCTCGTTTCCTTCAGGAAGCATTTCTTTCAACAAAGTCAACAATGAAGTGAAGCTTTTGTCGCTCCATCTATTGTTAGCTTTCAACTTATACAATCTCAACACAGCGCTAAGCTTCGTAAACTTAGCACAACCTGTGTATAACGGTATCTTAGCATCATGCACAATGTTTCTAAAGATAGGAGGTGGATCGGTGTGCTCTACCCTACAACTATCCAGCATCACATCAACAATGTCTGCTGGAACTGGTTCGTTCACATTTACGTCATCGGAGGCAATTTTCTTCTTCCACCCAAGCACTGCTATCGACATCTACTGGTTTCGATTTTGAAATCTCTCCATGCCAGTGCCATTCTGTATAGCCTTGTACAATCCCGTTGCACATGATATGACTTTTGATTTCCTCACCAGTGTTGACTTTCAAGTTGTTACCGCAATGCCTACATGGACAGTAGAACCTATCTGTAGGTTTTTTCCTATGTTCCTCGGCAAATCTAATAAACTGATCAAGACCAGATATAAACTCTGGGGTGCAATGATTACGAATGGACATCCATGATCTATCCATTCTATGATCAGAGAAAACAAGTATATATTAGGAAACAAGTATATATTAGGAAAAGATTAGGGTATACACTTACATCCTAAGTGTATAATGTGATGTCATTCTTATATATAATAAATGTGTACCACCTATCCCATCCTTGAACACCTAATCTCACTAGTAAGTGTATAATGTGTATTGGGTTTTCAAGAAAATTTCGGCAGCATTTCCCCGCTGTTCTCTAAGTACATATGTACTTAGAGAACAAATGGGGAAATGCTACTGAAATTTTCTCGAAAACCCAATACAGATTATATACTTACATCCTAAGTGAGATTAGGTGTTCAAGAACAGTCCCAAACCGGGGACTATCCAAGATTTACTCCTAATGAGTCAATCTTGGACGGGTTTCTAGGCCAACAAACACATTTGATGTCATTCTTATATATAATAAATGTGTACCACCTATCCCATCCTTGAATACCTAATCTCACTAGTAAGTGTATAATGTGTATTGGGTTTTCAAGAAAATTTCGGCAGCATTTCCCCACTGTTCTCTAAGTACATATGTACTTAGAGAACAAACGGGGAAATGCTACTGAAATTTTCTCGAAAACCCAATACACATTATACACTTACATCCTAAGTGAGATTAGGTGTTCAAGAACAGTCCCAAACCGGGGACTATCTAAGATTTACTCCTAATGAGTCAATCTTGGACGGGTTTCTAGGCCAACAAACACAATAATAGATATGTACATGTTAGAGTTTCATCACAATTAATGTTAGGGTTTCATCACAATTGATGTTAGGGTTTCATCAATGTTAGGTTTAATCAAATCAAATTAGGATGCTAGAATTTACAAGTTTAAATCTTATTTCAACATGCATCAAAATTTACTGAATTAAGTCAAACATTAGGATTAGAAGCACAAATATATGCAAGCAAAAAATTTGTTCATATCCTAGGATTTACATAAAACATTACATGAAATTTTTTCATATCCTTACCAACAGCAAGCACGGCCGTGGCTGTGTTGGCCTACCATGGCCATGGCGCACGGCCGTGGTAGGCCAACACAGCCATGGTCGTGCTTACTGCATGTTGGTAAATAGCTAGGGAGAAGGAGAGGTAGCGCTACCTGGAGCTAGTGTGGAGAGGACCGCCGGCGGCAGCAGCGTGTGGAGGAGCTAGAGCAGCAGTGGCAGCGACAACAACAAACGACCGGGGGCGGGCGGCGGGCAGAAGCAACTGACGGTCGGAGAAGCAGCAGGCGCCGGCCGGAGAAGCACCAGGAGAAGAAGCAGCAGCGGTGGACGGCGGGCAGCGGCGCCGGTGAGCAGAAGAGAACCAGAGCAGCGGCGGCGAGCAGCAGCAACCGACGATGGGTGATTTTGGGAGAACGGCGACGAGCAACAGCATAGAAGAGAAGTCGCGATGAAACAGGAAGAAAGGGGGAAGAGCCGGGTATCGGGTCTATTAAGTTGATCAACGGCGTCGGTTATCTACACAACCGACGCCTATTATGCTTTAGCGTCGGTTAATAGTAAAACACTGACGCCCAAATAGAAAACTTTTATCCTAAATTATTTGGCGGGAACCATTATCAGCGTCGGTTATCCAAGGATAACCGACACCTAAAGTGGAACTTTTCGCGCAAAATTTCATTTTAAATAGGCGTCGGTTAATAGTTAAAAAACCGACGCTGTATGTGGCCCAAATTTTTTTCGTCCGAAAATTGGATTTCGCGGGCGTTTTTAGGCGTCGGTCGGTTATAGTCAGCCGACACTGAATACAAAGCGGTACCCGTGTCTGGTTGGTCTTCGAATATAGACGTCGGTTTGCCTACATAACCGACGCCTAATATTATAGGCGTCGGTTTTCCTTAATAACCGACGCCCAGAAAAGCGACACTGAACGCTATTTCTGTAGTAGTGATACCCCCATTCACTTCCTTTTTCTACCTATGAGCAAAATGAATGCCTTGAATTCTTAACATTCTTTTGACATACATCAATATCAGATGAATTGCATACTTATTTTTCTATGGGTCTCTCTAAAATTCTATGAAACTTTTTTAACATGCTTGATGTTGGAGATGATGGAAGGAAGTGTATTTGGAAACAAAATCATGAAAGAAGATATGGAAATATGTGTTATGTGATCTCAAGAATTTTGGATAGTTTGACCTTATTCGGTGGTAATGAAATTTACATAATATGAGGATGAGGCAATCACATAGGTTGAAATTATTAATTTGGTGAATGTTCAAATTTTGTGTTACTCGAGGACGAGCAACGTTTAAGTTCAGGATATTTTCATGAACAAATATACATCCCAATTTTATTATATTTCTTGGATCAATTTGCATCCTTATGTATCATTTTATCAAATATATTAGTTCATACAACCTTGCATTCCCGTAATTGTTATAATTTTGAGTTTTCCTTCTTTTTAGACAATTTATGGACTATTTTGATTAAATCCGAATTTTACCACTTTTATTGTGAGTACAATGATTTTGTTAATAGATCTACTTTTATTTTGTGCAAGGAGTGTTCTAATGTCAAGGGTTTATCCATGGTCAATCACAGTCATGCATTTGTTTATCAAGACAAGAAATTCATTTATGTGCCATCAAGTCATTATTTTGACCGGGTCCCAAGGCAACTAGCAAATAATTTCTTCAATATGCAATACATGACATTTGACTTGTATGGAAACGTCACATCATCAATTCTAATTCAGTTTTATAAGAATTTCTCTTCACGCAACTAATTCTCTCCATGACTATTGCCTTTTCATCTACGTGCATTGTTTGATCCGCAAGGAAATTGATTAATGGCTATCGAGGCATTAACTGATTAGTGGTTATCAAAAGTAAGCTGTCGACAATTCAAGTAAATGCATCGATCACATGGCTGTCGACCATTCAAGCAAATGTATCGATCACATGGCTGTCGACTAAGAACAAAAGCACCAGCTGATCATTTGAATGTCCATGGAAAGGTCACATCACGTCTATTAACTAATGTTAGCCATTCAATTGATGAGATCGTGGACTCTACCTTGCAAAAGCTATCGATTCAAACAGTTCACAGTTTAATTAATGCTTTTCATATTAAACGTGATACGGATGACTTGTTTCCAGGACTAAGGAGATTGGAAAAGAATTAGATCCTGTCAAATCTGTTCCCTCGCTAATTAATGTTGCCTGCCAACTGCCTAATTGCTACACCATCGAGGCAATGGCAACCAAGATGATCGAAGTAGAAGAAAATAAAATATTGTGGGAAGCAATTAGCTATCGAGCACTTGTTATAAAAAAAAGGTTGTCGAACACTTGATAAATTAAACATATTAACCGTGAGGGAGTTCAATTAATGGCAATTGCATGCCTATCGAGCATATGGACCGATTAACTATCGTGCACTTTCTGGACCGGTAAAGAAAACTATCGACCAGATTTTTGCAGACAAACGAGGCAAAGGAATTAAAAGCCCATCGAGGAAGCATGCTTGCATGCAAAGAAACTATCTTCATCTACATCGACAACTAAAACTAACATTGGCCTTCAAGATAAAACCTGTCGACCCACACCCGTCGATCAGCCTGTCGACCTGCAACCTACCGACTAGCAGCCCGTTGACCTACAGTCTGTCGACCTACATCGATCGACCGATACCATCGATCTGCGTCTATCGACCATTCTGTCGACCTGCAGCCCGTCGACTAGGCACCTATCGAGCTAAACTCGTCGAACAATCTATCGACCGACACCCATTGACCAGCCTGTCGACCTGCCTCTTGTCGATCTGCCGACCTCCTATGTTGACGACTGAAATTTCAAGAGTCAAACACAAGTGTTCGACCGAGCAATCCTATAAATAGGACCCTAGGGCATCAGCTAAAAGATGACATATCTCCCGGCTGAAACGTTACCGCTCTACTTCTCCGCCAAGGCCCAAACTCCTATCCTCGATAGAGGGAGGCTGACGACGCCTCCGTCACCTGCTCTTTCCTTATCCGTGGACCAGATCCAAGCAAGGAGGAAGACGAAGAAGAAGGATCACCCGACGACAGTCCTAGGTGACTCTATTGCTACATCTCTTCTGACCATTGAGATGATGACTATCTCTTTCCTTTTTCTTATTCTTATTCTGATCTCACAATGAGTTGCAAGTAGTTCCTTATGCTAGGATGTGGGGAGTAGCCCTACTATTTGCTTTTATACTTTTATTGTATCTATGTATGTATGAACTATTTTCATGTTAAATCAATCGTTCTATTTCTTGTATTCTTGTTTGGCCAGTAGGTTTACATATTTGTCATAATCTTGGGTGTAGAGAATTTCGAACCCAAGATCTAGGGTATCGATTGGTTTTTGTTCGACTCTTGATGAGACATCTGATAGATGTTTTCCTAGGTGACAGATACATGATCTTTTGATAACGTAACAATGAGCCTAGAGGGATATCTGTCCAGGCTTAATCCTAACACGGAAAGCGGGATTTATCTTACCTTCATGATATTATTTATGTGTGTTTGCGATGTCTAGAGAGTATAACTATACACAGTGGTGGTGAAACCTACTTATCCTAGTGTATCCATCCATATGATAATCTTAAATTTTATTTCAGTCTTTTATTCTTGCACAATTAGTTGTAATTAACCAAAATTTACCTTTCGTGAGAAGTATTTTTCCTAGTTCAATTAGATGGATCAATCAATTCTTAAAAATATTGTCATTTTGGGTTCGATCCTTAACTATACTGCAATAAGACCCGTCCATTTGTGGGTGGTAATTATTGCACGTTTATTTTGGTAAAAACTAGGCATTCCCATTCCTAGTGAATTTGTAGTGCGATAATATCCACATCAAATTTTGACGCCATTTTCAGGGACACAAAATTATTGATTGATTTAATTTTAATTAGGACTAGTTAGATTTTTTTCTTTTAAAAATATTGAAAATCTTCTTTAATAATTTTTTTATTGAAAATATACTTGATTAATATTTTCTTTCAACATGACAAAGAACTTTCATATTTTTTAGGTACCATAATAAATGGAGTGGTCGACACAACATTATTTACCATGTCAGTCATGTGGTTTTACAATCATACATCAAAAGACTACCCTAATATAGCCTTGTAGATCACATTAGCACTCTACATAAGCATTGATAAGAAAGATGCCACATCGATGTCGCAGTGCATACAATGCCAGATGTGTGGTTATTATGGCCATACATCTATAGGATGCCCCAACACTTCCCCAAAACTTAGAACTCCGATGAGGAGGATTCATGCCCAACATAATACCATGAGCTATCAATGTGGATATAATGACAATTTTAATCCACAATACTAGGAAGGACACAATGAGGAGCCTTGCTACACAAGCCAATTATATAATGAAGGAAGCCTCAATCAACAATATTCTAGAAACCTATATGATCCACCATGGTATGAAGATCAATATGACGGGAGCAGCGAGCTACATGCACAAATGACAGAGTTCGTGCAGCCCATCATAACAGCTAAGGAGAAAAAGTTACCAAGGATAGATGAAGTAGCCAAAGATGACGATTATTGACGATGATGAAGATGATACCATCTTAGTGTCAACAATGTCAGAACAATCGATAGCCGCATTGATCAAGGAACTACAACCAGAATATGATACTCCATCCTTTTCTACGATTGAGAATTTAGTACTTCAGTACAAAAAGTCACATCAAGAGGACGTCCCCTTCATGGTTGTAGAACTTAAAACTCCACCATACTTGCCTATTGCAGATCCTGATCTATAAGTTACGTTACCAATGATCAAACAACCTTAGTTGACAATATCCTAGAAGGAGAACAACCAACATTAGTTCCATATCCGGTTGTCTTATATGAAGAAGGATCATCACAACAATATTTCTATGCTCCATCTCAACCACCTTTTGTCTCATATCAGGATGATCCAAATGAGGAGATTTTACAGAGTCCATTGATGAGTCGGGAATACTGCACATGGAGTAACTAGAGAAAGACGTTAAGTCCACACCCCCATTGACTCTAGTGTTAATTGTATGATTTTTCAAGAGGTTTCATATCAACATAAAAATATTTATGATGCTAATTTTACTATGGAGATGCTTCCTCCCATGTCAACACCGCTCCTTCTATATGCAGATCCAAGTGATGAGGGGAAGCTAGATCCCAACCCTTCGCCTGATCTACCACAACTATAGATGGTGGATTCATCTCCTACTAACTTCATCTTCAAATAAAATCCACTACATGTCTTCTTGAATGAACCATTCCCGAAGACCCCAACAGTCACCAATCATATTATGTGCCTCCTCTTGCTAATCCACACATAAATACAAGATTTCCTCTACTAAGGGAGGAAGATTTGTGGATCCTTCTAGATGGGTTGCAAGGAGAAAAGAAACATCATTTTACTCATCTAGAAAGTCCCTTCGAGCTTCTAAGACCACACTACGAAAAATATGGTCTTTAACTACAAAAAAATTTGTAGCAAAAACCCTAAAATTTGTAGCTAAAAGCTTTGGCTATATTTATCCTTACATTTATAATATATAGCTAATACCCATGTAGCTAAATGTGTAGGCTACATTTTTGAAAGTTGTAGTTAGTTATTCCTCTGGCTGCAAATTCATATGTAACCCTAATTGTAGTTAAAAATGTCCTTACACATAAACATGTAGTTTCAATTGTAGCCAAATGTATGACTACAATTCAATTTGGACCTATGATATGTAGGGAGAGATGACATTGGTTACAATTTGTATTTGTAGTTCATGTATAGAAAAAATTAGCACTTGCTACACATGTAATTATAGCTAGTGTGTCGTGACATAGAATATTATTGCACTAACAAACTCACTCAGGGTTGAAATCTCTGAGTTCTTAACCAAAACCTTGTGCAATAATACCACCCACAAGCGGACGGGTCTTATCGCAGTATAGTTGAGGATCGAATCCCAAGAGACAACATTTTTAAGAATCTTTTACTAGTTGAATCTAGTTGAATCAAGACTAATATTTAAAACAAGGTTGGTTGATTTGAGTTTAATTAAACTAAATGCAAGGAAAGTAAAGAGCATGATTAAAAGTTGATTAAATATTAATGATATGGAATCACTGGGATGGTCCCGGGTTTCACCACCACTACATATGCAAACTCGTCCAATCACAAACATATAGACAAGATATAACTATCCAGATAGAGCTATTGCAAAACCCCCCATACCGGCGTCAGGTTCGCGTAAGCATCACTTTAGGTATCAGATGTCTTGTCACCATCCAGATCACAAACTTACGGCTCCGAAGATACAAATATCCAACTGAAGCTACGGGCCCCCCATACGGGCGTCATGCGCACAGAAGCGTCATAGTGGGATAGATGACTCGTCACCTCACGGATCACACGCTTACGACTTCAGGGAATCCCTTTCTATTTCTAGTCAGGGAGTCAACCACATTAATCAACATTCAAATCCTACATATTGAAGTTCTCGCAACATAGGTAACGAACAAGATAAATACAAGCATGTGAGCAAGCCACAAGCACACATCGACGATTAACAATGAAAAGAACGGTTATATACATGCCATGGAATGTTTAGTATTTGAACATGTAAGCATGGGCAGAGGGACTAGTCCCCACACCCCAGCGAAAGGAAACTACTCACTCATAGAGAGAGAAATAAGAAAAATGAGAAGAAAGAGAGAAGATTCCACCATGAGCATAGTGAAGAAGATGATCGCAACTCGGTGGAGAAACAATCTTCTACACAACGTCGGGGCAGATCTGGATGAAAAGGGAAGAACACCACGGCAGACAGGGCAGATCTTCTCTCTCCACCTTCTCTTTCTTCTCGTAGTCCTCACTCGTAGTAGGAGGATCAACTTGTGGATGAGATGGTGGCGTAGAAACGGCGTAGATGCAGCAGATCTGGATCTGTATCTAGATCTAGATCTAGATATGGATGAAGTGGCTTGCAGATCTAGAGTCTACACTCCAGATCTGGGTGAACGGGGCACAAAACCACCACGAGGGCAGGCTCTTGGCTATGGAGGTCGTCTCCTTAGGCCCATGTCAGACCTACAACCTAACGACGTCTGGAGATCCCCTGATGGGCTAGGGTAGCGTTCTATTTATAGGCAGGTTGGGACCGACATAAATTCGTGACCTTGGTAATTTGCAGCAGGTCGCTGCTTTTTTTTAGATGTCACGGTCGCGGTCTTTTCGATGACGTAGTTGCGGTTACTTGGTAGCAGGTCATGATTCTTTGGAGTCCTGATTATCTTGTAGACATGCAGCTAATCACGATTCTTGTCTGTGCTCTCTTGGTCATGATTTCCTGGTTGTGCGTGGTAGCAGCAGATTTAGTGGATCATGGTCGAGGTTGTGGTTTGGTAGACAGTGGTGAAGAGCAGAAGTGTGGCAGCGGGGTTAGATATGTTGGGTGATGAAGTCACGCTCCTGCCGCTAGGGTTGGTGCAGCGGGAGGTGCGGTTGTGATGAAGAAGGAAGGAGAGGGGGGGTCGCAGTTAATGGAAGGAGCAGAGGAGGTCGTGATTCTGTTTGCCCAGTAGGTCACGATTCTGTTTTGCCACGGTCGTGGTCTTGAGAGTGTTTCCGTGATCGCAATTGTGGAATCTCGGACAGGTGTCCGCAGTGTTGGAGTGTGGGAGGCCGCAGTGTGAGATGGTGCAGAGCCTGACTTTGCCACGGTCGCGATTCACAGACACCGCGGTTGCAGCTCTACAAGGCTCGTTCGCGATCTTTTTGTTACCGCGGTCACGGTTAATTTTCTAGTCGCGATCTTTGAATAGCGGTCACGATCAAAAGGGAGGCAGGAGATCACGACTATGTAGGGTGGTTTCATGGATAAACGTGGACAGCTAGATGAGAGGGACGATGGGGTCCAGCGGCTAGGTGAGGAACACGTGAAGAAAAGAAGGGACGACGTGCGTTGACCAACCTTTGACCAGAGCTACTCAAAGCCCAAAAAATAGAGAAATGGAACAGAACTTGGGTCCGATGCCCAATTTGACCTGCCAAAAATGATGTAAAAATATGATTAAAACTGTGATAAATTCAATTAAGCCCAATTACTCGCATAATAGAAGGTATAGATAATAAGCGCGAAGAAGCAAGGCAAAACTGGGCCAGAAGAGGTGATTGAACTAAGATGAATATGCATTCATCAAAATACCCCGAACTTAAATGTTGCCCGTCCTCGAGTAACATAAAATCTGAAACAATCGCCTATTGCATACTTTCAACTCGTGTGACTGACCGGCCTAAATCGCGCGTCCTAAAATTGGAGGCGGATTTGAGGTAGTCGAGCTTTTACATTTATAACCCGACTCCTTCTAGGCCCCTGCAACTTTGTTTACGGGGTCGAAGTAGATATACGGGGTCGAACACAGGGACAAGGGTGGTAGTGTTGAGAACTCAGAATCGACACGCTACACTCCAGCAGGTACAAAGAGATATTAAATTCCCTAAGGGGAAACAGCAAGATTTCACAAACAAAACGAAGAAAACTATCTCCAACTGGAGTTATAAGAAAAAACTTAGGTTTTAAGCATTTAGCAGTTTTTAGGGAGTTTTCGTGCAACAGAAACAGAGAGATAATACTAAAGCTAAGCAAGGTACCAAGGAGAAAACTTCGGTAAATAAAGTGGCAGCAGAAATATCCTGTACCCCTCCTCTCAGAGCGGGTACCTCTAACCAAGCATCAACACCCCTCTCGAGGTTGCTGGACTTAAATTAGAGTGGAAAGGTTACTACTACAACTCTGATTTCGGGCACTCTTGTACACCAGAATCGGAGCAAACACTAGAGCCACAACACCTCTCTCAAGGCTGTTGTGACGGGAAAATGCGATTCGGTAGCTAATCGGAACGTGATTCAACGTGCAAGCTAGAGTTCAGATATTAAACATAGCACTCATCCAACAAGGGTAGCAAGCATAAACAAGCAGATGATTAAACTCTTCCATTTCCATAAACAATAAAGGTCTTAAGTACAGTGCATAAGTAAAGAATTAAATAACAGAAATAAAGATATAGGTCGCCTTCTTGATGTAGAAGGACGACATACTATAGCGGCTCTCCAGTCCTATACCGGTCAGAAGCCTAGCCCGATACATCAGTGTCGGGCGGCGCACCCTTTCGGGCAGCACACCGTGATGTCCGATTGTATCATTCAAGGACCCTGGCCGATACGCTCAAGTCGGGCGGCACCCTCTCGGGAGGCAGGCCATGACCGGCGAAGCGTATCAGGTTTGATATTGAGTCGGGCTCAGTGTGACACATTCTAATGTCGGGCACTTGTGTCGCTCATCCACGTTGGCTGATATCGGCCTGCAGTGTCGCCCGGGACGGTCCTAAGTGAACCATCCCCTTGCTCTCGGGACGGGGAAGAGCTCACCTAGAGTTGCCCAGCACGAACACTCAGGCGCGATACTTCTGCTCTCACAGCTTCCTCCGAAGATTGCTCAGGGTTCCCGACATACGACCTATTCCGACCTGTCTTTTCGGCTTCCTGTAGCTGCTATTTATAGGCAGCAGTTGGGGGAAGTTATGGTTCTCAAAGCGCCACGTGTCTTCCCTATACGCGGTTCGGTGGATGGCTGATACTGGTATCGCCCGGCATAGGGTGTCGGCTTTCGGTCACGTGAAACAATGAAAAGAAAAGTTATATACATGCCATGGAATGTTTAGTATTTGAACATGTAAGAATGGGCAGCGGGGCTAGTCCCCGTACCCCAGCGAAAGGAAACTACTCGCTCATAGTGAGAGAAACAAGAAAAACGAGAAGAAAGAGAGAAGATTCCGCCATGAGCATGGTGAAGAAGATGATCGTAGCTCGGTGGAGAAACGGTCTTCTACACAACGTCGGGGCAGATCTGGGCGAGAAGGGAAGAACACCACGGCAAACGGGGCAAATATTCTCTCTCCACCTTCTCTTTCTTCGCGTAGTACTCGCTCATAGCAGGAGGAGCAGCTTGTGGATGAGATGGTGGCGTAGAAACGACGTAGATGCAGTAGATCTGGATCTGGATCTAGATCTAGATTTGGATGAAGTGGCTTGCAAGTCTAGAGTCTACACCCCAGATCTAGGTGAACGGGGCACAAAACCACCACGGGGGCAGGCTCTTGGCTATGGAGGTCCTCTCCTTAGGCCCAGGTCATACCTGTAGCCTAACGGTGTCTGGAGATCCCCTGATGGGCTGGGGTAGCGTTCTATTTATAGGCAGGTTGGCACCGACTTAAATTCACGACCTTGGTAATTTGCAGCAGGTCGTGATTTTTTTAGATGTCGCGGTCACGGTCTTTTCGATGTCGCAGTCGTGGTTACTTGGTAGCAGGTCACGATTATTTGGAGTCGCGATTATCTTATACACATGCAGCTGATCAAGATTCTTGTCTGTGCTCCCTTGGTCATGATTTCCTGGCTGTGCGTGGTAGAAGCAGATTTAGTGGATCATGGTCGAGGTTGTGGTTTGGTAGACAGTGGTGAAGAGCGGAAGTGTGGCAGCGGGGATAGATATGTTGGGTGATGAAGTCACGCTGCTGCCGCTAGGGTTGGTGTAGCGGGATGTGCAGCTGTGATGAAGCAGGAAGGAGAGGGGGGTCGCGGTTAATGGAAGGAGAAGAGGAGGTCACGATTCTGTTTTCCCAGCAGGTCGCCA
The DNA here is from genome assembly GCA_963693085.1 of Alisma plantago-aquatica. Classification (NCBI taxonomy): domain Eukaryota; kingdom Viridiplantae; phylum Streptophyta; class Magnoliopsida; order Alismatales; family Alismataceae; genus Alisma; species Alisma plantago-aquatica. The sequence goes on from OY856412.1 coordinate 218,165,301, forward strand.
TTCCATTTTGCCATGGTCGCGGTCTTGGGAGTGTTGCCGCGATCGCAATTGCAGAATCTCAGACAGGTGTCCGCAGTGTTGGAGTGTGGGAGGCCACGGTGTGAGATGGAGCAGAGCCTGACTTTGCCACGGTCACGATTCACAGACATCGTGGTCGCGGCTCTACAAGCTCGGTCGTGATCTCTTTGTTACCGCGGTCGCAGTTAATTTGTTGGTCACGATCTTTGAATAGGGGTCGCGATCAAAAGGGAGGAAGGAGATCGTGACTATGTAGGGTGGTTTCGAGGATAAACATGGACAACTAGATTAGAGGGATGATGGGGTCCAGTGGCTAGGTGAGGAACACGTGAAGAAAAGAAGGGACGCCTTGCGTTGACCAACCTTTGACCTGAGCTAATCAAAGCCCAAAAAATAGAGAAATGGACCAGAACATGGGCCCGATGCCCAATTTGACCTGCCAAAAATGATGTAAAAATCCGATTAAAACTGTGATAATTCAATTAAGCCCAATTACTCACATAATAGAAAGTATAGCTAATAAACATGAAGAAGCAAGGAAAAACTGGGCCAGAAGAGGTGATTGAACTAAGATGAATATGCATTCATCATGTAGTGAAAGACACCATGTACTATACATACATATGTAGTGAGAGACATTATGCATCTAGTTAGTCACTTGCCAATATAGAGGGGTTTTGAATAAGAAAAAAGTTGAATGTTAATCAAGATCGAGTTGTTCTTACAATGTCAACAATGATACTTTTATTTATATTTGAACAATGAGTACACATGGAGAGGACATTAACCTGGCACCTGTTTTACAATATGCATGGAAAAAAGACACATGTATACAATATCTTCTTCTGACTACATCTATCCACTACAGACTACAAAGCACAATATAAAGAGGGCTCATCTCCCTTAGTTCCTTCACCTAATTCACAATGAGTTCAACAACCCTATGAATATCAGCTTTAGTGGTGAAAATTCCAATCCCAAACAAGGTATGTGACATGTCCTCATCAACTCTCAGAGCTCTCAACACATATGACTAAGCACAAGAGTTGCAGCCTATCCTGTTGGCAACGTCATGTAGAGGTTCATGTATGGTTAGTTTTGGTTGGAGAATCCCTTGGATCAGAACATATTGAAATGTCTTCTCATAATCCATATGTTCTTTACTTTTGTATGTTGTGGATCTCAAGCGCCATCAAGTTGATAGTAGCATCCACTTTGTGCGAACCACCATGGATACCTACAAAGAAACATATAAGTTTTGAGATATAGCTCATGAAAGAAACAAGCAAACATAGTTTCTCCTACTCATAACTTACCTATTCCATAATCCATCTTCTCCCAGTGAATGAGAAGTATGAAGTGAATGAGAAGTATCAATGGGCTTCATGCCTTCAATTTTCTAAGGTGTAGCATACCAAAATCTGAAAGAAATACTATGTAAATTACAAAGGTGGGTATTAATCACATTTCCAAATTAATTTTGTAACATCTATCTTGGTAGGAAATCACTACTACTCAGACCTGCTGAATGTGTAAAGGGGTTCAGAACATAGTAAGAATCCAAAAGAATAGTGTTATTTTCATTCTTATAAAAAACATGCTCTGTATAAGATGTCACGTTGTTTGACTGGGAAGGAAGCAGATTGTCTCCCATTACACTGATATAGGTCCCATTACAAGGGATTTGGGTGATACCAGGGTTGTTACCTGGCTAAAAACTCTTAGACAGTGGAGATGGAAGTGCAATCAAATCTGAACTTACTTCAGTAGGATTTTTCATATCATTGTTATTATTAAATGAAAGTGCAATCAAATCTAAACTTACTTCATATCATTGTAATTCTTTACATGCATGTACATCAACATTCAACAACTGATCAACAAGATTTCAAGGCAACACATCAACCGTCCCACACATATGCATCTATAGAGATGCTCTCTCATACAGAGGGTAGCTTTGCCCCCCCAAGGCAGAGGGATGATCTCAACTCCTAGAATGAAGGATACTCTAAATATAAAACCTGCTAGTACTCCTATTCAACAACAATGTGAGATAGGATGAAGGATCTTGAGAAAATCACAGGCAACATGAGAAAATCTCTACCTCAAAATGGAAGCCCTCCTTTGCCACTCAAGAATAGCTTCAAGAATGCGCAACCTGATAAAGCATAACAGATGCTAACAACTGTGGACAAGATATCCATGTGTCCCAACATTGTGATATTCACAATGATCCTCAGTGGTTGGTGAAGTGCATCTAATATGGAAAAAGTTATGAGCAAATATGAGAAAATGGAACAATGAGGCATGCAGCCAAACTTAACAATATTTGATACATTCATTTGGGATTTTGGGAAGCCAACCAGCCAAGGGAAGCAGAAGAGTTCCTCAAGACCATGCAGGATTTTGGGATCACACCTAAGAAAAGCTAAGTCCACCTAGTTGGACAAGCATGGAGAACCACATGATCAACATTGATCATTAATTGATACGTATGAGAGTGTTGGATACCTTATATGCATAAGGAGATAAACTTTAGCCTCTATGTATTCTGCATGATAGATTTAAACAATATTAATTAATCACATAATCATGTTTGTAATATGAGTAACTCCTCACCATTCAACAAACAATCTGCAGAGCACTAACCATCAAAGATCTAGATTCTGGAGCAGCTTCAGAACATATATCTCTCTATTAAGAAAAAGCAACCAAAAACCAAAAGATTTAAACTCAAAAGGAAAACGAGCTCAAGAAAAAGAAAAAAGCCTTTTATCAACTTCTAGAACCAATTAGAGAAGATATTGAGGCTTCCAACCAGACTCTTTCAAGAATAAGTATAAATACAAGTAATCAAGAAAACTCCCTTCAAGAAAGAACAAAATAGGAAGAAAACTTCCAAGGCCATTTTTGAATAACATTTGTCACCCATTTAAAATCAATATGGTCAAATAAACAATATTAGAAGGCACCACTCAGCCTCAAATGAGTAGAATACATGAGCATATGCTTCAAGGTAAATTGACTCAACTCCAACACTAACTTTGTTTCCAACTAGAAAATCAGAAAACCAACTATCTTAGACATAGGAGAAAATGAGGTTCACTCCACTAGATGAAAAGAATAGAAGATTGGGCACATTGTTGAAGAGAGACGAGAAAAGTCAAGCACTGAGTATTTGTAAATCTGAAGTAGCATGTACTTGTGTATATAAAAAGAAGTCAAACTTCAAACAGTAAGAAATCTCTTGAAAATGAAGAATACCACATGATAAACTAGAATAATGAACTCATCTCATTAGTTTTGAAACCCATCTTTAGATGAAGATATCATCGGACACATCTAATTTTTAGGTCACCAAATAGACTCTCTAAGTCTGGCTAGGTAACAAGCTCCTCATGAAACATAAATTGCCAAGAACAATCAAAAATCACCATAGCCAAATAGAAAAAACTCAACAAAACCTTTCTTTCAGACCACTACGTAATAAAGAATAGGCTTATCTTTCCTTTGATAACTAGAGGAACCATACTCAAACAAATAAAAGTGGCAAAACAGAGATAGTGTAAAGCTCAAATACATGCAACTGAGACTATTTTAGATGGTGATGCAAAAGTATGTTGTGTGACAGGAAATGTAAATGTTACTAATATCTTAGATACTACTAGGTTAGATCTAATTTGCAATTTACACATTTATCTAATTCAAAAAAATTACCACTAATAAAGCAAGGCTGCATTTACTAAATGGGATACGACATCAATGGGTTGCTGGATACTTGAGAGGCATTTCCTTTGCTAAAATATATCAGCTCAATGATTTGAGAGCATCAAAATATATATTAAGAGAAACTTTGATACTTGAGTAACCTTGAGAGAGTCTTAAGAAATTTGACCAAGCAATGGTAGGCCAATTGGAGAAAGAAGCTCAACCTGAATTTGTTAATGCTCTTACCAGGCATTGTAAAAGTACCAACAAGGAGAAAGGATAGATGCCAACAAGAAGATAATTGTGAAACTAGATGAAAATTAAAATCAGATATTAATACTAATCTTAATATTCCAACTTCTTATTTGTAATAGTGTTCTTACAAAATAAGTGTTTGATTTTACTTCAAGGTGGAATAGCATAAACAAAATACCTAGTTAGAATAACAAAATTGAGTTAGTATCTAAATCAGAAATGTAGTATATTCCACATCCCATCAGTTTAGACAAACAGTAGTTTCAATATAGTTGTGCAACCAACAGACAAATAGATAAACAAAACGTTGAGACAGAACCTAGGAAGGCTGATAAAAACATAAAAATAGTGGACCAACATAACATATCTAAGATCACAAATTTAAATAACATGCACAAGCAACCAATGAGCAACATCTTCATACACAGGCCATGAACAAGGCTAAGCAGCATCCCACTCAATAAAGGAACCCAACAATTGAGCAGCAATAGCTACTGAAATTACAAATATCTAAACAGTATTGAGTAACTACAAGAACAGGGTAATCATTTGATGCATGGGAAATGGATAGCAAATAAACATCTAAGTTTGGTGAAAGCCAGGAAAATTTATACTGATGCTCTATCTACCCTAAACACTTGGGCAGTCTGAAATCAACGAGTCAGTCTAAATTGGTGAGATAGGTTATAGAGAAGTTGCTGCATATCATTTGCACCATGATGACTTAATTGATGTTCCTCCAACACATGGAGTGTGGCTGAAAATGACACAATAAAATATGTAGGTTAGTAGCTGCCCCTTTCATAAGTTTATTAGTTTAATTGATGACTTGTAATGAATCTCATTCTACCCAAATGCATCATTTATCAATGGTAATTTGATGGCTAGGAAATTGGATTATTGGATTTCCTACACGAAACCACCAATGAATCCTAAAATAACAAGGGAAATTCTATCAAGCGTGTCCCTGCCACTGTTATCATTTATCCACTGCTACCCAAACAACCACTCATGGGAAATGGAGAGCAACCAACACCGTAAATGGTATGTTCCCCACTCTAAGCCCTTAAGTGGCTTAGGTTTACGACCAAAGTGCAAGCATACACACATATTCTGGAACCAACAAGTGCATAAACCTAATATTCTAATAATAAAACTTCTAATATGTATACGGTCACCCACACACCCATACCAATTATTGGATTGCCTGCACTAAACCACCAACTAATCCTGAGACCACAATGTAAATGCACACAAGCCTATCACTACCACTATTGTCATTTACCCATTTCTACCCAAACAACCACTCATGGGAAATGGAGAGTGACCAACACCATAAATGTTGTGCTCCCCTCTCTAAGCCCTTAAGAGGCTTAGGTTTAGGCCCAAAGTGCAAGCTAGATGAATAAAGTTGTGAGATACTGCTAGATGAATCATTTGTGACTATGACTTACTCCCAGTATATACCACTCACTATAAATACAATGCAAAACCCTATTCTTGTAATGTATTATGTTGACAATGGGATGTGAAAGAATAGACAAAGTAAAATGATAATGTAATCAAAGAAAATATCATGGAAACTATACAAATGAGGATATAATAAATTAGTTAAAATAAAGATGCTGAAGCCTGATACAATTCTATCAATTTCAATTTAGAAATCATCTTTTCCATGTTAGCTTGTGTGAAAAACAAATTTTATTACTAAATGCAATGTTACTCTAGGTTCTTTATGGTTTGTCTTTCCTGCATTTCTTCTATATGTACAAATACATTTGTCATACCATGTACCTATCTTCTATTTGCACATGAAGAATACTTCCTCTAATGGACTGACCGCCAATGTTCCTGCTAGAATGCATGTGGGGTGTCATGATCTTCTTATGGTAAGAATGCATGTTAAGCAGAAAAATAAATTATTGAGGCTTGAAAGCATCCATATACCAACTGGTCTCCTAAGTTTATGCTGATTATTTCTTAGAAGAACAATCACACAAAATTTTCTCTGTTGGGATCCCCTGATAATGTGTGCCCTGGTATTGTTATTAACAATGGTATATACTATTAGAAGAACTATGTTTTCTATATGTGCACTCATGATTGGGTGTTGACATGTCCAGTTTGAAGAGAATGGATTCAATTTTGATGACCTACATGAATTAGTCCATTCCTTGCCCTGTGTGTATCAGAGAAGCTTCAAATCCATCTCTATGGTAGCACCCATTTTATTTTCGTACCTTACTATTGTGTAGGTGTTACAGTTCATGGAGTTTGAAGAAATCTCTAACAATGTTCACGCCACTCCAACATCTATCTAAGAAGCAATCCTCTTAACTAAGTGATTCACATTAGGATTAATTTAATAGAAACCAAACAACTTGGGGAAATAAAAAGGAACCCTTGAAGTCCGCTGACTTTCCAGCTTCATAGATGAGAAGTTTTGAGTAAGAAAAATGGTTGACCAGTCATCACTAAACCCATAGTAGGATATAGAAAATTGATCATCAATAGCCACCACATGAGTATGACTCTTTATTCTTTCCAATAAGTCAGATAGAAGGCATATATTTTCTCAGATTGTGCATGAGACTTGTCCTCAACAAAGAAATTGAAGGTTGTAGTACCTTTCCTTCCTTGGATCTAGCTGTATCCAGACCTAGTTAATCATTGTGTTACAAGTTCATGTCTTGAAACCCATGTTGCTACAACCCACTGGTGAATAAACGTTTGACCCAATGCTTGAACAAAGCTAACTTGGCTTATTGACAAATTGTCAAAACTGAAGATTAGTTAGGGAAAGATGGGATATGATTACATAAAAAGAACAAAGGAATTTGTCAAAGAGAGAAAAAGAAAGAAAGCATGAACAAGGCATGCCCACAAAGGTCAGTCTAGGTAGTGGGGGATGTTCCCCTAACAGGGAGCGTTCAAGGATTCTCTGTACAGAGCTTTAATTTGGAGTCAGTATAGTGAGTAGGGAGTCAACCTCCAATAGATCCATGGTAGGAAGTGGCTTTAGGTGTACCCAAGAATTGAGTCATCCAAATAATTTTGAGATATAAATGTATGAAATGTTCATGCCTGGTATTTGGCTACATTTGGCAGACCCCATCCATCTTAACATATCTGAAAAATATATTATAGCTAGGTGGTTATGTACCTAGCCATAAAATAAAGCAAGCATGATAAATCAAGGAAAAGGACAAATGTCTTACTCATTTTCAAGACTCAATTCAGATCCCTAGCTAATATGCAATACAAGCCCACTGATCTCGACTTCAAGTAGGACAAATGTCCCTACTTTCCGACCAAACTCACATGACCATTCATCATCAAAATTCAACTTAGAGAATAAATAGATTATGTCCAATCTCCTAAATCATCCTCCCTCTTCTTCCTACCATGTCAACCTCCCTCTTCTTCTCATACCATGTCACCCTCCCTCTTCCTTTTCTAGAAAATTCAGATATGATTCTAGTTCTATAATAAATAGATACCTTAGAAATAAAAAAATTAATATTCTAAAAGTAGAACCTACAAATATCATTTTTCATTGAGGTATGAATATGAGAGTGTCATGAAAGGAATAAGCAAAATTACTAAAACAATTAAAATATAATTTGAACCATATGAAACTTTATGGTGTCTCTTTCCATACTTATTTTCTTTAACCAAATGAAGCACATTCTTAATAGCATATCCATATTTTTAATGTGGTTTGCATTTTACACATAAGATAGAAGTATGCTTTGAGCTCGCTTGATATTTATTTGACCAGTCATTTCAACTTAATTCCATAACACCTTTTGCTAAATCTTAAAATACTGAAAAAAAGGGGATTGCAATTTCAAATATCACTCACCCTAGATATTTCAAATATGGTTGATGACTTTGATCAATGCAAGTGACTAACATAAAAAAACCCTCCTGTAGGGACATTTCACCAACTTGTAGTGAATATGGACAAATCATGGGAAGCTAGTGGTGATTTTAATGTTGACAATAATGATTAGGCACTGACAGCCGCACTACTCCTTTATTCATGTGTGCGACACTCTTTTCATTGAATTAATCAAAATTTTTTTGGTGCTGCGGGTCACTGATGATGAATCCAAAAGCAATCCCGCAGTGAGGTATCCATGAAAAAGTAAACAATGTTAGTGACATTAGCTAGATGGGGGTTGGGAATGTTACCTCACTTCTGTGAGTGAGAGAAAGGAGGCATGAAATAGGTGAAAGATAACCCCCTTGTACTCGAGCATTTGTTATTCAATCAAGAGATCTCCCCCTTTTTGTTTCCTCACATGTTGCCCTTTCAACGCCTCCTCTTCAGTGGTCTGGAGGTCACCTGCCAAAACATATACTATACCACTTTCCCACCTATCAAAATCTAAAGGTTAAACATATAAATGAGCTTAGTTTATGAGGTGAATATTTTTATAACCGAATACCTATGTTAGTTATAATATTGTCATAACTGAATACCTATCTACAATGCAAATGACTCAAAAAGGAAGATCAAATGTGTAAATTGTATATCTTAAATTTATTGTAGGAAGATATTGAACAACTATAGATGGAAGGAGAGATCTGACGAGTTGCTAAAAGTGGTGGCTACCTCAAACATTTGGCTTTCCAGAACATGTTGTTGTCTCTGTGATGGACTCTAGAGAGGGTCAAACCACTGGCCTGCATAAACAATACATGTAGTTATGGAATAAGAGACGCAAGAATTGAGAGAGAACTCTTATTGAAATTAGTATTGAATAACATTACAAATAGAGCTGGAGTTCTGGATGTATGGCAGCAGAGACAGATAACATGTAGAAAATGGTTTCCCTAGTTTGCCTACATATGTATAGGAAATGCTTTGCTTAAACAAGCAATAATTAGATATCACGGAGCTAATGCACTTATTTGTTAGTTAGGCATCTAAAAATATACAACCTTCATCACCAGCTGGACTTGAAATCTCTTAGAGTAGTTTCAGAAAGCCTGAGGGATCCCTTAAATGGGGATCAATTACATCTTTCATGATACAACGTAGACTTTGTTGTGAGGCAGTAATAGACAAGATACAACATAGACTTTGCTGTGAGTATAGTAATCAATGATAGATTGTGATATTAGTTTGTGGTTCCAATGAGAAATAACAATGAAAAAATAGCCATGCAGCAGTTAACAACACTACATAATATATTTGAAGAGACAAGATGCACAATATGTAGGTGACAGGAAGCCTGAAATTTTCAGATTAAGTATTTCTTAGCCAATAACTCCATAATCATTAGAACAACCTTCCCTCTCGGGTGAGAAATAACACAATAAAATTGGATTCATAGGTAATTTCCAAGATTGAATGTAACCAATACAAACATAATGAGAATAACACAAGAAAATAAGATTCAAAGGTCCACAAATTACAACCAAGACAATGAAATAATGAATGGTGTTGGGTTTTAGGGGAGGCAGAGAAGGCAGCGGAAACAAAAAAAATTTCCCCCAAACCCGGAACAGGGAAACACGTCAACGTCTATACAATAGGAAAAGGTGGTTTGTGGAATCATACCTTGTCCCGAGGCTTGCTCGGCAACAATACCTCGTGCCTTGTGCGGTCTTCACCTCCTGTCTTGGACGGTGTCTGTGCAGCTCCTAGTCGCACTGGGACTGATGGCTCCTGGTCTCACCGGGACTGTCGGGATTGACAGTTGTCCTCCGAGCAGAAGAAATCTCCCGCCTGTGAAGTAGTCCACACAGACCACCTGGAACTCTAATCTCCTTGTCCCATAAGAAATTGGAAGGAGTCGCACCCTCCTTTCAGCGTACTAGTAGCCGACACACTCTCCTGCCACCAGTCACTTTCTATAGTTGTCTTTCCCTTACTGTGCCTCCCTTATCGGGTAGCACTTGCTCGGGCTCTCTCTCGGTTACCAAAACCAGAGAGAATGACAACTTTGCAGAGCAACTGGTTTGCACTGAGTTATACTTTGAGAATCCCCCAATACCCCTATATATAGGAGGGTCATGGGATAGGGTTCTCTATCTCGGGCAATGCGGGACTAAAAGTAGGAGTAGAAGGGTTTGAGATTTTCCACAAAACAACCAACTCGCAAGCTGAATCGATCATTACACAATTGAAACGGTCGGTTGGGGACCTGAGCCAGTCGGTTGACACCTCAACCGATTGGTTGGGACCCATGAAATGGTCGGTTCATTTCTGAACCGGTCGGTTCGTGGTCCTGATTAGTTCCCGATTGACTTTCCATCTTTTGTTTATAATTGGTATCAAATACCAATCCTTGTTCCAATCAAATTGGGCAAGTGAAACGAAAGGAAAATTCTCACCAATCCTACTTTCCCAACTTGCTCAGTTGTACTAGTTGAATCGCTCGTTTCAACACTTGAAGCAATCATTTCACCCTGATCATGAGCCGATCGACTCACCACCTGAGCCGACCGGTTCACCAAGCTGAGCCGATCGGTTCATCACATGAGCCGATCGGTTGGGAGTGCAGACTGTGCATAAATAGTCAATTGTAGTTTCAATCAATCTGATACTCCAATCAATGTGTCCAACACCTTTAACACTATGATTTTGAGCTATCAATCAATTGAGTGTTTAAATGAACTACTAAACTCCTTTAGTAATCAATCTAAACATTGTTTGTGGACAAAACTCCTCTTCTAGGTCAAATCCTATGTGTGTGACCCTGCAGGTCCTTTTCACGTTGGCAGTGAAAGTCCATAACACTTATGACTTCCCAAGCAAAGAGTGGTGCCTAGTCACACATCAGTGCTACCCAAGTGGAAGAGAAAGTTGGAGAACAACTTTCAATCCTACAATCCGTGAATGGTGCTACAACGAATGTATAATTCCTTTGTCACTGATATCCTGAATGAACTCAAGGCATGAAACAGTCATCCTGTCAACATTCATTCACTTTCTTGATCTCAGAGCAGATTGGAAGAGATATATATGACATCAATATCACATACTGATTCACACATGCGTGCGCATGCCTATTTCAATCCTACTTATCAAGTGGCCTTGGATATCAAACTCCCTCAGGAGGGACAAATCCCATATCTATCACTCACCCCTCAAAAGCCCCATGTGTCAAAGCCACCAAATCATCACCTTTATAACAACCCATGTTTCAGGACTACGTTTGATGATGTCAAAGTGTGCCCAATGACATGTGTTGAGTGTAATGATTTTAGGTTAAAGAATCACACTCACCACCATCACTGTGGGTACTAACTGTGACTACCATGTCATGGTTCCATGTGTCAAACTCACAATGGGTCTTTCCGGTACACTTGTTCTCTAACAAGTACCTATGTGTTTGGTTTGATATCTCTATATCATGACTAATGAGATTCTGTCATCAACCAACACCACAATCTAGTCTTGTGTGTCATTACTGTCTATCTACCTTCCACAATGACATCTGACTAGGGACATAATAAGAATGTACAAACTCTTAGCATCCGTATGATCTCATCGTTCAGGTCCTCAACCTGAAAGCATACGTCATTGAGTACTATCATTGTCTAGACATTCAATTTGTTCTATCACTATCTCATATGACTGAACCAGAAAGAATTGGAAGCTTGCCTTTGATGTTTATCAAATCAATCTTAATGTATCCCATCAATCATCCCATGATTAGCTCTCTGGGCATCCATACCAACAAATGGTACTACAATATGTGTGACATCCACATTTATTTAAAACCAACTAAATATAATAAAGAATGAATGACTTCTATTTTTACTAAATCCTATCAATTCATATGATATGTGAATATCTATATTGATCAAATGCGTTCTACTCTTGTTTTCCACGTGTTCAAATGGTTCACCTACAATGATGAAGAAAAAGTTAAGAAGTACACTTCTAGTATTGAGATTAATTTATAAAATGTTACCTGACAATGAGTAATTTCTTTGGCCAAGCTATCACTGTCCCAGTTACATCCTCAATGACTTAGTATTGACCAAAAGGCCTAATCAACTGCTCTTGAGGTTGGATTGGTACAGTAATGGACACGGCAGCAAATGAGGAACCCAACAACGCTCCTCCTACACCATTAGTTGGACTTGTAGAAGTAACGTGTCATTGTGCTACAATTGATTTCCCATCATTAAAACTTAACAAGGAAAGAACCTTTAAATTTATAAACACCGTGTCAAACATTATTTTTACTTAAAAATCAGATTGAAAAAATAAATTATCAATAAATGTTTGGCTATAATAACCTGCCCTTCGGTAATGGGTGCTCCACTACTCGATTGATTTGGTCTGGGTAGTCTTTCGTTGGTGGTCCTTGTGATATTCTACAAAATGAATTATTCACTATAAGAAAATCAAAATTTTTATGATATCACAATATAAGAATTTGAAGATTTACCTCGTTGGGCTGAAATGAACCACTAAGGTTAGAATTTCTCAGCATCATACCTTCAAGATTTTCATATTTTTTCTTCATTTCTAGCAACTCCATTTGTTGAGCCTCGTATATCTGGGTATGAGAATCAACAACCCTTTCTAAGTCTTTGATTTTATTTTCATAAGAATTATGAGACACATGTATCACATGTTTCACATGATTCTTCTTTGGACCCAAAATATGATCAAATATCTCATCTTCATTGAGATTTTCATCATTACGTGCAAGTGCCACATTCAACTTGTCCTACATTACAATATTAATTAGAATATATTCATTAAATGAGAAATAAATTTGTTAAACGATTGCTTACGTACAATCAATTCTATAGATTTTACATCCACAACAGTACCATCCTTCTTCAAATGGGTGGCCTTAAACAAGTCTAATATGCTAACATTGCCACTGTTTTTCTTTTCTTGTAACTATTTTTAATAGTAGTAGCATATATGAGCTTAGTAGTATGAAAGTGTAATGCACATTTCAACCAGAAGATAACTCACATTAGCCTTCATACAAGCATACATCGTTGTTCCCGATGTATGTCTCGTCATTATGAACTTTCTGCTCATAATGTTTTTAGCACTCCTTAACTACATACAATGAATTATAATATAATTATATACAATATACACTATTAAATTCTACTGAGTTAAACAAGAAATTGTTTACCTTTCCATCGTCAGAATTCCAAAAATTCACAAGAAATTTCCATTGATCAGGATCAACACGGGAGAGGCAATCATTAAGTCGGTCAGATTTTTCTTTGTGCCGCGTATAGTGGTTTTTTTATATCTGCTTTGAAGTTTCTCCAACAATCCCTCATTGTTCACAAAACTGAATTCTTTCCCTTTATGTCGATAACAAACTTGGTCTGTAACAAAAGAATAATTTTTAAATAAAAAATTCACAACATTATATTATATTTCTAAGACTAAAATTCCCTCCACATAATTCCATATAGCGGTTTTGTTTTCTACAGGTACTTGTCACCAATGAAGATAGTTTAATGGTAAATGATTAGAATTTCTAGCAATAGTTCCCAAAAAGGAAGACAGGTCATTCTGATGTGGTCCTATTGGATCTCCATTCTCATCCAAAGTAATTGGTAGCTTTTTATCCACTGTCTTACCCATAATCGGATACACTTAGAATAATCCCTTGTTTTTTTATTTGTAGCCCCCTACAAAATCATGAATATAATATAAGAATTTACAAGGATATACATATTATACACATAAATAAGTAATAGTTTGTGAAAAATGTAATGCATCTTTGTATCTAAATTTTCTTACCTTCACTCTGCCCAGGATCAGCAGTAGGAGAATCAACAATAGAATGTTGATCATTATCTAAATTATCAATTTCAACCTCTTGATTGTTACTGACATCATTTACCAAATGTTGCATACTTGCTCCTACATGCACTTCTGGATGACTTCTTTTTTCTAAGTGTCTTTTAGAATGAATTCCTTCTCTAGCATTATTTGAGTTTGCCACCACATGACTTTTACCAATGGTACCAACTCCATCATTTGACACCGAGGGATTTTTTCTTTTGCAAGTTCAAAGAAGAACTTCTGTTGTTGTTTGCAGCTGATCCTGCCACGGTTTTACTATTTCTAAGTCCTTCTTTTGCACTTGAACAACCCCAATCAACATTTATCGAACCAAGATATCCTCCTTTTGGTCTTTTGGAAATACCTACAACTAAAATGATGATATGAGCGGTTCTAAGAAAGATATTAAATGATGTAATTTTTTTATTTTACCTGTCATACTCCCATGACTTAATACTTCATTGTAGGCATCGTCGGTAAGTGGAGACAATAGCTAACTACGCCTTTTCATTCTCCTAAAAAGACAATTGATATCAAAAATATTGAATTACAAACTGAAATCATGGCATAAATTCTCTAATTGTGTTCCTCAAATAAAATTAAAAATTTCAATAATATTTATATGTTGTTGATGAAGCCAACATCCAATAAGAAAACTCATTAAGAAGATTAACCCAAAAGGAAAAAATTGTGCAACAAATGTATAATCATATAAAAGAATAAATAACCATTTTATAAATAAAAGAATAACATAAGTGTTTCCACTATTTGACCCAACTAATAAAAAAAAGAGTTACATAAGATCAATGATGGGGATCATGACCCCCTTCATAAATGGTCACACCCTCCATGTCTTCTCTGACTAAATTAAAGCCATCACAGATGTCACTTAAGATATCTTCCAAATCACTTGAAGATTTATCTTCAGATAAGCAGGTTCCATCCATGAAATTATCATGAAGCTTCTCCTCCATGTCATAAGTATCACGAGGTGTAGTGTGCACAACAAAGCTCCAATTTTTTTGACTTATGTCTTTCACATAAAAAACTTGTTGTGCTTGGGAGGCCAATGCAAATGGATGATCAGTTATACCAATATGTTTTAAATTGACCATTGTGAAGTCATTTTCAGATTTTTTGATGTCTCTTTTTTCATTGACCCAGTCACATTTGAACAATACAACTTTAAGTTGTTCATAATAACTGATCTCGAAAACGTCCCGTAACACCCCGTAGTATGTAACTTGACCTATTATAGGATTTTTTTCCTTAGAACTGGCACATTCACCATAATTCCACTATTTTGTGTTTTTCTGCCAAATTCTCGATCCTTGGTGCGAAATCTATAACCATTTGTTATATATCCCACATATTGTATCGTCATTTGTTGCGGTCCTCGAGCCAACACTAAAAGGTTTGGTGACACAGTTGTCGACTTTGCCTTCTCCTCAATCTGAAAATATTATGAATTTTATTATTTATATATTTTTGTTATTAAGCTAATGGAAATTACTTATTTAAACTTACATGTTTCTTAAACCTTTCATTGAAACTGTTCATATGAAGATTACTGATTTTCCATTGTCGTATACGTGGATTGATTTTCTTCACGTATCAGATGTGCTCCCTGCTAACAAACACGTGTGACACACCTAGACGTAAATATGAAATTACATAATAAAAAGTAAACAACAATCTTACTTCACGTATGGATCAGTTGCATCACAGTTGGCCAAAATATATTGATGCGCAGCTTTGAGCATTGTGCTATCAAGCGTAATAGGAGTCTTCTTTCCTAAACGATGCCCTTTATGAAAGAATATAGGCCACTCTTCATCATTATCCATATCTTCATCTTCCACATCATTTCTAGACAATTTAGTGAACCTTGTCTCAACTCCTGAGAGATATCTCGAATAGAATGTTAAGCATTCGTCTGCCAAGTAACCTTCTGCTATAGAAGCTTCTGGAGCAGATTTATTTCACACATATCTTTTCAAAGTTTGTAAGTGTCTACAATAAGAAGAAGAAAAGACTCTGTAAGAACATCAAATATGATCAGATGCAAAATCTGAACAAATTTAATCATTAGAAAGATCACCTCTCCACGGGGTACATCCAACGATAGAATATCGGTCCAGCTATCTTTGCTTCTTGTGGAAGAAGAATGACCGCATGCTCCATCACATCAAAGAATGATGGTGTATGAATCTTCTCTAGGTTACAAAGAGTCACTGCTATTCTGGATTCCAACTTCTCAAAAGTATTTGGATTTATGACTTTAGAGCATAAGTCTTTAAAAAACTTACACAACTCAATTACAACAGATCTAACATTTTTGTTGAGCAATGCTACTTGTAAAGATAATGGGAGAAACTATTGCATCAATACATGATAATCATGACTCTTCAATGCCATCAACTTTCTTTCTTTGATACGTGCATTTCTAGCTATATTAGAAGAATACCCATCAGGAACTCGAGCAGACTTCAACAACTTATAGAATAATTATTTTTCCTCCTTCTTCAAAGTAAAACATGAAGACGGGATGATATTTTTATTTCCATCCTTGATAATATGAAGTCTATGCCTTATGCCCATCTCTTCAAGGTCATATCAAGAATTTTCAGTGTCCTTTGACTTCTCCATTCCTAGCAGTGTGTGAATCAAACTCTCACATATATTCTTTTCTATGTGCATCACATCAAGATTATGATGTATAAGGTGATGCTTTCAGTATGGCAACTGAAAAAAATACTTCACTTTCTCTAGTTATACAGTAAATTATCTACATCTCTAGTTTGATCTAGAACTTGACTTCCAAACAACATCTTAGGAGCACTTCTAAATTCTTCTTTTCCATCAAATGATGAAGCATCTTTATGAAATTTATGATCCATTGGGAGGAACCTCCTGTGACCCATGAAACATGCTTTCTAACTATATGATAGTCTCCATGAGCACGCATCTTTGTTGTAGAAAGGACATGCAAGATACCCACTAGTTTGCCAACTAGATAGATAACCATATGCAGGAAAATCGCTTATCGTCCACAGTAAGGCAACATGCAACTTGAATAACTCTTTACGATCAACATCATAAGTATCAACACCAGCTTCCCACAGTTCTTTTAACTCCTCAATCAACGGTTTTAGGTAGACATCTATGTCCATTCCTGGTTGAGTTGGACCAGGAATAATCATCGACAAGATAAAATTGGGAGACTTCATGCACAACCATGGTGGCAAGTTGTACAAAATCAATACGATGGACCAAATGCTATATGATAGACTCATGAGGCCAAAGGGATTAAATCCATCGGAAGTTAATCTAAGGCGAACATTGTGAGAATCAGAAGCAAACTTAGCATGCATATTATCAAACATCTTCCATACTGGAGAATCTACTGGATGTCGAAGAATCCCATCCTTGGTACAACTTTCTTCATGCCACCACATTAGGGTTGATAGTTTCAAAGACATGAACAATCTCTTCAACCTAGGAGTCAAGAGAAAGTAGCGAAGGACTTTACAAGGAACTCCTTTCTTATTTGTACGATTGTTTTCTACACCAGCTTCATCAATTTCGATTTCTTTATATCTAGAAGCACCACATTTCGGACATGAAGTCTTATCTGCAAAATCCTTTCGATACAAAATGTAGTTATTTTTGCAAGCATCGATTTTATCATAGTCAAGTCCAAGGTCCCTGATTATTTTTCTGAATTCATAATAAGAGTCGGGCAACGTCTCACCCTCTGGAAGCAATTCCTTCAAAATCTCAAGCAGCTCAGAAAATGACTTATTACTCCAATTATTGACACATTTTATGTGAAACAACCTCACAACAGTGTAAAATTTAGAGTACTTCTTACTTCCAGGGTACAATTCATGTGCAGCAATCTCTAACCCTTTGTAAAATTGCTCAGCTTCTACATCATGGACAAATACAAATTGATGGTCATCGTCTTCCATATTCTCTCCATCCTGTGATACTCCATACACATCATGCAACATGTCTCTCATATCATCTTTGAACGTGTCATTTTGTGTTTGTGAATCCTCAGAGCTATCAAATGAACCCTCACTGTGAAAAATCCAATTTGTGTAGGTGGTCAAGAATCCATTCCATAACAAGTGTTTAGTTGTGACTTGCCAATTCTGCCTATGCACATTTAAGCACTGCTTACAAGGACATAAGATAGTCCCATTTCTACTGGATTTTGAAAATGCATTCTCTATAAATTTAACCACTCCAAGTAAATATGTCGTGCTTGTTCTATGTTCCTCATGGATCCAACTTTTATCTATCATGACTACCTATAACAATTAAGAAAAAAAAGGATAAAAATACAAAGTATTAAAAATCATTAAATAACTTAGTTTCAATAATATTTAAGAGCTCTTTCTCAGATATTGGGCAGAGTTTGCCCAGACCAGTAAAAAATTGGACTTTTTGAAGCCTGATGAGAGACAGTGGCACGGAGGCCAGTTCAGCCTCTACCAATGAAGAAAGCATTAGCTACTCACTTTCGAAAGCTATCCCACTTGTTTATCATTGTATGGAGAATATATTATAATTAAAATACAATCCATAACTTAGTCTCAATGTTAAACAAAAATGTGAGTTACATGTATGTTGTGGAAGGAGAACCATGTAGCTTATAGCATAGTTTCCTTGTGGAGTGCCCTTTTCTTCCATAATGAGTACACTCCTTTTTTTATCCCTTGTTCCTTTTTTTGTATATATCAAAAAGTGAGTTTTTACAATGCATTGGCTTGAGCCATGAAAAGAAATACTATAAAGAAACACACAAAACAAACTATGTACAATAGTTCATGCAAGCCTCAACAAGCCATATGACTCAAAGCAAACTATCTATATTAATCTTTAGCCTGATCCAAATAGGAAAATAGTAGTCATATTCATGTACAAGCCAATCATGATTAATGTATATTGTCCAACATGAGAGGGAACCTTAAAGTGAAAAGGAGGTTACATAGTATTAGTGGGCCTATTAGGCATAACATGATTAGCATTACTTAATATATATATTAGTTATACATTGTATAATTAGGCAATTGTTCTTCTTCCCAATGCCTATTTAAGAGGTATGGTGTATCCATTATTATAATCAAGAAAAAATCTTTCTCCTATTTAATAGAATAATGTGGTGACAGAAATGTCAAACATTCCTCTTGTTGCAGATGTACGAATGATATAGAGGGGAATAAAGAGAACAGTTGATTTCGCAAGTATAGGCAAAAATGGAGGGCCCTTACAGAGGGATGGTATTCAACGGATCCTAAGGTCTGTGTGCCGCTTCTAATATGGGATAAACTTATGAGTATTCATTGGTATTCCTAATGCCTACTTTTACAGGTATTGTGTATCCACAAAAAGCATCAAGAAATATATATGATATATACAAAGAGAAGAGCAGAGGATAGGCACCATCGTACGTCAGAGAGCACAGGGAGCACCACTAGAGAGAAGACCAGGCGGGAGATGTCGCCAAAGAGCGCACAAAGTAGGGGAGCACTGCATGAGAGAAAACCAGCAGGAGCACTGCCGGAGAGAAGCCAAAAAAGGATGCCTCTGGAGAGAAGACCGAAAGGTGCGTCGCCAAAGAGGGGTTCCGCCGGAGAAGGCCTGTTGCTGGGGGAAAACCTCACTGATCGGACGACAGGGGGTGTAGAGAGATGGGGGCATAGAGATCAGGCGGACAGCTTCAGAGTCGAAGGAGGCAAGGCAGCTTTAGGCATCGGGCTTCAGGAGTCCACGAATGCACAACGCGTGGACGACGGACATCGTTGTGGAGTCCATGCACGGAGGACGCCGTTGTAGACTATTGTCATGGGATCGGAGGTGGGGAGTAACTGTCCTATGTGCTGCGTAATGGGGGAGAGAGTGCGGGCTTTGCCTCCTTACAATTATTTTGCATACAGTTAAAATGGAGTGAAAAATTGTAGCTACACCTTATTTACTAAGGTGGCTACAATCATTTTAGTTATACAAAAATATTTTATAAGTAAAAATGGCTCTCGCTACATATAAACTCATTGTAAATGAAGTAATCGTAGCTAAATCATTATTTTTTTGTAGTGCCACCTAGTCTTTGGGTGATTCATGACACTCCCCCACTTAAGGTGTCGGCCCTTACCAACATCCTGTTCAACTGGATCTTCTTTGAGCTTCCAGGACCACCTGGTTGAGCTTTGTGGAATTCTTCCCCTCCATTTCAAATTTAGTGTTTGCTTGGGGACAAACAAATATATAAGTTCGGGGTAGAGGTTGGGTGGTACATAATTTACTTTACCCACATCCTTTTATCTTTAGTTTCTATATTTTATATTAGAACCATATCATTGTATACATGCATTGCATTCGGCTAAATTTCTTTCAAAAAATTTCTTTCATTTTCTTAGAATAATTAAAGCCATTACCTAGTCGGCTTATACTTATATTTTCTTCTTTGAATACATGTTCACATCATTTAATTCCACTTATTCAAAGCAAATCCTCAAAATGACTATTTTTGAAACTAACCAATGACTAGAAATTATCCTATGTGGCCGAAGAATATGAATATTATATGTCCTTTGAAAAGATGGCAAGTAGAAAGAAAATATGAGGGATCAAACACATCGTGCTTCTAACTGACAAGTGGCACAATTGCTTGGAATTTCCATTTAATCTCCCGTCTTGTCATATTTAAAGTGTAGTGTGATAAGGAGAACAACTCAGTGCACTGATTTGTAAATCAAGTTGTTTTTAATCCGAACTCTCTTCTACATTTATTCTCCCATCTTCTTACCTTTCATTCTAATAAAAAGAAACAAAAATACAAAAAAAATGCCAAACTCTAAGTTCGGGGATGGCATATCTACTTCCCCTCTCTACGCTTCTTCCATACCCCTCACAAACATAATAGGGGTGCACCACCAAGAAAGATGCCAATGCACACACAAAAAAATGACGTCAATGAAAGTGCAAATAAAAAAAAGATCTCGAGTCGAATAAAGGAGAGATCGCCCCAAAGAAATAAAAATATCTCGAGTCAAATAGAGGAGCGATCGCTTCCTTCCATACCCCCATTCACTTCCTTTTTCTACCTATGAGCAAAATGAATGCCTTAAATTCTTAACATTCTTTTGACATACATCAATATCAGATGAATTGCATACTTATTTTTCTACGGGTCTCTCTAAAATTCCATGAAACTTTTTTAACATGCTTGATGTTGGAGATGATGGAGAGGAAGTGTATTTGGAAACAAAATCAGGAAAGAAGATATGAAAAGATGTGTTATGTGATCTCAGGAATTTTGGGTAGCTTGGCCTTATTCAGTGGTAATGAAATTTACATAATATGAGGATGAGACAATCACATAAGTTGAAATTATTAATTTGGTGAATGTTCGAGCAACGTTTAAGTTCGAGGTATTTTGATGAACGAATATTTATCCCAACTTTATTGTATTTCTTGGATCAATTTGCATCCTTATGTATCATTTTATCCAATAAATTAGTTTATACAACCTTGCATTCCCATAATTGTTATAATTTTGAGTTTTCCATCTTTTTAGACAATTTATGGACTATTTTGATTAAATCCAAATTTTACCACTTTAATTGTGAGTACAACGATTTTGTTAAAGATCTACTTTTATTTTGTGCAAGTAGTATTCCAATGTCAAGAATTTATTCATGGTCAATCACAGTCATGCCTTTGTTTATCAAGAAAAGAAATCATTTATGTGCCATCAAATCATTATTTTGACCGGGAGCCAAGGCAACTATTAAATGATTTTTTCAATATGCAATACATGACCTTTGAATTGCATGGAAACGTCACATCATCAATTCTAATTCAGTTTTACAAGAATTTCTCTTCACGCAAATGATTCTCTCTACGAGTATTACCTTTTCATCTACATGCATTGCTTGATCCGCAAGGAAATTGATTAATGTCTATAGAGGCATTAACTAATTAATGGTTATAAAAAACAAGCTGCCGACCATTTAAATAATTGTATCGATCACATGGTTGTCGACCTAGAGAAAAAGCACTAGCTGGTTTGAATGTGCATGCAAAGGTCACATCACGTCTATTTACTAACGGCATGTTTGGGGCATGGTGAAGGGAAGGGAAGGAAAGGGAGGGGAAAGTATTTTGGCTGTTTGGTTGCACAAGGAGAAGGAGAAGGAGAAGGAGAAGGGAGGGGAATGGAGGGAAATGAAAGGGAATGAAAAGCAAAGAAACAAGTATATTTTCAGTCATTTCTCTCTCATTCTCTTCCTACCAAATCGAAGTGGAGATAAGGGGAAGGGAATAAACTTGACTTGGAATATATTAGAAATAATGAAGAAAAATATAAATTGTGTGAAGGTAATCTAAATAATATGACAAAAAATTAGTATAACCTATAATTAATGAGAATACAACAAATATAGTTTGTCACGTATATCTATACCACTAGGAGAGAAGTATAACATGATGGATGATTATTTTAAAAAAATATAAAAAACAAATTAGAAGGTACTAAAATAATTTTGTCTATTTAAAAAACTTAAATATCTTATATTTTTATTAAGATTTTAAAGGTTTAATATCATTATACAAATGTAAAAAGTAAAAGAAAAATTGATAATTGGAAAAAATGTTGTGAACTATGCCAGAAGTACTTGGATATGTAGAGGTTACAAATTCACAAATATGAAGAAGATACTTCGATAATCAAAATGAATATTAAAAAATAATAGTCTCATTTAAATATCATCAACGTTTTGTGTCACTAGAAATTTCTTTATATTTACATTGTCATTCACGTTCTCTTTACCTTCCCCTCCCCCTCCCTCCTCTCCTTTCTCCTCCCATGCTAACCAAATAGACTAACATAAATGTCCCCTCCTCTTCATTCACTTCCCCTTCATTCACCACGTACCAAACATAGCATAAGGGAAATTATTCCTGCAACAAAGTCTCCACCAAAAGTTACACCCTCGCCTCAAGAATACGCACAGAGTAGTATTAGCACAACGTGTATCAATTTATAAAGTGAAATTAATTACTTTCTTGTTGGAAAGAGATAGGCTAATATATATTAGTGGATGGAGAGAGTGTGGAATGAGAAAAAGGAAGACATAGTGGATGGAGAGAGAAGTTGTAATTAATAGAAAGAAAGTGGTACTGCATGGAAAGATGCGTAATAAATAAAAATAAGAAGGTAGTAGATAGAGAGAAAATATAATTAATATAAAGGAGATAGTGGGTAGAGAGAGAGTGTGCACTATATAAAAGAGAGAGGTAAAAAATGGAGAGAGATTTGCGACACAATAAATCATACATATAGTTTTAGCACTGTTCAAGTTTAAACTAGGTCATGTAATATTTATTCGTGAGTACTGTTTATTTTAAAAATAGGTATATTATTTTTTTACTTATTTATAAATACTATTTTATCTAGAAGCGTTCACTATAGGATATCTAAATATATAATGTACTAGTATTATTTAAAAATATGTATATAACTTATACATGAAATAATTTTAAAAATATAACATTAATACTTTTATTGATACTATTTTCATTTAAAATTTGTAATGTTCACAGTGATATTTATCAATAATAACAAGTACTTGTATATTATTATATTCTCTCTCACGTCTTGAGACTTTTCAACTTCTGCACTGTGCGAAAAACTTCTTTGTACAATACCAAAAAACATTTTGATTCTGCGTTCACATTGATCGAGGTCAGGAGGTCAGGGTGTAAGACTTGGTGAAAATTGTGTGCTCTATATCAATACTCATTAACTAATGTTACACACGGAATTGATGAGATCGTGGACTCTCTACCTTGCAAAAGCTATCGATGCAAACAGTTCATATTAAACATGATACAGAGGACTGGTTTCCAGGATTAATGAGATTGGAAAAGAATTAGATCCGGTCAAATCTGTTCACCTCGCTGATTAACCTTGCCGGCCAACTGCCTAATTGCTACACCATCGAGGCAATGGCAACCAAGATGATCGAAGTAGTAGCAAACAAAATATTGTGGGAAGCAATTAGCTATCGAGCACTTGTTATCTAAAAAAGGTTGTCGAGTACTTGATAAATTAAACATATTGACCGTGAGGGAGTTCAAGTAATGGCAACTGCATGCCTATCGAGCATATGGACCAATTAACTATTCGTGTACTTTATCAAATGGAAAAAAAATATTTTTACCAGATATTTGAAGACAAACGAGGCAAAGGAATTAAAAGCCTATCGAGGAAGCATGCTTGCAAATAAAGCAACTATCGACATCCACATCGACAACCACAACCAATATTGACCTTCAAGATAAAATCTGTCGACCTACACTCGTCGATCAGCCTGTCGACCTGCAACCTATTGACCTGCTGTGTGCCGACCTGTAGCCGTCGACCTGTAGTGTGTCGACCTACACCTATTGACCGATATCATCGATCTGCGTCTGTCGACCATTCTGTCGACCTGCAGCCCATTGACCTGCACCTATCGAGCTGAACACGTCAACCAGTCTGTCGACCGACACCCATCGACCAGCCCGTCGACCCACCTCCTACTGACCTGTACCTATTGACCTCCTATGTCGACATGCTAGAATTTTAAAAGTCAAACACAAGTGTTCGACAGAGCAATCCTATAAATAGGACCCCAGGGCATCAATTAAAAGAGGACTTTTCCCCCGACCGAAATGTTACCGCTCTACTGCTCCACCATCCTCGATAGAGGGAGGTCGATGATGCCTCCGTCGCCTGCTATTTCCTTATCCAGATCAGATCCAAACAAGGAGGACGACAAAGAAGAAGGGTCACCCGATGACAGTCCTGGGCAACTCTATTATTATATCTCTTCTACCCGTTGAGATGATCACTATCTCTTTCCTTTTTCTTATTGCTTATTCTGATTTCACTATGAGTTGCGAGTAGTTCCTTACGCTAGGACGTGGAGAGTAGCTTCACTATTTGCTTTTGTTCTTTTATTACTTCCATGCATGTATGAACCCTTTTTATGTTAAATAATCGTTCTATTTCTTTTATTATTGTTTATCCAACATGTTTACATGTTAGTCATAATTTTTGAGTGTAGAGAACTTCGAACCTAAGATCTAGGATATCGATTGGTTTTTGTTAGACTCTTGATGAGACATCGGATAGATGCTTTTTGAAATGATAGATACATGATCTTTGGGTAGTGCGACAACGGGCTTAGAGGGATAATTGTCCATGCTTAATCCTAACGCTGAAAGGGGAATTTACCTGACCTCCATGATATTTTTTATGTGTGTTTGTGAAGCAATGAGAGAATAATCATACGTAGTGGTGGTAAAACCTATCATCCTAGTGTACCCATCCATATGATAATCTTAGATTTTATTTCAATCTTTTATTCTTGCACGATTAGTTGTAATTAACTAAAACCTGCCTTTTGTGATAAGTATTTTTCCTAATTCAATTAGATAGATCAATCAATTCTAAAAAATGTTGTCCTTTAGGTTTGATCCTTAACTATACTGTAATAAGACCCGTCCGCTTGCGGGTGGTAATTATTGCATGTTTATTTTGGTAAAAACTAGGAATTTCCATTCCTAGTGAATTTGTAGTGCGATAATATCCACATCAGTGCACTAAAGGGGGCATTACATAAAAATGACATTCATATATACAATAATATAATCAATCACATAAAATGAAGTATTAAAATATTCTCATGATTGTTCTTACAACAGTAACATAAATGTTATTACATAGAAAACTCATTTAACATCTTGAGTCTCTACTCTAAAGTTCTAAACATTAACACATATAACTGAGTCTATAAACCTGAGGATCAACTTATATTTGACACCCCACCAGATCTCAACCTTTCTCTATTCTTGTGCTCAAAGCCTCGGAATGCTACTTTTATTCCTTCTCTTCACATGACATCTCATCTCCAACCATACATTGGAAAATCGGTTGTTAGAGTAAGTGGCATAAGCATTTTATATGCACAAAACTAAAACAATAAGATATTACAAAATATTCTTGAACATTATAAACATGAAACTAACAATAGACTATGTACAAAATTTGAAACATAAGTATCACTTTTCTCTTTAGTTTAGTGTTTATATTTTTTACTTATCTTTCTCCTATACTCTAGTACCTAGGTCTCATGACCAACACGTAGGTGCCTGGGTCATATAACCTACACTCTGGGCCTATATTATGTATCTGAATCGGCCTGCACTCCAGTACGTGGACCACATGACTTACACAAAGGGCCCGAGTCATTCTCACTTTTCTTAATCTCTTTCATCAAAGTTATAAATGAGATTATATACATGCTCTAAATTAAGATATCTTTTATGTATGAATTTTGTCTATTTATGACCACCATTATATGATAAATCCTCCTCTGTGACACCGAAGTGTCCTCTATTGTTCAACACACCCTCTGTTGGCACAACATGCCTCTGTTGACACCAAAATATCCTCTATAGTGCAACACACCCTCAGTTGGCACATCGTGCCCTCTATTGACACCAAAGTGTCCTCTATGGTGCAACTCTGTTGGCAATACATACCCTCTATTCATCATTATTCTAATGTGAAACTATATGATCCTAAACCAACCCTTCATCATCTATTGATCAACTCTAGGGAAAACATGTCACTTAAAGGTAATACAAGGATTCTAACTAAGGAGACAAAATTGAAATAGTCAGATTCCGACTACTATGGGCTCTGATACCATGCTGTAAGGAGATGGGATCACCCCTTACTAAAATTTTAAATAATAAAACATCAATTTCAAACACACTCAAAGGTATGCTGGAATAGGTATAACATTTTCAAATTTCAATAAATGGTATTCAAAACAACCAAAGATAGCAACAGAATAAAAATGTTGACTATATTCAATTTACCACAAAGTTATTACAAAAGTGCATCATAATATCCCATAAGGGTTTACATGTATGATACAACATAAGGATCTAAGTAGAGGAAAATCTAAACCATAACAACTTTGTATCCAAGCTTTAACTCCTTAAACTAGTCCAAAACTTCATGCCTTATCATCCAAGTCCTTCACCTAGGGTTGGAAGCGTACCACAACAAGAAGAGAAAATAGATGACATCAACAAAGGCTGGTATGTGCATACTAAATAGGAAATTGAACAATAAATTGAATAAAGGACATCAAATATGAAAGGCTTCCCATATAAAGGATAAGGACCACCAAAATGGGTATCAAGAGATAAGGAATTCAAATCATATGATAACAAAAGAATACTTGCCATTAATAAAACTTAAAGATCATGCCACACAAGCACATGTAAAGAATTAGGACACACACCCCATATCATCAACATGCATGCATGTGAGATAAACATAGCCCTAGAACAATATAAACACAAAGGCGGCTAAGTCTCATAAACTTGAAACTTGATAGAGAAAGGAATACTGCCAATCTCCAAAATATATAAAACATGGGCCAAGAATCACACATCTTGCCCTGGGTATGAGGTTCCTTTCCATCCTAAAAGGGCATGAAATATCACATCTGCTCAGCAGGAAATAACACATCTGCCATTAAAACCAATGCAATTACACTACCCAGTGCTACTGAATCATTTAGCATGTTAAATGTAGAGGCAAGTAGAAATTATAGTCAGAATATATAAACTAGTCACCACATAAGTGACCAAGATATACATCCACCTCATAAGTGGGAAAAAGACATCACATGTCATCTTTTAGTGTTCCATCATGAACAAAGCATAAGATAAGAGTTCAAAAAAAAATCCATGATCACATGATAAATATCAAATAAGGTAGTTCACATGAACCGTGATTTTCAAAAGAAAAGACATTGTGTATAGGCTAATGTCCATAAGACAAAGAGAATGAATAAGCATAGGTAAATTTCTCAACATAGAAGAACAGGGGATACATCATACATTTAGAGTGAAGAATTAGAAATTGCTCCATATAGAAATAATGTGGCATGCAATCATACCTCAACTTCAGAGTCTAAATAGTCCAAGTCAGTCCTAGATCCAAGCCTAGGCCTCCAAAGAACCTCTAGGGAAGGTGGACAGGTCCAACAAGTAAGGTTCCCAAGCTTAGAGAGGCTGATTTCTCAAACAAAGCTCCTATCTCAAGCAAGAAGCACCTTCTCCACTTTAGAGGTGAAAAACCCTAACAAAAGAACACAGAGATGAGGTGTTTATGGGTTGTAGGTGGGGTTTCACCATGGAAGACCATGGTTACGACCTAGAGGAAGGTTGAAGGAAGACTAACAATATGAAAAAAGGGAAGGAAATGAGGATACTTACTAGTTTTAGTCGAAATAACCAAGGAGGAGCTTTAGAAACCCTAAATAGAGCAAATTTGGAACCTGAAGAGCCTTCTTCACCAAGGTAGGAACCTCCTTTTACCTTGGGACGGAACCTTCATGAAAAAATAGAGTATAAATGATGCTCTAAGATAGAGGAAAGAAAGAAGAGCAAGATTTTTTGAATTTGAAGTTGGGAAGGGGTAGATATGGCTATTATAAAAAAGGGGTCAAGTATGAGGTGTCTATGAGACTTTCCATGTGTCATGTAAAGGGTGTCCATGGACATGCAAGCCTTTATGGATAAGGAAGAAGTCAAGAATGAGGTGTCAATTTACTTTACATGTGTCCAATGCTAAGGGTGCCTATGGACATGCAAACCTTTATGGATAAGAAAGGAGTCAAGCATGAGGTGTCCATGGAGCTTTCCATGTGTCAGCCTAGGGATTTCATGGACATGCAAGAGGACAACTCATAGAGTCTTCTTGAATATCAAATTTTATTTTATGGACACTTATAGGCCATACCAACTAACCTCTAATCAAAGAAATAATCATATTGATTGATAGCTTCTAAAGATAAGCTCATTTATAAAGAGAACAATCCCTAAAATGCCCTTGGAAAGAAACACCTTCAAACCAAGGTGCAACTAGGGGCCCTATGGTTCAAAAACTCGAGAATGGTAAGGGAATATATAATGATTATAATGCATATGAAATTTTGCAAAGAAAACCTTCCAATTGGGTAAATTATAGAAACGTCCAGAATGTACCTAAAATTGCATAACTTGCACAAACAACATCCAAATTGGACCAAACTTCATCCACAAGTTATCTTTGATGTGTTGAATATGAATTTTCCATTATTTCCATATTATAAAGTTATATAATAACATTATTCATTACTTATGCCTTTTACTCTTTTTCTCTCTCCTAAACTTATCCTAATATTTCAAGGTGGTCCAAATTAGATGAAATTTGACATGTAGGTTAATTTTGATATGTAGATTTCAAATTTGAAGTTTGTTTCCACTTTTGAGATTTCCCTTTATGAGATATGTCATATGGTCCATTAACGACCCATTATCTAAATTATTCATCCAATTAAGTTTCTTATCTTCACATTACCACCAAAACGAGTTATGTAGCATATTTTATGTATCAATATAAACCTAAGATTAAAGTTAGAAAATTAGGTTACATTAAGGTGATATATACATGCACTATCTTATTGGGGTTATACTAAACATCTATTTAGGTCTAATCTTCAACCTTGTTTGGCTATGTCCAAAATGTCAACTTCTAAGGTAGGGTCTGAGATCTAATATGTTACACCCGCTAATAACCATCAATAGAAATTGGTAAGTAAAGATAAAAGTCATCAATATCGATAGCTCTGAGATCTGAATATAACATTTTTGCAGGCACCTCAACAGTTGCGGGCTTGGTTATATCTCCTTTCTTGTTTTGCCTCCCAACTATCCACACATCATGGAAAGGAAGAGGTGCGGGAGTAATAGTAGAGGACTCAGCAATCTCCTGAGTAGCAATAGACTCAACAATAGCATCAACCAGTAGTTTTTGGTGAACGCCTGCATAGCCACTTGAACCCATCATGTGGTCATGCACATTCAGTGCATGCCTTTCTCTTTGAGCATCGCTGATAGCCTTGTTAGTAAGCACATTGAATTGGTTAGTAACACTAAAGGTCAATCTTGAATAAGTTAATTCATAAGAATGTATATTAATTAAATTGGGAGGATGCTTAATACCTTGAATTCATCACTTTTTCTTTTGGAAACGAACGCCTGCCAGTTATTTGGGTCCAGGTAGTTCCATTGCTCAGTGGATGACTTCTTCCTGTTCTCAGCATCTTGTATGTATAGTCGGGTGAGATTTGTCCTATAGTTCCTTATGACCCCCCCACAGCGCTGCATCACCTTTTTACGATGTAGGCTTTCATCCAGTTCAAATATACTCTATAAAATTTCATATATTTAATAGACTAGTATCCTAAAAATTAATATTCTACAAAATAGAATTGCAAATGATAATAACTCACACATAGTTATTTCCATACTAAGTCTTTCTTCCTGTTAGGAACTTTATGCTAAGATTCTAAATTAGGACTACAATGGCTATGAGTAAGAACCCTAAGATATGAAATAAATGAGTTGCAGTTCACTCCAACTGGATTTCCTACATGATCAAAATCCACAGCTAGTTTTGGTCCATTGCCCCTTTGTTGTAGTAACTTGTTCATCATAGTGATGCCCCTCACTTTTTTTTGCTCCTCATCAAGTGCCACAAGGTTTTCAGGGGGTACATCCTCAACCTAAAAATTGACAAAAAAAACACTTATAGAATATAACTTATAAATGGACATATCGATAGAAATATTTGATATATTTTCAACTTACATTGTGAGGCATCACCTCATTGATATCCTCACCCTCATGGTAATCATCATCACAATAATCATACTCATGGTTAGCTATCATAAACTATCATTAAAAAACTAAACATTTAACATTTAACATAACTAGAGGATAATATAACATTGTAAAGTTCACATCAATGTAACATTAAAAAAATAAAACATACAAAAAAATAAAAACATACCTCTAATATTGTGATCTTTTATCAATTAACATTCCTTTAGTGTGATCTTCGCACACATATAAGTCATTGTTAGCTTCAATATTTGGTGTTGGCAACCCAACTGAGAATGGACTCGAGTCATCATACTTATCATAGTACTATTCTTCATCTATAGGATCTTCAATGAACTATCTTTTACCATGAAGAAAAACTGACCATTTTTCATTTGTTGGATCATTGATATAAAATACTTGTTTCACCTGTGATGACAATATGAATGGTTCACTCTTCTCGCTAATCTTTTCAAACTTCACTAATGTGAAACTTAATTCATCCATTATAATTCCTTTGGTGTTATCAACCAAATTACATTTAAAGAGCGGAATTATGAAATCTACATTGTCAAACTCCCATATGTCGTCAATGACACCGTAATATGACATTTTAGCTTCACGTGGACTCTTATCCTTTGCACTGGAAAAAAACAATGAAGATGCTTGAAGGGTGGCCCCACTGTTTTAGACGATGCTCTTATAATCTTGATGCTTTGTGTAATATGAGAACCCATTTATGTCAAACCCTTCATAAGACATAACATTCATTTTTGGTTTAAAGGTGAGGCATTTTCTATTTTTAGCAAGATTATTTGGTGTTTGAGATAGTTGATGTAAGACTTTATCTTCAAACTACTTAATAAATGTCTTGTTATGCTCTCTAGCAAGCCATATTGAATTGTCTCAAGGATATTGTTTCTTGATGAAATTGGTATGTTCCACGATATAAACACTCACTTCATCGATGTTGTGTAAAATATACAAGTGATCTTGTTCCAATAGCTCACGGATGATTACTTTCATCTGTGATCCTAAAATCCCTTTGCCAGAATACTCCTCAATATTCTTGTCATTTACAGGAGCATAATTACCACTCAAAAAGTCATTGCAAAAATCCATAACCTCTCTTGCCACATAACCCTCAATAATACTCCCTTCAGGCCGATAACGGTTTCGAACATCACCTTTAAAAATGCTCATGTATTGTTCAAACAGATATATCCAATGCAAGAAAAATAGTCCAAATATTTTCACTTCCTTAGTCAAGTGGACAACAAGATGTACAATGATATCAAAGAACGAAGGAGGAAAATACATCTCAAGCTGACATTGGGTAACAACCACTTCTCTTTGCAACTTATCGAGAGTCTCAGGATCAATAACTTTGCTGCACAGGCTGTTGAAGAAGAAATAAGGTCTGGTGATTGCAAACCTTACATGCTTCAGTAGTATAGATTGAATTGCCACAGGCAATATTTGTTGCATTAGACAACGGTGTAGATGGAGGCCACGGGAGGCGATTCCAATGGCAATCTCGGAGAAGGCCGCGGGGGCATCTGCGCCGGTGGCCACTTCCTCGAAAGAGTCAAAGGAGGGCAATGCTATAGATCTGACGAATGTAGCGAAGATAAGAGATCCCGAGAAAAGAGAGATATGGAGTAGTTCGGTGTCGATTGGAGTTTCACAGGAAGCCAAGTCCTGGGCAGATTTGGTCACGTCGAAGCCGAGCCTCTCTAAGACTCTCTTCAAGAAGCTTGATGTTCAGGTTGTAGATGGCAAACTCCTGTATTCGAAGAGCATCGCAGAAAGGAACTTACAAATATGGAGCAAGGCGGTGGCTGGCTATATCATAGGGATGAATCCGCATTGGCCATCGCTAGTGAGATTCCTGGCACAATTATGGAAGGTTAAGAGGTCGCTCGAAATCAGATCCAGAGGGAGGGGTTTCTTCATCCTGCTATTCTCGAATGAAGAATACATGACCACAACTCTAGATGGAGGACCATGGTTCGTCATCAGAAAGCCACTGATTATCAAAAAATGGGAGCGAGGGGAACCGATGGAGAAGATGAAGATTACTGAGATTCTAATTTGGCTCAAGATTCACGATCTACCCTTAGAGTTGTGGGATGATGAGATGTTTATGAGGATTGGCTCTGTCCTTGAAAAGCCGTTGCGCATAGACCAACTTACTACTGATTACTCAAGGTTGGAGTATGCCAGACTCCAGGTGATGATACCTATTGACTTTTCTTTTCTGGAGGAATTGGAACTTCAGAGTGATGATGGGCAAGCTGATAAGGTCTGATTTGAATATGAGTGGAGACCAGAGATATGTTCTGTCTGTAACAACTTTGGACATGAATCGGGATTGCGTGAGGTTAAATTAAAGGGAGCAGTGCAGGGGGTTGTGGAGAACCAGTCGAAGAAAAAGGTGTGGATGCCGAAGAAGACAAAAACTCAAACTATGGAAGAGGAAATTGATGAGTTCAGTGATGCAATGGATGAACTGGTACAGGTTGCTGAAGGCTCTATTAACATGACTAATACTGAGAAGGAGCTAGGGAGAATGCCGACTCTTGAGAAAGGCAAGCTTGTCACCCCATCACCTTCTCTAGTTTAGGAAACACAGAGAAGAAGATCTAAATTCCCCCAAGAGTTGCATCAAAGTCATTGTCTGCTGTGAGGAACATCCAACTCTCTCCGAACAAATTTTCTCTCCTTGAAAATTTGGGGGAAGGTGATGCAGGTGTGAGCAACATGAGAAGGGGGGTTCCAATCATTTCAAATGGATAGACTATTATCGATTTGTGCCTGGAATGTGAGAGGGATCCACAATAAAATTCCTAGCATTCGAGGTGAGATAAGTAGGCTGAAGGCAGATGTTTATATCATTCTGGAATCGAGAATGAAGGAGGACATTGGAGCGATTGTGGAGGAGATTTGGTAGGGAGCTAATTATATTTCTAATGAGGACTACTATTCTTATACTCACATTCTTGTGTTGTGGAGAGATCCTGAATTCATGATTAACAAACTGCTGGATAATGAACATATTGTGCATTGTGAGATTGGTATTGAGAGCCGCCATTCTAGTTTCTGTATCTCTGCCATTTATGGCTCTAATGGTGATATTGAGAGAACAAATCTTTGGGATACTCTGAACTCTATATCGAGAACGAATGTGGATGCGTGGTGTGTGCTTGGTGACTTTAATGTCGTGAGGTTCTCTTATGAGAAACTTGGGAAGCAACCCCCCACAAATAAGAGTATGTTTGACTTCAACACTTCGCTGGAAATCACTGGTCTTATTGAGATTCCTTCAAAGGGGCCGTTTTTTACCTGGGATAGTCATAGTACTAAGGGTGTTAGTACTTTCTCAAAGATTGATAGATCCTTTTGTAATGTTAAGTTCCTTGGTCTTTTCCCTTCTATGTGGAGTGAAGTTATTTCAAACATGATCAGTGATCATCGTGTCCAGCTATTGTAGTTGCAAACTAATAAAAGGAAGAGCATACCTTTTAGGTTCATTAACAGTTGGGTGTCGCAACCTGGTTTCTACCATGTTGTGAATGATGCATGGAAGAATTTAACGGTGGAGGGAGCACCTATGTATAGAGTGTATAGGAAGTTGAATGCTATTAAGGAAGCTCTGCTGAAATGGAACAAAGATCATGTTGGCAACTTTTCTTCGAAAGCTAAGGAGTTGGAAGCTGAAGCTCTTGAGCTACAAAAAAAGGTTGATTACTCTCCTAATGATTCTCAACTTCAAGGTAGGTTGATTGACAAGAGGAAAGCTCTGAGTAAAGTCCTTCTTGATGAGGAATGTTTCTTAAGGCAGAAATCAAGAGCTATCTGGCTAAAAGAGGGTGATAGAAATACCTCCTACTTCTATGCTTCTCTCAAGAATAGAAGGATTCACAATGGCATCTATGTTCTTCATGAGGGTGATAGATCTATCAATGATTTGGATGAGATCACAGACCATATTGTGAGATTCTACAGGAACTTATTCAATTCTTCAGATTCTAATGTTGTCTATTGGAACCAAAATTGGGAGCTTCCTAACCTGACTTCTTCGCAAATCCAAAATTTGAGTAAGTGGGTCACCAAGGAGGAAATTGATCAAGTTGTTAATAATCTCAATGTTGACAAGGCTCCGAGCCCTAACGGTTTTAATGGAGCCTTCTTTAAAAGTTGTTGGTCGATTGTCGGGGAAGATGTTACCAAAGCTATCCTTAGTTTCGTTGAGTCTGGAAAGCTTTTGAGAGAATGCAATAGATCTTTTATCACCCTTATTCCTAAGGTTCATGGAGCTACAAATCTCAAAGATTTCCACCCTATCTCTCTTTGTAATGTCATGTTTAATATCATCACAAAGATAATGGCTAATAGACTTAGTGATGTGTTTCCTAGCCTTATCTCTAAAAACCAAATTGCTTTCATTAAAGGAAGGGTCATCAGTGATGCTATCCTCTTAGCAAACGAGATGTTAAGTACTTTCTCATCGTCCAATGGCCCCCCTGCTATGTGTGTTAAGGATGACCTTTCTAAAGCATATAACACTGTGACAAGGGATTATGTTCTTTTTCTGATGGAAAGGATGAAGTTTCCTTCTTGCTGGTTGTCTTGGATTCATGTGTGCTTTAACTCAGCTTCCTTTCAAGTTTTGGTCAATGGCTCCCCTTCTAATTCTTTCGAAGCTTCAAATGGGGTGAGGCAGGGTGATCCCCTAGCCCCCTATCTCTTTGTGCTGGCTATGCAGGGCTTCACTTCTGTTATGGAGTCTGCTGTTAAAGAGAAAATGATCTCCCCTCTTAAAGCTTTAGATAGTTTTGGGATTTCACACATAATTTTTGCAGATGATCTTCTTCTTTTCACCAAGGCGGATAGTAGGAATTCCCATCAGTTTGCTAAAGCTTTGGATACCTTCTGTTCTATTTCAGGGTTGAGACTTAACAACACTAAGAGTCAGTTGTTCTTAAGTAAAGGAGATGATGCACATCTTGACAGTATTACTAGATATCTTAATATTGATAGAGTGGATCTTCCTGTCAAATACTTAGGCCTTCCCCTCTTCACTGGCCGATTGACCAAGGCAATGTGTGCTCCGATTACTGATAAGATGAAGAGGAAACTTGATTCCTGGAAAGGCAAATTGCTTTCTTTTGCAGGTCGTGTGAAGCTGGTTTTATCCACCTTCTCGACCTATCATGTTTTCTGGTCATCAGCTTTTCCTCTCCCAAAGGAAATAGTCCTAGATATCGAGAAACACATGAGAAACTTTATCTGGGGGGATTCTAATGAGAAAAAACACATCCATACCGTGTCTTGGGAACACATATGTAAACCTAAGGAGGAAGGAGGGCTTGGTGTCCGTTTGGTGGAACACTGGTCTAAAGTTGGGTTGCAGAAGAACCTTTGGGATGTAGCCAATAACAAAGAAACATTGTAGGTGAAATGGTTGCATGAAAAATACATAAAGCAAAAATCTATTTGGTCGGTTGGGTGCAAGTCTACTGCCCCTTGGATGTGGAGGAAGTTGTTGAGTATGAGAAATTTGCTGAAGGCGAACATGGAGTTTTGTGTTGGTAATGGAAAAACCTTTCAATTCTGGAATGATCCCTGGCTCCCTGGAAAAAGAAAGCTTTTGTACTTTTGTGGTGATCACATGATTCTTCGAATGGGAAAAGGTCCCAACTACAGTATCTCATCGTGTACCTTGGACAATAATTGGAATCTTCTAAGTATTAGAGGGATTGATGTGGTTCACACTGCTATCAGTGGTATGAAGGCCTTAACTGATAATGACGATTAGATCCTATTTGAAGGTAAGAGTGAGTTCAAGCTTAAAGATGGTTGGAAGCTTGCTAGAAGGAAAGGGGTGAAGGACAAATGGGCCAGTTGGGTATGGAAAGCTAAATTTCCGAAAAGTAGCTCCTGTTTTCTATGGAAATGTTTCCTGAACAAAGTACCTACATGTGAATACCTGAAAAGAGTTGGGTTCTCCTTGGATACAAGGTGTGTTCTGTGTTTTACTGAGGAGGAGGTCCTGCAACACTTGCTGTTTGAGTGTTCATTTAGTTCTGAATTATGGGATGCTTTTAGGAGTGTCTATGGAGGTCAGCCTTGTTGCTTGGATGAGATTTTACAATTTTCCGGGGGAGAAGAAGACTGCTGCAGGTTTAATTCTTCTGAAGATTTGGATGGAAAGGAACCTTAGAGTTTCTGGGGGCTCTAAGAGAAGGCCTAAAGATATTTGGATTGCCATATGCATAGATACAAAAACACTCCATACGTGAAGATGTACAGATAGATTTGGTTATGTTTGTTGCTTTCCGTTTTTGCTGTTTTCTGAACTTTCCTTTTATTTTGGGCCTTCCCTAGGAATCGTAAATATTCCTTTTTTCCCACTAAATGAAAAAAGAGAGGCACGCTAGGTTCATCAAAAAAAAAATTGTTGCATTAGAGTGTGACAATCATGAGACTTAAGACCTATCAACTTCAAATCTTTCATTGATACCAATCTACAGATGTTGGATTAGTAACCCTGTGGCACCTTAACATTAACCAAGCACTTGCAAAAAGCTTTCTTCTCCTTTCTAGACAACATGTAAAAAGTAGGAGGTAAATATATTCTCTGATCACTGCT
Source organism: Alisma plantago-aquatica (assembly GCA_963693085.1). NCBI lineage: Eukaryota > Viridiplantae > Streptophyta > Magnoliopsida > Alismatales > Alismataceae > Alisma > Alisma plantago-aquatica. The sequence continues at coordinate 218,202,521 of OY856412.1, forward strand.
AACTACTTATATCAATTTTGTCCTTATTCCCATTACACGTAGGTCCATTCTGGATTTGATCCCATCTTTAGTCTTACCTGGTATATTCAATAGAGTACCAATGACGCTATCACAAACATATTTCTCAACATGCATTACATCGATACAATTTCCTGACTGCCAAAGAACTCCAATAAGGAAGATCCCAAAATATTGACTTCTTCTTGAATAAAGATTTGTCACTCCGTGTGGCCATGGTACATTGTGATCTCTTACCAAATTCATTGACAAAGTCTTTTACTCTTTCATAAACGACCTTCCCTGATATAGGTTTAGGCGCATTATGTTCCTCATTCCATCCATTGAAAGCTTTGCACAACCTTCACTACGGATGGAATTTTGGAAGAAACCTTTGATGACAAAGATATACAGTCTTGCTGCTATGTTTTAGTCATATTGAATCAGTGTTCTCTTCACATACATGGCACGCTTTAGATCCTTTGACACTGTATCCGGACAAATTCCCATATGCTGGAAAGTCATTAACAATGCAAAACAACATAGCATGCAAATGAAATGTCTCTTTATGTGAAGCATCATAGGTCATCACACCTTCACCCCAGAGTTTCTTTAAGTCAACAATCATAGTTTCAAGGTAAACATCGATATCATTTCCAGGTTATTTAGGGCCCAATATCAACAACGACAACATAACATACTTATTTTTGATACACAACTAGGGAGGAAGATTATATATAACGAGCATAATAGGCCTAGTGCTATGTTGGATGCTCAATGTCTTGTATGGATTCATCCCATTGGTATAAAACCCAAGTCGTAGATTCCTGAATTCTTCACCAAATTTAGGGTATAAATAATCAATCTTCTTCCACTATGGGAAATCAGACGCATGTCATACGATCCCATAATTATTTTTCTTAACCTCTACATGCCACCTCAAATTTTTGCATCTATCAGATTAGCAACCAAGCGTTAAAACTATGGTATTATAGGTAGATACCACATCACCTTGGCAGGAGAACCAGTTTTGGACTTCCCAGAAGTCATCATTTTATACCTTGACGCACCACATTTTGGACAATCTCTCAAATCCACATAGTCCTTTTGAAATAATACACAATCATTCGGGCATGCGTGTATTTTCTTGGCCTCCATTCCCATTGGACACAACAATTTCTTTCACTCGTATGTTGAGATCGGCAGCTCGTTTCCTTCAAGAAGAATTTCTTTCAACAAAGACAACAATGACGTGAAGCTTTTGTCGCTCCATCTATTGTCAGCCTTCAACTTAGACAATGTCAACACAAAGATAATCTTCGTAAACATAGTACAACCTATGTATAACGGTCTCTCAACATCACGCATAATGTTCCTAAACATGGGAGGTGGATCACTGTGCTCTACCCCACAACTATCCAACATCTCATTAATGATGTCACTTGGAACTAGTTCGTTCACATCTACATCATCGAGGCAATTTCTTCTTCCATACAAGCACTGCTATTGACATCTACTGATTTCAAGTTTGAAATCTATCCATGCCAGTACCATTATGTATAGCCTTGTACAATCTTGTTGCACATGACATGACTTTTGATTTTGTCACCAGTGCTGACTTTCAAGTTGTTACCGCAATGCCTACATGGACAGTAGAACCTATCTCTAGGTTGTTTCCTATGATCCTCCACAAATCTAATAAACTGATCAAGACCATAAATAAACTCTGGGGTGTAGCGATTTGGAATGGACATCCATTATCTATCCATTCTATTATGAAAGAGAAAATAAGTATATATTAGGGTTTAGGGATTACATATTAAGTTAAGGGTTTAGCGTTAAAAGATTAGGGTTTAGGTTTAAAAGATTTAAAGAGTAGGGTTTGTCGTTAAAAGATTAGGGTTTAGGGTTAAAAGATTTAAAGATTAGGGTTTAGCGTTAAAAGATTAGGGTTTAGGGTTAAAAGATTAGATTCTAGGTCTTATATATATAAAATAAATATGTACCACCTATCCCATTCTTGAGAACCAAATCTCACTAGTAAGTGTATAATGTGTATTGGGTTTTCAAGAAAATTTTGGCAGCATTTCCCCACTATTCTCTAAGTACACCGATGTGCATGGGAAAATACCCACCAACATATATACTTAAAGAATAAATGGGGAAGTGCTGACAAAACATCATGAAAACTGAATATACATTATACACTTACATCCTAAGTGAGATTAAGTATTCAAGAACAGTCCCAAATCGGGGACTATCCAAAATTTACTCCTAATGAGTAAATCTTAGACGAGTTTCTAGGCCATAATACAATGTAGTCATTTATATACCTATGATCCTAGTTTCATTGTTCATATCCTAGGTTGATTTACAATAGCAACATCTTGTAGTCTTAATCATACCCTTGTTTAGGTACCATATTCTATAACATTGATTTCAACACCTCCAATGTACATGCATGTTCATCATCAAGATCATCATTACATATAAATGTAGGTATCCTATTATTCATAATTTATTTAAAAAATTCAGACTAGCTCATGCATTGTCATCATCAATCCACATCATACAATATGGATTCATGTAAATGTTAGGGTGATGCATCACAAACAAATCATAGATCTAACATTAGGGTTTTATTTGATTCTTGGCTCAAACATTCATATTCGTTTAGTGATACATGGGCTGATTGGGGGATATGAAACTTACCTATAGAAGTAGGGGAAGCAATATGGTGGCATGGAGATCCAATGCTCCGGCGGCATTGAGCACAGTAGCTCCTCAAACTGTGAGCACAACAACTCGCTCCATCATCGTCCTCAGGCGGTGAGCACAACATCTCACCAGCATCCTTTGATCAAAGCTCCTCGCGGCGGCAGACAAGTGGAGATAGAATGGCGGTGTGCGGAAGATGAGTAGATGGAGTAGCGGAGGCGGCAACTGGAAGATAGAGATTGGCAATGTGGTAAGCAATAATCGAATTGCCAGACCTAACTAGTAAAATCAGGAATGAAACAGAGTAGGAGAAGAGTGTGGTTCGCGTATGTGCTATTAAGTTAACTATAGGCACCATTTATTACAAAAATATGACGCTTAATACCAATAGGCATCAGTCACACATGAAAACTGACACACATGCAACGACAAACAAAAAAATTTGCACCCGGTCAGGGTGTTTTTTGTCGGTTTCTGAATACAACAACTGAAGTCTATCCACATAACCTAACAAAAAAATTGTTATTGAGTTACGATCATAATTGTCAGTTGCCAACCAAAAACCGACGCCGAATAGGCAAATTGGGGGGAAAATATTTTCATGGGGCCAACGCGCAAACACGCATCCTCGTCGGTTCTTTGGTAAAAACCGATGACATATGAGGTGATAAATTTTGCCTTGCGAAGGATGTTAGTCGTTGGTTCCTTATCAAAATCTGATGACTACTTAGGGATAAAAAATTTCTATAGGGGCTTGGCACGAAACATATGTCATTGATTTTAATACAACTGACGTTGAATTGAATATTTTGGAGGCAAAAAATTTTCCCCAGAAAATTGTATTTTGCGGGTGATTTTGGACATCAATTTTTATCTCAACAAACTGATGTTAAAGAAAAAGCGATACCCGTGTCTTTTGTAAATCGGACGACCTTCACATATAGGTGACAGTTGTCTTTTTAGCCGACGTCGTAGTATATTGGAGTTGGTTTTTTAGTTTAAACCAATGCCATCAAATGTGACGTTATATGTCATTTCTTTACAAGTGTAATGGCATATTTGTTGTGTGTGATGAAATTTTTAGAGTTTTTAGCTCATTACCCAATTTTCTAAATGAACACCAATTGTGATTTGAACTCACATTTTCATAAGTATTGCCTTTCAATATCAATCTTTTTGTTTATAATCAAAAGCAAATTACACGGAGATGACATTATACCATGCTCCTTTTATTAAATACAAAACACATGAGATTCTTTTTCATATAATATTTCCCAATTAATATGATAGTTTCTGCATGCTTTGACTAACACATGTGAATTGGATGTTCTCAAATTTTCTTATTGATTATTACTGACTTGATAGTAAGAACTTGTGCTTGGTGGAAATAATATTGACAAATCCTACATCACTGTTCCTCAAGAACATGGTCTCCTCAAGAAAATGGGAAAAGACCAGACCATACTCTATTCCATCAAAGCATCCAACCCACTCATCAATTGACTAAAAAATTTCTTGTGTGTAATAGGTTTCACATATTCTAATCTCCAAAGAATCAAAATCAAACCATTTAGTCAATATGTGGCCAACACAAAAAAAAGTATAAGCTTGTCTATACACTAAGAAACGCATCCACATATAGTTTAATATTACATAATATTTTCTTAATAACTAATCAGATACAACTTCAAGCAAATTCATCCTCAGCAACTCTAGGTTCCTGTTGTGAAGAGGGGGGGTCATGTCTTAAATATGCACAATCCCTTTGAAATGCAATTTTAAATATACAATCAACATAAAATTATTTACTGCATAAATTGAATAATAAGACTCATTTACATTGTACAAATATGTTGTGTTTCCCTTGCATTTGGTGACAAAGTTGTTCTATATAAATTGAGAATATCTATCTTAAAGCATAAATGAAGAACATTAGCATTTGTTCCATGTAAGACTCATCCAATCCTATGGCTCTATTGATCCTGGACCAAGTAACCTTTTTACCATTTTAAGAAAAGGTTAACAAAATGTTGGAAGTTCATTACAAGCTCAAAGGACAACATAATTTTGCTTTTTTTTTCTATATACAAGATTCTTTTTGATATATTTCTAGTGCACGCTATAATCTTCTAGATATCTAGCCAGATTGTAGTGCAATTGTGACTGTCCATCCATCAAAGCAGAACAAACCACACACCAATAAAAGAAATACATGGATGGCCATTTAAACTATACACTATCCATTTTCAAATTAAACTTCTAGTTCCTATGCAAAGAAACGAAATGCTTCTCTTTAAAAAGACTTAAGCTTGTTTTCGTCAAGCAAAAGAAAAAAAACCTGAGCATCTTGTACATATGATTTTGTGACATGGAAAGCTGACGAAGTATTCTTAAATTGAAGGAAGCTTATTAAATTTCACAGAAGTACTTACAATCACAAAAGGAAGTTTGGAGATGTAGGCATATACAATAAATAATCCAACATTTTCACACCATGAATACCATCTGTAAGATATAACAAAAGATGTGTTTATTAAATGAAGTTGAAATAGCAATTCTATGATACTAGAATATCCATATTCCATAGTATTTAAACTACACGTAGATTATATTCAGTGAGGAAGCTCACCTTGAGAAAATCCTCAAGCTTATGTGTGTTCACTTTGTACCTATAACCACTATCTCGATGAAACCCAACAACACGACATTAACTTCCATCGACACATGAAGATACATGCAAACACCCATAATGTTCATTAAACTGACACATGAAGATAAGATCCCTATGCTCATCCTTGTATAGACCATGCTATATGTTTAGAGACATCAACATACTAGACCATGCTGCTCTCTCACCAAATGTCTAGTAATATGATTTTCATCTTACAACATCAGCTAACACTTTATTTGGTGATACAATAAACAAACCAACTCTATCTTATCTAGGCGGGTATGAAAGCATTTCTATAGTAACATCAAAATTACCTTGTACAAGCACTTCCCCATATGTTTGTGTCATAGTAAGATTAGGGTAGCCATGTAGTCATTCTGATGAATGAGATACTCTTATATCCATAGTGTTTTTATTCTTCCTTTATAGCAAAATGCCCTCTCATCCATTCCAATGTGGTAGTGTCTTAATGAAAAGTTTTTATAGATTATGTTTGGAAGTCATGGCTTCCGATTCATACAAAATATTTCTATCCACATTAGCACAACACCAAAGCATGACATCACATTAAATCCAAATGACATTTTATCATTAGGACAAAATATGTTAGACTCACCTCTTCTTTCAAAAAAATGTGGAGCTCCATGTTGCAGTCCCTCAACCTTCTAAGAGCTATCAATGACCCATAGTAGGCCATCAATAAAATGAAGATGCATTAGTAAACACCAATAATGCAATCCTCCAACCTCCATGGAATTATAATGATTGTGTCATGGCAACCCCTGAGAGCTAGTTGGGTGTAACTCAACATTCATGTCATTGTCAAAAAGGATAATTGAAAAAAAATAGTGAGTTCTATCCAATGGCTGAAGAAAAGATCATCGCCCCAAACAATACTGGAAGGTGAGACTACATTATGAAGAGTAATCATATTCATAGAGAATCATATGTCAATGCAGATACTTCAATGCTTTTTTCATCACAAAAATAAAGAACCCAATTCACTTATGTTAAAAATGTTTACTTTTCTTTGATTTCTGTTGACCTTTTACTCCTGAGAACCTCACTTACATATTATTTGGATTTGAAAGGCATGCTTGCCTCATATATGTGTTGATGAATGGAAGTACACATTGTTTATATTTGCATACATTAAAATGAGGGTGCAATTTACTTGTATGGATGGACACATGCTAGAATGCAGTATGAGTCAAGATTTGATATAGTATTAAACTAGATCTAATGTATGCTTATACCATAAATCCAGGACAATATATGTCAATACCCAATCCATTCACCCACACCTAGCCTCTCCTCATGCTTCCATGTACAATTACAGGGTCTCATTGATTCAACCCTATTTTAGGGCTTCATCTTGTTTCATATTGCATTTCAATCACATCTATACCTGCTAGATTACATGTTATTTCAGTCAATATGCATATTCATATAAAAGGCACTTATGGACATTATTTGCATGTTTTTTAGGCATTTGAACCATGCTTGATGGAAGAGAGAGAGGAGTGATCCTAGGGTTTCTCTACCCTTAGAGAGACCTAAAGTGAAGTCTGATGCTCCCTCAACCTATCCCTAGTGGCCAAAGATCCATTAAAGCAAAGATGTCCAAGAAAATCCAAAGAATCAAGTCAAAGTGGTGATCCATAGACTAGCATGGCCATGGTACCATAGAACGGCCGTGCTAGGACACTTGCAAATCCACAGAGTCATCCTCAAATAAAGCTAGCATCACCACAGACATGCCACACAGAATGGCCATGGTGCACTGACCTAGAACGGTCATGCACCCTTTCACGACCATGTAGCAGTAGAGGCAGAACGGTCGTGGAACAGAGAACGACATGTGCATTTTGAGCCACCACGAGCGTGCCACCTTCAGTACAAAATTGACCTATTCCCTGTGATTTTTCACCATTTCTCACCACAGTTGTTCCCATCCACCAGGATCGTTCTCACCCCTCCCTACCACAGCCATGCTACCTATAAAAACCTAGCTACTTTTGCACTATTTTTCCCATACTACCCCTTAACCTAGTGCTTCCCCCACACCTATATATACCTAGGTGGTAGCTCCAACATGAGGTTAGCTACCTTCTACCACATATTAGCTCCCCATTTTCTCCCCTTAGCCATTCCACTTCATTTATGCCTCCATTTCACCATTTCCACCATCAAAACCCTAGTTTCTTCTTGTTTCCACCCATTTCCACCACCATTCCATGCCCCTACACCTTGGAGGAGAGAGGAGGATGCCCTGCAGCAGTTGAAGTGGAGGAATTCTTCATCTACAGTGAGCTCCATGGCTTCTTCTACCTCTTTCTCCTTTCTTTTTATACTTTGCATTGTTATGAGCAGCTAGGCCCCTTGGGTGGGCTGTTTGGGGTGTAAAATGTTACTTTGATGCCATGTTGGGGAAACGATATGTAAAACTTATAATTCAATTTTCTAACGATTATGTTCTATTTCTGTCTCACTCTCTATAAATTGCTTGTTGGTTTGTGCTTGAAATCAATTGGGAATTTAGGAAAATTGATTATATGTGCGAATTTTGGGATTTGCTCCTAGGTCCAATTCTTAGATCCCTAGATAGCTACCCATCCTCCTACATCCTAATCAGTTCTCCTAACCCTAGTTGAGAGATATAAGTATCTATTTTAGATGAAATTGATGTCTTTAGCATGGAGCTTACTAAAGGTTAGAATGTGAGTGATGGGAGGTCTAAAACCTCACTTCCACCCCCATTACTAATCTCAGCCCCTAATCATCCTAAAATTGTCTAACCTAGAAGCCTAGGATTTTTTAGACTCTAATTGAATTACACCCAAGCCCTAACCCAATTGAGCCTTGCAAGGGTAGTAGGGAGTGTGAGGGACTAGTTCCCTTATACACAACCTAGCATATCCATGGCCAGTTAGTAGCTTAGGATAATTCATTAGACTCTAACTTGTTGTTTGGTTTGATAATCTGAATGGAATCATAATGTTCATATGTCACCCCCAAATTAATTGATAAGTGCATCCCCTAAACAACCCACATCCCCCTTAATTTCTTTAAAACCCTAGCTTCCATCTTTCTTAGTTAGTGTTAGCTTAATTTGCTCTTTTCTTGCTTAGATAGCTTCTCACCCTATTCTTGCTTTTTTATTACTAGCTTAGGTCTTTAATTACACTTTTGCCTTGTCTTGCTTGCCTTTGTGTAGATTGTTCTCTTCTTGTCTTTTCTTCTCTCCTTGTCTTTTATTTCTTAGTAGAATTAATTGTCTAGGGTTAACTTAGGTTTTATTCTTTCTTATAATGCTTTCTTGCTTAACTTAGTTTAACAATCAAATCACCTTTAAACCCTTGACCCTAGTCTCTGTAGTAGGAACCTAGCAACGAAAACTAACCTAGCTCTAGTGCCCCATTTTCTCCCTGTGGATCGACCCTATACTTTCCACCCTCCTATACTACAACACGACCCCGTGCGCTTGTGGGTGTAGTGATTTAGTTTGTGTGAGTGTATTGAAAGTAGGTCATTATAAATTTGAAAGTGAATCCACCTGTTTGCTTCCGTCCATGGAGTTGCATCTATTCAAAGTCTCAATTGAGTGGTGTGTAACGTCATTGGCGTGGGTGCACCAAGCTTTCTGGCACCAAGCTAGTGATGATACAATCTGGTTGACCTTGTTCTCATTCTCCCTCAAAGATAGAGCCAAAGATTGATATGACTCTAGAAGGGACATCATGAGTTGGGAAACAATGAAGAATGCCTTCCTAAGGCAATTCTACTCTATAGCAAGGTTAACACAAATGCGGCGTGCCGTGACAAGTTTTAATCAAATGGGAAATGAGCAGTTCCACAATGCATGGGAGAGGTTCAAGAAGATTTTGAGAGAGTGCCCACACCATGAGATACCTTTGTGGCAGCTAGTTCAATCATTCTACTCTGGCTTAACTCTAAAGGACCAAGATACAGTGGATTCTTCTTGTGGGAGAGTTTTTATGGCTAGGCCACCTGAGGAGATTTGGCCTTTGTTTGAACAGTTGGCTGAAGGATCAAGAATTCAAGCTTCTAGCATGATGAATGACGGGGGGTATGCCTTTGGTTTGACACCTCCTACTCATAATGACTCAAGCCCACAAGTGATGAAGATTTTTGGTGATATGGTGAGCTTCATGAAAAACCAGGTGACAAATGTTCCTTGCCACTCGGTCAATTCTATTGAGTTCTATGGTGAGGAAAAGAATACACCTCAATCCTATAGCTACCAAGAGCCACAATGTCGAAAATATAGCTCAAGATTCGAGGAAGAGGTTCTCTCTAGATTGAAAGTATTTGATGATGTTCAAAAAGATGTCACAAGGCTATAAGAGAGAATAGAACATCTATCATCCATAATTGCTCTCCAAAAAGAAAAGTTGTCTTTAAAACCCATCATGATCTTCCATGAAGCAAGTGGACCAATGCCCTCTTCTCAAGTTTTCTATAGTCCTCCTCCCATGCAGATGCAACCCATATACCACTTCCAAGGCAATCCCAAGCCTTATTCTCCACCTCCCCCTCCATCAACACTATTTTCCCAACAATTCAACTTCCAACCTCAACTCTCCCCTCCACCTCAATTTCAACACCAAGTGTCACCTCCACCTTCTCCATAGACATAACTTGCTTCCCCTATCCACCATGAGCAAGGAAGTGATGTGACAGTTCTAAGGAGTGGGAAATCTCTTGAGCAGCCCACAAGTCAGAGAAAGGTTGATAAAGGAAAGCAAAAGCAGCCAAGAGGTGATACTATGATTAAGATTGCCAAAGATATTTCAGTGATACATCCTGTTGATTATAGGATACCATGTGCTCCACCTCATACTCCATTTGCAAGTCCTATCATCCCTAGAGTTCTGCCTCATATTGATGCAAAGGAGGAAAAATCCAATGATCCTCCATTCATTGAAGCACTAGATGAGCCACTAGAAATAAAGAGGAGGCAAAAGCACAATGTGGATATTTTTGAGGTGTTTTTCCAAGTGAAGGTAAACATTCCACTCTTGGATGCTATCAAGAAAATCCCAACATATGCCAAGTTCCTTAAGAACTTATGCACTGTGAAGAGAAGGTCAACGTGGAGAATACCAAAGAAAGTGAAGTTGACTGAATAAGTGAGCTCCATTATCCAGCACTCACTCCCTGTGAAGAGGAAAGACCCAAGAGCCCCAATCATACCCAGCTACATTGGGGGACATCAAATAGGCCAATCCCTACTTGATTTGGGATCCAATGTGAATTGGATGCCATATAGTGTCTATGTTGAGGTGGGTCTATGCAAGTTGAAACTGGCACATTGCACTCTCTAATTGGCATATCGCTCCATAAAAGTACCTAGAGGATGAGTGGATGATGTTTTGGTGATGATTGATAAGGAAAGAGGATCCGTGTTCCCAGCTGATTTCATTGTTCTTGACATGGATCCGGATGATAGGGAGATCCCCATTATCTTGGGGAGACTGTTCTTATCCACAACACATGTCGAGATACATGTTCACAATGGCATAATGAAAGTCTCTTTCATGGACATGAAGATAAAGATCAACATATACAAGTCATCAAACTGGCGAGTTCGAGATGAGGATATTGGATATGGTCACTTCAAGAGTCCTATTGATCATTCAGTAAAAGAAGGTCAAGATGAAGGAATTGATGATAGCTTTAGTGATCAAAGGGATGAGGAACATATGTTGAATGAAAATGAGAGGTGTATCTTTTACAAGAATGGGCACATGAGGATGCCAAATGGATGAAAAATTGAAGAATCTCCAAGAAGCCTAGATGAAGGCATGAAAGTCAGCGCTTGTGGGAGGCAACCCACCTAGGTTTGGGAATTTTTCACCCAGCCTTCCATTTTTGATACTTTTGCTTTGTCTTTACACTTTTCCAAGAAAACACACACATACTTGTTTTTAATAGTTTTTGTTTAGTTATAAGATGTGTAGCTGAAAATAGGGTGAAATGAGGAAAATTAGATGAAATTTTGACAAGTGATCAATGAAAAATCATTTTGGAACAAAGATTTGATGTTTTGATGTGAATAAAGTTGAAAACAAAAGCCAAAGTACTCACAAGGCCATGGTGACATGGAACGGCTGTGGTGATGCATACAAGATCAATAGGGGAATCAAGAGAAATCAAATAAATCGAGATTTGAAGAATTGAGCCACGATGATCGTGCAAGGCAACACCGTCATGTAGCCACCTACACAAAATGGCCATGTGGGCCACCACGGCCATGTAGCGGGCCAGCCACAACAGCCGTGTTGTGTCACATGACCGTGCTGCAGCTTGACTCAACACTTGAGTCAACCAATTTGCAAAATCACAAAATTGTTCTATTTGCAATTCAGCAAGCACCATGACTATTCTCTATGAATGACGACCGTGCACCACCTCCCATCCACTCCACGACCACTGAATCTCCACCAAATCACCCCCAATCCATCTCCAATCAATGCCTCACCATTTCCACTACCTCAATCTCCAAATTTCTCCCATTTTCATCCACAAAACACCCCATCACTCTCAAATCCGCCCCAACTGCCATGTTATTCAGAAAAAACCAAAAAACCCATTTTCTCCACCAATTTTGATCCAAAATTAAGCAAATGGCCAAGAAAGCTATGTCTAAGACCAAGGAGGTCATTTCCTATGAACGCTAGACAAAAAATGCATCCTCTTTAGCTCTAACAACTCCTTTTGCCCTCCTGACACCTTAAACAGCCTCTAGTTCACAAGGAGAATCACCCCATGTGGCTGTGGTAGTGGATCCTATGATGGATGAGTCATTCAGACTACCTAGAAGAGGTAGGGTAGCAGCCCAACCATCAGTCATGGAAGTCCGTCCATTAGTTTCGGCATCTCATCTATCGTTTTCAGCTGCACACCCTTCGATGTCTGCTGCACTGCAGCCACAGCAGCAGCCGAGAGCATGATGATGATTACTGGTAGATGATACAGATGAGACAATTCCAGATGCACAAACCAGAGGATGCACCTGAAGTGCGTCATGAGGAAACAACTAATAGTCAGAGTAAGAAAGGGAAGAAGCCCAAACATCCAGAGTGCTTGATATGCTGAGTGATTGCCAATCGCAACATGTGTCAGGAGACGATGAAGACTTTGGGCATCTTCAATTTTTTTAAGATGACATGGAGCCCATTGAGCTAGTGGAGGTGTTGACCACTGTGCATGAGACCTATGTGGAGCTTACACATCAATTCTTTTCCAAATTAGAGATGGTCTCATAGGATGTCATCAACGTCACCTTGGGGAGTAGAACCTACCTTGTTACTGCATCTTTTCCTAATGGTATCTTTACTTCAACTCCCGAGGTAGTAGCGTCACTTGATGAAGGAAGCACTGATAGAGAAACCAATGCAAACTACTCTGCAACGTGGAAGAAACTCACAAGGCAAAGCAATTTTGTAGTAGGCAAATCAAAGACTAGCCTGATTCACAACCATGTCCGAAGGTATATTCAGAAGGTCTTGGCGAACACCATCTTCGCTGGATATGAAAATTATGGCAGTTGCACAAGGAAAGACCTTTTGGTGTTAGGATGGATGGTGCAGGGGAAGATTGTAAATCTGGAGTTACTTATCATTGCTCATATGAAGACAATCCCATCCAAGAGAAAGAATATGTTTATTATGGGAAGGATTGTTTCTTTCATTCCTTTGGCCCTAGGACATGATGTATCTAGCTACACAAAGATGGAAGGAGGAAAGCTAGTTGACTTGCATTACTTGACCCGCTCATCGATGATATCAGTGGTTGATCAGAAGATTTTCTACCCGGTCAACCCTCTTTATGATGGGGTTTCACTTGAGCTCCCCTAACATGCCACACCTCTCCTAGAGGGATGTGGCGCATCTATGGATTTTCTAGACATCTTGAGGAGATGGGAAGAGGAGCATCCTAGAGATACTTGGAAGCAGCAACCTACCTAAGGGGCTTGGAGAGTCACAGGAAGCCATCAAGAGGAGGATGACAACTGATGAGCGAGAGAACCATAGGGTGAGACGTCATGTGGTAGAGACATCACAATAGCAGCGGCAGCCCACAAAAAATGCATATGACATGTCCACCATACATGCACAACTGGAGGGCATCCAGAGCACTCAGGATCACAGTTTGAGCACCCAAGAGGGTATTTAGTGGGCACATGAGGGTTTTCAACACACTCAAGATGCCATGTGGTTATAACATTAGCAAATAGTTTATCAGGTCAACCACTTAGACCAGTTCTAGCATGCCTAGTCACAGAGGAACCCCCAGTGGGGGGAAGATTGGTGGAGTTCACTATAAGCATATCAGGACAACTACCCACCTCCACAGTTAGACTACTGGGGATCCTACTACCAACAACCTCCACCACAGGGAGGACCGCCACCACCATAGTAATCATCTACCCTATCATTCATAGACTTTAGTGTCATACTGAGGACAACATGATTCAAAAGTTTGGGGTGGTAGGGCGGTATGTCCTTTTCTCATTTTCATTCTCATTTTGCATTTCACCTACCATTTTCTTTTGTTTGTTTTCTTTTGTTTTTTTTAGTATAGAATTTACTTACTTTGCATACTTACGTGCCATGTAGTTACTTTCTTGCATTTTTGTGTAACTTTCAAATTTTTTTCTCTTTTTGCCATGCATTGCATATCATGTAGATATTTGGTAATTTTTGCATGTTTCAGCTAGGATTTTCTTGTTTATTGATTTAAGTTCAATAATATAGGCTTAGATGTGATTGAAGGCAACTTTACACTATTTTGGCCAATTTTGCCTAAATTTGAGATTTCTTGCCTTAAAGTGTGTTTCGACCCAATCTCTACTTTTTGGATTAAAAACGATGACCTTTGACAAATGCAAGTGAATTATCATTGTTTATTGCTAGATGGTATCAATTCTTGACTTTTTACATATGTATCACCTCTCCTATGTTTGTGAATGTTTTGATTGAATTGTGACTTGAGCAAGCCGTGAGCGCTTAGTGCCTATGAAATCACTTGATAGAAGTATCAATTTTAGGTTGTTCATTCATGTGGTGTGAAATTTTTGGATAAAGTGTTGGATTAATTTTCATATAGGAGACCTTATGTTGAGAATCACGTCAATGACCCCTCTTTGACCCGACTCTTCACTCATCATCTTCTTACCCCTCGGCCTCATGAAAGGATGCCAAAGTGCATACATCAACTATGGCCAGCTCCAAAAGTTTGGGGTGGCCACATCTACATCTCACTACTTCACTCTCATCACCATGTTCCCTATCTACTCCAAGGGCAAAGAGAAAGAAAAAGAAAAGAAAAAAAAGTAAAAACAAAAGAAAAAGATGCTCATGTTTAAGAGCATCTAATTAAAGAAAAGATGAGTGCGTGAAAGCACTCCAAAAGCTTACTACAATCCTTTCTTCCATTTTCATACCCATTGAGCTAGGAAACATCAAACCTAGCTCATTTTGCTCTTTCCGCAGCCACGTGGGTCCTTTGGTGTGATTTGAAACATAAGGTTAAATGCATGAAGGTAAAAGATCACTCCTAGTCATCCTTAATTAACGCCATCATGAAACGATCTACATGGAACTACATGAAAGAAATATGGATAACTTGTGTGTTTCATGCACTATATTTGAAGTTCATATACTTTGTGCTCTTTTCATAGTCGGTTTGTGGAAGAAGGAGAGGAGAGAGGTGGAATGCATGTACTTAGTCATTATTGATCCCATTCAGCAATAATCATCCTTTGCATTGCATTTGTCATTTCTTGATTGTCAAAAGTTTGTAGAGAGATTGAGTTGGAGCATACTTGAGGACAAGTATATTTTAAGTCATTTCCCCTCATCTCATTGAAGATGACCTACAATAAGAGAGATGAGGAACCATGATAGATGCATTTGTGGGAGCGAATGAGATTGTGAACCTAAATGAGAGTATAACAACAATTGATGTATGTAATATTATTTAACCTTGTATGAGATTAGGCTCTATTTTCTAGTTGTTGCTTCCTTATCCACAACTTCCACTAGTAGTTTGAAGACACATTCTCTCACCTTTCAATTCAACCTATAAGGAAACAACATCGTCGTTTATCTGACATTTTTAATTTCTATATTGATATTGAAAGTAAATTTGTCATTGTGAGACCTTGTACAATAATCTAACATGTGTTTTGTAAAGCATTAGCTAGTATAGAAAACAATAACTATGCATATAAAAAACATTGTAAGAAAAAGACTAAAAAGACTAAGAACTCAAAGTGAAACTTTTGAAATAAAAGCTGAACGGTTGAGAAAAGATCCACATGTAGAGGGGAACAAGGTTGGAAGCATTTAGGAAAAAGGTGCAAGCAAAAGAGACTTCAAGACAAAGACTTTAGCAGAAATTCAGAGCTTTAGGAAAAACCATAATAGAAAGAAAACTAAAAGCGGAAAATATGATGCTTGCTAGTATAAAAAAAAGCAACTCTCTATCAGTTAAACACATACGAGACTTTTTTTTATTAAAGTCTAGACTGATTGCCCGAGCACATTTACTTGTAAAACATATGACATCAACATTTTTCCAACCATATGTTATTGTACAACTGTATTGAACATTAAATAAATAATTCATTAGGAGATAACATTACATCTTTCACATTGGTATAGATAGAAATATATTGAGAAGAGACAGTTTGCACTATTAAATCTTTATGATAAAAAAAACAATATAGGTCAAGTAGACACTTAATTACATCATTATCTAACACTTTCCAATGAATTAAAATGGATCAATAATAATGCCTTAGAGGGGTATCTTGTGAAGGAGGTTAAAGAAACAACCGAATATATTATGTGTTATCGTGACAATTGAATTGGTGTTGTACCAAATATACATAAAGCAAAATTTACAAATAAAATGAGTACGCAGAGAGAGCTTGCAAAATAATTGAGCATTGACATATAATTAAAGTAATCATGGACATAAAAGATGTGGTTTTAATTTTAAATAAAGTACAACGTCCTTGTTATTCGTATATAATATGCGTAAGCATAATGGTCAACAATAAAGTGAATATGAAAGCTGAAACCAATGTAAAAGCATCTAATGCTCAGAAGTGTTAAAAACATCATTAACAAAGGAACAAATAGCCACATTGATGCATAGAAAGTATAATATGTTTCCAATATGAAGAGTAGAGGCAAGACAATAAAGATATAGTCTACGTATCAATTATCCTCATTTAAGCAATTCAAACTCAATTGGTGGTAAGAGTGCCTTATGTATATCCAATGTGAATTATTTATTTCAGTAGATGCAGCCGCATCTAGTTGTTTATGTTATCCAAAAAGAGATGACAAATCAAACTGAAAGAATATCTAGAACTTAAACCCAAGACAAAAAGCTCATTTAAATTATGGTTGTTGACTATTATGGCACCTCCACTGTTCTATCTACACCTCAATGTTGAGCGGTACTTTTGTGTACGTTGGTGAACATGGCCAAATAAAAAATGCGGCTGCCAGTGGAACGGCATACACTACTGATTGTGATAAGATTCATAGACGCGGCTGACTGTTATCACAAATAGGCATCACAATAAGGTATAGTAGCTGATCCGTGCAGCTGAATACAAGGAGTAATCAACAACACAACCAAATTCGAGGGACAAGTGATTGGGGACACAATTGAGTAATGCTGTGAAAATTCAACCACCTGGTAATGATATTAGGGAACAACTAAGGTGGCACACAACCTAAATTAGGGGACGTCTGAGGGGCCTGCATGATACAAAAGTAAAGGACAACTAATTGGGAACATGGCTAAGCGGCATGATGAAAAGTTCACTACACAGAAATGAATTCAGAGGATGAAAAGTTTACCAGTGAGCAATTGATGAGAGCAGATCAAAATTCAAAGCATCTCCAAAGGTTTCAAATCCAATAGGGTTGGAAAATAAACAAGATAAGTGTTGGGACTGAATCAAACAGGGCAACACAGAGATAACATTGTTTCTTCCTCTGCTTTGTCAACAGGTCAGACTTAGTGATCTACTTGCTCTGCTTTTCACCGTAAGAATTGAATGATGGGAAAAATATAGGTGATTGATACCCTTGAACACCCACTGATTGACTTGATTTGGAGGACGAGAAGTAGGAGGACAATGTATAACAACTTTTGATAGTCTATACTTTACCATGTGTATCGAATAAGAAGAATCTTAGAGATTAAGTTATCGTTTCTCTTACTTCGTGGTGAAGTAGATCCTACTCTTCTTGTAGCTATCAATGCGACGAAGTTGAAATAAATGATCACATACCGATAGTCGTCCTTGGACGGGGACACCATCAGGTCATCCTAGCTCTTTTGGAACCTTTGATTGTACCGACCGTCTTGGAACCCCGACTTCTCATTGATCTAAGTATGACGTGGAATAGGTGACTGGAGAGAATGTAGTTGTAGTTTAGAGTTGTAGGTGGAGGAGGCATAACGAGAGAGGGCAAAGTTGGGGACAAAGTGGTGGCGCTATGGCGTAGGTGAGGAGGGGGCATATGGGGAAGTTAGAAGTTTCAAAAATTTTGTTGGACTGGTAAAAAATATCGGCGCCATAAGCTAGGGTTGTATACCTTCTTGTTGGGAATAGGAAAAGGTTTCGGCCCGTGCCTAATTGGATTTGGACTTGACTTGGAGTTAGCTTGTGCTACCAATCCCAATAGGAGTCAAATCTAAATGGGAAAGAAGATGACTCCCTATGTGCAACATGGAGTTAGAGTAGGACCTAGACTAGGACTTAGACAAGGATTCCTACTTGCAACCGCATGTATGGAGGCCTACAAAAATAGAGGCCCTGGGGAAGGCCATTGAGATCATCACACTGGTTGAGGTGTGATCCCTCCAATTGTTTGTGATGCCTTTTGTGGTAAAGGGTTCCAGAGAACAAGAACAATTGGAGGCGCTCTCTTGCTAAATAAGAGAGGGTCATCGACTTTGCCTTAAAGAGAACAAGCAGTTGACAATCAGTGACACATTGAGTGTACTGATAGAGCATCTCTCTTTGTTGATAAGAGACGGTCAGGGACTTTGCCTTGAAGCAAAGTAGCGGTTGACGGTTACATACACAATGTTACCATAGTGGCTACAGTCTAACCCACTCAGCGGTCACAACGGTATCAAACAGTCCCTAGCAATGACAATAGCCTAGCGAGGAGATCAAGTAAAAAAGGAGGTTTTGTACACTCTGGGTGTGATTCTCTTCTTCCTCATCTTTGTTCTCGTGTGGGGAGGGATACCTGGATTTAGGGGATAATTAAATCTAATGAGACAATGTGAGTTGTAATCTTAATTACATAGTGCTTGTTGGCCGGTATTGCCCTATAGTTTTTGTCCCCTTGTCTTGGGGAGAGTTTTCCATGTTAAATCTGGTATTTCTTCTTTGGGTTTATACACTTTTCGGTAATGCTTCCACATTAAGTTTTCATCACATCTGGGACCGTATCGGTACAACATCCCCAACAAGTGGTATCAGTGCGCAAGCTTCAAATACCAGTCCAGATGGGGAAGGATGAAGATGGGACGATGATAAAGTTGGCAAGCACAAGTTGGCAGATTTGAAAACCCAAGATGGGGGATATTCTCTATTGTAAAGATCTATATGATCCCATAGAAGGACAAAAACCAGAGAGTACGTCTGATGCGGACTGGAAGAAATTAAATAGAAAGATTATTGGAATAGTTCGAAAGTGGCTTGAAATTTCCGTGTTCCATCACGTCTCAGAAGAGACCAATGCCAAAGATCTGTGGGAGAAGCTCAAGAAGTTATATGAGCAGAAGACTGCCACAGACAAAACTTTTTTTATTAGAAAGTTGGTGAACCTCAAGTATTGGGACAGTACAAGCATCACCGAGCATATGAATGAACTCTAAAGCCTTGTAAATCAACTGAGATCCATGAAGATGGTTCTTGATGATGAAGTCTAGGCTCTACTTCTTTTGGGATCCTTACCCGATAGTTGGGAGATGCTCGTAGTGACAATCAACAATTCTACACAGGAAGGTAAATTGACACTTAACCAGGTGAAGATTAGTCTACCGAATGAAGAGACTCGAGGAAGAGCCTCAGGAGACAGCTGATCATAGGTGCACTTCACATAGAGTAGAGGCGTTGATAGAGCAAGAGACTGTGATAGATCTAAGAGCCGCGGTGAATCCCAGAATCATGAGAAGTCTCATCATAAATACAAGTCAAAGAGTAGTAGAGGGTGCTTCCATTGCAGTAAGTGAGGTATTTTCAAAAGGAATTGCATGGTTTGGAAAAAGAAATATGAGTCTGAAACCAAAGACAAGCAGGATGGCGACAAGAATACTACAATGACAATCTTAGATGACAAGGACGATGACGACGATGTGGTCTTAACAGTCCAAGAGCAGTGTTTGAATGTTGAGGGTGATGATTCTGAGTGGCTGATGGATACTGCAACTTCTTAACATACTTTACCGAGTAAGGAATTATTTATTTCTGACAAGAGGGGAGATTTTGAGAGGGTGAACATGGGAAATTCTAGTTTCTCTAGAATTATCAGGATTGGAGACATTTGTGTTCAAAAAGTTTTGATTGCATGCTCACATTGAAGAATGTTTGTCACATTCTAGATTTGCGACTGAGTTTGATATTTGGTTCATTCTTTGATAGATAAGGTTGTCATCTAGATTTTGGTGGTGGAAAATGCAAGATCACTAAGGAAGCTTTTGTTATTGTACGAGGAAAATTGTGTTGTACATTGTACAAGACCCAACTTAAAGTGCTCAAAGGTGGTCATATACATGCAATTGAGGATCACCAAATAGATCTATGGCACAGACGACTATGACACATGAGTGAGAAAGGCTTGAAGCTTTTATCAAAGAACATATTGATTCCTTGTGGCAAGGATACTAGTATTAGTTCACATGATGAATGTCAGACATGAAAGCATCAACGTGTTTCTTTCAAGACAAGATCAAAGGTGAAATCATAGCTTCTGCAACTAATTCATTCGGATGTCAGTAGTCCATTTGAGGTGGCTTCACTAGGTGGCAATAGATATTTTGTCACATTCATCGATGATGCATCTAGGAAGGTGTGGGCCTACTTGCTGAAGACCAAGGATCATGTCTTTTAGTGTTTTCAGAAATTTCAAGCCATGGTGGAGCGGGAGACAAAGAAAAAGTTGAAGTGTCTCTGCACAGACAATGGAGGGGAGTCACCTCTAGGGAGTCAGGATTACTGTGCGCAACATGGAATACGGCATGAAAGGATAGAGCCTGGCACATCATAACACAATGGTACAGCTAAGAGAATGAAAAGTTAGATGCATGTTGAAGGTTGTAAAGTTGCCAAAGACATTCTGGGGTGAGGTAGTGCATACCGCTTGCTATCTGATTAATCGATCTCCATCAGTTTCTTGGGGGTTTGATATACCTGAGAAGGTATGGATAGGCACATATACATCCTTTACTCATCTGCGAGTATTTGGGTGCAAGACTTATGCACATGTTCCAAAGGAAAAGAGGAAAAGGCTAGGTGATAAAGCGGTGACATGTATCTTTCTTGGCTATGGAGATCATCAATTTGGATATAGGTTATGGGATCATGTAAAAAAGACCATGAACAGACACATAGATGTGACTTTCTATGAGAGTCAGACAGTTATAGAGCATGAGAGTGATGATGTAGAGGTTGTAGGATTAGGTGATACTTCTTATGATGATGAGTATGAAGATGCTTAAGCTTCTTCATAGGTGTATTATTCAGATGATGAAGAAGAGCAACAAGATCACCCCGTGTAGAAAAGTGAGAGATCGCTGAGTGTTCCTATTCCCGACGCACAATTGAGTGATTTCGATTCACAGTCAGAGACTTCTGGGTAGGGGGCAAGATCATCACCATGCAGATTCCCCAGAGCAGTAGTTGAGGAGGTCTGACATAGTTTGTCATCCTTCATCTAGATATCTGTCATCACAGTATATTGTCCTTACTGATCAGGGGGAGCCAGAAACCTATCATGAGGCACAAAATCAAAGAGATAAAGCACAATGGCATCAGACGATGCAGGAGGAGATGTCTTCTTTGTAGAAGAATGATGCCTATTAGCTTGTGACACTTCCCAAGGGTCGGAGAGCAGTAAAGTCCAAGTGGGACTTCAGAATGAAGAGATATCATGTTAACAAGGATCAAGATTCTAACGAGGATCTACATCAGAAGGTTTCTAAGCATTGGTCTAGAAGGTGAGAAACAAGGTTTTCATCCAGGATGGATCGACTTATCAGTCAGGGGGAGCCTTCATAGTTTTAGGTGTGGGCATGGAAAGAGAATAGGCACTGCCGGGATACTTCTTATCAGTTTCTTGGGAACAAAGTGAGGTCAGGACGAGACTTCAAGAAGATGGATGAAAATGGCAGGATGATGGCATGGTTGAGGAGAATGGATCCATCACAGGTGGTGATGAGGTCTAGAAGCTACTCCAGATAATTGTTGAAGACAACATCTCCCTCATGGGCCGGAGGGGGAGATTGTTGAGAATAGGAAAAGGTTACGGCCCATGCCTAATTAGATATGGACTTGAGCATGAACTAGCTTGTACTACCAATCCCAATAGGAGTCAAATCTAAAAGGGAAAGAAGATGGCTCCCTATGTGCAACATGAAGTTGGAGTAGGACTTGGACTAGGACATGGACAAGGATTCCTATTGCAACCGCATGCATGGGGGACTATAAATAGAGGCCCTGGGGGAGGCCACTGAGATCATCCCCTAGGTTGAGGTGTGATCCCTCTAAATGAGATTACTCAAAACACAAAACACGATCAACTACTAATTTGTCACATAGTAAAAAATGCAGAATAATTAAAATTGATTCCAACAATGTAAATAAACTCTAGAACATTTACAAAAGGTCCATGATTCCATTCTCATATACTGTAACAAGTATTTACATATGGGTCCAAATACCTTAGTCACATCCTGCATACAAAAGATATTTGACATGTACATCCCATATATTTAGAAACATTGGCACACTACCAAAATCTTGTGTCGATACGAGTATATCATCTAGAAAACACATCCCATACTCAGACTTGAGAGTACAGGGATGATACTAGGACTCTACTACTAACATCTACAACTAACCAACCTTCTGAATCCATTGATCACCAGGTTGGTTCTCTTCCAAAGCACGACCTCGATCTCATTGCCCGCGACTACCTAAAAAAATGTGGTGACCCGCGGGTGAGACCCAGTCCCAGCAAGAGAATCTCTCCAACATATATTGATTATAACATATTAATTAACAATAAATACATAGAGAAGTTAAGGTATTGAATAAGCAATATGAACAAATTGAACAGTTTAAGCATACTAAGAAGTTCAGCAAATAAGTTGTAGCATCAAGTAGAATTACACAATTTTAATAATTCTACATCATGTAAGAACTATGTAGTGTAAAGACAAGATAAGGGTTAATCAACCAATGTGATACGTACTAAACCCTAGAAATTATACTACATGGCTGGTATTATATCTTTTATTGTGATACCCTAGGGAGTTTAAGTCGTACCACTCAAAGTTCAACTGACCACTGCAAAGTGCTATTAAGTTTTGTATAAGATCTACGAGTGCCGATATTCTAGGATCTCTTCCCCTCGGTCAGTACGAGTAAACTACAATGACATACCAGTCAAACTGCCAACAATGACATATAGTCAATTGATAACAACTAGTTTGTACTTGGTACAAGTTACGACACTAGAAAATAGGGTATACAAAACCCTCTAATCCGCGGTACAACCGCAGCTGTCCTCAATCACATCAAATGTCAGAGGCATGACCATAGCCATCCTCCATAACCTACAATTGTGGATGAAAAGGATATATCCTCAACTTGCCACCCCCACATACTCAACAGTATGTGCACCCAATTTCCCTTGGGAATACTCATTTTACCATCCAGTAAGTTCTGACACTAAAGATGGCTCTACAGCTTAGGGCTCTACATGATTAAGGTTACACTTGATTAATTATTGCCAATTGAATGCATTCAGGTTTTATCATACAAGTGGACATTCAAACCCTAATTCTTTTCTATCAAGAGTATATGTATAATAACTTCAAAAGATATAAAACATTTGAGATATGCATCTTAATAACATTACCACATGCTATCCTTCATTGCAAATTAATGGACCACACTTATCATCATACTATTATAAGATACCAATATCTTATCACAAGTTCCAAGGTTTTAACCTTTATTAGAACATGAAGAGGATTTCACTTCAATAATTGCTTCAAACATGCCCAAGGGTCATTAAGACCATCACATTATTCATAGTAATGTTATCATCATCATTCCATGCCTTAAACAAGGCTCAAAAGATCATTAGCACATATATGTCCATATATATTAACATGGCAAGGCACTATGATATTTAAATAGTACTACAATGTGGGTTCAACACAAGAAGAGTGTAATTCATTATCACATTAATCATTCAAGAGGTCTGATTATAACCAATCAACATCATATGATTACATCAAGGTTAGGTATAACAAGCTAGATCACATGGGAGTTACGCATCCACTTATTATAGTGATTTATCAAATATAACTATATAATGACAAAGGTAAGACTACCACTTAATGGTATTGAACCATTGAATTATCTTCACTAGGACCCCCATATAATACCATGTGATTTATTCTAATCCATTGGATGTTGAAGCATCCAATATTATTCATTGGATCAAGTTCAATTTTCAAGGTTGTCAATTGAAGTATAAGTCTAACTATTAAAAATATTGAACCAAGGAACCATTGGTTTAAGGTTTAGTCAAATCTAAAATTGCATTCCTAATTCATAATATATGGTGATGACCCGATCCACCATTAATTGTGATCATTAGGTTACCATTGGTTGCTAGATCAGTAATACATTCAGTTAACACCATCAAATATTAAGCCAATATCATCATTGATTGATAACATCATTATAATACTTAGTGGATGATAATTAAACGTCTAATTGAGTCAAAACCTGACCTAAGGTGGTGACCATAGGTTGTCACCATAATTTTGACACCCTTGATCATGAACATTAGTTGCCAAGATAAAAAGACTATTGGTTATTGAATGGTATGACCATCGGCTGTGTGATAGAGAAGGAAATAGCTTGAAAACCCTAATTTGAACCATCAATTGTTTTGTACATAGCACCATAGGTTGTTGCAATCAACCTGTCCCAAATCCTGTTACACCTTAGAAAGGTTGTACACATGTTTACAAGTTCATATAGAACTGGAACAAAATAGGGAACACCACAAAAATTCATAATTCTAAACAAGCATGGTTTCTCTATGCTTAGATCATCACATTCAAGCATAAACATGAACTAACAAGCTTCTAGTAAGCAATATAAGTGAAGAATGTTATATAAATTGCCTCTGTAGTGTAGTTCATATCTCAAATAGCAAGAATTTAGAGCAAATAAGGCAAGAAATCCCTAGATTTAGATCTGAGCTTGGCCAAATATGCAATTCTCTCCACAAAGAAGCAAAATCCCAGAAAAAGAAACAAGAAGGAAGGATTTTTGAGTTGTAGAGCCACTTTCACCATGTAACAACAGGGTTCCTACCTGGAGGAATGTATAAGGATAAGAGCAAGAAACACAGAGAAGGAAGGAAGAAAACAACTTTCCTTGGTCGAATTCCCTAGAAGATGACCTTGGAAACCCTAGGTAGGGCTAGATAGAGCTCTAGGAGACCTTCTTCTCCAAAAAGGGGTTGTATTCTACCTTATAACACTTGGTTCCATAGAAAAATAGAGTGGAGTCGTTTATCCAGGTTAGTGGAAAGAAAAACCAAGCATAGTTTCATATTTGGGCAAGGAAGAGGTAAATATAGCCCATGGATAAGGATAGAAGCAAGCATGAGGTGTAAAAGTAGCTTCCCCATGTGTCTATGGTCTTAAATTATTAAGAATATACAATAACGCACACAAGCAGCCCCCCAAGCATCCCTATTGACCTTATTAGCTTTACTTTGTCTAAATTCCGAGCCAATCACATAATTTACTAGTTGATAGCTACTAAAGGTATCTCATCCGTGAAGGGGTAAACCCTAAAATACCCTTAGAGAAAACACCTTCAAACCAAGGATTAAATAGGTGCCCCATGGCACAAAAAGCTCAAGAATGATGAGAGAATATCGAAGGAACATAATGCAAGTGTTAAATTGCAAATAAAAGCTCTCAATTGGGTAAATTGCAAAAAAGTCCAAATGTACAAAAAATTGCATAACTTGCTCAAACATTGTCCAAATTGGAACAAACTTAAAAATTAAGCTTGTCTTATGATTTCAAAACATATAAAAAGGTTAGATTAGGGTTATAAGCATTCAATTATGGTAATTAATCTTATTCAACTCATTAAGCAAGTTCAGAGGCCTTACAACTATAAACCCCTAATAAGGATTTCTCCCCAAAATCCTATGCAAAAAGAGATAGGTATTTTCTACACATCTCATTCTCTAGTTCCCATGTGGCTTCCTCTATGCCATGGTGATTCCACAAAACTTTCACTGGTATTAAATCATTTCTCTTCAGCTTTTTCACCCTTCTATCCATGATCAATATAAGACCCTCAACTTAGGAGATATTCTCATCTAACTCAACCTATACTGGTTGGATTGTCTGGTTAGTATCTGGATGGCATTTCCTCAACATAGATGTGAAAGACATTATGCAATCTATGTAGCTCTGGTGGTAGCTCCAACTTATATGCTACCTTTCCAACATGATCTAGGATAGGGTATGGTCCCATAAATCTAGGAGCCAACTTACCCTTCTGTCTAAATCTCAGCTCACCTTTCCAAGTAGAAACCTTAAGATATACTGTATGTCCCACTTGGAACTCAAGTGGTTTATGTTGATTATCTGTATAAGATTTCTACCTATCCTAGGATGCTTTCAAATGTTGTTGTATCGCTTTAATCTTTTATAGTAGTCTGCGGTACTAGCTCAAGACCCAAAAGTTGATATTCACCTGTCTCATACCAGCAAAGAGGAGACCGACATTGTCTACCATACAGAGCCTCATAAGGGGCCATATCTATGCTTCTTTGATAGATATTGTTGTATGCAAACTCTATCAGAATGAGATGTACATCCCAACTACCAAGAAATTGCAGCACACATACCCTCAAGGATCCTCTAAAGTATGAATAGTCCTTTCAGACTGGCCATTAGTCTGCGGATGAAAAGTTGTGTTGAATCTTAGCTGTGTTCCCATTGTTGAATGCAGACGCTCCCGAAAATGACTTGTAAACTATGGACCTCTGTCATAAACTATAATCACAGGAATGCCATGCAGACGAACTATCTCATCAACATATATTTGTGCCAATTTCTCTACTGTAAATGTCATCTTAACTGGAAAAAAATGAGTTGACTTAGTCAATTTGTCTACTATCACCCATATGGAATCATGACCCTTGGATGTCCTAGGAAGACCAACCACAAAGTCCACAGTAACATGATCCCATTTCCATTATGGTTTTGGAAAGGGTTGTAATGTCCCTGCAGGCTTCTGGTGCGCAGCCTTCACCTGCTGACAAACTGGACATTTGGCAATGAACTCTGCCACATCACACTTTAGACCTGGCCACCAATACATGTCTTTCAAGTTTTGGTACATCTTGGTACTTCCAGGATGCATTGCATACATGGAGGAGTGAGCCTCCTCAAGTACCATCTTCTTCAACCCATCAACATAAGGAATTACTATCCTATTATGGTAACAAACTGTACCATCATCTGCCTCATGAAAGCCATCATACTTTTCACTAACAATCCCTGATCAGATATTCTATATCACAGTATCATTCTGTTGTGAATCATGAATCTGCTGTCTCAAGGTAGGTTTCACTTGTAACTATGCCAACAATCCTGACAATAAGGAAACTTCTAGCTGTACATTCATCTAGCGAAGAGACACTAGCATATCTCTCTTATGGCACATCAAGGAATTTAATTGTGCATTATCTACTGTTGATGATGAGATGACTTTCTACTCAACACATCAGCTACTACATTCTCTTTCCATGGATGGTAGTCTATTGTGCAATCATAATCCTTAATCATCTCCATCCATCTCCTCTGCCTCATATTCATCTCCTGTTTTGAGAAGATATACTACAAATTCTTGTAGTCAGTGAAGATCTGAAACTTTTCTCCATAAAGATAGAGTCTCTAGATCTTTAAGGCATGGACCACCGCTACAAGCTCCAAATCATGTGTTGGGTAATTCTTCTCATGTTTCTTAAGCTATCGCAAAGCAAAATAAATCACATTCTTATCCTGCATCAACACGCATACCAACCCATTCTTTGAAGCATCACAAAAGATAATATAGCCTTTTCCTTACTCTGGAAGTACTAACACCAGTGCACTAGTCAACTTTTCTTTCAAAAGCTGGAAAGAATGTTGACATTTGTCATTCCAAGAAAAAGAAACATCCTTCCTGGTTAACCTAGTTAGGGGTAACACTATAGAACTGAAGTCTTTGATGAACCTCTTGTAGTAACCTGCCAGACCTAGGAAACTATAGATCTCTATCAGTATCTTTGGTTGTTCCCATTCTAGTACAGATTCCAGTTTCTTGGGATCAACACAATTGCCTTTTTCAGATATAACATGCCCAGAAAAGACACTTCAGATAACCAGAATTCACACTTGCTGAACTTAGCATATACTTGATGTTGCCTCAACAAAGTCAATGCCTGGCTAAGGTGGTGCTCATGATTTTGACTATCCTTAGAGCATATTAGGATATCATCTATGAACACAACCACACACTGATTAAGATAAAGTCTAAACACCCTATTCATTAGATCCATAAAATCTACAGGTGCATTGGTTAGCCCAAATAGCATAACTACAAACTCATAATGACCATACCTAGTCCTAAAAGATGACTTGGGTATGTCACCAGCCTTAATTCTCAACTGATGGTAACCTAACCTCAGGTCTATCTTTGAAAACACAGTGCCACCTCTCAACTGATCAAAAAGATCATTAATCCTCGACAAAGGATACTTATTCTTTATTGTCACCTTGTTCAACTGTCTGTAGTTTATACACAACCTCATTGAACCATCCTTCTTTTTAACAAAAAACATAGGAGTACCCCAAGGGGAAGTGCTTGGCCTGATAAAACCCTTCTCTAATAGTTCTTGTAACTATTTCTTTAACTCCTACATCTCTGCTGGTGCCATTCTATATGCTGACTGTGCTATGGGTTGTGTTCCAGGAACAAGATTGATCTCAAACTCAATCTCTCTAGGAGGGGGAATGCTAGGAAATTCCTTAGGAAAGACATCCTAAAATTCTCACACCACTGGTACCTCCTGGATACTAGGACCGACCACCTTGGTATCCACAACTTGAGCTAATAAAGCCTCACATCCTTGTCTCATCAACCGCTCAGCTGTCATAGCTGACATCAAACATGTAGGATGAATCTTCCTATCACCTTAAAAAATCCATTGTACATCTCAATCATGGAACGTTGCCACCTTAGTACTACAGTCCAATACTACCTTGTATTTTTCCAAGGTATCCATTCCAAGGATTACATCAAAACCATGCATGTCAAATGGCAACATATCCACTTGAATGTTGTGTCTAGAAAAAGAAAGAACACAAGAAGGGCACACTTACCGCAACTCGGTGGAATCAACCAAAGTAGTCTCCATCCACATGCTATTAGATGTAAGACTAACAAGTAGATAACAACTCTCTATTACCTCTCTAGTGATAAAAGAGTGTGTCACACCTGGGTCTACTAACATAGATATGAAACATGAAGCAGACAAATCAGAATGAAATAACTCCATCTGACCTGTCACGACTCGTGGATTGACCACTGCTTCTGGAGGGGTCTTGGCATAGAACCTTGCTATCACCTGTTGTCATCCACATCCTCTGCTTTCTTGTCTAGAGGATCCTACCTAGGACACTTGACCATGTCCTCCTCCACTGTCACTACTAAACTGTCGTTGTTGTGGACCTTGTTGACTTTTCCTTAGCTGCTGAGTCACCTCCTCATCTTTCATAGGGCAATAAGGTCTTGTATGCCTCACTTGCCCACACTTTTAACATGTTCTAGTGTCCTGATATAGCCTAAATGGCCATGTCACTAAAACCAATGAGGTACTGCGGGCTACCGTTGGTGAAAATTTGTGACATCTACCCCGACTTGGGGTCCACTATGATGGTGCATGTGATCTTTGTTCACTAAAGATTGACCTTGGTTGCGACGACAGTGGGAAAAACCTTGGCTTCTTAAATCCTCCATATGATTTCCCTTGAAACTGCATAGGTCACTTCTTATCATTAGCTTCACGCTTCTCTATGGCAGACCTCTCAATCATCCTAACAAATTCCACAAAGGTGGAAAACCTTTCCCTATTCAGCAAGGCTGATGTTGTAGTAGTCAACTCCGTACTCAGACCCTTCTCAAATCTTCGGATCCTTTCCTTGTCCGTTGTTGCCATATGTGGGAAGAACCTCAAAAGTTCCATAAAATTTGATTCATACTCATTGATAGTCATAGCTCCCTGACGAATCTTCTCAAACTGAGAGATTTTCTCATCTAGATAGGTCTCTGGAAAATATATCGACTAACAAATTCCCTCTAAAACTCCTCCCATCCTAACACAAATCCTGGACTTTTCTCCTCTTCTATGGCCCACCAATGGTCAACAATACCCTTCAATAGGTATACCTCATGCTTAACTTTGTCTTCTTCAGCGATGTTTAGGATTTTGAATGCCTTTTCCCACTCAGTTAACCACATGTTAGCGTCTGCTGGATCAGAAGTACCTGCATATTCAATTGCCCCAACACGTCTGAGACGTTCAAATGTATTCCCGATACCTTGGGACTCCACATTAGAGGCAGCTGCCCTAGATTGAGGTGCTGGCACTCTGCCAACGATATGTGTAATTGTGGCCATCATCTGTCTAAACATAGACTAAAACTCAGGGTTGGCCATCATTGTCGGGTCTAGATGAGGCATTGCGGGCTGCTCTGGCCCTGCTTCTGGCACTCTCTCATCGTGTGCCTGCCTCCCTGCACCTCCTCCTGGTGCAACATAGCTACTCTCAATGTGTTCTTCATGTCCTCCAGACATATCTGCATAAGAATAAACTATGATCAGATATGTTGGATACATAAGAACAGACTCAAACCTAAGTCCTATGTCCCTATAGACTTAGTAAACCTAGAGCTCTAATACCAACTTAACTGTGACACCTCATCATGCTAAATGAGATTACTCAAAACAAAAAATACAATCAACTACTAATTTATCACATACACTACTAAAAAATGGTCTTTAACTACAAAAACAATTGTAGTGAAAACCCCATATTTTACATCTAAAGGCTTTAACTACATATTTCTTTACACATACAAATTTTAGTATATGCTCGTATAGCTAAAGCCTTTAACTATATTTTTCAAATATGTAGTTAGATAATCCATTCACTACAAATTCATATGTATCCGGAAGTGTAGCTAGATATTGTCCTTACATATTTAAATATAAGTATAATTATAGGTAAATGTATGACTACAATTACATATATAGTTAGTATGTAGCAAAAACATGAAGTTAATACATTTTATATGTATTTAATGCGTAGGGAAAGACAACAGTTACTATATACATATATATGTAGTGGATTATGCATATAGCTACATATGTAGTGCCATTTTGTATACATACATATATGCTTAGTTTGACTATATATATATATATATATATATATATATATATATAGTGTAATTTGTTAGTACACAAGCTCTTTTAGTAACAAAATTTTAGTATTTAGAGCAAGTTATGCTCATAATGCCAACAATCTTACTTTCATTTATAATGAAGTGTCAAATGTACATAGGGAGGACGTATACCTTGCCCCTATTACACAATGTGTACAAAGAAAAGTATATACGTATATCAATGATTCAGGGGTCTACTAACATCTTTGTGAAAGAGTTTTGTCTTTCTCGGCCAGCTTTTGCATCCTCATTGTATTCTTCTTTTGTTCGAGGTCTTGTTGTTGTTACACCATCATGAAGAAGAGAATGTGTTGGATTAAAAATTATAAACAAGACAATCTTGACTTGGCTGAGCAGGGTTACCCTCTTGTGAAGATGTTCTTTCTCTTAGCTTAGAATCAATTATTTTAGCTAAAACTGGCCGACACCAATGCGTTGCAGAGGAGTGATGCCAAATTCTTGGTGTGTGATCATTCGTGCGAGTGGGATGAAGCATGTCTCATAGAGTGAGACAAGGATGATGAGCATGATGTATGAGCTGGCTTGGAAGGACGCTGGAGGGATCTTGAAGCTATTTGTGAGCCTAGTGTCCATGATGCTACCTTGTTGGATGACACCATTGGAGATCATGTTGGGTTTCAGACACCCACTACCCAAGGCCACCAAGTACAAAGCTCCAAAGAATATGGTGGCCTGGATACCCTTTTCTTGTACACAACTATTTTTGTATGTCATCATGTTGCATTTAGGTGGCCGTAGCTGGGAGAGATGAGCTTGCACTGCCAATAATATAAAAGCCTACATAAGAATTAAATGATTTTCAGATGGGAAATATGAGCTTGCACTGTGAGTAAAATAAAGTTCGGCATAGAAATAAAAAGAATTTTCATATGAGTGATAGAAGATGTTACTTGTTTGTAGCTGCTAATAGTGGGAAATGCATCTCATTGAACACATATGTTATCAGGTTGTTTCCCACAACGACAATCACCATAATCTCAAATGCAATAACCACACACAGAAGCAACTTGGGAGAGGCATTGGGAGAGGGGTATGTAAATAAGAGAGAGTGGATTACCCAATAAAAAAACTACATCTCTCATCCCTCCATGGCTATTGTCCTTGCATGGTCTGCCCCTCCAATCAATGAAAACCTCAGTAGACATGGTTTCACTTTTGATATTTTGTCTTGTCATTGAAAAGACTACATCATCAGTATATTATGTTCATTGCAAAATTAGACTTCACATGTTTAATAAGATAATTTTAAACATAGAACAATGTGAGCATTAGCTTCTACTTTACTTTAGAAAATTAAATGAGCACTAGTACATGCTGAGTTTGTGACATTTGCCTTCCAAACTAAACATCTTTGATGACAAGCCTCTTTGTTATCTAGTGGTAACCCTTATCAGCAAGTGGTTCCTTAGAAAGTCTACCAAGAAGAACACTAGAGGTGGCATTGAACCCAACAAGGGTCCTTATGAAAGTCAACTAAAAAGAACATGTAGGAGCTTGCAGAAGTGGGTATTGGGTGATACCTTAGAGGAAATAGAACAACAATCGCAATTAGTAGATCACTTTGTAATAAACTGGTCTGCTTGGGAAAAAAGCATGTTGGATCAGCTACAACTTCTTCAAGGAGTTTAATGTGTTCTACAATATAATGATGTATCTCATTTCTATAATCACAATACCCACAGCTTCTTGTAGAATATATAAATCTTTAGTTTGAAAGGGATAATAAATAGGTCGTACATTATTGATATTAACCTAGTAATATATAGAATGTAGGAGTAGAGATATCACTTGGTAAATATGTAAATGGTAACCTACAACTAGTAGTTGTAAATGTGTTGTATTTTTAAGTGCATCCCTCGTCTTTATATGCAGTTAAAACATACAATCAACTTACTAAAGGTCTTTAATTTATTGTTTCCTGAAACACTGACTTCATGTGTAATATATATTATGTGCTAAAGAAACTAAGAACATGATATACCCAAGAAGCATATGCATGAAGTCTCACCCCTTTGGAGTGCCATGATAAGTATGAAACTAAGAATAAGAAATAAAAAGGCTATGGAACTAAAAGTAATATTGTTTATTATGTTAGAAAAAGTCGGTGAAACTAAAACTTAGCTCCAAATCACCTAAAGTTGGAAAAAAAATTGCACCAAGCACTCAGAAGCTATCACTATTTATTATGTTGATTCTTCTTCAACTGGTCGAGTAATACTGTCCATAGGTGAGGTTGTGGATTAAACTTTATTGCATACATTTTATAAAGGGCACACAACTCTATAATATTCTTTTAGAATTTTTACTCAGCTATACCTCATCTCACAAGCAACATGCAGTACTTGGACATCGACACAAATAGAAAACGGAATCATGCATGGAGAAAAATATTATTAAAGTTATTGAGATGAAATGATATGAAGCTGAAGATGAAATGGCAAGACTATTTTCCACATTTTGAATGTAATACACTCCATGAAGATAGTGGGTGAGCTGATATCGAAGAAGTGATTTTATTTATTTAAATTTATCTATTTTGAGTTACCCTTTCATAATCAGACACCAACTCTTCATAAAAATAATATACCTACATCAGTCAAGCATGGACAATGAATGCATCTTTAACGTCCTTTGAAAGAAGTCTAAAAAAATAGCTTCACCTACAACTAAAAGATGAAAAGGAAAGTTCAGGTAAGTACAAGACTTGAGGGGTTACCTTGGAATTCTAGAATATAACCTCGAATGATAAGACCATCATGATAGGAGACTCCAGCTTGCTCCCCAAGACACTACAACAACAAATAGAGCCTAACAACTCCTTTTAGAGATATTTACTGACAAAGAAAGACCAAGAGCACAACATATAGTATGATGTTCTACTATATGGTACCAGCAAATAAAATCACACATGGTATCTTTTTCATGGTTACTTTTGGTGATCATGGCATTGTATATTAGGCGACGTCCATAATGGATTCTTCAAACAGAACATGAGGTATGAAGTAGAAGGAGCATTGGACTACTAACATTCTTTTAAGAATAGTTGAAAAGAAACACACATCATAAATATATCAACAACCACATGGACCTGAGCATACAACATTTCCCCATAAACAACAAACTCTACCTGAAGAAGTTCAAACTCTTTATGGAAAACTTAATCAAGTGATAACTCAAACCTAGAAGCTGTAATATGCCAAGAAAGCATCACAATGAAAGACCTGCTCTCTTACTGTCAGTATGACCACAGTGCACCCAAGTCATATGAGAGAAGGAGTTGCTTCTATGAAATGTGGCAGTGGGGTTGTAATGAGGTTGGAGAGGATGAGTGTTGTTGTTATGTTTGGTATGCAGGGGCAACATGAGATGTGGGTTTTAGTTGGTCATTTGTTGTACTTTGGTTTGTGCTCTAGAAGCATCAATGGTGAAGGTGGAATGCTTGTGATGTATGTCACTATGTTGAGGTTATATTGCATCAATGCTGCTAAGGATGATGGAAGCGGTGATACAACATGCTACTCTGTGGTAGGGAGACATGGTGGTGGCTGAGCTTCCACTTGCTATATTTGGTGGGATTGGGGTATCTGATAGGAAAGAAGGTGGTGTGAAAGTGGGAATTTGAAAGTGCAGCAGCAAAGTGGTGATTGTGGGGATGCTTTGGTGGTAATGGAAGTAGTAATAACAACAACAGGTGATGATGGGTCATGGATCTAGGTGACGGTCCTGCTTGCACATGGTATGATGATGCATCAATTATTTTAAGGTGAAGTATGTACGCTTCTCATAAGGTAATGGCTCTACTAGGGCATGTAACAATTTCCAGCTTAGAAGTCATGGATTGTCATTTGAGGAGAGGACCAGATCCAGGTACATCCTTTGTTCAGAGGTGTTACATGGGACAAACTACATGAAACAGTAGAAACATGTAATCCTGAAATAAATGGAGAACTTGACACATATAACTTTCTAAAATTTGATGAGAAGGATCATCCTGAACTAGCAATAATATTGAGGCAAGACTTGTTGAGCCATCACAGAGGAGTCTGCCTCAAATAAGCCACCCTAAGCCTCTCAAAAGAACCATATCATTGTATTGTCAGTTTCCATTATCCTACTGCCAAGCTAGAATATTATAGAACAAGAATTAGGAACTCACCTATGGCAAAGAAAAAGTCTTATCAAAATCAATCCATTT
This sequence comes from Alisma plantago-aquatica, assembly GCA_963693085.1. NCBI lineage: Eukaryota > Viridiplantae > Streptophyta > Magnoliopsida > Alismatales > Alismataceae > Alisma > Alisma plantago-aquatica. The sequence continues at coordinate 218,238,022 of OY856412.1, forward strand.
AAAAGACAAAGCAGGTTTAGTAACAGGTTATGGACCAGCGAAACTAGCATTTCAATTTCGTAGTCATATGCAAAATCCCAAGAGGGGCAATTGTTAGACCTGGATGTAGAGAGTCTACTTTGCCTGTTGCAAGGAGAAATTGAGGAGAACTTCAATTAAAATGTTGAAATATATGATCGGTGGAGAACGAAAGATATCCTTGGAAATTCTCTAGAAGGTCATCTATATGAGGCTCATGCCTTCCTTGAATTGAACTGAAACCCCACAAACCCGCATTGGTATGTCTGCACTACAAAATTTTCTTCTCTAGACCTTTAAATTGGTATCCACCTGAAAAGAGATAGTTGAGGACCTTATTAATCTTTCAATATATCCATAGTTATAGGAATAATCAACAATACTTCTAAGAGTAGGAAAACAAAAGAGTAAACCCTTCCGTAATTTCAGATCTTGAGATTCTGATGAACATTTATTTGTGTGTTAGGCTACAATTTGTTAATAAGATAGATCAGGGGAAGAGAAAGGGCTATAAAAACATCATATACCTGGTATAACTATACAAAGCCTTACAAACCAACCCACTTGTTAGGTTTCCCACCTTCACAGAGGCAGACATTGACATATATAAAATATGGTTCATGGAACTGAGTATCAGATCATTAATATGACTATCTCATGTGAATTAGTTCAATCTAAACCTGACATCCAGTTAGGATTAACTAGATGAAAGACTCTAAATGCATTTCTAGTTCTTAGTTATCCAACACATAGAATTAACCAGTCTTAAGATTCATCTCTAAAACAGACACAAGCCTATGAATAATGAAGAGAAATTAAAACAGTAAATTTTCCATTCCAGAAGACAGCAATCAAAGTCAAAGCTTCTGAGGTAGAGAGCCCTAGATGAGATCTAGGTAACTAACATCCAGATTACATCTTAACTTTTATATAGGAAATTAGAAGGATCAAAACTAGATCATAAACTCTTTCAAAGTTACAAAAAACTTGGAGCTGACCCTAATAATTATAACATAAACAAACAACCTACAACTTCTAGCCAACTTCAAGAGCAGACCGAAAATCTCATCAGGCATCTCTTGCATCATGTAGAAACTTTTAAACAAAAGGGTACACCACTTGCTTTTTGGATGAGCTATAGGCATTGATTTTATCATAGTCAAGACCAAGGCATTTTATATGACACAAAAGGTGGCATAGTAGTTAATTATACTAACCTTAAAATAGGATATACTTGGTATCATCCTCATAATTGATGCAAGACTCAAGTGCTACCCTTTTTATAAACATAGTGTTGGGTTTACTCTCTTATAATCACTAGGTAAAACTTAAATAATAAGATGAAAAATATGTAGAGGGTGCTATGTTAACAAGAATGGCACTATTAATGTAGTAAGATGCAAAGCAGTGAAGAGAACTTGTCTATTAGTGGCTAAATTTTGATTAAACTAATAGTTGAATATCTAATTAATTAAAAATTTAGGATTGTGCTTTAAATGTTCTAAGCTAAGCACAAAAGGAACAAGTGAAAGTAGTTTATGAAAAAATAGATATCAAGCACCTAAGAGTACAATGGAAACCTTTTTGTCCCTTGCCAGCAGAGAGATGCTTAAGTGAATCCACTTAAATCCATCTTTTAGAATATCTAACAGGATCAAAGTCATGATCTTTCATACTCCTCATCATCAACATTGCAATATTTGTATCAATAATCAGATAAGTTTTGAGTTGTTTTTTCAATTAGAGTATCAATCTAGCAGAGGTTATTGTATTGTTGCAACTATGTGGTAGTAACCTAAGAAACAGAAACAACTTTTACAACTGATAGATCATTTGGTATATGAAATCTCCCGACCTTTACCATGGTGACATCATATGTGGGTTCTTTGCAGCTTTTACGTGTTTCCACTTCAAGAAAAATGGCATACAACATTCACATTTTGTCCTATGTTTCTTCCTAACTCAAAATGGTCACAACGAGAATTTGGAAAGATTGAGATAGGTTGGAATACCCTATTATGCTTGGCACACTGTTTATTCAACTTGATGGTGATGGAGCTTCTGTTTGATATAATAAGAGCTTATCAAGGTTCCACTAATGATAAGATATAGCAACTACAGATTTTGAACAATGGTTAGTAAATATTCATTAACAAGAAGAGTATGAAAAGATGAGAGTATCATCTAGAGCATACATATTGTAATTTATAGTAGGTAGAGTCATTTAAGAATTTGAAAACCGACTATATAGAAGCTTAATTTGACAGTATCTTCAAAAAGTTACAGGAAGAGTGCTAGTCGAGTTTTCAACAAACTTTAGGGAGACAAGTAAAACTGCAACAAGGATCAAATGAATAAGTTAAGGAACTTTATTTGTATTTTCCCAAACCCTATAGTCTCTAGATCAACTGAAATAATAAAATCATGATATACATCTATACACAACTCCTTAGGATTTGCATCTCTTATTAATCATTCAAACCAATGCAATCTAAGATTTGAGTTAATTGTTCATTAAAAGCTTCCCAACTCAGGGGAACCATATAAGCATCATACTTATATAATATGGATCTTTTTCCTAAAGGTCATTACAACTCATCAGCCGATACATTATCCGGCAAACAACCATACACGGAAATTTCATAAAATCCAACTTGACTCCACTAATAGGAATCATTCATTGAACACATAGAATCCAAGTCGATAAACCAAGACTTAAAGTCCTCTAACCATCAGCTTAGGCATTCCTCTCGCTTGAATTCTATTATGAATCATTCATACAAATGCAACTAAGGGACCATATAAGAATTATCCTTATATTAGAAGGAGCATTTATACCCTAAAATTTTGTTAGAATGAATTACCAAAAAGTCCCTCCAATGAGTTGTATTAACATGGATACTATTGTAAAACATCAATAATATCAACCTTTTTAACAAGTCAAATTAGTCGGAAAGGATCAAGATATAACCCTATTACTTTTTAAAAAATCCAATATCCACGAGGGATCAAACATATTTTCACATTGGGTTTCATACAGAAATAGCTCCCAATTTTTGTTGTAAGTTCCCTCATCCCCGTAAATAGATAATGTAAAAACCAGAACAACATATCTCCAGCCTCATGAGAAAATATAGAAAACAGAAAAGCAAACCAGAACCTAACCCCAGTAGATGTCATATCCACCTCTATAAAAGTTGTTGACCCTGATAATAAACTAAAAACCAAATATTAGTATGAGATATATGACCAAAGCACTTCATTCTAGTCCTTAATAGATGTCATGCTAGCTTACTCTTAGTTTTTCACCTATTTAAGGGATCCCCAATGATTTGTCTATGAAAATAATACAAAGTTTCAATTTTATACCCAAACCCCTCAACCAGTAACTAAAATTCCTTATTCACACAGTTCCTATTTGAGACAAAATTGTTGAAAAGGTTTCATGTTTAGAAACAAAATGTAAAACAAATAGTACCTTAACCCAACACGAACACTATTGAGGATTACGGTTTCTAGTTCTTCACTACCCACATCCTTAGAAACAATAAGCAGGGGCTCTATACACACAAAACAAACAACTGGTAAACGACAAAGAACAAACATAGTGTGGTAAGAGAAAGAAGTAGGGGGAAGAAATCTTACTTGTAATGCCAACTTTGATATTTTTACAATTGCCTGGATACTTCATATTTTTATCGTGTATCAATATAAGAGGATCTTCAAGTCCTAGAAAATAAAATAAAGCATTTTATCAATATAGGAAGATCTTTAACTTGAAGCTTTTTTGGAAACCAAGTAGATCTAAGAACCAAAGCTTTGATCCATTCTGAGTAACATGAAGTATATGAACTAGACAATGAGCATTTTTCTCAAGCACATCCAACAAGCTAGAAAGGATGGAAACTGAGTTGAAGAATTCCCTATTGAGTTATATCATTCTTCTTAATTAAGATATAGATATATGAGTAGGTGACTTTCATCATAAGTTAGATCTAGGAAAATGGCTAGAAAATGAAATCAAATTGTAATAAAAGAATCACTTCTCATATGCATGACTTAATGTTTAGACAACCAATGCATACTGATTACCAAGACACGAGGCCAAAATTACTTATTAAACATGTCAATTACAGAGACAAAATAACATATGTTATAGAGATAGTTCAACACTGAATGAAATTCTTTAAGTAACACTTTTTGGGCACTTAAACACTGCATGAAATTTTGTAAATAACACTTTTTGGGCACTTGAAGATAGAAAATAGAACACTGTCAACCAGTTAAACATTGCCTAGCATGTGTGTCTAGCTACTTGGTGCTAAGAAATAATGATATGTACTCCCTAAATTGAAAATTTTCGAATTAGTAGGGATTTGTACTGCATAAGAAATTTTGGATTGGTAGTGATCTGTTTCGTCACCAATCTCTTTTTTTTTCTGGGAAGCATACACCTTCCCAACATTTGTGTACTGTCCTCTGAGCTATTATTCAGTTTGGAACCCCTCTAGATGCAAGATAAGGTTCATGCATGGAAGCCACCATGTAGTTGACAGTGGCTTAAATTGAAAAATGTGTTAATGGGATAATTTCCAGATGCCTTTGATACTACATTAAGAAATGAAATGAAATTATTAAATGGTATAAAACTGAAATAGTTATTATCATAGTAAGTATGCTATATGTGATATTCAAAAGATATTTCCAAATGTGTATGTTTAGATGCATAGTAGTGAATCATTATACAATTAAAAACTTCAACATAGTAAGCATGCTTCTGACTGTATGTACATTCATATCTAACTATTCTTTTGACAATACGTACATTCATATCTAAAAATCTATTATTTGTATACAAAAATCTAGAATTATGTCTTGAGGTTTTCATTGATCCCTCATGCATAGTCCGAGTTCCAGAAACAAAAAAGCTTGGATTGAGCATAGACCCTTAATTTTTCACATCACCATTAATATAATTTGTTGTGGAATTTGACAGTTATAGCAAGGTCATACCCAATGTCCATACCAATGGATGTATAAATTTAATACAATCAGATCAAGAAACATCATGAGGTCACACCCAACATGTAAAATGTAAAACCAATCTGAACCAACACCAAAATTAGGTGAAATGAAATTAAACCATGTGTCATGAACCGATTACATTACATTTATAGCAGGCCAATGAGGCAATAAAAAATGAGTAGACCTATATGTATTGTTAGGACAGTGTTTCACTATATGTAATGTACACCCGGTGAAGTATGCATCTATGTGTCTAGGACTTGGATTTGGTTGTTGTTCTAAAATGTGTGCTTTATATAGCCCGTACTATGTACAAGTGTAGGTAACATTGTTTAATAAATAGAGCATAGGTAGCACTGCATTTAGCATTACTAGTGTAATGAAAAATAATGTTCAAATCCAAAAATGAAAGTCAAGTTCTACAATCCCCCACTATGGAAAGTATCTTAAGAAAAATATCATACATGTTATTATATGTGGAAAACATGGAGAAAAACATCTTGAGAATTAAAATAGAAAATGAGTATGTTAGAGAAAGAAACATCAAATGAGAAGGAGTGTATTACTAACATTTAGTGGTGGAGGTGTAAAGGTAACATGAGGTGAGGGATAAGGTAGAGAGCAATAAGCATTACAAATTTGAGCTTTTATTTTCTGAAAAGGGAGAGGCTGGAAGGGCTAGAAGAGAGTGATAATCTTAGGATGCAGGGAAACAGGAGAGGCTGGAAGGTAGCTACTCTGCCAATACATCCCCTGATACTTAGACCAGTTCACCATATGTCTTAGACTATACAGTCCAAATGTAAGTAATTAGACACTCCTTTCCATTTTTTGAGTTGTCAACATTAATGTGCATAGGTACTTTGTATGATGTCATTGTATAAACAATTAAAAGCATGTGTGATGAAATATTAAAACCCAAATTCACTGTACCTGAAAATAGAAGTCAAGACTAAGTAAACAATCATCTTTAGAGAAACATGTCTTGCCATGACAATAGAAGTCATTTCCTAGTCAAAAAATTTCCATCTGTCCTGCATATGGGTCAAAACTGAAATGCAAACATCATTGAAATTATTCTGCCTTGTTGCATATAAAGTAGAGGGAGCCACGATGAAAGTTGTAAAAAAGTTAGAAGGAAAATAGGAACAAAACACTTTATTTATGGAAGAAATACAAAAATAGAATAAGGACAATTATCAACTTTACCTTGAAAACTTCAAAGATAAAGTAGAAGAGAGGAATCACAGTAAATAAATACACTCGCTAGATCTAGACGATTAGAGTGATTCATTCTCATACCACACCAAAAATAAGAAACTATAGACAAAATCTTCAGAAGAACCAATTTTCAGAAATTTAAAGCTGAAGAGAGATCTGATGATCAACAAAGAAAATAAACCAACAAGCTACATAACCTATGAGTCAAGATAGAAGGATCACAACAACATGCTAATAAAAATACAATTGTTAGAAAGGACAAATGTGGGCGATACACCTACATAGACCTATCCTAGAGTGACTGCACTAATCCATCGGTAACTACACACTTCCTCATCTGAACTAAATGAGTCTTCCTTCCATATATATCTTGTAGGTGGTTATTCCAACTCATTAGAGCTAATGGCGATTGGATAATACTAAGCATGCTTGATACTTGGTGAATGAGGGTAACTACTAATGAAGAAGTTGAGGCCGAGAACGTGACGAGGCATATGAGTGGCTCTAGGATCCCTATCTCCATATGGTATTGTGATAGGGCCATTGTGAATAGGGTTGATAGCTTAACAAAATGAAGATGACACAAACAAGAAGGGTGAGAGAAAGGAAAGGGTGTGGAAAGGGATCAATAACCACCATCCACAAAGAAATTGATCTAGAGATTGTGTAGCCCTACAGAGAATCCCCCTCCAGATCTTCTGCCACTACTGCATTCGGGTGATTGCAAACATGAATGTTTTCCATACAGAGATGAATACATATAAATATTCATGGTACGCTAGTGAGCAAGAGTATCAGTACAAAGTCTGTATTAGTTACATGGCACCTAAGACCAGTTTGTTTGAAGGAAACATCTAGTAGTATGCACCTTTACTACTACCTTGGGTTCACATTGACAGGGCATATCTTCATTACATGATAGGAAATAGTAGAAGTTATTTTAGAAACCATTATCATTAATTATGGTAGAAGTTATTACCTAAGGTTTTCTGGAGTCATGAAGCACTATGAGCAAACAACAATAGCTTCACAGATGTGCTATCCAAATTTCACAGCACTAGCAATGAAAAGGCAGAAAGGAAAATATCTAGAAGTGTGTGTCATGGGGTGTCATATTTGTGTCTAGGACATGTGACCAGATGAACAGGCCCATGAGATATGAGACTCCATCTTGCTTTGGAGAAACTACAAAATTGTGATATTGCATGCTTCCTTGGTCAGTTAACTCTGTTCAAACACAGAAGATTAGTTAATTAAACACAAATGGCAAAGATAAATACTAAATAATTGAGCTAGAGAACCACTACATCCTTTTAACCTCGATGTTCAATGGAATCCAATAACATTATAGGACAATAAACATTGTTTTTGTTGATCTGTTAGAATGCAGGGACTCTAAAAGACTACATTGATGCAGTGGTGATCAACAAAGAAAGAACCACCGTGGAGGTCATTTTTTCACAGTCAATAGGGGTTTCCATTGTCCATGAAAGCAAAAACCTATACTGGAACATGCCAACATTCAATGCATAGAGATGTACGCTGTTTTACAACCGGTAGATTGTTGTTATTACAAAAATAAAGAAGTTGAATTTTTATTGGGATGTAGTAATGAGAGATAACAACCATGAGCGAGTGTCAAGCCCTATTATGCAAATCTATGGGGAGGTGGATATCTTCAAAGATGATCTTGACATGCTTGAGATTATGCAATTCTTATTTATATTATCTTTAAGAAAGAAAGTAAACATTCAAAGATAACATTATTGTTCCCTTCCTCTTCTCGCCACTCTCATTAGGTGAGGGGGGTAAGAAAAAATGTACATGGATCGTGTGCCTCCGTTCCCCTCTCTCCCATTCCCTTCCCAATCCTCTTTTCTTTGTATACCAAACAGGCCATTGGTAATTTCCTATAGTGCATGGTGATTAATCCCACCATAACACACCTACACTATCTAGTGATACCTCAACGACCTATGCTTCACACTAATAATTTGTTACCAACATGTTTTCACTTTTGTTAGCGTGAAGAATCACTATCAAACAACCATCTATATCCTATCAACCAACAAAATCCCATGATTCAAGGCATCCCAGAATATAGGTTCACAAGTAAGCCTAGAAAACAAGCTTCCATTCAACATACAAATGCTCCAACAGATTGAGGCCTAGATCCTATCTATAGTCTATGGTTCTATATTTGGTTGTTACTACTAGGTCACTCAATGGGCCATTTATATCATAGTTTTTGATTGCCCTCCAAGCCTTTCAAAATTAGATCTATACATGTATTCTGAATTAACATGATATGTTCACATAATATCATTTAATTGGTACCATCCATGTGACTGTTTTGATTAGAGGGAAACTGGTTTATTGGAATGAAGAAAATGGAACCAACAACTAAACAACTTGAGAAATAGCATTTCTTCCAACTACTATACAGAAACCATCAAAATATCAACAAATAAAGTGTAGTAGCAAGAGAGGACCACAAGAGGACTTTTAAGGCTAAGAATTTTGTTATCAATAATTCTTTTGAAGAGAGGTAAGCCCTTCCATCACCAAATTGCCTTGCCTAAGATATGTACAAGTACAAATTAAATAAGTTTGTGTTGAGGTAGAATATATTAATGCAAGAAAATAACTAAATAGTTCAGAAGCTGACAATAAAATTCATAAACTTCAGGATATCAAGAATGTATATCAAAGGCCATTATAAGGACTTAAACATCAATCAGGTAGCATACTTGTTAAAAAAATACTATTATATGCAAAGTGAATGATAATATAATTGCATCAAGCCTATTATAGGTACTTGTGTCTCCTTAGAATTATACTTGAACAAAAATAGAGCCATATGATTAGAATATGAGTAACAATTGCATAAACCATTAAACAAACAGAAAAGACCTAAGACGTGGGTTCAAAACCTAAAGAAAGATGTACATAGCACATCATAAGACATAAATCCTTTCAAAGAAGTTTTACAGGAAACAAAGACTAAACCACAGGGATAAACCTTCATTAATTAATAAAGCATTACTAGGATCTCAAACTAGCAGAAGCCGAGAACAAATGATGACTAATAAAAAAACAAAGGCAGCGAGAAGCCTTGTCTAGCAGCAAAAGAATAGTCAGTATAAGAAACTCGTGCAATTGGCTAGTAAAGGAAAAAAACTAGGATCTTAGACTGGAGATTAGGAGCAGATCCAAAAGCTCACCAGGAAACTATAGCAATCAGATGCAACATCTTAACAAAGAAGGTACACCACTTGCTTTTTGGATGAGCTATCACAACCATATACAAGACATGAGTCAGGAGATATCCAATGTCATTTCATCCAAACAAACTATATCAGTTAAATCACCCACAACATTTAAATGACACTAGCCTCATTGAGAAACTACATATTCTTATTCATGATTTAGGAAGGGAAGACATAAACACAATATATAGACAAGATGTTGGGCCAAAGAACAAAAATAAAGAAGCATTTCAATCACCTTTTGATGAGAGATTCAAGACAAATATAGGATGAGATCTATGCAATTGGGGATGCCATACCAGATCAAAGCCAGCACACAAGGTAGAAGAAGATTGAGTTACCGATATTTGTATTCATTACTAGAAATCATGGACATGTTGACTATGACATGGTGCCAGGGGTTTGTTATGCATCTTGAGGTTGCCTCAGTGGGAAAAATTAGCAGGTAAAGCTAGTGTTGTGGCATTCCAGGTTGGTAAATTTAGATTCACAAAAAACACAAAGTCTTGCCAAGGAGATTGATGAGCTTTCACCAAAATAGAAGCCTAGAAAGAATGCTTCAATACCATAGACCCAGAAAAATAGAAACATAAGGATTATCAAGTGCAAATTTTAGAAGCTAATAAAATAAAAAATCTTTCATATCAGACTTATATATAAGTACATGCAATATCTAAGAGCTTCAAATGTAATGTACGGGTATGCTAGAGAAGTGAGTGTTGAGAAGGATGTTGAAGTCTATTGTGTAGAAATTGGTTCCTATTTGCATGCCAATGACACTAACAATGTAAGTTGGACTACATAGTATCCACACAAAGGTAGGGAGTGAATGCCTACTCTTTGATGAGTCATTAAAAAATATGCATCTAAGCTAAAAACATGTCACTATGATGGAATAGGATTGAAAGGATGTTCATTTTGGTCAAAAGTAACTTTATCTCCTGAATCAATTTTCCAAGGCCACTGGACCATACAATTAGAAAACAAAGATGATACAAGGCATAGGCTAGCTAAAATGCTAGGAACTGATGCTTTCTACATACCAAACCCAAAAAGACCATTAGGATCTACATACTTGAGGAAAGAGACAATTTGGCTATATAAGAGGGAGTTTTAGAGGATTTATAAGAGACCTTGAAAGGATAAAAAGTAGATGCTTCTGATTAGGTTACTGACATTCACACAAGATCTTGTTGTATATAACCATTTTTCTAGACAATGCAACAACTATAAATGCCAAACTCAATATTTAGTTTCAAGAATGAAAAACTGATTATAGTCCACACATTAATTGGGAACAAAAATCTGATTAGAATAAGTTAAAAGGACATACAAAGAGAGATGCATATATAAAGGAATAGTAGTTTATAATTTGTACCCAGGTTATGCAATAAACCACTTTGAATGGTAAAAAAACTAGAGTGGAAACCATGGGATCCATAAAGTCCACCATTGTTAAGGTCCATGAGGTTACCCCATGATCACTAAATTAAGATGGTCTCACCAAAAGGCACCCCTAAAAAAAGCAATAAGAAAGATATCAGTCACAAGTGAGCACTCCACTTGTGAATTTGTTGTACAATTTTAGATAGTAGATGATAACCACAATGCTCCACTTAGTAAGAAAGGTATCGGTACTTCAACAAAGATGAACACCTACAGGTCGAATGTGCACTTTACTCCATTCCCACAATAATGTTTAACCACATTCATCTATGTCCTAAGTCAAGCAATCAAAAACAACAATCAAGTCAATTGTATCACTCTACTCCTAGTCCACTACATGGAAGAACAAGATGCATGCCCAAATTTGTATTGTCTATGGGAAAAATGACCAAAATGTGAGATCAAAGGAAAAGCATCATTACTCACACACTAGCATCATAGCACATGGCAGAAAAACTATAACCAAAATAAGAAAAAGAAAACATTGTAGTTCTAGAACATGCATAATGCTTTGTCATAAGTCATAGACCTTGAAGAGGCTACAGGTCAAAATGTGTGGCACGGTTGGGTCTATTATAAGCTTTAGACAAGGGTGGCCTAAAATTTCATAGTGAAACGAATCATATAACCCCTCTCAAGAAATAATAAAATACTATATGAGTTGTTACTAGAACGTGAAAAACAAGGACGAGTTTACCCAAAGTGGATGAGAGCTAGAGTGAATAGGAATAGTTGCAAAAAATGAAGATGAAGTTCTAGATGATCAAAATCTTAGGCTCCTCTATAGGGTGTCTAGAAAAGCAAGCTCTTAGTGGATGCAATGAAGCAACACAAATAGGGGAAGAGCTTGAGGAAGATTAAATACAAATATACCAAACATTATAGATGGCGTTGAGGATGAGTGGCATAAATTAACAGTTCATACCCTGTCCAGTTTTGTAATGGAGAATGTGAGTGGAACAAGTACAAATTCTAGACCAAAGTGTGAAGACTCATTGCTTGAAAATCTGAATTTGTAATCTACTATAATCTTGAGATCATACACAACCTCGAGTAAAGAACTTATATCCCTCAACTATAATGAGTTCATAATTTAGAACATGTAGCATAAAATCAAATTACCAAGTACCATGTCCATGTTCCTAGTACTTGCATTATCTATTTCATTACTTGGCCATGGAAAATGAAAAAGATATATTCCAAATTGTTCTTAAGAATAATAACAATTAGATAACGCAGAAGTTAGATACTACCAAACCAATCTGAGTTGATCATGAGTAGTAAGGAGTAATGGTCAAAACATAAGAACAAGAACCTTATGGTGTTGCAATAGGCAAGCGAAGATATGTTATTCTAGTTCCAGAAGACTCAATAGTAGAACCTTTTGGAGGAATGTAGGTAGTGGAAAGCACATAGATGATAGGAAGCTTCATAGGGTGTGGAGGATGCTATCGTGAAGTGGCTTCTCAATGTGTGATGATGAAGATGAACTTTCAGGATGATAGAGAGCAAGGAATAGATGTAGGTGAGATGACATTAGATCTTTCATTATAATGCTCCAGTACTAGACATGTTATATAGGTATAGTAGGTGAATATGTGTATTCTCATGACACATCTATCTTGGCATATACCCAAGTGAATATTTGTATAGCTGTGACACATCTATCTTGGCATATACCCATTAGACACGTCTCTAGGACTCATTGAGAAACAAATCAAATTTTCCAACACTATAAAATCTCAGTTTAGGATATTTATAGCAAAATGTAGTTTTCATTATTGATCCAGGCATCTTTCAATTTTTATATATCTATGATGTGTGTCTTCGATATGGATTTTCATAACAATGATTGTTCACAAGGTAAAAATAAATATATTATTTTAATATGTAAATCATAGAATTTCATATTCAATTATATTATCTGTTAGACATGAAAAGGAATTGGCTTGAGAAGTATTCCTACCTGAACAAAAATCTCATGTTAGTAAATGAGGATAATATCTGATTATTATCAGTAGTGGCCATATTCACAACCAAATTGGTTAGTTAGACATGTAAATTGAAAGATATGCATAGATTGTAAGTTGCCTAGGGGAAGCCATCAGTCAAGATATACTATCAGTTTTGACTGAATATAATATATATTCAGAGTTGTAAATGGAAGTATAAACATAATGAAAAACTAAACACCAATTAATAGTAAAATGTATAAGGCTTGCAACATAATGCAACATGTTCCTTTTACTGGTAGTAATTGGTGGTTAGTAATAACTCAATGCAGACACTGGGGTGGGGGGTTATTATGGAGAAGGTGTAAGAAGTAATGGGAAAAAAGAAGAACATTAGTGATAGTTGTTTGTCATTGAAGTCATAAATTTGGAGTTAATGTAGTGGATCTACATGAGTTTTTCGCATAGAAAAAGTTTCCTAAGAAGTTTGGGGGAAATCAAAGGAAGGTAATGAGGCCTTCATGTGAGAACAATTGGTGGTTGAATGTTGAGGTTCAGAATTACAAAATTTGGAATGTGGAAATGTATAACCCCATATGCTCCCATACGCACAATATTGCATACCAGATTTAGAAACCCTTACGTAAACCTAGACATGGAGAGAAAGAGTGAGTCTTTGTACCAGATGAAATGACCAAAAATGTGGTAAGCAAGGTCTTGGAAAATACTTAAACTTCCTTAAAGACACTAATACAAACATAGTGACCCAATTGGTTTATTGATGGAAAATTATTTTTAGTTGGCACTTATACCTTCCCCTAGAATAACATATATCCTCTATATGTCGCCCCAATTCATGTATTCATTTTTCTAGCATTCATGTGAAATTTAATTGTGATTCACACATATATAGTATCTAAACTCTAAAAAGAGTCAAACTATATATAAAATAAGGCATGCCTATACATCTAGAAAGTCATCCTCTGTTGGATGTGACGTGGGAAATTATCGCACTAACAAACTCACTCGGGGTTGAAATCCCCGATCTTTTACCAAAACCAATGTGCAATAATACCACCCGTAAGTGGACGAGTCTGATCGCAGTATAGTTAAGGATCGAACCCAAAGGCCAACATTTTAAAGAATCTTTGTCAGTCGAATCTAGCTTAAGTAAAACTAATATTTAGAATGATTGGTTGGTTTATGGTTAATTAAACTAATGCATGAAAGTAAAGGCTGAATTAAAGTTGGATTTAGATCAAATGATATGGAATCATTGGGATGGTATCGGGTTTCACCTCCACTACACATGCAAACACATACGAACGTCAAACATTCAGGAAAGATATAACTATCCAAATAGAGCTGCTGCAAAACACCCCATACGGGCGTTAGGTTCGCGTAAGCATCACCTTAGGCATAAGATGTCTCGTCACTATCAAGATCACTTACTTACAGCTCCGAAGATACAAAAATCCAATGAAGGTTGTGGGCCCCCTATACAGGCATTAGGCACACAGAAGCGTCACCGAAAGCTAGATGGTGCATCCCCTCACGCATCATACACTTGCGACCTCAAAGAAATCCCATTCTATTTCTAATTTGGGAGTCAACCACATTAATCGATAAGCAAGAAGGTGATTAATATATGAGCAAACATCGAAAATTAATAAGAAGATACAAATCCAACTAAGGTTGTGAACCCCCTATACAGGCGTTAGACACCCAAAAGCGTCACTGAAGGCTAGATGGCTCGTCCCCTTGCGGATCATACACTTACGACCTCAAGGAATCCCATTCTATTTCAAGTTTGGGAGTCAACCTGTTAAACGATATTCAATCCTATATATAGAAGTTCTCACAACATAGGAAGAATAAAGATGAAAGAAAGCAATTAATCTAACTACAAACATAACGATTAACAATGAAATGAAAAGTTATATACATTTCCATGGAATGCTTAACAAAATAACATGCTTGCATGAGCAGCAGGGCTAGTCCCCGCATCCCAGAGAAAGTGGACTACTCGCTCATGATGCAAGAAATAAGAAGAAAAAGAAAGAGAGAGAAATCCACCATGAGAACGGTGTAGAAGGTAGTCGCAACTCAGTGAACATGATGTGGTCTTCTACGTCGTATCAGAGCAGATCTAGACACGAAACGGGAGATGTCAAGATAGATTGGATAGTCTCTCTCACTCCATCTTCCTTCTCTTCTTGGTCTCCTTGATTGGAGCTCCAAATCGATCTAACCCTTTGATCCATTCGGTTTGCATGCAGCAAACGGTCTTCATTGCTCGGTCATTCAAACAGTCTGAGACTATGACCTCTCCAAACGGTTTTGAGGTGTGCCTCCAATCGGTCTCTGTTGGTCTATCGATCTTGAGACCAAATGGGCTCAAATAGTCTTGAGACCGAATGGGCTCAAATGGTCTTGAGACTGAATGGATGAAATCTCTAAGTTAGATCGATTGGTCAGAACCAAGGGTAAGTGAAGTTGGGCCCTAGCTGATTGTTCAGCTTTATCAAGACCTGCATCAAATCAACATAATTTCAATTAAAATCATGATAATTGGATCAATTAAGTAATTTTGCACATTTTGTCATTTAGTAAGTGAAATTTAAAAGTATTGAGTCGGATTTGACCCAAGATGGTGATTGAATTCCATGATGAATATGCATTTATCAGGAGGTTTGACAGAAACTATTGCCAAAGAACCAAAATCATGGGAGTTCTGTACCTATGCTAGTGAATTGATGTTTGCTGACGATGGAGTATATTACATTGATGAATTAGACGTGATGAATATCAAAGATCAAGTTGTTATCCATGATCAATAAACAACAAACAATCACACATCACAAAAGCAGGTATATAAGTCACACTCAATGCTCAACCCTCTATCGTAGATGCATCAAGACCTACTGAAGGTTGTTTTGACAAATTGACACCTCTTAAGTAGAATGTTGCCCTTCCTCCTGCTATCCTTTCAAGGATTGATCTCGTGTATGTTAGAATTGATGATCCTAGTGATAATCTGAATTACCTCATTTCCCATCACATGGTCAGGGTTCATATAAATGTGAAAAAGCACTCATGTGTTCAACGCATCTCAACTTTTATGCTACATTGCATATGCAAAATCTTTGAAGCCACAATTCATATTTGAAGAAAAAGAAGCATTTAAGAGTCTTACATTTCTCTTTTAATTATTCAAATGTTGGTGAATTATCCAAATCTTACAACAGAGAATAGTTTCTGCAAGGTGCCATTCAGTAATAAAAACAACAAACATTAAAAGCAAAAATAGATATTGGAATATGTAGTTTTTAAAAGAAGTATTGTAAGGATAGCGGTTGGATATTTAGATGGCAATGCAAACGAAGAAATCCTTTTCTAAAATCCATATAGAGACAGTGTTCCTGATTCATACATAACAATTTCGAGGATGATGATGATTGAGAACTAACAAAAGTGACCACCTGACACAATGTATAGATAAATACAAATGAAGGAACATCAACACTACTATTGCTAATAATTTGAATGAAGATGGAAGACACATAAAGTTATGGAGATTCATAATAACATAGTTGTTGTTGTAAATCGCTCATGGGTAACCTAGATGTCTTTTTTTTCATTTGGATATGTCACCTGCGACAAGCAAACCCTTATTTGGCTTCCATCTAAAAGGTCAAGGTTTACATGAAACAACTAGCATCATGGAGAAAATAAGATGGATTCAAAAATAGACACAACTCTACATTTGACTGACTCCCATGACTAATATTCAGATGATAGGGATACAATTATGTTTGAACATTATCAGCAATCATTGTATGACTAGTGAACCCCTTTCCCCTTTTCTTAATTCCTAGGTAGATTGTGAAAATTTCTACAATTCGTTAAAGGTTCATGGACTAATAACTTATTGGCCACCCCATGCAGAGGAAACATAAAAAATGGATATTAGTGAAACCTATAATATAATGGGTCTGTTATTTTTTAGAAACTCAGAAAAGGAAGCTTTCTCCATAAAATAGATGGTTTTTGTCATCCAAATGATGAAGTTTTGCAGGAAGCAACAACTGAAATTAAGAGGAGGACCTCACTTTCAGGCATATCTAAATTCTGTGTTCAGAAAAGTCTCATATTGTTTTGATTAAAATGTGAAGACAACAATCCTAGGATTTTCTATGCCTTTTTGAATACTTGAAGAAGGACTGCAATTAGAGGTCTGGTTTCCAGAATGACCAATGAAAAATCCAATTTATTATTTGATCCCAAAAAATAAATAAGTGATCCTATGAAAAATTGAAGATAGCATAAAGGTGAATCTCACTAAAGCATATAACACTTAGAACATAATATCTTTTTATGATTGCGGCTAGATAGAGACATCCCATTTTCTATCTTCAGTAGGTGAAGCAAGAACCCAAAAACCACCTTCCCAGATGTTGTAAATGGAGTAACTAAGAGAGGGAATCGAAAAAAGAAAATATGATCCTCAACTCCTGTATTTTCATTCTAGGAATGAAGGGGCCACTTTTATAGTCCAAAAGGCCTATTTGGAGTGTCCAACAAACATGGGGTCACTCATTTGATTATTACAGTATGTAGTGTTTCAAAAAATAGTATGCACTATGTGTGTAGAGAGGTTACCTTATAGAGTGTATGTGGTATGTGGGAATACTTCCTGCTCAGTATGACTCAGTATATCAACTTCCTGAGATCACTGAACACATCTTACCATATCTTCATACCCGAGTTCACTTTCCAATATCACTTCCTCCTCACTTTTTCCAACAATAAGCATGTCAAAGAGTTTTGTAAGAGTCCAGAGATACCTGCAGAACAACAAGTGTGCATCTGATCTGACACTGGTGTTTTTCAGGATAGTGGGGGCATGCATTGTGCCATTAGGTAGAAAATGGAGTGAATGGTGGTATGGAGGGAAGAAGTAAATCTCTCCTCTATTCCACTCGAGATTTTCTTTTTATTTGCTTTGAAATTTCATTTATTGCATTTTTATGCAAATCTCTCCTTTATTCGACTCAAGATTGCATTTCTTTTTGTGTGCGCTTTGGCATCTTTTTGTGTGCAAATCTCTTCTCTATTCGACTCGAGATTGCATTTTTGGTGGTACACCCCTATAAATTTTTGAGGGGTATGGAAGAAGCAGATATATAGAGGGAAGTGGCGTGCCACCCTAAACTTAGGGTTTTTTACGATTTTGGCTATTTTTGTTTCTTTTTGATGGATGGAGGGGTACGAAGATGATGGAAGAAGTGTAGAAGAGAGTTCAGATCAGAATGCAACTTGATTTACAATTCCGTGCACCAGGTCATTCTCTTTATCGTACTCTGCTCAAATAATGGCTTGATGAGGATCTGGTGGGGATTCCATGCTATTTTTCCACTACTCAGTTAGGAAGCACAACGTGTTTGATCCCTATTAGTTTGACAGACACTTGTCATATTTGCATAAGTATCATGATGTTAGGAGTCATAAGCTTCACAAAATAAATTCAATCAAAAGGCTAGTTTCAAAAAGTGGTCCTTTTGAGGATTTACTTCGAATAAAGAGGATATAATCATTCAAAATGCATAGTAGGTTAGTTAGTGCCTTTAATGAAACTAAGAAGTGTCAAAAAATCATCAATTATCTGTTCAAATTCTTTGAAAAACTTTTAAAAATTGTTAAAAAAAATTTTATTTAAAATGCGACGATGCAATCTTAAGTCTGAATTAGATGGGTGAAGGTGGAAAGTAAGATATGTACCACCCACCCTCCACCCAAACTTAGAAATTTGCTCGTCCTGGGCAAACTCTAAATCCAAGATGGAGGGGGAACTTCATGCCATTTGGATGATTGAATGTGGTTGCATTCAAATCAACATGCATCCTCCATCTGAAAATCTCAAAAATGAAGATTAGTCAGAACTCAAAATATCATCTCGCGATGCAATTCTTATTTGGTAAAAAATTATCTAAAAAGTAAAAACAAAATCGAGAAAAATTTCTAATTCAAAGTTAAAACGAATTTTATGTATCGGGTTGCCTCCCGACAAGCGCCTTTGTTTTACGTCGATGGCTCTACATGATATCTTCAACTTGATGGTGATTCTTTTGGATTGGAGAGATCTATTATTTCTTCGGTGCTTATGTCATCTGTGGTGAAATATTTTTTAAGCGTTGACCATTTGCCACGAATTCTCCTGACTTTTCGCTCCATAAAGAGAAAGCACCATGTGGGGAGATACTTTTGATAATGTACGATCCATACCAGAGGGAGTGGAGTTTCCCTGGGAATAACTTCAACCTTGAGTTGAATAGAAAAACTTGGTCTCCCACTTATATGTTTTTTCTTTTCAAATGACCATCATGCCAAAGTTTGGTGTGTTCTTTGTAGATTTGTGCATTCTCATAAACTATCATCCTAAATTCATCCAGCTCTTGGAGTTGTAGAATCCTGGCTTGGCCTACTTTTTTCATATCAAAATTCAGTTGTTTTATTGCCCACCATGCCTTGTCTTCCAATTCTACTGGCAGGTGGCAAGCCTTTCCATATATTAATAAAAAGGTGTAGTCCCGAGGGGAGTTTTATAAGCAGTTCAATAGGCCCATAATGCACATTGTTTTTCACTGACCAATCTTTCTGATTGCGGCCTACAGTTTTTTCCAGAATAGCCTTGAGTTGACGGTTAGAAACCTCTACCTGTCCACTAGTTTGTGGATGGTAGGGCGAGGCTACCTTGTGCGTTACACCATACTTTCTCAGTAACGCTTCAAAGCTTCTTTCTAGAAAATGTGACCCTCCGTCGGATATCACAGTTTGTGGTACTCCAAAATGGGGGAAGATAATATCTTTGAATAATTTGATGACGGGTTTGGAATCACTAGTGACGGTTGGTATGGCTTCAACCCATTTTGATACGTAGTCTACCACCACTAGGATGTAAGAAAATCCATGAGAAGATGGGAATGGACCCATGTAGTCCACCCCCCAAACATCGAATATCTCTACTTCCTGCCACATATTTAGTGGCATCTCATCTCTCTTTGTTATATTGCCAGATCTTTGACATTTGTCACATGATTGGACAAAGCCATGGGAATCTTTGGATATGGTAGGCCAAAAGAACCCACATTGCAAAACTTTTATAACAGTTTTCTTCAAACTCATATGGCCTCTGATTGGGCCAGAGTGACAGTGCTCTAGAATAGATTGCGCTTCTTCCTTAGCGATACATCATCTGTAAAGAACATCAATACATAGCTTAAAGAGATATGGTTCATCCCAATGATATTGCTTCACATCATGCATGAATTTCTTCAGCGCATTCCCGATGCATTGGGGATGAATAACCCCAGTAGCAAGGTAGTTTGCATAATCTGAGTACCACGGTGTGGCTTTTGAGACCTTCATTAGTTGGTCGTATGGAAGGGAATCATTAATTGGGATCTTCTTTGTATCCACAGTGTGGATGCGACTGAGGTGGTCTGCTACCACATTCTATGTACCCTTTTTATTTCTTATCTTTAAATCAAATTCTTGCAGTAGGAGAATCCATCTAATTAGTCTGAGTTTTGCATCTTTCTTTGCCAGAAGGTAATGAATGGTAGCGTGATCTGTGTAGACAATGACATTTGAACCAATTAGGTAGGATATGAACTTGTCAAAGGCATATACGACTTCCAGAAGTTCCTCAGTAGTAGCATAATTCCTATGAGCTTCATCGAGGGTCTTCGATGCATAATAGATCACATAATGTTTCTTTTCTATACATTGGCCCAAGACAACACCTATAGCATAGTCGCTTGCATCACACATGATTTCAAAAGGGTGGTCCCAATCGGGAGCTCTAATGATGGGTGTGGTTGTAAGGGAATGCTTCAGTGTGTTGAAACTTTTAACACATTCTCCGTCAAAATTGAATTCAGCATCCTTTAATAACAAATTTGTCATTGGCTTTGTTATCTTTGAGAAGTCCTTTATAAACTGTCTATAGAATCCTGCATGGCCTAGGAATGCTCAAACTTCCTTTACATTGATAGGGATAGATATCTTGGAAATCACTTCAATCTTGGCCTTATATACTTCAATACCTTGGTTACTAACCCTATGGCCCATGACAATGCCTTCCTTTACCATAAAATGACACTTCTCCCAGTTGAGCACAAAATGAGCTTCTTCACATCGTTTGAGGATCAGGGACAGATGTTTTGACATGAACTAAATGAATCACCGTATACAGAAAAACCATCCATTAAAACTTCCATAATGGTCTTGGTGAGACCAGCAAATATGGCAGCCATGCAACGCTGGAAAGTTGCAGGTGCGTTGCAGAGGTCGAACGACATTATTCTAAATGTGTATGTTCCGAATGGGCAGGTGAAAGTCATTTTCTCCTGTTCATCTGGGTATATAGGTATTTGGTAGAATCCAGAGTAACCATAGAGATAACAGAAGTATTCTTGATGGGCCAGCCGCTCTAATACTTGATCATGAAAAGGCATTAGAAAATGATCTTTTCGAGTTGCCTTGTTACACTTCCTATAATCAATGCACATCCTCCACCCTGTGACTGTTCGGGTGGGGATGATTTCATCATTTTCATTTCGTATTACAGTTGTTCCACCTTTCTTTGAGACTAAATGCACTAGGCTCTCCCATGGTGAGTCTGATATCAGATAGATAATTCCAGCGGTGAGCTGTTTAATGACCTCTTTACGGACTACCTCCTTCATATTTGGATTCAGTTTTTGTTGATGTTCAATAGTCGGCTTGTGATCTTCCATCATGGGGATGTTGTGCATACACAGTGCTTGACTAACCCCAGTGAGGTCACTCATTTTGTAGCCAATCACTTTCTTCCTCTCCTTCAATTATTTCAGGAGTTTATCTTCTTGTTCGGCCATAAGATCGGGATTTATTATTACTGGACAAACCTTGAGGTCATCCAAAAACACATACTTCAGTCCCTTAGACAGGGGCTTCATTTCGGGGGTCTCTAGTTTTTCACATGTTTCTTCAGTAGCTTCCACAGCCTTGAGTCCTTCAAACGTAGCTTCGGGATCCCCTTTGGCAGTGTCAAGGTCAAGAACACACTCTTTAACTTGTTCACTAATGGAATTATCAGTAGAGGGGTTTGTTAGAGTCACTTCTAAAGGATCGTCTTGTTCATGTCCCTCTTGTGTGAGGAGTGATATGTGTTCAATGCAGTTAATCAGATAAAATTCTTCTTGCATACTTGGTCTTATCATGCTTTCAAAAACCTTGAATTCGAGAGTTTCCTTGCCTAATCTAAGTAGCACGGTTCCTGCTTCAACATCAATAAGAACTCTTGCAGTGGCAAGGAACGGACGTCCAACGATGAGGGGATATCTGGCATCCTCTTTTATGTCCATGATGACAAAGTCCCATGAAACATAGGAATCGTTTCCTACCTTGACAGGTACATCCTCAATAATTCCTAATGGGGCATTTTATTGAATTGTCTACGAGTTGTATCGTCATGCTAGTCAAAAGAAGTTCAGCAAACCCTAGCCTTTTGCAAAGGCTGAGTGGCATGATGGAGATGCTAGCACTGAGATCTGCTAGTCCTTTCTTGCATGAAGAATCAATGATATGGCAGGAAATCCCAAAAGATCTTGGATCTTTCTATTTCTTTGGCATCTTACTCTGGATGATATCTGAAGTGGTTTTAGCTAACTTGACTGTCTCATATTCTTCAGTTATATATTTCCTGGTGAGGAGTGACTTTAAGTATTTTGTCCAAGCTGGTATCTCAGCTAGCGCATTCAAAAAGGGTATATCAACATGAAGTTTCTTCATAGCTTCCTTAAACTTATTGAACTGAGTATCAAGCTTGGTTTGCCTTAAACGAGCAGGGAAAGAAATACGAGGCTTGTATACAGGGACATTAGGTTTTGGTATTTTAGTTTCTTCATCAATAGGTTTCTCAGGACTTTCCTTGTCTATTTTATCAGCAGATACTGGTTCTTTTGGTTGAGACTCCGGTGTTGTTGAGTCTTGGACAATCAGAGGTTCATCTTCATCTGTAACAACCACATGTGTCTTGATAGGAGGATCAGAATAGTCTTTTCCTGATTTGGTGGTGACTACCTTCAATTGTTCATGATGCTTAGGATTATTCTCAAGTTGGCCAGAAAAAACTCCAGCAGGTGGCTTTATGCTAGCTGTGAGTTGAGCTAGTTGAGATTCAATAGCCTTCTGTTGGGCTTGTTGGTTAGCTATCATAGTTTGCTGAGTTTGCAACATCTTTTCAATGGCTGTTAACTTGTCATCAGGTGATACGGTACTTGCTTGTTGTCCTTGTTGTTGATAAGGAACTTGGTTAAGACTCTGGTACTGGGAATTGTTTTGATAATTATTGAAGTTCCTATTATGAAAGTTTCCTTTGAAATTTCCTTGATTTCCAAAATTCTATTATTGATTGTACTGGAATCTTGGTGGGCCTCATGGCTGATTGTTCGAACCAAATTGATGTGAGTTTACTTCTCCAGAGGGGTTTCCATATTGAAATCTAGGATGATTCCTATTCTGATTCAGATTATAGAAACTTTGACCAGGGATGGTATTAACAACATTTAGGTTCTCCATTTGATTATTATCTCCTTGGCCACATACATTACTTAGAACAACACCATAGAGAACATTGCATGCCAAAGTGGAGTGATCTATGCCCTTACATGCTTCACAAAATAGTGTGGAAGACCTGACCTGTTCTTGTTGTTGAGTGGGCAAACGTCCTCTTCCAATCGCAAC